>OX463243.1:61807737-62455237 GCA_949820135.1 Sylvilagus floridanus
AGGAAAGCAGAGGGAGGTGAGCCCGGGGGGCCAGGCCAGGCAGTGGGGAGGGGTGGAGAACAGGGCCGGGTGACTCACGAGAACAGAATGTCCTCTTTCCCTTTTATTTCCCAGTGGGTTTTCTGTGAGGGCAGCGGAGGGAGGTGTTGGGGGGAGGGGAGGCAAATTCACTGTGCAGGACACGTTAGGTTTCTGTAGTGTGGCCGGCTCTATCTCTGTAGTCCTTCGAGACCACCTCTTCTTCTCCATCTCCCGCCCCCATTCTGCCCTGGCCGGGGCTTCACTCTCCATCCTGGACTCCTGCCAGTCTGTCCACCTTCGGCTCTGCCCCTTCGGGATCATCTCCACTCGGACTTACAGACTGACCAAGAACGGGCAAGAGGTTCCCCCCAGACCCGGGGCAAGGCCAGAGACAGCGGGGCTCGGCGTGGGCTGCACCCCCACACCTGCCGCAGGGAACCCACACAAACAACAGGCGCACGAGAAGTCACAGAACCAACAATCAAGCTTCAGGCAGGGTCCCTGCCCCGCACCCCGTATCAGCCGCATCTGTTAGCTGATGTTGGGAATTCAGCCGGAAGCCACAGCGCTGCAGGTCGGGAGAGAATCTGGCTCCTTCCAGGGCTGCAGTGCGCTCCCTGCCTGTGGAGGAGGAGCCAGTGCCCGGCCTGTCCATTCATCTCGGCAAAGGGAGAGAGAATCTGCAGGCTATCTGTGGCCTAACAGTTCCCTCGGGCCTTGGGGCGATTACAAAGGGGCAGGCTGTGTGACCTTGGCCAGCCCTTTGCCCTCTCTGATGAGTAAGCCTGCAGCCGATTGCTATGTAGTTGCATGGTGCCTCCAAAGAACACTGACCCGGGGCTGTCCACAGGGAGGTCCCTCCTCGGCCCCCACTGACGAGCGGCGGGCTCTAAGCAGCCCATCGGCATCTGTGTCTCGCCACGCAGGGCTGCTGGGAAGCTCACAGGACATGGTGCCTGCTGTGTTCTGCCCCTTTAGTTCCTGTCCCTCGTGGTTCTGTTTCTCAGAGGAGGGGCGCTACTGACTCTCCTCTGGGGGGGGGGGGAAGCAGTCTTCAGAGATGCGGGGTGGGAGGGCTCTGACCGGTGAGGGCCGGCAGGGAGGCCTCTCCGAAGACTTGACTCAGTGGCCTGAGCCTGGCTCATTTCCCTGGACCTCCCCAGCAGGGGGCAGGGCAGGGGCAGCGTGGGGTGTGCAGAAGGGGCGGGGTGAGGCCTGTCCCCCAGGCAGCTGGGAGGCCCCGGCCCTCACTCACAATTGGAGGAAGGCCTACAGGAAGCGCTCGCAGCTGCTCGGACATCTCAGAGCCAAGTTTCAGGCAGGACCACAGCGGCGGCACCCAGGGAGGAGCGGCATGGCCCGGAGGCCGCAGCCCCAGGTACAGCCAAGGCCGGCCCTCGCGGAGCCCAGGGTGAGTCTCCGCAGCACCGCATGTGAGCAGTGGGCCTGAGCAAACAGGGCTTGTCCGAGGGAACCCAGGGCAAAGGGGTCACACTGCATGCGCCTCCCCCAACCCTGCACAGAAAGGAGGCCCCTCCCACCTGGGGGACCTGTGAGTGCTCCCCCCAAACCCCCACCTGGCCCAGAGCTGCCAGCCGCCTTTCTCCCCACCTGTGACCCTGTGCCCAGCACGCCCAGCAGCTGAGAGGCCACAGATCCAAGGGCTGACCCAAGGTCCCTGCGGGGGAGGTGCCAGTCTCCCAAGAAGCTCCCAGGAGGGGGAGTGTTTTGTCTTTGGCTTGAGTGTCCCATTGTTCTTGGAATCTGCAGGCACCACCGTTGGCCCCGGGCTGTCCGGGCTGTCCGGGCTGTCCAGGCTCGCTCTGAGCAGCATCTCCTGCCCTCCACGTCCGGGGAGTCTCTGCTTGCATCTTCCAGGACTGCGCTTCTAGAAGCTGCCAGTGGAACTGACCACGGCTCGTGCAAGCCTGGCCGGGGGTTAGAAGAGAGAAGAGATGGACTGTGATCCCAGCAGCAGGGCCACGTGGGGGTGCCCGGCAGCCTAGGGCAGGCAGGGCCGGGGGCCTCTTCGCAGCTTCGCAGGGCCCAGGCTCCCCGACCCTGGCTTCGATGGGGGGCTGAGGCTCCCACACGCCCCATGCTTGCTCAGTGGGTCGGTGGCCATGGAAACGGCAGTGATTGGGGTGGTGGCGGTGCTGCTCCTGGTCACTGTGGCCGTCACCTGCATCCTGTGCTGCTTCAGCTGTGACTCGAGGACCCCGGATCTTGAGGAGGGCCCTGGCCACAGCTTCACGGTGGCCACGTTTCGCCAGGAGGCATCCCTCTTCACGGGGCCCACTCGCCAAACCCAGCCAGGGCCGAGTGCTCGGGACTTCTGGTCCTTCATGTGACATCCTGCAGCTGCTCTGCTAGGGAGCCACGCTCAGCTGCCCTGCTCGCAAGCCCACATCTCTGCATCCTACAGCCCCGTGCGTCCCTCCTGTACGCTGCCCATCCTGCCTCTGCCCCTGCAGCCACAGGGAAGGCAATGCTGGGACCTGATGCAAGTCAGCTGCGACCCCAACAGCTCAGCGGGGCCTGCCTCCGGAAGGGGAGGAGGGGAACAGCCATTGCGTGGGACCACGTGGCAGGCCAGCTCTGTGGAATACCGCGTGGAACTCTCACTGCCAGTGCAAGGATTCTTATTGCCCCAGAGAATGCAGCGCCCCCAAGTGGATGCTTTTAGAAACCACTTCTTGCCCGCTCCCCTAATTGAGTATTTTCGCACAGAGCTTTCCCCAAAGGCCTGTCCTCTGCCAGTTGTCTGAAACAGCCCCAAAATGTTGAAGCCGAAGAGCTGTTTTCTGCGCACAAGTGATCTCTTTGACAATGGAGAAAGTATAACCTTTTATGGGTCTTTCCAAATCTCGTCTTGAAAACCACAAAAGGAAAAAGGAGACAGAAGAGGCACAGAAAGTACAAGATGTTTTATTAATAGGAAGGCCAGGAAGCGGACTTTCAAACGTGTCCCCACCGAGGCTGTATTGCTGTTTTCTAGTAGCTCACTTCTTCCCTTAGAGAAAGTGGAATGTGAGTGATTTTCATCACTTAGGAATGATAGAAAAATCACGGACAAAAAGATAATTGCAAAAAAGCAGAAATGCTATGTTACACTCAGAGCATGTAACACTGCTCTCGTCTGCATCACAAATAAAGGGATATTTGGGTCTTCTTCATAGGAAATCGGTTCTCTCTCAGCCCATGGAAAAAACGCCATGGCACGTATTGAAAGATTTTGGATGTGAGGTGCAAAATTAAGAGGCTCCTGGCTCATCTGTGCATCCAGCTCTGCCCTGTGGGCTCTCTGGGGACTTCCTGTTGAGGGGGGCGGGTCTGAGCCCAAGGAGGGCTCTGCTCTCTAGGGGTGCCTTGCTGTGTGGCTGCCACAGGGGAGGAGGGGGCAGAGACAGAGTCTGGCTGATGGAGAAAGAGGGGTGGGGTTTGCACAGGAGGGGAGGGCTCAGTTTCAGGGGCTCCTGAGAACTTGTTCTGGTCGCACCCGACACCAGAGCCTTGTGCATGTGTGTGGGAGGAAACCGGCTCCAGGGAGGCCAGAGACTGGCGGAAGGGGACTCTGGCAGGCTGAGATCCGGATGGGTGCAGCGTGTGTCCCAGGGATCCGCACGGGAGGGGCTGGAGGAAGAAGCCCAAGCGTCAGGCAGGCCCTTGGTCTCCCCGCCTTTCTCTCTGCGTGCCTTCCCCACCAGCCCCACCTGGCTTTGCTGCAGCCCAGGCCGGCCCTGAAGTCCTTCCTGGGTAGGGGCCTGGAGCGCCCACCGCCATAGGAATTCAGTAGCGTCATATTCTCAGGGGCACCCTGAGTGGTCAGAGGCGGGTGGCCATCTTCAGACACAAAGAAATACTGGGGCCGGGAGCTCCAGGTGGGGAGAGACAGCTGTGCGGGACCTCGGCCCCCTCTGCCCCTGCAGCAGCAGTAGGAGCTGTGCTCCAGGTCAGGCACCCTTCACATGGAAGGAGTCTCAGGGCCCAGCCCAGAGTGCCTACCCCTGTACTGCATGGTCGCGTCCCTCCCTGGGTTAACCCAGGGCAGGTCTGCAGGCTGGATCCCAGGACTCTGAGAACCGCGCAGTGGAGGGGGCCTGGCCTCACTCTGAGGTCTCTGCATTTGGTCACCTGCTCATCCATCCCCACAGCTACCTGCCCGCCCACCTCGGCACCTCCCCTCCCACCCGTCCACCCGCCCCCTGCCCCGCCCTGCATGTGCTCGCTCAGTCGAACTTCCTGTGCATTTATTCATGCGCCCCATCACTCATTCTCTTACTCAGTCATTCACTCCTCTATTCAATAAACACCAACCCAAGACTGCCTGTGTACCGGGGCCTGGCAGGGTGCGTGGGGTCACCTTGACATGGCCCCAGCCCTCAGTGAACTCCGGATAACACACCCTGGAGGAGGAGCTGGACTTGAAGAAGTGAATGAAGGGACATCAGCAAAGACGGTCCCGGGAGAGTGTTGGATCGGGGGCAGTGCCGGGCAGGGAGTAAGCGGCTCAGCTGGGCCTGGCGTGAGAAGGAACACAGCCAGACCCCAAGGGAAGCGCTTCCTGCCATGTGTGGTGTGTGTTAGTGTGAGCGTGTGAGTGGTGTGTGTGACATGTGTGGTGTGTGTGTTAGTGTGAGCATGTGAGTGGTGTGTGTGACGTGTGTGGTGTGTATGTTGGAGTGTCAGTGTGAGTGGTGTGTGTGACAGGTGCGGAGTGTGAGTGCGCAGGGTATGTGTGGTATGACTGTGAGCATCTATGATGTGGCATGTGAGTGTCAGTGTGAGTGTGCAGGGTGTGTGTGGTGTATATGTGTGTGTATTGGCTGAGGTGCTCTTGCCACTCTTAGCCATTTCACGGTCAGGAGGAAGGAAGCCCCAGGTTCAGCTGAGCACAGTCCTTGCTGACCCTGCCGCCACCCGCATTTCTGAATTTCTTGGGCACCGCCATGTGTTGAGGGTGGAGTCTGGGTGAACAGACCTCAGCCCTGAGCAGCCCCCGCAGGCCTCCCAAAGGCTTTGCACCTGCAGAGAAGAGGGTGCCTCACCTCCTGATGGATCCTGCCTGCCCTTGGCCTCCTGGGGCTCCCCCAAGCTCTACCCCAAGGCAAAGGACTGGGGGCGCTTGCTCTGCCCCTCCCAGCCCCACGGGGCACAGTGGAGAGGGCTAGTCCTCTCTCCACTCTCCACTAACTGGCTGGGCCTGTTTCCCTGGTTGCACAGAGGACATGAAGATGCTGGATCGTACCCAGGAGGGGGCAGGGAGAAGAGGCGCCCCTCCCCCTGCCTTGCTCTTCCTCCGCATTTCCTGGCCTCGAAACCAGGGTGGTGCTTCTCTGCAGAACCGGCTTGATTCTGGAATCAGGAAGCCTTGACATAGGGTTTTCCGGACATGCACCTTCCTTAAAGGAAACCACTGGTTCCGAGTAGTACAAAGGGGTCATTGTGCTTTACCAGGTCCACAGAGGCAGACGCAGCGGGAGACAGACCAGCCATGCACTCTGCGCAGGCCTGGGGCAGACAGCCGAGTGCCCCAGGTGGGGCTTGCCCTCCCCTCACCCCCCCACTCCTCCTCTACCCCCTCTTCCCTTCCTTCCCCTTCCCTTCCTTTCTCTTTCTTTTTTTATTTTTTAAGATTGATTTATTTGAAAGTCAGAGTTACAGAGAGGCGGGGGGGGGGGGGGGTCTTCCATCCACTGGTTCACTCCCCAGATGGCTGCAACAGCCAGAGCTGGGCAGATCCAAAGCCAGGAGCCTGGAGCTTCTTCCAGGTCTCCCACACAGGTGCAGGGGCCCAAGGATGTGGGCCATCTTCTACGTCTTTCCCAGGTGCATTAGCAGGGAGATGGATCAGAAGTGGAGCAGCTGGGACTTGAACTGGCATCCACATGGGATGCTGCCACTGCAGATGGTGGCTTTAACCATTACGCCACAGCGCCAGCCCCTGCAGTATTATTTTTAATGGTAAAATATTATGAAGAGCCAAGCATCATTAATGGGAAAATAGATGAAGAAATTATGAGACCTCCGCAAAGTGAAATAATAGGTGGCCCTTACAGAGATGTACTGACTTGGGAACGACTCACTATAAATAGAGAAAAAAGCAGCAAATGACAGGGTGGTCTTATAAAAAATAGCATCATCGCCAAGAAAACAAAAATAGAACAAAAACCTGAATTACAGACGTGAGGGGCCTCAAAGTGGGTGAAAAATGGCACTAACACATAACGCGAGTTTCTCATGGACTTTTCGAAGTCCCCTCTTCTGTATGTGAGTTTCTGTGACACGGGAGAAGTCTAGAAGCGGAAGATGGCCTCAGTGGGGACGGGCTGCGGGGAGGAGATGGCTTTCGACCTTGTAGCTTCTGTCCCATGGGCCCTTAGTTGAGCAAGCTTGCCGTTGTGTTTTCCCGACTTGCCATAGTGCCTTAAGACACTCGTACAAAGGTTAGGGAAAGTGAGCTGGCTGATGGCCCAGCTGGCCGATGGCCGTTCCAGGACAAACAACTGTTCTTTGCACAAAGGCTCCCCTGGCCTGAGAGCTGCTAGGGCCCCACACACGGGGTGCATGGGGTGCGGCCAAAGTTGCGTCCTCCTGCTGGGTCAGCCGTGGATGCCCAGGGAGAAGGGGGCGCGGCTCAGGCCCTCCTGGCTTTACCAGGCGGAAGTCCCAGTCGTAAGAGGCAAGCTGGTGTCGCTGGCTACCGTCTCATGTTTGATGTCACTTTCAGATTGAATGCAGTGCTCTGGCCCCCATCTCCAGGAGCTCAAGCTTCCTCATAATCCCCACTCCCCTTTGTGTCATCCCCAACTTCCATGTGGGGGATGAAATTTTCTGTTGCGCTGCCCAAGTCGACCAGCTAGAGTGACTAGATTTTAAACCAAGGTTTCGTTTGCATCTTGAAGCCCTTAACAGGGGGGAAATTCTTGTGGAGACAAGATCCCAAGGGAGTGGCTGAGATGAGGTGTGCTAGTCAGCTTCCCACTGCTCTCACACATGCCCGAGAAGATGGCGGCTTACGGTTTTGGAGATTCTCAGTCCAAGACTGGGTGATCCCCTCGGCTTACCCCGTTGGTGTCTGGTGGGGTTGGAGGATGGTGGAGGAGTGATCCCACGGCGAGAAGGAAGCAGAGAGACAAGGAGCCTGCACATCTTCGTGGTCTCTCCTTACAAATGGATCACAGTTCCATGCCAGGGCTCCACCCTAGCGACCTAACCAATCCAATCACTTCCCAAAAGCCCCATCTTGGGACCCCACCATTGGCTCGAATGCCACCCTCTTTAGTACCATTAATCTAGGACTTTGCCCTTTGAACATATGCATCAGTGGGGAAGCCAAATCTTGCTCAAACCATAGCAATGTGATGTTGGGCCTGGCTTTCCATCTCATGTCACCTGCTGGGCTCACTTGGCCAGGCTTGTACCCAATGTGTGTGTGTCCTCTCCAGTGGGACTGCCAACCCTCTGTGTCCCCAGAGACCAGTGCAGAACCTTGGCAAGGCAAAGCTGACACCTGCTCTTACTCTGTCGTGGGTGTCACAGCTCCATGGACCCCTGTGACAAGCCTGGGGGCTCAGTAGAGCTGGCTGTAGCCACAGTTTGCAGACGAGGAAACCAAGACTTACACATTAAGGTGACTGGCCCCACCTCTGGCCACTCAGAAAACTGGCTGCCAAGGTCCAGTTGTGTTTCCTTATTCCCTGTCTCCTTCAGCCAAAGGCTCATTTTTGTCTCTCTCTCTCTCTTTTTTTTAAATCTTTGTTTCCAGGATATATTTTCTTTGACAAAAAAGGGATTTTTCTTGTTTAAAAAAAGGATTTTTTTGTGGCTTAAAAAATTTGATAGCCAGTAACCCAAAGGAATTTTCCAAATTTCTAGTTGAGACCAGTGTTCCGGATTCAGGAATGAGAACGTGGAATTTCTGGGAATTCTCAGGCATTCCTGAAATCTCAAAGTTACATATTTTTCATAACACTCCTTTTGTATGGCTTTAAATAATAATGAGTGACCACAGGAATAATAATTTTCTGTGGTAGGATGATGTTAAAACTTCAGAAGTTTTCTGTAAAAAAATAAGTGATTTTATGGTTTATTATTGCTACAAACCAATAGATTTTGACAAGATTACTTTAATATCATGTAAAAATTTTCTTTACCTGATATAGACATTGGATGTGGAAAATGTTAAAAATACAGGAATGCTAATACAAAATAATCAAATGAAAATCAATTTAAAAATTGAAAGGTAATAACACATTTAAAAGATCGTCTTTCTTAAAGATTCACCTACTTATATTCATTTTATTGAAAGGCAGAGAAACAGAGACAGATAGACTTTTATCTGCTCGTTCACTTTCCCAATGCCTGCAACAGACAGAGCTGGGCCAAGCTGGGCCAGAAGCCTGTCACTCCATCCAGGTGTCTCACGGCGGTGACAGGGACCCAAGCACGTGAGCCATCACCTGCTTCCTCCAGGGTGTGCTTCAGCAGGAGGTTGGATTAGGAGCGGAGCCATGACTGGACCAGGCACTCCAGAGTGGGATGCAGGAGTCCCAAGTGGGACCTCATCTGCTCTGCCACATGCCCACTCCCTATCATTTGTTTAAAAAGATTTTATTTATTTATTTGAGAGTCAGAGTTAAAGACAGTGAGAGGGAAAGACAGAGAGAAAGGTCTCCTATCTGCTGGTTCACTCCCCAAATGGCCGCAACTGCTGGAGATGGGCTGATCTGAATCCAGGAGCCAGGAGCTTCTTTCAGGTCTCCCACGCGGGTGCAGGGGCCCAAGGACTTGAGCCATCTTCCACTGCTTTCCCAGGCACATAAGCAGGGAGATGGATTGGAAGTGGAGCAGATGGGACTCGAACTGGCGCCCATATGGGATGCCAGCACTGCAGGCGGTGGCTATATCCACTACGCCAATTGGATTCTGAGTGTCCCTCCGTTGAGTTCTCCGTGACCAAGAGGCTGACTGGTGCTCGAGGTCAGCTCCAAGGTCATCTCTGCACTCCTTTCCTCTTTCCATCATGAATTTTTTTTTTTTGTCCACTTACCCTCGTCTTGATTTGGGTGTTGTAATCAATATTCTTGACCATTTAGATTTTAGCAGTATCTGACTTTAAGCTGAAGAACTCTACAGTCACATTCACATCTTCCGCTGTTTGCTGTCTCTTGTTACAAAGACCTGCAGTAAGGAGTGAATATTCAAATGTTTGGTGACCATTATTGGGCCATTTTCCAATAATGATAACAAAATGTTATTATAACCAGCAAGGTTAATGGAATCACTTTTTGATGACATCCAAATCGTCTATTTAAGGACTTATTTTGCCTCCAAAATTTGTTACTTTTTCCAGCACCACCGTGGGATTTGCACAAGTGTCCCACGTGTACAAGCTAATATTTATGTTATTTGCAAAACTGACTTCCCAGTAGAGGCAGAGCAGGCCACAAGCACACACGACCTGCGTGTGCTGGTCAAGCTGCTCTCCTGGAAAGAAACACAGGCTGCGCCTCGGGGAGGTGTCCGCGCTGCCGCTGTGGCCGGTGCCAAGCCAGCAGTGTGCTGCCACGGGGAGCTGGGGAGAGATGCACACCACTGGCTGTCTCTCGAACCTTTGTGAGCCCACACGGCGCGCTAGTGCAGATGACAAGGCCGCAGTGGATGGCGGGGTGCCCGTGCGTCTCCTGCACGCAGGGACCAGCAGCCTGAACTTTGAGCTGCACTCCCAGCACTGTCTGTAGCGCTGGTGCCGTGGATTCCTGTGCACCAGTGGCGCCTCCGTGTGGACTGTGGAGTTCTAATTCTCATGGCGGAGCGCTTTCCTCAGCTTTCTAGATTTCTCAACTTACTTTCCTCAGGATTTGGAATTGGAGAAAGCCACATTTGTGAGAAATGCTGGAAAGGATTCCTTCGTGGAAGCACGGAGCCAGGAGATGGCAGCCACGCCCGTTTGTTTGTTTGAACGGTCACCATAGTCCGGGATACCTTTTCACTGGCCTCAGTTTTGGCCACTGGTGGTTTTCGCCCATCTTGTCCTCGGGAGTTGGAGATGTGGAAGCCTTTATGATGGGGCGTTAGGTTCAGCAGGTTTTCAGCAAGCCGATCACGGGGGCTGGATCAGCCATGGTTAGGTCCGACCGCGCACAGGCGGCACGCACAGCTACTTACTCTCCCAGCCACGGCTTCCCGCTTTGTCCTCCCTGGAAAACCACCACCACCGCGATGCCTGCAGTTAGCACCGGCCACGGAAGTGACGCGTGACTTCCAGGCGATGTCTTCAAATAGAGGCGAGAGCTGTTCTGTGCCTGTCCTCCTCACGCCTGGCCAGGTTGTAGATACAATGGCTACAGCCGCAGAGGTCGCACTGGAGCGCAAAGCAGAAAACCACATACTCACCAAGGCTCAAGCCAGGGTCCCCGGAATTGTGGGAGCGCCCTATCAGCCAAAGTAGTCTACTGCCTGCCTTTTATAAAACAAAGAAATAGATTGTCTAATCTAGATCAGTTTCTACAAGGTTTTCTATCATAGGCAAAGCAAATTGAACAGCATACTAATGTATTTTGTCCTGTTAAATGAAACGGCGGGAGGTCGTGGTTTTGGACAAGGCTCCTGCACTGGGGCCCCAGCAGACCAACAACCCAGAGCAGAATGGAGTCACCTGTGCTAAGCACCACATAGTCAAACTGAATTTTCAAACAGGCTAGTTTAAACAAACAAACAAAAACCAACCCAGAAGATTCCTGAGCTAACCCAAGATGGAAGGCTCCTCTGTTTTAACCCTCTCAGGAAAGTAACTGAAACAGCCCATCTGCCTCGCTCCCCGTCATTACTGTCTTCAGCCTTTTCCTTTCATTGTCTTTTTTTTTTAAGATTTATTTATTTTCTTGAAAGTCAGAGTTACAAAGAGAGAGAAGGAGAGGCAGAGAGAGAGACAGAGAGAGAGCAAGAGAGAGAGGTCTTCTATCTGCTGGTTCACTCCCCAGTTGGCTGCAACAGCTGGAGCTGTGTTGATCTGAAGCTAGGAGCCAGAAGCTTCTTCCGAGTCCCCAGTGTGGGTGCAGGGGCCCAAGGACTTGGGCCATCTTCTACTGCTTTCCCTGGCCACAGCAGAGAGCTGGATAGGAGTGGAGCAGCCAGAACTCAAACCGGCACGCATATGGAATGCCAGCACTGCAGGTGGCGGCTCTATCCACTGTGCCACAGAGCCGCCCCCAGCCCTTTCCTTTCTGCCTATGAAACCAACTCCTTTGCTCAGCTCCTTGGAACACTCATGCTATTTTATAGAATGAGTTGTTGCCCAATTCAAAGTTTGCAAACCAAAGCCAATGAGATCTTTAGACAAGATTTGTTGTAATTTTGGTTTTTGACAGTTCCTATTGAAAACAGACTACTAGCATGAATCTCTGAAAGGTTAGTAATAGAATAGCACCAGCGAAGGACCTTAGCATCATCCAGAGATCCAGTGGTGTGACGGAGGGGACTGTGCTGTAACTGCCACCAGGAAACCGGGGATCCATGGGTGCCTGTCTTCCCGACTGCCAAGGTTGATAAGTAAGTAAATCTCCCTGCTTCTCTGAGCTGGTATCTTGGGGAAAGAAGTTTCTAGGCTCATCTTTCACAGGGTCTCTTCCCAAATATCTATGATTTTTACTTAATGGCAACCAGACTCCTGGAAGATGTAGAATGTAGCCTAGCACTCTGTCATCTGCTGGTTTAAGCACTGGCTAAGAGGACTGGGGAACTTGGTCCAGGAAAGACATTATGGGAGGCGGGCTTGGGTGTGAGAGCTGCTGCCACACATCAAAATAAATTGGGGAGCAGTGGCACTGTGGCATAGTAGGCTGTTTTTGGCTGTGGCACCAGCATCCCATATGGGTGCCAGTTTGTGTCCCTGGCTGCTCCTCTTCCGATCCAGCTCTCTGCTATGGCCTGGGAAAGCAGTAGAAGATGGCCCAAGTCCTTGGGCCCCTGTACCCACGTTGGGAGACCTGGAGGAAGCTCCTGGCTTCGGATTGGCGCAGCTCTGGCCATTGCAGCCATTTCAGGAGTGAACTAGCAGATGGAAGACCTCCCTCTTTCTCCCTCTCTGTTTGTAACTCTACCTCTCAAATAAATAAATAAAAGTCTTAAAAAAGAAAACAGGCATTGGGCTTCTTTAAGGAGGGCCCTGGGCCAAAACCAGGCCTGAGGGTTGGAGGCTCCAGTCTTCGCCTGAATCAGACAGCAGCCTCCCCCACCAGGCAGCGGGGAGCTGCTTCTGGACAGCGTCTCTCCACTGCGGCGGTGTTGCAGCAGGGTTGGTTGTAAAGGGCTTCTCCCCCTGAGCGGCAGTTCCCAAGTGCCAGCTTCCACGCTGGCGTCTGTCCACAGCCGTTTCCAGGTCTCGTTCTCCAAATGAGACAGAAAACAGTGCAATGCATTTTTTTAAAAAGATTTATTTATTTATTTATTTGAAAATCAGAGTTACACAGAGGGAGAAGGGAGGAAGAGAGACAGAGAGAGAGAGAGAGAGAGAGAGGTCTTCCATTTGCTGGTTCACTCCCCAGTTGGCTGCAATGGCTGAAGCTGCGCCGATCCAAAGCCAGGAGCCAGAAGCTTCTTCTGGGTCTCCCACATGGGTTCAGGGGCCCAAGGACTTGCTTGGGCCATCTTCTACTGCTTTCCCAGGTCATAGCAGATGGCTGGATCGGAAGTGAAGCAGCTGGGACTTGAACCAGTGCCCATATGGGATGCTGGTGCTGCAGGCCAGGACTTTAATCCGCTACACCACAGCGCTGTCCCCCAAAGATCTACTTTAAAAATCAAAATGATTGCCCTCCTAAATGCTCTTTACGTTAGTATCAAAGAGCTCACCACAAGCTGTTTCTCCTGGTCAAAGATTGCTGTGAGCATCTCTGTCAGCTTGTCTCTAGCTGTGTGATCGGGGACTATATCCTGTCCATTTTTAAAAAAGATTTACTTATTTGCCCGGTTGCCCCTCTTCCAGGCCAGCCCTCTGCTGTGGCCCAGGAGTGCAGTGGAGGATGGCCCAAGTGCTTGGGCCCTGCACCCCATGGGAGACCAGGAAAAAGCACCTAGCACCTGGCTCCTGCCATCGGATGAGCGTGGTGCGCCGGCCGCAGCACACCGGCCGCGGCGGCCATTGGAGGGTGAACCAACGGCAAAGGAAGACCTTTCTCTCTGTCTCTCTCTCTCACTGTCCACTCTGCCTGTCAAAAAAAAAAAAAAAAAAAAGATTTACTTATTTGAAAGGCGGGGGGAGGGTACCTTCCATCGAGTGGTTCACTCCCCAAATATCTACAACAGCCAGGGCTAGGCTTGACAGAAGCCCGGAGCCAGGAACTTCATCCCAGTCCTCCTCACGGGATGCAGGAGCCATCATCTGCTGCCTCCCAGTCACCCTAGCAGTAAGCTGGGTCAGAAGCATGGAGTAACCTGGATTTGAACCAGGTCCCCGGATAGGGGATGCAGGCGTCCCAAGTGGCTGCTTAACGTGCTGTGCCATGATCCCATGCCTGTCCTGTCCATTCTTGCGAGCTCACACTTGTCTAAAGGCTTATGCTTTACAAACTCTTAGAGTTTACTCCCTGCAAGGCTACTACGCACTGGAGGGAATGGCCTTTCCTTCACCCTCCCCTAGCATAAGCCAAAGTACATTTTATGCACATCCTTCATAGTGATGGCTTCCTGCCTCATTCACCCATTCATGTAAAACCACTTCTCGAGCACTACTGCATGTTACAGCCCCGGGCTCTGTGCTGCGCACTACGTGTTCCAATAAACAGGACACTCGAGACTCCTTCCCCCAGGGAGTGGACGCACTGGTGGGGAGATAGTGGCTAACAAATACAGAGATTATGTCAGGCGGTAAAGGGTGTTCTGGAGAGAACACAGCGGAAGTGGGAGGCAAAGCCACGGGAGGGTGTCCACCCTGGGTGCTCGAGAAGGTGCCTTTGGTGCAGGGACTGTGTGATGCGAAGGGGAGCAGGGGGCCAATCTGGAGGAAGCACATGCCCGGTCATGGGCGAAAAGGAGCATCACCGAGAACCATCAAGGACAGCAGCGTGGCTGGAGGGGAAGGGAGGCGGGTGAGTGGGCAGTCGAAGAGGTGGACGGGTTGTGTGGGAGCTCAGATTTTATTCCTGGGTGCCACAGGACACCAGTGGGTGGCTTTGAGCTGCGGCCATGCCCTGAGATGGGAAAGCAGCTGCCTAACCGAATGGGTTCCATCTGGATCTGCAGGACAGGACTCCCTGACACAGGTGATGTGGGAGTAAGAGAAAGAGTCATCACCGATGAGCCACAGATTCCCAGCCTGAGCACCGGTGAGTGACGGTGCCTCCAGTTACTTATGTGGGAAGGACCTCGGAAGAGGGGCCTTGAGAAACTAAGAATCCCATTGTATGTGTGGTAAATTGAGGACTCTATTACACATCCAAGTTTAGATGTCAGATAGGCAGGTGCACTTGATGAAGTCTGCACTTCAGAGGTGGGCTGGGGCTGGCAAAGCTGCTGAGACCCGCCTGTGGACTTCTGGCTCCTGGGCAGCTTCAATACAGGAGGAACCACTTAACTTATGCTAATAGTGCCTAGAAATTAATTACAGCTGTGTCAACGTGTGAGCTTTCCTTGAGGATCCACTGGGGAGAGCACTGGGTGCAGACACTTGGTGGCTCAGCAGAACCATCTGGAGCAGTCACAGAAGCAGATGGAGTTTTCCCCACGAAGATGTTCATCTCATCGTTACTTACAGGATAGACAATTTGAAGACAGTAACTGTCCACCAATGAATGGCACTGTCTGTAACTACGGCATATTCATGAAATGGAAAACTATTCACAGGTTAAAATGATGTTAGCAAAGAGTTTCTTGGTAACATGGCAGGGATAGTCATGATATAAAATTAAGTGAATCATATATAAAAGTGCACACACGATATTATCGCAATTCCACAAAGTCATGTATTTTGAAAATGACCAGAAAGGAATAGGAAATTACTTCAAACTGTTTATAACAGTTAACCATGGCGGGGGATGGAATTCTGTCTTACATAGCAGTTGTTCTTTCCATGCTCCCAACAAGGAGTGTGGGGATGGCGCTGTGGTGTAGCTGGTAACGCCAAAGTCCTGGCTGCTCCACTTCCGATCCTGCTGTGGCCTGGGAAAGCAGTAGAAGATGGCCCGAGTCCTTGGGCCCCTGAACCCATGTGGGAGACCTGGAAGAAGCTCCTCGCTCATGTCTTCAGATCGGCCCAGCTCTGGTCATTGTGGCCATTTGGGGAGTGAACCAGAGGATGGAAGACCTCTCTCTCTCTCTGTGCTTCTGCCTCTCTGTAACTCTACTTTTCAAATAAATAATAATAAATACATATTTTAAAAAACAATAAATAAATGGAAAGATGGCAAACATTAGCTTCGGCTAAGGAATCAGATGGATGGGAGTTTGGATTGAGGGTCCCGAGAACCTGCCCTTATCCTGTAAGCACAGACAACCCGGCTCTTTTCAATGTGACTCAGGTTTCTCACCTGCAAAACAATGATGGGAATCCCTCCTGGGGTTGGTGAGGAGACCAAGTAGCCGTGCCAGGCAGAAGCAGTTCCATGTTGGGAATGTGAAGAGTCCACACCAGGCTCCAGGAACGACACCCTGCCTTCCCAGTGAGGGCGCAGTGAGCGGGGGAGGAGCAAAGTTCCCCTCAGTACAGGAGGCCCTTCGGGACCCTGGGCCCCAGGAAGTGGCTCTTCCAGGGTCCACCCGACGTGTGCCCAGTCTTAACCCCTTCCTGCCTCAGAACTTGGTCGCTGATAGCCGAGACCTAAATGACCACTTGATAATAATACTTTATTTTATAGTTACTGGAAATTCACAATCTATCAGGCTAATCTCTTTTTGTCTTTTAAAAAATATTTATTTATTTGAAAGGCAGATTGACAGAGAGGGAGACACAGAGGAAAGAGATCTTTCCTGTGCTGGTTCACTCCCCAAATGCCTGCAACAGCTGGGGTCAGGCCAGGCTGAAGCCAGGAGCCTGGGACTCCCACCGGGTCTCCCGTGTGGGTGTCAGGGACTACAGTGCTGAGCCACCCATCACCCCTTTTATAAAACGGTGCAGTAGCTGCACATAACCCATGCACAGCCTCTTGTGTCCTTCAAATTATCTCCAGATCACTTCTGGCACTAACGCATCGTAGAGTCGTTAGCCTGCAGGTGTGCAGTCGGAGGCAAGCGTTCTCCCAGAACATTGTCCATCCGAGGGGGGCTGAGGTGCCTATGTGGAAGCCCCAGACAGGGAGGGTGGACGGCACGTAGAGTGGTGCCCAGGCTGTAAGTCAGATGCAGACAGGCAGGTGTGATGTGCTGTGCCAGCGCTGGCACAGGGATTCCGGCTGTGTCTCCACAGCCAGCTGCTGTGATCTGGTTCTCAGGGAGTGAGGGCTCAGGGCTCACCAGAGCTGTCAGGCAGGGACTGTTCCGGGAAAACTGTCTCACCGCCATGCTTGCTACGTTTCCTATGGCATTGATGGATTAATTAATTATTCTATTTTCTTTCTTAAGTTCAAAGATACATCACATTTAAATGGAAGTTTGAATTTGTCATTGGGGAAAGGTGTAAGAGGAGAGATCTTAAGAAATCTTAAGTAAAATCTTAAATAAATCTTAAATAAAATGTGTGCTAAGTTGTCAAGAATAAGTTTTGAATCCCCTGTATTCAGACTTCATTGCTACTTTCCATTTTTATTTGTGCTGTTCACAATCAATGCAGTAGTTTTTATTTATAAAATTAAATTGATGTCGTTCCTGCCACTTTTAAATGTAGAGTTCAGGGAGGTGAGACTCTCACAGTGCTGTGCAAGTTACCACTGCCCGGGCCAGAATGCTTTTCAGCTTCCCAGACTTAAATTGTACCCCCAATAAACCAACTCCCAGCCTCCTCCTCTCTCAGCCCTGACGACCCCACTCTCCTCTCTGTCTCTACAGCTCTGCCTACTTCAAGCACCTCATGGAAGTGGAATTGTACAGCACTCAGATTTGCTCTTTTGAGACTGGCTTTTTGCACATAGCATAATGTCTCCAAGGTTCATCTGCATGGTAGGATCAGAAATTTTTCCGTTTTTAAGACTGAATGATACTCCATTGTGTGTGTGTGTGTGTATGTGTATAAAATAGTTTTTATTTTTTTATTTCTTATTGTGGCAAATTTCAAAGGTACACCCTCTCCTCCCCATAGTATACTATACTGTTCCTGTTGTCAGGTACCCAGTGTTCAGCTTTAACAAACTTGCTTCATCTACATGTCCATGCACCACACCCCTTGCCTTAGGAAGCTCATCTAGAAATATCACTTAATTTGTAAACATTTCAATATGCACCTCGTGGCCTGTGCTGTGGCATAGGCTGAGACTCTGCCCATGGCGCCAGCATCCCATCTGGGTGCCGGTTTATATCTGGTTGTACCTCTTCTAATCCAACCCTCTGTTTATGGCCTGGAAAAGCAGCAGAAGATGGCCCAAGTGCTTGGGCCCCTGCACTCACGTGGGAAACCCAAAGAAGCTCCTGGTCCCTGGCTTTGGATCAGCCCAACTCTGGCCATTACAGCCATTTGGAGAGTGAACCAGCAGATGGAAGACTTCTCTCTCTGTTTCTCCCTCTCTTTGTAACTCTGCTTCTCACATAAATAAATAAAATATTTTAAAGGTATCTAACAAATAAAGGCTTTTATTAGAAAGCATCACAATACTACTACTAAACCTCCAAGTATTTGACGGTGATTCTTTAGTATAATCAAGTATCAAGTCAATCTCCAGATTTTTATAACATTTTTCATGATTGATTTCATTGAATTTTCTTATGTTTATAACTGGCCATTTCATTTGACTCTAACTGGTGCCCAAATGGGATGTTGGCACTGTAGGCAGAGGCTTAACTTCCTATGCCACAGCACCAGCTCCAATAACTGGTCACTTTAAACTTAGAAACACTTGACGGAGGTAGGGAGGGGTGGCTCTAATCTAAGGTAAATGGGATTTGAAGTCCTGTGACTTCAAAGCATCTTTTCCTTGCTTTTCCGTTCTGGGAAGTGGCCTTACACAGAAAACCAACAAATGTGGTGAAACCATTGTTCTTTTGTGGTTGAGAGCTTTCAAAACGCTAAGCCTGTTCTTTATTTGTACACTCTGTTTTGAGTTCCTACACCCTTCCCCAGGAAAATTCAGTAGCTCTTAGTTTTGAGATGCGTAAGAGATTGAGGTTTTTTTTTTTTTTTTTTTTTTTTTTTTTTTTTTTTTTTTTTTTTAAACAGGCAGAGTTAGACAGAGAGGAGAGACAGAGAGAAAGGTCTTCCTTCCATTGGTTCACCTTCCAATGGCCGCCGCAGCCGGCCCATCGCGCTGATCTGAAGCCAGGAGCCAGGTGCTTCTCCTAGTCTCCCATGGGGTGCAGGGCCCAAGCACTTGGGCCATCCTCCACTGCCTTCCCAGGCCACAGCAGAGGGCTGGCCTGGAAGAGGGGCAACCGGGAAAGAATCCAGCATCCCAACCGGGACTAGAACCTGGTGTGCTGGTGCCGCAGGCAGAGGATTAGCTTAGTGAGCCTCGGCATCGGCCGAGATTGAGTCTTGAATGTAGCTGGAGTGAACCGCAACTGGAAAATGAAAAGGTTTCTGAATGAAAAAGGAAATGAATGAGAGCCACTGGAAGAGACTGTAAGGCGGAGCCAAAGTTACAGATAAAATAAAGATTAGCCAGGGAACTCCTGTGACAAAAGTCTGAGAGTCATTCATGAAAGGGACGACACAAAAAGGGAATACAGGGCAGGATTTTTATTTTAATCAAGAATCTAAGACAAACTTTCCCCTCCTGCTTTTATTACTGTTTTGTATTTGGTTTGGGTTGCCAGATAAAACACAGTATGACCAGCGGAAGTGGAATTTCAAAGTATAAGAAGGGGCGGGCACAGTGGCCCAGTGGGTTCTGCTGTCACTTGGGATGCCCCCAGACCATATCAGAGTGCCTGGTTCCATGCCCAGCTACTCCATGCTTCCAATCGAAATTCCCACCAATGTGCTGGGAACCAACTCATGATGCTCCAAGTGTTGGGCCCCTGCCATCCGCATGGGAGACTGGATGGAGCTCCTGGCTCCTGGCGTTAGCCTGGCTCAGCCCTCGCTATTGTGGACATTTTGGGGGTAAGCCAGAGGATGGAAGAAGATCTCTCTCTCTCTCTCTCTCTCTCTCTCTCTCTCTCTCCCTCTCTCTCTCATCTAACTTGATTGGGCAGTCTATATTCTTATTTGCTGAACTGAACAACCTCAGGGCTTTCTTTTCTTTATTCAGTGCTTCTGTCCTGTCCTGTGTGTCTACCTCACGTTATACTATTATTTATCAAAAATTGAATATATAAAGTACTTAGTTTCCTCTACTCTCAGCAATGTCAGATACTACTAGTTTTTTAAGTTTTGCTAATCTGCAGAGGAAAAATCTTGAGAACTGCTCATCTGAAGCACTTCTTTTTTATTTTTATTTATTTATTTTTACTTTATTTGAAAGACAGACAGAAAGAGATCTTCTATCTGCTGAGCCAGATTGAAATCTGTAGCATAGAATTCCATTTGGATCTCCCAGGAACTTGAGCCATCACCTGCAGTCTCCCCAGGTGTGCCTTGGCGGGGAGCTGCATTGGAAGCAGAGCCGGGACTTGAACCAGGCACTCTGACACAGGCTGCAGGCATCCCAGCTGGTGACTTACTCCCTATGCTGAACACTTGCCCCTGGAGCACTTTTTCAATGAGGCAAATTTCTCTTCTGTGATGCATAGAGCCAAGGTTGTGCTGAAACAGAATTTAAAGATGTTTCTATATTGTACAAATTTGTACAATGACATGTGATGATTTATACATTAGTTGTTTTTAAATTTCAGCAGGGATTTCCCAGTTCCCAGCTATCTCCAACAAAACTGGTCTTTTCACGTCAACATTCCAGAATTTCAACTTAGCTTTAGTAAAAGCAAATATTTATATTTAAAAAGAAAACATGTGAATTCAGAATTCATTAAAATAAAAAAATTAACAAACTAAAGATGCCTTATGAGTTGATGTCCATCTCAGATGAACTTACATTGACATAAAACAGCATTTCCACAGGCTTTGCATGCTCACATTTGTCATCATTGCAATAATAGATTTTTTAAAAACCTAGTCTCTTTAATCTATATTTCCACAAAAAGCTGTTGAAAGAGCAAATTTCTGCTCACTTGTTTTTTCCTTTGCTTAAAAAAAAAGTGCCAGGAATCCCACCCCACCCAGCTGCTGGGTAACAGTCAATCATTTATTATTCCTGGATCAGACACAAGCATTCATGCCCATGAAAACATTTTGCAATGAATGGGATCTTGGTCTCTACTAAAAACAAAAAATGGCTAAAAAGAGACTTCAATTTATTTTCAAATTCTATGGCTAAATTCCTATAATTCCTAACTAGTGAAAATATTGGCAAGCACCAGGTTTTACTTCGGGTTGGATTTACTCCTTTGGTGCATGCCCAGAAGTGCTATTGAGAGGTATTTGTGGCCAGCTTTTCAGGAGACCAAACGCACCTCAAGTGGAATGAATATTGACCTTGGAGTACAATGCACAAGGAGAGGCAGGAGAGAGAATTGAATACTTTAATGCTTTTTAAAACAAATAACTATAATGAAATCCTATTAAAAGTTTCAGGCTTTGGTGATTCAAAAAGTTCACTTCTTTTTCAAAATGACCAAACTTATAGCTGAAAGACTTGCTATTGTATTTTGATATCACACCAGGAATTATATATCTTAGCGACATTCTTATAAAAGGAGCCAGGATTGTGACCCAGTGGGTTAAGTCACTGCCTGCAATGCCAGCATTCCATATGAGTGCCAGCTGCTCCACTTCCTATCCAGCTCCCTGCTAATATACCTGGGAATGCAGTGGAAGATGGCCAGAGTGATTGCACCCATATGGGAAACTGGATGGAGTTCCTGGTTCCTCTCAAATATGAGAGGCAGAGAGACAGACAGACAGAAATACACACACACATACACACAGAGAGAGAGAGAGAGAGAAAGAGAGAGATCTTGCATCTGCTGGCTCACTCCCAAAATGGCAGCAACAGTTGGAGCTGGGCTAGGCCAAAGCCAGGAGCCAGGAACTCTATTTGGAGGGTCTCCCACATGGGGTCTCACCACTTGGTTCCTCTCATATTGGGCCATCTTCTGTTGATTTTTCAAGCACATTAGCAGGATGCTGGATCAGAAGCGAAGCCATCAGGATTTGAACCAGAGCTCTGATACAGAACCTGGTATCACAGGCTGTGGCTTAACCTGCTGTGCCACAATGCCAGCCCAATAAAATAAGTTTTTGAAAAATAAAAATTCTTATAAAATCGTACAATTCAATCAACCTCACCAAATACAATCACCCATGGTACACACTCAGCAATTCTCCTTCCTTAAGCCTAATAAGCTTTAAACCAAATTAAATCTCTAGAAACTGATATATTTTCTCCGCTAAAGTAATTATTTCTCCCCAAACTGATCAAACTTCTTTCCCTCAATCACCCAACAGATTCTGGTATGTTGCAGCACACTGGGGTGACTTTGGGCTCATGCTGATGTAAAATATCCTGTATGAGGAACTGGAAGAGTTGATGACAGGCTCAAACACAAAGATAAGGAAACAGTTGCCTGGCATGGTCTGTTGAAGCTACGTGTATGTGTTGAAAAGTTGCACTGCACCCCTTGAAAATGTGCAAGTATTACATGTTAATGGAAAAGGGAAAAAAATTCACCCAGTTACCACCAGTCACTATTCAGCAATTATCCATGAAACAAACGGCATGGGGGCAGAGATCACTAATCTTTCAATGTCCATTTCCATTTCCTCCTTTAATTAATAGAGACCCCTTAACTATTAGCTGAGCACATGGCTTCCCAGCTAAACACGGTATTTCCCACAATCCTTTGTATCTGGGTATGGCCATACAACTAAGCTTTGGCCAGTGGAATGTTTGTGGAAATAACGTGTTCAACTTTCAGGTCAAGCCCTTCAGAAAAAAACTATCTACACCTTCTCGATCCCATTTTCTTTGAGCTGGAATGTTTGAAATAAAGTGGTGATCCAGTTTTGATCACTTGAATGAGGGTAACAATTTTGGAGAGGGTGAACCAAAACGAAAGAACTGGGTTCCTGGATAACCTTTGGAATTATAAAATTCCATGCGAGTCAGAATGGTTAAAAACAAACGCTGCAGACGCGGTGTGCCAACAGTTCTGATAAAAACAGCAAAAAGGATGCTGCAAATGCTGATGAAGTCCCGTGGTCATCCAGCCCAGATGCGTGTAGGCCAAGGGCTGTGGTCTTCCAGCTACACTTGTAGCACAGTGACTGCCTGTCCCACAGGACGGCTCCCCAGGTGTGGCCAGCCACAGAAGGGTTTTGGAAGGCACAGTAACTTCCAAGGCCTGTCACTTGGACATTAAGGCCAGACCCCACCACAGAAAATAGACATTGGTTCCCAGGCATCCCCGTTACAGACCAAGGAGGTGAAGTCACCTGTAACTCCTGGTGAGAACGCTGTGTCCCCGTAGGTAAGGAAATGGGAGAAGCCAATGAGGGATTTGGGGGATAGGAGCTTTTAAAAACTAAATCTGGCTAGAAGAGAAGTCTCTAGCCAGGTCTGTGGGCCGTAACTGTGGACTTCCAATGCCTGTGGGATGAGTCAAGACTACCAATTCTCAAATGGTTGGTGTCAATTTGTATTACCATGTGTGTTCTGTGGGCTGGTGGCTGTCTAGCCCACTGTTGCAGGGTTCTGAGACTGAGGGGGTAGTATTGTTCAGGTTGACTGTCACAGGTATGAAACATATGGGCTTGGCTCAGGCAGGTGAGAGTTGTGTGAGCCAAACAGAAACCACCACTTGGTTCCTCCGGCACCGTGGCTGGTTGAGTAGGGTGGGATGGGGTTAATGAACGCATCAGGCCCAGCTGTGTCTTATAACCTGGGATTTTCTTCCAAAAGAGTCAGGTGAGCCATTATATGTACTTTGAGGGCTATTGGTGAGGATCATTGAACAGGAAGATGCAAGCGTTTCATGATCAGGAAACTCAATTCTGCCCTAATTAATGGGTGCAGGGGCCAATCACTCGGCCCATCGCCCACTGCATCCCCAGGTGCATTAGCAGTGGTTTTTAAGCCTTTACAGTAAGGCCATTGGTAGAAAGAGGAGGCTGACTTGGAGATGCTTGGTTGGGACACAGCTGAAGATTTACTTGTGTATGCAGAAGACAAATGTTGCATTCATTGTCTCCTTGGTCAAAGCTAAAAGTCTGGAGGTAGAAAAACAAGACTTGCAGAGAGTCTGTCTGTCCTCAGCTATGCTGATCAGCTGCAAGGAGGCAGTTTGTCTTTGAAAGGACTGCTGGAGTCATGGTAAAGGTAAATCTTGCTTGTATGTGGATCTTTTTTAAAAAGCTTATTTGTTTATTCTGGGTAGAGAGAGCAAGTTTCCATCCACTGATTCACTCCTTAATTGCTCAGAACAGCCAGGGTCAGGCCAGGCCAAATCTGGGAACCAGGAACTCAATGCAAGTCTCCCATGTGGGTAGCAGAGACCCAAGCACTTGAGCCATCACCTGCTGCCCTCCAGGGTAGCATTAGTAGAAAGCTGGAATGAGAAGCGGAGCCACAACGTGAACTCAGACACTCCCACAGGGGATGCAGGTGTCTCGAGTGACATCTGAGCCCCTGTGCCAAATGGCTGGCTCTCAAAGTCTGATGATGGCTAGACCTTGGTTTGAGAAGATTATCCTGGCTACTGGGAGGCAGGCTAGGACACAGATGCATTAGGAGATGAGGACGTGGCTAATTTGCTGACTTCTCTTCTAACGTACCTGAGTAAGTTTCCACAGGCAATGGGACTTTCCATAAGTGGCAGTTCTATTAAAAACAATGCAGGGGCAGGTGTTTGTGCAGTGGTTAGGATGCCCTTGGGACACCCACATCCCATATTAGAATGCCTGGGTTTGAGTGCTGGCCCCACTTGCAGTTCCAGCTTCCTGTTAACATGCACCCTGGAAGTCAGAAGTTAACAGCTCAAATGTCCGTGTCCCTACCTCCCATGTGGGAGATCTGTACTGAGTTCTGGGCCCCTGGCTTTGGCCTGGTCCAATCCCAGCTGTTACAGGTGGTTGGGGAGTGAACCCCAGTGGATGGAAAATCTGGCTCTCTTCCTCTGTGCCTTTCAAATAAATAAAAATAAGTTTAAAAAGTTTAAAGTACAATGCAGGGGCTGGCACTGTGAAACAGTAGGTTAAGCCTCCACCTGCAGTGCCAGCATTCCATAGGAGTGCTGGTTCTAGTTCTGGTTGCTCCTCTTCTGATCCAGCTCTCTGCAGTGGCCTGGGAAAGCAGTAGAAGATGGCCCAAGGGCTTAGACTCCTGCACCCGCATGGGAGATCTGGAGGAAGCTCCTGGCTCTTGGCTGTGGACTGGCCCAGCTATAGCCATGGCAGGCATTTGGGGAGTGGGTGGAAGACCTTTCTCTTTGTCTCTCTCTCTCTCTCTCTGTTTTTAACACTACATCTCAAACAAGTAAATAAAATCTTTAAAAAAAAAAAAAAGTACGATAAAGGGGTGGGTGTAAGCCTACCGGTTCAGGTATCAGTCGGAACTCCTGTATTCCGTATTATAGTGTCTGGGATTTGGTAGCCAGCTCTAGATCCTCACTCGAGCTTCCTGATAATGTAGATCCTGGGAGGCAGCAGGTGACTGTTCAAGTGACTGGATTTCTGCCACCCATATGGGAGACCTGCACTGAATTCTCAGATTCAAGTCAATGTTCAGGGCATTTGGGAGTTTGCTCTCTCCCCTCCCCAATAAATACTTTTAAATGAACAAATAAATAATTTAAAAATCATACAATGCAGAATTAGAATTATAGTAGACTTTAGGGTAGAAATTGATAACTGTCTCCCAATATATGGTCTCCCCTTCTCCAACAGTCAAAGGAGCCTCAATGTTTAACCAGGTTACGTGTGTTATGGGAGCTTGTTTTGGTCGCCCCTAAATTCAGACAGCGAAGCTCTCAGTCCCAGTGCGACGGTCTTTGGAGGTGGAATTAGGTTAAGATTAGGTCCCCATATTGGGATTAGTGCGTTTGTAAGTGAAGACACAGAATACGGCCTCCTCCCTGCACTGCACACGTGCACTTGGGAAAGGCCAGGTGGCACACAGCAAGAAGCCACCGCCCTCAAGCCAGGGGGAACCCTCAGAAGGAACTGAAATGGCAGCACCTTCTTCTTGGGCTTCCCGGCCTCCAGGACTGTGAGAAACACACGTCTGTTATTTAAGCCACAGTGTTTTGCTGTAGAAGTTCAAGCTGACAAAGGCATCCCACAATTCAAACTGTATCTCGCAGCATCTCCTGTGGCCACATGATTAAAGTAAAACAAATGGTTAAAGGCAGAATTATTTGGTCACTACTAGAAACCATTCTTAAAGGACAACTGGAATATGGCCTTTCCCTTCCTCTGTTTCACTCTTTCCAGTCTTCTGCTTGGAATATGATGTGAGAGCTGGAGCTCTGGCTGCTCTATTGAACTATGAGGGGTAAGGAGCACACTATAGGGATAACGACACAGTGAGCTAGAAGAAGTTTGAGTCCCTGAGGACTTTGAGTTGTGGAATAAAGTTCTGCCTTCCAGATCTTTTGTGGAGCAGGCATAACTGTGAGCTTCTGCTATTTTTCAGTTATCTTTATGTTGCCTTGACTCTGTGGGCCTTCGTCAGTGGGTCTCTAGGTCACTTCCTGTTCATGGTGAGAGGCCAAGCCTTGGTCCCCCGACCACAAACACAACAGGTTGAGAACGCCGTCTTCCTGTCTGCATCAAGGAACAGGACGAGTCCAGTGAGTCCCAAGGACATAAGTTCTCCAGCTGCCTCAGTTGGTCTCAAAGCAGCAGCCAGGAGCCCCCGAGGAACAATGAGATTTCACTTTCACTCCGCAGGGAGCACCGGTAAGCTATTCTTTGCTTACTTGTGTCAACGTTTTCCTGCAAAACTTGCTGCCAAGGGGGAACACCAGCAGGTGAAAACATATTTCCGCTTATTTAGTAGGCAAGCCTTAGGAAGTATTTCCTTCTGACCTACAATACCCCGCATACAGAAAAAGAGAGGAACCGCACAATGGCGAGTTTGTGTAAGAAACAACAATAAGAGAGTAAGCAGAGTTTGCAGGCAAATGTAACATAATGAAGTCTCCTTGCCAAGGGAGGAAGCAAGTCTTCACAGCGAGAGGACAGGAAGAAGAGGGATCGAGAGCTCATTCTTTGGAAGGTACAGTTTTCTCCTTTAAAATATTCATTTAATTTATCTGAAAGGCAGAGAGAGAGAATGAGAGAGCAAGCTTCCATCCACTGGTTCACTTCCTAAAATCCCTGCAACACCCAGGGCTGGGCCAGGCCAGAGCCAGGAGCCTGGAACTCCATGCAGTTCTCCCAGTGGGACCCCAGTTGCCTGAGCCATTGTCTGCTAGCTCCCAGGGTGCACGCTAGCAAGACACTGGAATCGGGAGGAGAGCTGGGGCACTCCAACAGGAGATGCAGGCGTCCCAGGCGGTGTGATAACCAAGGCTGCCAACGACCACGCGCGTGCCTGAGCAGTCTTCCTTCAACAACTTTACAGCACTTGGTGGCATTCGGATCATCTTGCATGCAAAGCGCCGGCCAAATAACGTTATATCACAGAAAACACTGTCGGGAAACAATATAAACACTTGAGTGTTTCAACACGTGGACAAAATAGTGCATTAGCTCAGCTCAGCCAAGGGCTGCAGAGGACATCCATCCCCTACCTCTCCAGTCCCTCCGGCTTGGCAACGCCTTCTGAACTCTGTCCCATGGGGAAAACAGTTCCTGTTGGTTCCATATGATGTTCTCTGACTAGCAGCTGCCAGCCAGAAATAAGGTGGTGAGTGTGTCTCTGCCTGAATTTATAAAGTCAAAATATTACTTATGGTAGCATAAGTAGCATGGGGTGGAAACGCGGCACTGCTGACAAAAATCCACCCAGGAACCATTGTCGGGAAAGCAGAAGTTTAAAGCCTCACGGGCTGCAGCTGGTGCTGCACTGGCGCTGGGCCAGGAAGGGGCGATGGCGCAAGCCCTCCCTTCTGGGTTGCAGCCCGAGCACAGGGAGCCGAGTCCCTGCGCGGCGTCGGGAGAGCCGGGAAGGTGGCAGGCAAAACCTCTGGCACCCAGCCGCTCCGTGCCAGGGCCCGCAGCCCTCAAGTCTGTCCTGTGTTCTGGCAGCCAGGCCTGCGGGCCCCGCGGTGTGTGTGGCCCGGGCCATTCAGCGCTTCCGCGAAGCGGCTGCAGGAATTTCCCGAAGACCCAGCCTGGAGGGGCCCGCGCCCGCCGCCCGCCGCCCGCCGCCCGCCGCCCGCCGGCCCGGCCGCGAGCCTGCTCCGTCGAAGAAGCGCCGAGCCCCGTGCTCCTCCGGGAGAAAGGAGAGGCCAGGGCGCCGCCCCTGCTGGCTCGGCCGCCCTGGGCTTTTCCTACACCGTCTTGAAGGCAGGGCCGGTTCTCACTCGTCTCTGGGCCCCGCCAGAGCCTAGCACGGGGCCGCGCTGTGGACCGGGACGCGGCTGGATTCAAGTCCTTCTGGGAACACTGTGAAGTCTGGAAACATCCCCGCCCCGGCAGCCCCCCACTTCTGACCTTGCCTTCCCCTGCAGTTGCGTCCTGTGCTGTCTCTCAGCCGGGCCTCACTCCTGCGTTCACCTCCTCGCCTCGGACAGCCTCGCAGGCGCGCGGTTGCTGGCGCGCGGGGAGACTGCTCGCTGCGGTGCGCTTGTCCGCCGGTCCTGGGGTCCCTGTGTTACCAATGGGCCTGGAGCAGGAGTCGCTCTGAGGAAAGCTTTATCTCCTTGGGACAGGAACAGGAGACGGCGGGCAGGAAACCATCCCTAAAAGGGAAGCCATTGGCCAGCAGGTTTTTACGGGAAGGGTTTAGGGGCGCGTCCCAGGTGTAGCAGGTGCAGCAGAAGAGGAGGGGGCCGGCCCTTCCTGCTCGTGCACATGAGCAACATGCCCCTTTGGTCACCCTATGCTCACAAAGGGCTGCAATTTCCGCTAGGCAGAAAATTCGGTTTTATAACGAGAAAGTGCAGCTGCCCTAAGCTGGCTTCCTGCTCCCCGTTTGTGGTGGTCTGGCCCGTCTCTGAGTGCAGTGTTGCAAGCTAAGCTCTGTTGGAACATTCTCTGAAAAACCAGCCCCAGGGACTTGAGCTGCACTGCCTGAGTTTCAGTGCCTCCTGCCCTTTCTGGCCTGTGTCCTACACGCTTGGTCACACCTGCTGCTGGAGTCCTGTACTCAGCTGCCATCCCAACAAGGGGCCAGGCAGGTAGTCTGCCCGGAAGTGGTTCACTGGCCAATTGTGCATCCACTAGTGGACCCCCAGCTTTGAAGGCCTGAAAAGCTGCGGCCTGGGGGCTGACATTGTGGCATACCAGGCTAAGCTGCCACTGGCAATGTCGGCATCCCATCCGGGTGCCAGTTTGAGTCCTGGCTGCTCCACTTCTGATCCAGCTCTCTGCTTATGCTCCTGGAGAAAGCAGTGGGAGATGGCCCAAGTGCTTGGACCTCTGTACCTACTGGGAGACATGGCAGAAGCTCCTGGCTTTAGCTTGGCCCAGCCCTGGCTGTTGCGGTCACTAAGGGAAGTGAACCAGAGATGGAAGATCTCTTTCTCTCTCTCTCTGTAACTCTGCCTTTACAATAAATAAGTCAATTTTTTTTTTTGAGCTGGGGCCTGCCCTAGCTCAGAGGGTAGAGAGTACTCAGCCCCTCCCAAAGGACAGGAAAAGACCCCAACCCCAGTTCTTCCAGCCACACAACACCAACACAGAAGCCACAGCTCTGCCCTTTGTGACCTGTGGATTGTTCAACCCAATTCCTAGAGATCATAGTATTTTTTTCTTTTTCTTGTCCCAAGACTTTCTGAAGTTTGTCACCAGGCTCTCCTATGGCACAGAGGAGAAAAACTCCGGCACTGGTTCTGTCTTGTATGCCCCGAGCTGAGTCAGGGCATTCCTGGGCCGTGCCCTTTGAACCTCGGCAGCTGCTGAGAATCCCTGGGTTGGGTTGGGTTGGGTCAGGAAGTATCACAGACGCAACAGAAGGAATCTCCATTTTTCTTCCTCACGCCCCCTCTCATCCAGAACCTTTAAGCTTTTATTTTATTATTTTATTTTATTTATTTATTTTTTTGCATTTTAAGTTTTGATCTTTCTGGAATTTAGCTTGGTATTTGGGGAAAAGCCCTAACAAGTGAAGAAAGAAGCAGGTCAGTGGAGCCGGCTGGCGTGAGAAGGGATGTAGAATACTGACTGAGGTCCGCTTCCGGGGCAAAGGAAGCAGAAGGAAACCAGGCTTGAACTGGAAGCAAACCGGAAGGAGCAACGTTTGCCGCTCCCTCTAGTGCCCTCTGTGGGCAGTGCCTATGAGAAGCCAGCCAGGAAAGTGGAGAAGGTAACAGAGCCGCAGCCCTGAGTGGAGCAGAGCTGTGCCACGGACAGACCGACAGACCGTAGCTTGATGATTGGCACATTGCCTGTGCCGCAAACAAGGTGACCATAACGCAGTTGGGGCTGTTCCGGGCTTTGTTCCTGTGATCTGTGCGTCTGTTTCTTCCCAAGTACCACGTTTTTTGCTGCTGTACCTTTTTATACAGTTTGATATCTGCTAGGAGTCGTTTTCATTTTGTATTTTTCCCGAAAGTTTCTGGTTGTTGTGACAGGTTTGCTACATGAATTATATTGTACGTGTATAGTAGGGTTCTATTTCTGTGTGAATCAGGATGAGTTTGTCAGTGACTGGGACTGCGCAGAATTTTTATATGATTTAGAGGACTTGAGAAGTTTACCCTATTGAGGCTTCTTATCCGAGTTATAGCTTTCAATTTGTTAAAATATTCCTTTGAGTTCTCTCAATGGAATATTATGGTTTTATTGATGGAAGTACTGTGGATTCTTTATTCTAAAGTAGTTTCTTCCCATCTCATTCTTAATATACATGAGCTCTTTTCCTCCATTATATTTTCTTCTGGTTACTGTTTGTATGAAAATTTGATTTTTGCATATTCATTTGGTAAGAAGTTTCCTTGCTGATGTCTATTGTGTTTTTTACTTATTTAATTTATTTATTTGAAAGGCAGAGTTATAGATAGGCAGAGGCAGAGAGAGAGAGAGAGAGAGGTCTTCCATCTGCTGGTTTACTTGCCAAGTGGCCGCAACATCCAGAGCTGGGCAGATCCGATGCCAGGAGCCAGGAGCTTCATCTGGGTCTCCCACACGGATGCAGGGGCCCAAGCACTTGGGCCATCCTCTACTGCTTTCCCAGGTGTATTAGCAGGGAGCAGGATAGGAAGTGGAGCAGCCAAGACTCGAACTAGCACCCATATGGGATACTGGCATCACAGGTGGCAGCTTTACCTGCTACACCATAACATTGGCCCCATCTGTCTTTACTGGTTAACTGGGTCATTTATGTGTTCTTAGAACACACATTTGTTCCAAGATTGTGAAAGTTATTTGAAATTAAAATATCCTTATAAAATTTTAGTGTGGAGTAAAAATATTCTTATAAAATTGGTAATATGCTTGGCAACAGTAGTTTATATGGAATTTGATGGTTCTTGGGCACAGGAGACTCTGGGAGTGGAGCTGAGGGGAAGGCTGTGGTACAGGGTAGACAGAGGACAGGCTTAGTGAGGCTGGATATGTGAATAATCGGCCAAGCCAGGTGGCCCTGCAGCAAATGTGAATAAGAAATGGGACTTTCGTAGAGGGTTAAGCCGCTGCTTGGGGCACTTGTATGCCATGTCCGAGTGCTTGGGTTCTAGTACTGGCTCTGCTACCAACTCCAGCTTCCTGCTAACGCACACCTTAGGAAGCTGCTGGGATGGCTCAGATGTTGGCTCCCTGTCACCCACACAGGTGACCCGCATGGAATATTGGGTCCCTGGCTTCAGCCTGATCCAGTCCTGGCGTGGACATTCAAGGAGTACACCAGCAGATGCAAGATCTCTGTCTATGCCTTTCTCTCTGCCTTTCAAATAAATAAAAATGGGGGGGGGGGGAAGCATCTCTATACCATATTTCAAGTATCCTGGGCAAATAGAGCTAATTTAGCATCATCACTATTACTCCCAAGGTATATTTAAAAATTTCACATTCTTTTTGTAATTGAAAAAAAGCCCAGATGATTCTGTAGACATAGCTTAGTGGCAGTCAGTGGGAAAGGGGATGTTGGCACAGGTGGAAGCTCTGGGGCTGGCAAAGCCGGAAGGAACCGGAAATGTCAGGTATGCTGCATGTAGAGGCACAGAGCTGAATTAGGACTTAAGACAGAGCTTTAGAAAGAATTTGCTGGGGCTGGCACTGTGGTGAAGCCAGTTAATGCCCTGGCGTGAAGCGCAGGCCTTCCATATGGGCGCTGGTTCAAGACCCGGCTGCTCCACTTCCAATCCAGCTCTCTGCTATGGCCTGGGAAAGCAATGGAAGGTGACCCAAGTCCTGGGGCCCCTGCACCTGCGTGGGAGATCTGGAAGAAGCTCCAGGCTCCTGGCTTCGGATCGGCACAGCTCCAGCCATTGAGGCCATCTGGGGAGTCAACCAGTGAATGGAAGACCTCTCTCTCTCTCTCTCTCTCTCTCTCTCTCTCTCTGCCTCCCCTTTCTGTATAACTCTGACTTTCAAAAAAATTTTTTTTAAAAAGAAAGAATTTTCTAGAAGAGATGAATGAGATAGCTAGGATGGAAGTGTCGAATTGTCCATTGCAGGAGGTGTCCACGCAGATGCTGGGTGCCTGGAGTCCGGATGCTGGCGAACTCAGCAATAAGTAGGTTGCCCCTCTCCATAAATGTCTGAAGTTGACTTGAATGTCCACTAGATGTCACTCTTGCGTATCTGTTGTGGCGAGATTGTTGAGCAAGTGAAAAATCAGGGACAGACCCAAGACAAGAAAGTTAAAGTGCAAAGTCGTCATCCTTATCTTAGGATTTGCTCCTTAATAAACATCGTCTATGTGGCTGCACCCTTTCCGTGTCCACAAAAGCGATCAAGCCTGAGAGAGGGCAAGTGACCCGTCCGAGCCTTCTGAGCTTTTGGTGATGGAGAACTCGAACCCAGTAGATCCAGCCCCCACAACACACACACATTATGATAACACCTGCAAAAACGCTGTGAATCATCTCCTTAAGTCAAACGTGTAGAAGCTACATTTGGTCTGGGCTTTCCTAGGTCCTCAGGGAGGAAACTCCCCTTGCAGAGCCGATTCTGAGAACTAGCGAAGGGTCATGCTTCTTTAAGCCTTGATGACACGTGGGAGGAACTTGTATGGAAGGCTTAACTCACACGGAAATGGACCAGCTAAAGGCTCAGCCACCAGGACGATGACTCTTCAGTCTGCTCCAGTTGAGTGTTGGTGGCCTTGGGCTGCCTAACATGGATGTGGACTTGTGGCAGTCGGGGAAGAACTCCTACAGCCTGGAGCTTTGTGAAGGCCACAGATGGGTTAGCTGGAGTGACTGAACTCACACTATGGGATAATAACTGTGGACACAAATAGTATGGAATATGTCATTGAAGTCTAGCTCATTAGAATATTGGCAAAATTCTCTTATTCCCTCATCTGAGGACATCTTAATTACACATTTCTGGAAGATGTATTCACTGGATCCAAGATGCAAGCTGGCCAGTTTTTTGCTTTCAGAGGTCAGAAAGTGTTGTGCCTCTTCTTCATGGCCTCGGAGGCTTTTAGCAAAATGCAGTCTTCATTCTAGTTGTTGTTGTTTTCCCAATAGGCGAGGTGTCCTTTCACTTCTTGCAAGATTTTTCTGTCTTTGATGATTGGAAGTCTGACTGTCATGTGTCTTGGTATGAGTATCTTTGGGTTTGAGCTTCATTCAGCTTCTTAGATTGGCAGGTTAATGTCTTATGCCAAATTTTGGTAAGTTTTCAGCTCTATGGTATCAAGTATTTTTTTTTCAATTGCTCACTTTCTCCTCCCAGTATTGAAATTCTACAGATCCTGAAGTTCTTCTCAGTTTTTGGTCAAATTTCCTCATCGACATTGTCTTCAAGTTCATCGCTTCTTTTTTCTTTTTTTTAAATATATTTTTAAATTTATTTGGAAGGTAGAGTTACAGAGAAGCAGAGGCAGAGAGACAGAGAGACAGAGAGATCTTCCATCTGCTGGTTCCCTCCCCAAATGGCTGCAATGGCAGGAGCTGCGCCAATCTGAAGCCAGGAGCCAGGAGCTTCTTCCGGGTCTCCCACGCGGGTGCAGGGGCCCAAGGACTTGGGCCAGCCTCTACTACTTTTCCAGGCCATAGCAGAGAGCTGGATCAGAAGGGGAGCAGTCAGGACTCAAACTGGCGTCCATATGGGATGCCTGCACTTCAGGCCAGGGCATTAACCCACTGCGCCCGCCACAGCGCTGGCCCCATCGATTCTTTTTTCTGTCCCCTCTGTTCTGCTGCTGGACCCACTCATTGATTTTTAAATCATTCTATTTTCAGTTCTGCAATTTCCATTTGTTTTTCTTTCTTTATGTTTTTTTTTTTTTTAGATGTATTTATTTACTTGAGAGGCAGAGTTTCAGAGAGAGGGAGAGACATAGAGAGGGGTCTTCTATTTGCTGGTTCACTCCCCAAATGGCTGTAATGGCCAGAGCTGGGCTGATCTGAAGCCAGGAGCCAGGAGCTTCTTCTAGGTCTCCAACACAGGTGCAGGAGCCTAAGCACCTTTGGGTCATCTTCCACTGCTCTCCCAGGCCATCAGCTGGGAGCTGGATCAGAAGAGGAGCAGTCGGGACTCAAACCAGTGCCCATATGAGATGCCAGCACCACAGGCAGATGCTTAACCTACTATGCCACTGCACTGGCCCCAGGTCGTTGAATTTTATCAACTACTTTGACTATATTTGTTGAGGTGATCATGTGATTTTATTCTTTAATCTGCTAATATAGTAAATTCTGTTAATTGACTCAGTGTTGCAACCCAGCCATGAAATTTTGAGATACCCTCAATATGCTCACAACATACCAACCTCTAGGTTTATTGAGACCCTTACTTTTCTGGCTTGTTAATTTAGGATCTTGGCATTAACATAAAGGATTATCCAGACCTGAAACGAGTTTATTCCTTTTATTTACAGAACAGCCTGGATGGGTTTGCAGCATCTTCTATGTCCATTGGGAATCCTGGATGGTGTAATATCAATGTGCACCTGCAGTGGGAGCATGTTGCGGTCAGCAACAGAGGGTGCTGTGCACAGTGCTCTATTTTCACTCTGGGCTTTGGAATTATCAGCACTTTCTGGGTTGCTTATCCAGAAATGAACTTTTATGCTCATATAACTGAGAAGTTCAGGGTGAGGTCACACTCAGTGCTGACTCTGTCCCTTGCTCTGTTTCTTGTCTGTGCGTTCCTGGCTTCCTTTGAAGTCCTGGAGGACAGGCTGGGGAAGAGAGCTCTCAGTGGCCTAATTCATTTCTTCTAATGATGCTTCCAGATGGGCACTGGACGCTGGCCACGTCTTGGTTGCTGCACTGCAGAGGACCAGAGGACTCGCTTAAACTCCCGACTCATAGAGATTGCCAGGTAAGAGCTGTGTGTTGGCGTAAGCTGCTAAGCTGGGGCTGATTCGCTGCCCCTCACAGAAAGGTAACAGGATCCTTGCCTTCTTGCTACAATTAGAAAAATCGGGAGGAATGGCTCTGATTGGTTTGCCTGAGGCCACAGACCTTCCATTACACCAACTACCGTGGCCAGGGGTTGGGGTACCAAGTTTGGCGGCCCCCCTGGGATCACATGACAAGCGTGAGAGGGAAGAGTTGGCCCACAACCAGCAGCTCCACCGTGCGGATGTAGCTGCGATGTCCTTCTTGGGAGCCACAGCAACACTCTGACCTACGTGCGCCTACGAAAATCGAGGCTGCAATTCAACAACCCACAGCCGAATGGGCAGACACACGTCTTCTTTGGTCCTCATAGGACCTGTCTTTATCTCCTTAAGGAATTCTGGGGGACACTCAACTCAACTTGGGAGCCACGGGAGGTAAACCCGGAACAGCTGCTCCCTGCACTGCTGCCCTGCAGCTGGGAGGGCGCTGAGCCAGGGCTGCCTGCCCACTCTGCTTCCCCACCTGGGGCTAGCTTGCCAGCAGTTCACCCGGCTCTGAGCTGCCCGCCTCCCACCGACTGTGCTCTCCACGTGCTGTCCGTGTCAATCCGTGATGCTGGCTGTGTGTTGTGATCACCTCCATTAGAGTCTCTAATCTCTGAAGGAATTCAGAGGTTGCCCTACATCGAGATAATGGTCACTGGCAGTAGTCAGGTGGGAAGTTAATCAGCCCGCGCTCAGAGACTGGAAGACTCTAACAGCACTCTCGTCTAACTCCGGAGATCTCCACAAACAAGGGCTGGGCTGAAGTCTGATTTTCTTTGCTTCTGAGACCATTTGATCAGCAAAGCTCTGTGTTTGCCTCCAAGCCTTGGGCTGGGACCTTTGTTCCCAACACACAGAGCGGTCCTAACCTAGGGATTAGGAGGTGGATGCAGTGTGGGTCATCCCAGTCTGGCAGTCAATTTTACCAAATGGTTCCTCAACATTTGTTGATGTGATGGCTTTTCTGCTTTATTAATAACATCGATTATGATAATAAATTCGGAGTGTTAGAAACAGTGAAGGGGCCGGCGCTGTGGCGTAGTAGACTAAGCCTCCGCCTGTAGCACCGGCATCCCGTTTGGGGGCCAATTTGAGTCCTGCCTGCTCCGCTTCCGATACAGCTCCCTGCTAATGTGCCTGGGAAAGCAGAGGAGGACGGCCCAAGTGCTTGGGGCCCTGTATTCATGTGGGAGACCCAGAAGAAGCTCCTGGCTTTGGAACAGCTCAACTCTGGCTGTTGCAGCCATTTGGGGAGGGAACCAGTGGATGGAAGACTTCTCTTTCTGTCTCTGCCTCTCTCTGTAATTCTGCCTCTCAAGTAAATAGATAAATCTTTTTTAAAAAAAGTAAAATTCCTTTAAAAAGACTGCTGGGTAATGCCTATCATTTGTTTGTATCATTTGTTTGATATATACTGATTTTAATCTGCTCAGATGACTTTTTTTCATCTGATTGGTTTTCTTTGATCTTCTAGAATCCTCTAATTATTTGAAAAGTCTTCATCCTAATACTCGTCTTCTGGTATTTGCGCTTGAACTTTCAAGCAGCACACGAAGACTTTTGCTGCATTTGAGTATCAGTGTCATGAATTACAAGGACTCCCTCCCACCACAGCCTTCCTAAGAATTGGCCACAGTGGGTTGTAATTTTACATCTCTTTCCCTACCTCCAGCTTGGGGAGGCCACCCAGAACTGCAGCTGGAATCACAACACTGTTTTCCAGTCCTTTCTGCCTTCTCCGTGTGTCTCAGGAGTGATGGGGAGACACTGGCTGATTGCTCTCTAGGCCTGGAACCCCAGCTTCTCATCAAACTGCTAAACTGCTGTTGCCACCAGAATTGTTTAAAGCCCCCTTCAATAGGGGGTGTTGCTTCCTGTGTGCCCACTGTTGCTCTTTGCTACATGAGACCTGGGAAGGAGGACTGTTGTCTTGGGATCTACAAGTAATAAAACCCGTAAGGTTTCACATTGTGCTTGAAGCTGTACCCCTGATGGCAAGGTCACCCTGAAAGGATCCACACAGGTAGATCCGCAGCTGGTAGTCAGTAGTCTTCTGCTTGACCTTCTGGTGGCTTCTAGGGACAGCTAAGCAGCTAGAGAAACTCAGAGCTGCCTTCAGAGCAAGGTGACTGCAGCTTCGACATCGAGAATGAATTAGACTTGCTTGGTCTTTTTGCTTCTTGCATTTCACAGTTCTGCGTGCTTCTTGTCTACCACGCCTGTCACGCGCTTTCAATTATTTACTTTTTAATGTTTGTGCGGGAGCTCCCTTTTTTCAGAATAATGGAGGGGTGTATGTTTTCTGATGACAGCGGATGTCTCTCTCATCCTCAGAGTTGTGCAATGGTCAGCTGTGGGTGGACCCTTGGACTCACACCTCGCCTACCTGCAAACTGCACACACCGTATGCATACACTGTAGGGACTCCTACAGCAGGCACCGCAGAGCAGAAGGCCAGTGGCCGTTGGATACTTGCTCCTTGTTAATCATCTGCCTTCCCTCTGAGGAAAGGTATTTAGCATATTTTGGCATCCATGCAAATCAAAGCTTATCTTTGTATCTTTTACCACAATTCTTAGCTGGCAATGTGCACGCTTTGTCCAGAAGATCTAGAAGTATTGCTGTCCCAGGGAAGTTTTGTTTTTCTATTTGGTTAATATTTGTCTTCCATGAACTCCATTCTTCCTTTGTTAAATTCCAGGATGGATTTATTAGGGAATCCCTCAATCTATCTTTCATGCCGCCTATGTTTTTGCAAATAATTTTAATCTCTCTATTTTTTCCTCTGAAGTCTAGGCAGACAACTTAAGGTGCCCTCAGGTGAAAAGAAATTCCTTTTTGTGTTGTCTGTCTTCTCGACTTTCTATGGCTTGCTGTCGACTCTGCTTTGATAACTGGTGTTTTCTCTTTATTTCCAGTGAAATGTTCTGTCTTCTGGTCATCGTTTCTCCTAGACTCTCTTCCACGCTGCTCTTGAGTCTCAGCGTCCCGATTCCCCTGAACGTTCTACTGAGATCTGAACACAGCGTTCTCTCCACCCATGCGCGTTCTCTCAGCAAGGACAGTGGGTGTGATTGTTCTCTTTTGGTTCGAGGCAGTGATTTTCTTGTCAGTTTATTCTTTCAACCGGGCCTCTGGATTAATCACCATGGGGAGCCAGTGTGGACTTCCTCACCGGAGATCCTTAGCTGTCCCCTGGGGGGCACCCCTACATCGTCCCCTGACTACTGTGTGGCTTTAGACATTCTTGGGTGGAAAATCAAGGCGTTTATTAAGAAGTAATCTTGGGACTGACCATGTGGGGAGGAGGGAAAGGGAGAGGAGGGCAGCAGGGCTGGGCAGAGTGAGAAATGGGCTGGGGTGCAGTCTCAGAGACCTCAGTCAACCTCCTGGGGAACTGGGGCTGCTCTGCTAGCACCACTTGCAACAGCGGAGGAATCCGTCCCTCAGGCCCCTACAAGGAGCTGGGAGGACTCAGCGCCACTGTCCAAGTCAAAATCTCTAAAATGAAGTCCGTGGAGAAGAAATTTCACTCTACAAGGACATTTCATTTTAAAGTCAATTCTTGGTTTAAGAGAGTAACTGTACCAGGGTTGGTGATCCTCTCTCTGTCGTGAGCTACATAAGAGTGTGGGTGGCTCTGGGCTCCAAGCGGAAGGGTAAGTTCACACCAGCGAGGGACAGATGGCATTGAGGTGGGCATGGTTTAACAGGGACAGGCCCCTGGGAGTCAGTGTCAGGGTCACACTCAGGGCCCACGTTCTGCCTACATTGGACAGGAGAGCTCTGTGGGGCTGAAGAGAGTGGCGGGCCACATCCCAAAGCTTGGGCACATCCCAGGCAGGGGGAGCCTGGGGCCCCTGAGCAAGACAGGTAGGCAGCAGAGGTTTCCTGTTTTCTTGAGAAAGTGTTTTGGTGTCAGGGGAAAACAAAAGACAGTCGGCCATCTGGCTCCAGACCACAGCTTGGCTCGGCTGCTGGTCCCGGTCCACCACCCGCTGCTGCGGTTTGTGCTCAGCTCTCCCTCTGTCGCTCCATCCCCTCACCTCCCAGACTACAGGGCCAGACTGCGGACTTAAGCAAGATTGAAGGAGGGCAGAACAACCAAACTTAAAATGGGATAGCAGCTGTGAGTCCCACAGGCACTACAGGGCTGGACTGGCTTGCCCACAAAGGACATATCCTACACGGAGTCTCCCGGGGCCTCAACGCCCCAGAGTCCCAGAGAAAGGAGGATGGAAAACCTCATTCTCATCTTCTCTCAGCCTCTGTGTTCATAAAAAATAAAGCTTGAAAATGTCCAGTTACATCTACAATAAAGACAATTTTTACACTGTGTTGTGAGCCTAGTATATGACAAAAACTTCCTCGTGACAGTCTGTGCCCACTGTCCTCCATGCCTGTCTTCAGGAGGGGGGTCCTGGCTTTCCTTTGTTCTAACACAGAGGTCCATTCAGTCCCCCCACTCCCAATAGTCTGCTCACATAGGTGAATTCAGACTTGCACGGTAGAGAGTCAGGGAAACCGAGTTGTGTTTTCAGTAGCACTCCACTTCCATCCCATCAATACACACTCCTACCAGGTTTTAGATCTCCTCATTTTATTCTGTCCAATCACAGCTCTCCATGACATGTGCAATTCATTTTCCCGTAATCACTCTGCACATTCTCTTCTTTGTGGGTCACATTATTCTGAGAATGGCTGGAAGCAAAGAGAGGCAGGGACATGAGGCGGGGACATCTGTCCTCCAAACATCACCAGGAGAAGCGTTTCTGAGCCACCAGGGTCCTCGCTGCGGCCTTCACGTCCTTGTTCCTGAGGCTGTAGATGACGGGGTTCAGCATGGGGGTCACCACCCCGTAGAAGAGGGAGATGAGTTTGTCTGCAAGGTCCTGCTTGTCTGCCCCCAGGGGGTCCTTGGACTTGGGCTTCCCGTACATGAAGAGGATGGTCCCGTAGAAGATGACCACGACTGTGAGGTGGGCGGAGCAGGTGGAGAAGGCCTTTCTCCTGCCCTCGGCTGACGGGATCCTCAGGATGGTGGTGAGGATGAACATGTAGGAGACAAAGATGAACAGGACAGGAACCCCCAGGAAGATCACGTTGGCCACAACCATGCTGACCACATTGATGGAGATGTCAGCACAGGCCAACTTCAGCACAGCCAGGATCTCACAGGTGAAGTGGTTGATGACGTTGTCCCCACAGAAGGGTAATTGTACCGCAAGAGAGACCTGGACCAGGGAGTTGACTCCACCAGCCACCCAGGAGCCGGCAGCCATGGGCACGTAGGCAGCCTTGCTCATGACCACGGGGTACCTAAGGGGGTGGCAGATGGCCACATAGCGATCAAACGCCATCATGCCCAGGAGCACACACTCTGTGGCTCCCATGGCAAAGGAGAGGAACATCTGGACGGCACAGCCTGAGAAGGAGATGGTTTTCCTGGGGGTCAGGAAGCTGTCGAGAATGAGGGGAACCGAGGAGCTGGTGTAGCACACGTCCAGGAGGGAGAGGTGGCCCAGGAAGAAGTACATGGGCGTGTGCAGGCGGGCGTCCAGGGTGGTCACCAGGAGGAGGACCCCATTGCCCAGCAGGATCCCCAGGTACATGGACAGGATGAGCACGAAGAATGTCTTCTCCAGCGTTGGGTGGGCTGAGAGGCCCAGCAGGACGAACTCTGTCACAGAGGCTGTCTGGTTGTCACTGTCCATGGTGTGTGTCCCCTGTCCACTGAATACGCAGAGATTCAAACCCAACATTCTTGCATAGCGCCAGGATACCTAGTGTGTTCCCAGTTTGGCAGAGAGACTGGAAAACGCTTCTGTAAGCCTACACTACCTATTTTTTCCAAGAAAAAGAAGCGACAGATAAGTAATTATTTTATTTTCACAGGATATCGTTTGTGAGTTATAATATATTAATAATTCCATAAGTGACTCTTCAAGACTAATACATTCATTATAGTGGCCTAGCATCCTATATGACAGTCCATCTTCTTAAACTCTGATCAGAAAAGTGACTTTAAGTTTGTCCCATATTCTCCCTCTTTGTGCCAAATACTCGTGAGTGGTTAATTCTGAATCATCGTCTTGTAACTATTTCTTCTTTCTAGATCATTCTCAGAAAAAATGCTCCTGTTGTTCCCAAGACCTTTTTTCTACGGACTAGCCTCAGTGCATCTATTCATCCATCCATGCCTCCTGCCTGCTGGCCTGCCTGAACATCCAGTCACCAAAATACCTGTTGATCAATCAATATGTAAGTCCCACAATTTTTTAAGAATCAGGGGGGCCCAATGACCCAGGCTTAAATGAGCTCACAATCTGGCGAGAAGGGAAAGCAGAGGGCTCAGAGCACCCAGAGGGCTCTCTGGGTACCAGTGGAAGAGGTGTCAAAGGAAACCCCTCTGTGATCTAGAACCTAGTTAGGTCTCCAAGGATGAGAGGAGACTGGACATGGAGAGATGCAAGGGAAAGGAAAGAGGTTTTCAAGGGAAATTTAGGCTCTAGAAATTCTGGGATGTCCCTAATAGTTCAGATCTGATATTCTGTGAGGACCTGAGGCTGGCCCCAGAAACCCGTAAGTGGCTCATGGCTTTTGGAAATCTAGTTCTGTTAGGTAACTGAAGCAGTGCCTTTTTATCGCCTTCTTATGGTTGTACTGGATCCCCTCCCTGAGGGAGAGTAGCCACACAAGAGTCAGGGACATCAGAGCCTTTGAGCCTTGTGGCTCAGCTGCTCCTATGTGCCCCAGCCATGGACCATCCCCCGAGTAAGCTAGCCTGACTCCTCCCTTCCTAGATCCTCGTCCGCACAACCCTGATGCATGGCTGTTAGGTTCAGCTCCTCTCTTCCAGGGAGGAAGAGCTCACTGCTTTCCCCATTGCCCGCTGAGCTCTGCAGTGTCAGGAAATTCTGAGCCCAGCCAGCAGCTTTCTGAGTCCCTCTCACTCCTGTGACGGGAGCGCAGCCTGTTTCCGGAACTGCCTTTGTGGAAAGTCATCCGAAGAGACTCTGAAGCCATCTCACTTCCGGGGGAGCCTCTGAGGCTGAGTCCATGACCTAAGACCAGAGCTTCCAGACTTCCTGCCTTCTAGATTTTTCTGACCCAAGAAGGATTTCTGTCTGCCTCTCAGGTTTGCTGATGCCACATTTTAGGCACCATTTCTTTCCTTTCAAGCCCCAACCCCTTTGGAAAATTAAGTCAGAAATTAGAAATGTCACTGTGCTAACAACAGGTTGAGCATGACTTTTGTAAGAACCCCCACTTACCTTAATAAAAAATCTACTGGGATAGGGTCCCTGCAGCTTAGGAGCAGAGCGTCGACCAGAAATAGCAACACTGGTTTGGAAAGCTCAGGCCGGGATGAACTCCTCTGCTCTGGAGGAAGGCGCAAAAGCTCATTCTGCCCTGGTTCTCGGCTTTGGGCAGAATCTCCAGAAGAGCAACTGTGGATGTGGAAGGCAATTTGAAATCAGCACCGCAGCGGGGACTAGCATTCTCCCTGAAGTGATTAAAAGTTTGGAAACAGATGGTACAAAGTTAGGAAACTTGTTATACTTCTGGGACAACGTCCCCAAGATCCAGTCACGCAGAGGGCACCCAGGAAGGCTGCTTTCCCCCACCTCTTCCTTCTGCTTTGCTTGTTGGACCTTTTCACACTTAGGCCACCGAAGGACATCGGGAACGCACCTCCATGTCCTTCTGCAGTTTCTGCAAATCTCCAGATGCCAAGAATTCTTGATGGGACCCGGCCCCAGTCAACACCATTACTGTGAAAGGCCCGGAAGCAGAAGATCCAGCAAATCTGTGATATCAGCAGATCTCGACACACAGAAATGTTAGACAATTACTCTGGCTAACTACCCGAGACTGGAATCGTTCACTGGGTCATACCATCAGTATATGCCAAGTTTTGTGGTTTTTTTTTTTTTTTTTTACTTATGTGTGTGTGTATGTGTGTGTGTGTGTGAGAGAGAGAGAGAAAGAGAGAGAGAATTCTCTTTTGCTGAGTTCCTCTCCAAATGCCCACAATAGCTGGGGTTGGCCTGGGCTGAAATCAAGAGCTGGGACCTCAATCCAGGTGGCAGGACCCCAATGTCTGGAGTCATCACTGCTGCCCCTCAGGGTCTGCATTAACATAGAGATGGAATCATGACCCAGAGCCAGGGATCAGACTCAATCAAAGCTCTGAAATAAGACACAGTTATCCTAACCCCTACACCAACTACAAACGCCTGCCCCGTGCCTAGTTACAGAAGAAATTCACAGCTCTTTTGCCAAAGCATTTGTATCTTTTTAGCCTACAATCAGCAACTTTTGAGAATTCTAGTGGCACCACAAAGTTGTCAACATTTGGTGTTGTTAGCCTTAAATTTTAGCCACTCTGGTTGATGTGTACTGGTATCCTGTTGTGGTTTTAATTTACATTTTCCTTGTAACGAATGATATTGAACACTTTTTTATGTGCCTACTGGCAATTCATATATTTTTCTTTGTGAATTATCTATTCAAATCTTTGATCCACTATTATCATATTTAATATTGTTTTAAGAAATATTTTTGTATATTTTGTCAGATATGTTCATTGTAAATATTCTCCCAGTCTGAGGCTTGCATATTCATTTTCTCAAAGATTTATTTATTTATTGGAAAGTCAGAATTACAACAAGAGAGGGATAGACAGAGAGGGAGAGAGAGGGAAATGGAGAAAGAGAGAGAAAGGGAGAGAGAGAGAGAGAAGAAGAGAGAGAGATTTCATCCAGTGGTTCACTCCCCAAATGGTTGCAATGACCAGGGCTGGACTAGGCCAAAGCCAGGAACCAGGAGCTTCTTCAGGTCTCCCATGTGGTTGCAGGGTCTCAAGCACTTGGGCCATCCTCTGCTGCTTTCCCAGGAGCATTAGCAGGGAGCTGGATCAGAGTGGAGCAGCCTGGGCTCGAACTGGCGCGCATATGGGATGCCAGTGCTGCAGATGGTGGCTTCACCCACTATGCCACAGCGCCAGCCCCTTTAATATTCAGTTTCTCAATAGTGTCTTTTGCTGAACAGATGTTTTACATTTTGATCAATTCTATAAATTTTCCTCTTTTTTGATTATTATTTTTCATTTCTTTAAGAAATTTTTGCCTACCCTCAGTCACAGTTTTCTATGTCTTATTATAAAAGTTTTATAGTTTTAGCTTTTGTCTAAATCTCTGGTCTATAATGAATTAATTTTTTTGTGTAATGTGGGTTGGCAATTCAAGTTTTTTTTTTCCATATGGATATTCAAGTGTCAAAACACCATTTTTTAATTTTTTTCTTCCCTCATTGAGTTACTTTGGCACCTTTGTCAAAGATCAAATGACTGTATACAGGGGATATACTTGCCTATTCTATTCCTTTGATCAACCTACTTTTTTCCCCCGTATCATATGGATGTGATCCTTATACTTTTATATTAAATTTTAATGTTAGGTACATATTTTTTCTTCTTTTTCTAAGTTTGGTTTGTATTTTATTGAATTTCTTTCTTTTTAGTCTTTTATTTTTATTTATTTATTTTTTTTTGACAGGCAGAGTGGACAGTGAGAGAGAGAGAGAGAGAGAAAGGTCTTCCTTTGCCATTGGTTCACCCTCCAATGGCCGGCGCGGCTGGCGCGCTGCGGCTGGCGCACCGCGCTGATCCGAAGGCAGGAGCCAGGTGCTTCTCCTGGTCTCCCATGGGGTGCAGGGCCCAAGCACCTGGGCCATCCTCCACTGCCTTCCCCGGGCCACAGCAGAGAGCTGGACTGGAAGAGGAGCAACCGGGACAGAATCCGGCACCCCAACCGGAACTAGAACCCGGTGTGCCGGCGCCACAAGGGGGAGGATTAGCCTTATTTCGTTTTTAATTTACACTTTACAGGGTTTAGTGTGATGCGTTAACACATGAATACATTGTGTAATGATCAAATCATGGCAATTCGCATATTCATCACCTGAAACAATTATTGTCTCTTTGTAGAGAAACATTCAAAATCTTCTTGCTGTATCAAAATATGCAACCCATTATCTTTTTACTGTAGTCCTCCCACTGTGCAACAGAAGACCAGAACTTACCCCTTCTGTCCAACTGCATCTTTGCATCCATTGACCAACCTCTCCATATACATTTTTTTAAGATTGTATTTATTTATTTGAGAGGTAGAGTCACAGACAGTGAGAGGGAAAGACAGAAAGGTCTTCCCTCCACTGGTTCACTCCCCTACATGGCTGCAATGGCCAGACTGTGCCAATCTGAAGCCAGGAGCCAGGACTTCTGGGTCTCCCACCTGGGTGCAGGGGCCCACACTCCTGGCCATCTTCTACTGTTTCTCAGGCCATAGCAGAGAGCTGGACTAGAAAAGGTGCAGCTGGGACTAGAACCAGCACCGATATGGGATGCCAGTGCCACAGGCGGCGCCACAGCGCTGGCCTCAGCTTCCTCTTGCTAGTACTGGGTGAAGTGCTTCTGACTGATCAGGTTCTTCATGGTGACATTCGGGGTTGAGCATGGGGGTCAGAAGCCCATAGAAGAGGGAAATGAATTTGTCTGCAAGGTCCTGCTTGTCTGCCCCCAGGGGGTCCTTGGACTTGGGCTTCCCGTACATGAAGAGGATGGTCCCGTAGAAGATGACCACGACTGTGAGGTGGGCGGAGCAGGTGGAGAAGGCCTTTTTCCTGCCCTCAGCTGACGGGATCCTCAGGATGGTGGTGAGGATGCACACGTAGGAGATTGAAATGAACAGAACAGAAAATCACGTTGCAATGAACAGGAATGAAGATCACGTTGGCCACTGCCACGCTGACCATGTTGATGGAGATGTCAGCACAGGCCAACTTCAGCACAGCCAGGATCTCACAGGTGAAGTGATTGATGACATTGTCCCCACAGAAGGATAACTGTACCTCAAGAGAGACCTGGACCAAGGAGTTGGCTCCACCAGCCACCCAGGAGCTGGCAGCCATGGCATGTAGGCAGCCTTGCTCATGATCACAGGGTACCTAAAGGGGTGGCAGATGGCCAAGGAGAGATCAAATGCCATCATGCCTAGGAGCACACACTCTGTGGCTCCCGTGGCGAAGGGGAGAAGCATCTGTGCAGAGCAGGCAGAGAAGGGGATGGTTTTCCTGGGATCAAGAAGCTGTTGAGAATGAGGGGGACCGAGGAGCTGGTGTAGCACACGTCCAGGAGGGAGAAGTGGCCCAGGAAGAAGTACATGGGCGTGTATAGGTGGGCGTCCAGGGCAGTCACCAGGAGGAGGACCCCGTTGCCCAGCAGGATCCCCAGGTACATGGACAGGATGAGCACGAAGAACGTCTTCTCCAGCGTTGGGTGGGCTGAGAGGCCCAGCAGGACAAATCTTCCACAATGGATTGGTTGGCCACTTCCCTTTAAAATTCTCTCTTTCACCCTCAGGAAAAGTAAGGAAACACATGTTTATAGAGATCAGTTTGTGGAGATTTCAATCAGATGCCTCAAGAACTTATAACCAAACTTACCCTTTCAATGGCAACTTGTGTTATCAGCAACTAAGGGATAAAACACACTGACTAGGGAAGTTACCATTGAAGTCAGGATACTTCAGGTCAAAGGCAAGAAAAGCAGACTCTAAGTATTGAATTGAATCAATTCTTGATATATGCAAGACTGTAGTTAAATCAATAGGTTTAACACACTTGAAGGAAGGGATGCACAATGAAGACTGAAAAAAAAAAAAGAGAGAGAGAGAGAGAAACCTTAAGGGTATGCTTCATGGTTCCAGCCCTGACTGTCCCTGAATTGTCCCTGCATTGTCCCTGCAATGTCACTGGGGGCCTCAATCTGTCCCACTTAGGGATGCTGGCCACCGACATCGCACCCCCTCCCTTAGCTATGTGGTCTTCAAAAAGTTCATGGAAAGTGTGTTAACTCCATTTTTTCTAAGAATTGTTTGAAGCACCCCCATATAATGCAATTTTCTGCTGGTTATCAGCTCCACATGGAGTCCTACACAGACAGAATGTGATGAGCAGAGCCAGGAAGGTTGAGTCTCTAGCACCTACAGTTGTTCCTTGACATCTGATGCTACGTCATTTCTTGGGAGTGTGGCTGCTGATCTCCCTCAGTTCCACTGTCACTGGGGAGTTTCGGGTCAGCAGACCAGGGAGACCCCACCAGAAGCACTGCCACAGCCCCCTCTCTAACCACAGCTTTACCCACAATCCTGCAGGTTCCCAGACCCTGGAGGACTGTGGGTGGAATCCAGAGACCTCTGTCCCTCACATCTCCCATTATGACATCTGTGCTTTTGGGGATACTTGATGCCTCAGCTCCTAACAAGCCCTTCTGTATCTGGGTTGACCATTAAAGCCATTACGATGCCAGGAGAATGCTGTCTTCAGGGAACGAAGCCCATTCCACCCGGCCTTACGGAGGTGTTGCTGTTAGGAGCCACTGCCTGGAGAGTGTCCTCCAGTCACTGTGGAACTGTACGCCAGTAGTCAGAGAAATCCCGCAGGCTCGACTTCTCACGTTGAAGATGTGGAAACTGAGGTCTGTCAAGGACAGAGCCACCCTCTCCCCAGGGCTCATTCCCTCACCACCCTATTCCCTTGCCGTTCCGTTTGTGCGAGAGCAGGTGTACTGGGGAATAAAGGACCAACTATGAAGCTTGATCATGGTCGCCTCCCCGAGGGCACTCACGGGAAAGAGAGGTGCTGCCCCATTTCTCCAAGACACCTGTCTCTAGGAGGGCTTGGGCGGCGGCGGGGGGTGGGGTCCCTGAGCTCCACACATCGCGCCCGTGCCGCTGACACTGATGCTGGTCGGGAAAGACTGAGTGGGCGACACCAGGAACACTTTGAAGCCATCCTCAAGCAGTTGTCAGAGATTAACTGCAGGCATCGGGCACATTTGGGGAGACGAGATCTATTTTCAGAGATGTTAGTCTGCGACTTTGAAGGAACATGGTAAAGCAGCTGGCCATATCCCCTCCCCCTGCGTTGTGAGAATACCTACCGTGAAACAGGCCACGTCTGCTCTGAGCACTGTGAGGCGTGTGGCGCTCCCACCCCCCCGCGCCTTTGGCAGAAACGGTTCCTCACTCTGAGCAGAAACTTCTTCCAGAGCCGCCCCCCGCCTGACCTAGCCTGCTGGCACACGCCTGCCCCCTTCTCCGTACAGAGACCCTGAGAGCCGTGCAGGCGGTGGCCCTGTCCTTGCTCCCACCCTCGCTCTTCCCCCGCCCACCTGAAGAAGGCTTGGCCGCCGAGAGAACTCAGGCGTGGAGAAAAGTCCGTGGTGTGGACAGTAGGTCTCGTGACAAGGAGGGTGCTGGGAGGCCCGTGGGCTTGGGAAGGGGTCACTTCAATTGCCTACCTCACTGTCCCGGTCTGGTCCTACCTGCTGGGGCTGGGCCGGGACGCATGTAGCAAATTCTGGGTTGATGTCTGGGAGCGAAGCAGTTTCTTCCAATTTCACAGCAAGGTAAAGGGAGCTGAGAGTTGGCCGTAGCGAGAGGGGCTGGAGCTGCTCCTTCCCGGGTCTTCTCCTTGGCCCGGGAGGTAACAAAAGAAGGTTGGCTGGAGGAGCTGCGGCTTAGGTGGTTCTGCCAGCTGTCCTCAGCCTGCCTGCTCTGCGCCTCGCCCCTCATCCTGCTCTCCAGGGACTCCCCCAGGGTGCCTCCAGCCGTTGCAAGCGCTGGTTGTTCAGGGTCCAGTCTAGTCCCTGGAGCTATTTAAAGTTCGGTGAAGGCCTCACAGGGACTTAGGGCCTGTGTCCCATAAACCCAATGAGACAAGTTACAGAGAGCTCATTTGTCTCTTAACTCTCACTGCAAAGGAATGTTCCTCTAGAAAAAAAAAAAGAAAAGAAAACTTATCTTTTAATTCCACTTTTCCACAAACAAATATTTTTGGAACCAGTAACCCTGTGTGACAAAGACTGGTTATGTGTTCTTCAAAATCTGCCTTTTTCTCTTAGCCATGCAATCTGCATCTCGCGCTTCCTCCTGGGAGTGGGACCATGCAAATGAGCTGCAATTGCACAGATACGTTTTGTTAGCAAATAAATATATAGTCTTTTAAAATTTTTTCTTTTGTTATTCATATGAGAGAAATAGAGAGGGATGACAGACAGACAGGGTTCCCATCCACTGGTTCACTCCCAAAATGTCTGCCACAGCCCCTCCACGAGGGCTGAGGCTGGAAGCCAGGAACTTAATCCAAGTCTCCCCCATGGGTGTCAGGAACCCAGACAGCCATCCCTCCCTGATGCCTCCCAGTAGCTGCATGTGCAGGAAGCTGGGGCAGGAGCCGGAGCCAGGCACTGAACTCAGGCACTCCGATCTCCACCGCATCTTAACTGCGAGGCCAATGGAAGTTCCCATCCAGCCCTCGCTGGCCTTCCTGGATGTAGAAATGGTAACCAAGGTCTGACTGTGCTCTGACCACAACGTTATATCTGTCTGAGAGGACTCAGCCACTTGTTTTTGCAAAAGTAAATGCCAAAACAATTGGGGCTGGTATTGGGCACAGCAGGTTAAGCCACTGCCTGCCATGCCAGCATCCCTTGTGGGCACAGGTTCAAGTCCCAGCTGCTCTACTTCCAACCCAGCTCCCTGCTAATGCTCCTAGGAAAGCAGTGGAAGATGCCTCAAGTGCTTGGGCCCCTGCACCCACGTGGGAGACCCGGAAGAAGCTCTTGGCTCCTGGCTTCAGATCGGTGCAGCTCCAGCTGTTGTGGCCAATTGGGGAGTGAACCAGCCCCTCCTTCTCTCTCTGTTTAGCTCTGACTTTCAAATAAATAAATATAAAAGAAAGAAAGGAAGGAAGGAAGAAAGAAAGAAAGGAAAGAAAGAAAAGGAAAAAAGAGAGAAAAAAGAAAGAAAAAGAAAGAAAAGAAAGAAAAAGAAAGAAAGAAAGAAAGAAAGAAAGAAAGAAAGAAAGAAAGAAAGAAAGAAAGAAAGAAAGAAAGAAAGAAAGAAAGAAAGAAAGAGGGAGGACAATGGTGGTTAGCAGAGGAGGGGGCTGGGCTGGGAGGGCTGGGGAGGTGTGAGCCATGAGACATGTTTCTGTTAGGAGGAATAAGTCCAAGAGCTCTAGTCATGTGACTATTGTGCATAACAACACTTCGTATACATGACAGTTGCCAAGAGGGTAAATTTTAAAGTTCTCACCACAAAGATGGTAAGTATGTAGGTCATGAATATGTTAATCAGCTTGATTTAGCCATTCCACATTGTGTGTATCTATATATATATCAAAACATCATGTTTTATGATATAAACATATGAAATAGCTACTTGCCAAAAAATTTTTAAGAATTGTTCCTTGTAATGTCTCTTTTATTTGGATAAGCCATTTCCTAAAAAAAAAAAAAGAAAAGAAAAGATCTGGAGACTGACTGTGCAGCATTCCAGTCCCGGCTTCCTCCGCACACCACAAGGGCAACCGTGTCTCTCACCTTCTACTTTTGCGCTATAGACACCAGTACAGTCGCACTGCCTTTCATCCAGGCTGGTTTGACTTTGGGTCTCTATTGCTTATAGCTAGAAAATTGCTACCTCATCAAACTGCATAAGCAGGAGCAGGCCCTGGGCCCCTGGGGCCGGAGAGGCCATTCAGCACAGTAGGCGAGGTGGTAGCCATTCACTTGACCCGTGGGGGATCCGTTTGCAGTTTGGATCCCAGTTAGGAAGGGGCTCTCTACGAAGGCCATTGACACTCGCCCCCCACTGCTGCAGTACACGACAAGGATTACAGGTGGAGGCAGAGGACGAGGGCAGAAGGGAGCTTTGGAGTCATGAGAGCGCCACAGTCAAGCCTTGCACGGAGGGAGCTCTGGCACCGCAGCCAGGCCACAGCATTTACCAACGTCTGATGACGAGGAGCAGAGTGACCTCAGCAACCTCAGCCGGGGCCAGGGAGGTGAGAACCGGCTAGGGTGGGAGCTGGTCAGGCCCGCTCAGCAGAGCCGTGCGCGAAGTACCTCTTGGACGCGCATGAGTGGGGAGGCAGGGAACAGGTGAGGAGCTTTAAACGGAGAGCCCAGTCTCTATCCACAGCAAGCGGTAAAGGCTGGTCCTCACGGGAAGCAGGGGGGTGCTAAGGAGAAGACCCCGGGTACGAATTTCTCCCTGTCGAGGAGACAGAAGCTGGCATCAGAGTTCCCGTACATCTTTGTCGGCTTCGTGGACACCACTGTGGACATCTCCACAGGGGAAGTGCACGGAATTCTCATTATGGCCCGTGGGCTCAGCCTACCCTACCCACGATGTTGTTAAGTCCAGAAAGACGGAGGGAAAGAAGCCCCAGGGCCCCTGTGGTCCATAGACAACCCTGGCCTTCAAGCAGGTTTGGGGTTCTCTCCCAGGGAAAAGTGTCACCTTTCTGACCCTCATGTAACTCCTCCATGGAAAGCCAGCAACCTGGCTTTACACAAATCCATCTGAGCCTAAAGATGGAGGCAAGAGGAAGCTGACCGGTCACCGGGGAAAGCCACCTGGGCGTCTCATTCAGCACCCGTATGCTGACGGCCTCTCTAGGCACTGCAGACAGACCGGATCCGGAACTAGCTGGCCCCTCTGGAGACGCTCCTGGTCCTGGGAGGTCCAAAAGTAAGTAAGGTCCATTCTAAGTATAATTTTGTGATCAACTAGGATGTGTTATTTGTCTGTTTATTTTTAATTGAGAGACAGATTTGGGGGAGGGAGAGAGAGATCGTCCATCTGCTTGTTCACTCCCCAAATGCCCACAATAGCCAGGGCTGAGCCAGACTGAAGCCAGGAACCAAGAACGCAGTCGGGATCTCCCGCGTGGGTGGCAAGGCCCCAGCTACTGGGGCTGCCACGTGCTGCCCCCGGAATCCAGAGCAGGGCGGGGACTCGGACCCCGCACTCCGGGACGGGATGCAGGCATCCCAAGTGGAGGCTTCAGCACCGAACAAAATGCCTGCCCCCATTTTGTGGTAAATTTGAAGTAAATTTTCCCCTTCTGTTATTAAAATTATTCAGCCTCCTTGACTTATTTTCAGTCTATGATTTCTCAACACTAATTATGAAAGTGTGGGAATTCCTGAAGCCCCTGACCTGCAGATTGTTTGAAAGCAATGTTATGTGAATACAACATCTTATCTGTTATTGAAGTTGAGCTAATGTTTCCTTTTGTAGGGATTTCAGTGAACAATTAAGATTTTTTAGAGATTTTTGGCTTGGGTTGTTACAGTGAAGAGTCAACACATTTTCCAGATCTCAAACATCTTTGTTCTTAAAGAAAAAGTCACAGGGCCTGCGCCGTGGCTCACTTGGTTAACCCTCCACCTACAGCGCCGGCATCCCATATGGGCGCCGGGTTCTGGTCCCGGTTGCTCCTCTTCCAGTCCAGCTCTCTGCTGTGGCCCGGGGAAGGCAGTGGAGGATGGCCCAGGTGCTTGGGCCCTGCACCCGCATGGGAGACCAGGAAAAGCACCTGGCTCCTGGCTTTGGATTGGCACAGCGCCAGCCGTAGCAGCCATTTGGGAGTGAACCAACGGAAGGAAGACCTTTCTCTCTCTCTCTCTCTCTCTCTCTCTCTGTCTATAACTCTACCTGCCAAATAAATTAAAAAAAAAAAAGAAAAAGTCACAGATCTCATTGTTGAACCCTCAACTCCAGCAGAGGAAACAGCTCTGCTTAGTCTCTGTTTAGGAGTAAAATCATTGTGTGGGAAGTACACATTCAGATGCACTTCTAGAAGGGAAATAAAAAGAATTTAATTGAGCAAATGCATTTTAGGCAAAGAGTTTTCTCTTTGAACAAGAGGAATTCGGCGAAGTCACCTGCCTTCACATGAGCCGACGAAATGCCAGAGAAGGCTGAGCGCCAGTGACACACGTGCTGTCCACCCAGTGCGATGAGACTGACTGTTGTCCTCCAGGAGGGGTTGGGCTCCCTCAAGGCTGGTGTTGGTGGGGAGATTTTCATGCAGGACGTTGCTGAGAAGTGCCCTCGGATCGACCCAGGTGGAGGAGCTGGTGAAGAAACCCGGCTATGCGTGGTGAGAACTTGAACTTCTGTGGGGAAGCTCCAGAGCTGGGATGGCTCTTTAGAGAGACATCCGCATTGGAGACAAGCAGACTTGCCGTTGACAAATTCCTGGATGCGGCCTGCCCCAGAGGTGGGAATGGGGCTCTGGCTTAGGGAGCTCTCTTTAGTCAAGGGCGGTCCTGCAGAGAGGTTGGCTGCAAGATGCTGCCGCCACCCCCACTCCCAGCAGACGGCGTCGCAAAGCCGGCTGCAGTCCTAGGTGAACCACGGCCAGGGCCCCGGGCAGCACGTACAGCATCCCCTGTGTGCTCTTAACCAGGACAGTACTTCTCAATGCTGAACGTGCATTTGAATCACAAGAAGATTCCAGTGTAGTAGGTCTGCAATGGAACCCAAGATTCCGTATGCTGAGTGAGCTCCCAGGTGATGCCGATACACGGCGAACAGCTTAGCTCTAAACTCAACTTGCCCTCACCTAGCTTCGTGATTATCGAGTGAGAACCACCATCAAAGGGGGCTGCATTTCTGAGTCACGAGGGTCCTCGCCGCGGCCTTCACGTCCTTGTTCCTGAGGCTGTAGATAACGGGGTTCAGCATGGGGGTCAGAAGTCCATAGAAGAGGGAGATGAGTTTGTCTGCAAGGTCCTGCTTGTCTGCCCCCAGGGGGTCCTTGGACTTGGGCTTCCCGTACATGAAGAGGATGGTCCCGTAGAAGATGATCACCACAGTGAGGTGGGCGGAGCAGGTGGAGAAGGCCTTTCTCCTGCCCTCGGCTGACGGGATCCTCAGGATGGTGGTGAGGATGAACATGTAGGAGACAAAGATGAACAGGACAGGGACCCCCAGGAAGATCACATTGGCCACAACCATGCTGACCACGTTGATGGAGATGTCAGCACAGGCCAACTTCAGCACAGCCAGGATCTCACAGATGAAGTGGTTGATGGCATTGTCCCCACAGAAGGGTAATTGTACCGCAAGAGAGACCTGGACCAGGGAGTTGACTCCACCAGCCACCCAGGAGCCGGCAGCCATGGGCACGTAGGCAGCCTTGCTCATGATCACGGGGTACCTAAGGGGGTGGCAGATGGCCACATAGCGATCAAACGCCATCATGCCTAGGAGCACACACTCTGTGGCTCCCATGGCAAAGGAGAGGAACATCTGAACGGCACAGCCTGAGAAGGAGATGGTTTTCCTGGGCGTGAGGAAGCCATCCAGGACCAGCGGGACTGAGGAGGTGGTGTAGCACACGTCCAGGAGGGAGAGGTGGCCCAGGAAGAAGTACATGGGCGTGTGCAGGCGGGCATCCAGGGCGGTCACCAGGAGGAGGACCCCGTTGCCCAGCAGGATTACCAGGTACATGGACAGGATGAGCATGAAGAATGTCTTCTCCAGTGCTGGGTGGGCTGAGAGGCCCAGCAGGACAAACTCTGTCACCATAGACTGGTTGGCTGCTCCCATGTCAAACTCCTTCTTTCATCCCTGGGAATAGTGAAAGACAGAAAGTGCACGTTTCTGTTTGACGGCTTGCTTGAGTCAACGCGTGAGGCTTACCATATGACGTCTCCGGAGTTACAAACGAACTTAGGCCCCGACATGCAGCTACAAAACCAAGTTGTCTGGAGGCTGGGCTTGCAGCTGACCTTGGCAATCTAATGAAACTTGATAAAACACAAGACGCTCTGGGTAATGAATGAATGATGCTGTCTAAAGCACCAGCCGATGTCTACATGCGCTGTGTCCGGCACCTTGTAGGGAGGCAGGGGTCTCTGGGTAACCCTGTTTTTGCCATAGAGTTGGAGACCTCAAGCTATCAGAGCTTAGGGACCCTGGTTCTTGAGGTCACACAGGCCACTCCTATGAATCTGGTTTCTCCCCTCCCAGTAAGTTTCTGTTCTAATTTGACTCCCCACCCAGACCGTCTTGCAGGGAGAGAATGGACTGGCTTGGAAATGTAGTTTCCAAGGTCTTACCTCTTAGTGTCTGGTTTATACCGCAGTCTTTTGTGAGTGTAGTGGATGTAAATTAGTTCATCTGCTCTTGACTCTCTTCTTTGCATAACCTGAAGAAACAATTTCTGCCACCTAGAACCTGGAGTCCCCACCAGAGTGACCAGAAATCAAGAGAAGGACTCCTGTGTTTCCTCCTGTAGCCACACCTGACTGTGGCCTCTTCATTGCCCTGGGACTTGGTGAGAGGGACAGAATCTTACCTGACTGCTAGAACCCACTCATAATTCATACCCCCAGCTTGGGTTGGGTGGGATCTGTTACCAGTCACGAGGTGGAGGGTGGTTGCCAGAGTGAGTCTCATGGATTCTTAGTATAGAAATAAAAGGTCAGAAAACAATTTGCAAAGAGGCAGAAACTTTTATTTGATTGTCAAGCGATAGAGAAAGCATCTGGTCAGAGACAAGACCAGGCAGAGTGCCTGAGTGGGACACTGGCTTTGGGGAAGTGTCCCGAGTTTTTAAGGCATTACTATTTACTCACTGGGTCATCCTACTGGGGCGGTGCCCATTAGACAGGGGCTTCATGTTTGTTTGTTGATTGGCTTGGTGCTCAAGGAGATAGATAGTGGGGGTCTCCTGGAGACTGTCTCCACTCCTCTGCTAGCTCTGGGTGGAAGATTGCAACTAACTTGAAGGCATGGTTTAAAACCACAAGGTCACACAAGATAGCCAGGGTCTCTTGGAGCCAGTCCAACTCTCCCCAGGTGCTCAGCCCATTCCCCTGCCAGCTGTGGGTGAAAGCTTGCAACCACCCGGAAGGTGTGATTTAAGGCTGCAAGGTCACACCTGCAGCACAAAAAGCTATTAGTGGGGGAGAAGCCAGTTTGCTGGAGACAGGCTTTCCAGACACAGCTGGCAGCTTGCTTGTGAAGGACATTCCACCTACACCTGAAGGGGCCCCCAGACTCCCAGCCCCACTGGCTGGCCTCAGGGTCGTGAGCCATACTCACCTCAATTCCAGGGAGAGAAGCCATCCCTTGCCACGTGGAGAGTTTTGCAGACATGTTCAGATGACATTGACTCAACCTCCCAGAATGCCAAGTCTGCACTGTCCATCATCGCAATTTTACTGTCAGAGTGAGTTGGAACTCCAGATATCATCCAGCCTGCCGCAGGAAGCCCAAGATGGCTGGTGGCCTAATAGCTACCCGCGTGCGGACGAGAAGTGCTGCCTTCTGGGTAGGCGCTGGGCCAGCAGTTGAGCGGCCAGCTGGGTCACCTACGCTCCATGTCGGAGTCCCTGGGTTCACGTCCTGCCTCTGCTCCTGACTCCAGCTTCCAGCTTTGCACACCCTGGGAAGCAGCAGGGGATGGCTCCAATAGTTGGGGCCCTGCCTTCCACACGGGAAAGCCAGGTGGACTTGCTGGCTTCTGGCTTCAGCCTGGTCTAGCTCCAGCCATTGTGGGAATTTGGGGAGTAAACAAGCAGACAGGAACTTTTTTTTTCTCTCTGCCTCTATCTCTCTCTGTGCTTCTCAACAAACAAAACAAACAAAGAAACTGGAGTCCTGCCTTTGTAGATTGTCTTTGCAATGTTTCTGCTCCACTTGCTTGTTTTTAAATTTAAAAATTTTCAATTTATTTTCACTTTACTTAAAAGAAAGACTGATATCCCATCCAGTGGTTCACTATCCAAAGGCCTACACTAGGCAGGGCCGAGCCAGGCTGCCAGGAGCCCACAACTCAATCCAAGTCTCCCACATTACAGGTACCATCTGCTGTCACCCTCTGTGTTGTTTCGTTTTTTAAATCAAAGCCTCCCCAGCTGGGGTCACTGGTCTATTTCAATGGCTCTCAATTTAAATGTGAAGAAACTGAGGTAGGAGAGAGATTTGTGAATTGCACATGGCCCTGAAGGAGTGCTCTTTTTTTTTTTCTTAAGATTGATGTAGTTAGGCCGGCGCCGTGGCTCAACAGGCTAATCCTCCGCCTTGCGGCGCCGGCACACCGGGTTCTAGTCCCGGTCGGGGCACCGGATTCTGTCCCGGTTGCCCCTCTTCCAGGCCAGCCCTCTGCTGTGGCCCAGGAGTGCAGTGGAGGATGGCCCAGGTGCTTGGGCCCTGCACCCCATGGGGAGACCAGGAAAAGCACCTGGCTCCTGGCTCCTGCCATCGGACGAGCGCGGTGCGCCGGCCGCAGCGCGCCGACCGCGGCGGCCATTGGAGGGTGAACCAACGGCAAAAAGGAAGACCTTTCTCTCTGTCTCTCTCTCTCACTGTCCACTCTGCCTGTAAAAAAAAAAAAAAAAAAAAAAAAAAAAAAAAAAGATTGATGTAGTTATTTGAAAGGCCGTGTTACAGAGAGTAGAGGGGGAGACTAAGAGACATTCCATCCCCTGGTTCACTCCCTAAATGGCCACAATGGCCAGAGCTGGGCCAGGCCGTGCCAGGAGCTTCCTCCAGGTCTCCAACATAGGTGACAGGACCCCAAGTACTTGGACCATCTTCCAGTGCTTTGCCAGGCGCATTAACAGGGAGCTGGATGGGAAGTGGAGCAGCCAGGACCCTAACTGGCGTCCATATGGGATGCTGGCATTACAGGCAGTGGCTTTACCTGTTCCACCACAGTGCCGGCCCCCGGAGTGCTTTTTCCACTTGGTAATAGTACAGTGTCCAAAAGAGGCAAGCCCAGGAATTTCGAGAATGAAGGAAGAGGAACTAATTTTTTAGAGACAAGCTCCTTTTAGTGTCAGGGAGCACACAACCCGAGTCCTGGCAGAAGTTCATAATACAGCCACCTCGTGCACAGCCCGGAGCCACCTGCGTAGAAGCCCCTTTCCCGTGGGTGACGCCTCAGCCACTGCTGGAGGCTTCCCTCAGAGGGCGCTCACAGCACTGTGGCTGTCAGGAAGCTTCGGGACGTGAAATCGCCTTGTCCTCACTTCTTCCCTCCTCCACTGGTCCCTAGCCTGCCCTCTGGGCTCACACGAAGCTTGCCTGCTCCCTTCCGCAGCCGCAGCCTCCAGAGCTCCCGCGGCCACTCCCCTGCACAGCCGCCTTGTCTTCCCTCCCAGCTTGGGGAGAGCTGGCCACAGAAGCTGCCCAGGGCGGATCTGGTTTAGAGAACAGTCCAGTCAGGATCTATTGCTTTCAGGAAGGAAGGCCAGGGGAGCCAGAAGCGTTCCAGGAGGAGCGACTGCCCCTAGTGTCCCCTGCCCACCTAGGCGGTACACAGCCACACGACCAAGCCAGCCATCCGAGCCCTATCGCTGCCAGCCATCCCGGCAGCTCTGGGGGCACACTCTTGCATGGGCATACCTACTCTGACTGCTGTCTCACCTGCTGGTGTCTCAAGATGACCCTGAATGGAGAGGCGCCTGTGGTGCACCCACAGTCCCGGAAGTCCTTGCCCCGCCACCAGGCTCTGCGAGACAAGGGGACAGAGGCTCAGCCAGGAGCCCCGGGCTGGAGAAGGCTGTACCACGGTGGACCGCCCAGCCCTGCCTGGCCACTGGCCCCCAAACCCTCACTCCTCTGTGCCCCACACACCTTTCCTGGAGGATCCCACAGGGAGTCTCTCTCTCAGGAATTTGGGGCGGTTGTTCTGGGGCCGGGTCCTATCCCAGAAGCAATTTAAAGTTTGGTGAGAGACTCAGAGTTTAGACTTCACCCCACAGGCCCAATTAGGGGGAGCTCCGGAGGTGTGCCCTATACTCAAGACAATGTCCCAAAATGTTTTCCAGTGCCAACTGCTCAGGGTTCTCCTGGGCTTTGGTTGCAAGGATTGGTTCAAGGTGGCCCTGTTGCTGCCCTCGAGAATTCTAGAGGGGGATCTAAACATTCCAGAAACTTCGGGGGTTCTCAGGCCACCCAGGCTTCTCCTCCCCGGGACCCAGTGTGTGCTCTCTCTCTGTTCTCCACAGAGTTGGGGTGGGCGTGAGACCCGATGACCTGAGACAGGACTCTGTCGTCGGAGGACGCGCAGCAGAGTGGAATACCTGCAGGCAGCCGCAACGCTGTCCAGGACGCTGGGCACCAGAGGAACATGCCCGGGACGGAGGAGAGGGTGGCTCTGGGAGACATCCAGAAGGAATTTGCAGGATTGAGAGGTGAATGAGGGGTGGGAGACGTGCAGGAGAGAAGAATCAACACAGCTCAGGGGGCTCAGACGGCAGGTGACCCCACGTCTGGCGCCCTGGCATGCTGAACAGCGTAAGCTGAAGGAGTTTGAGAAAGGGCACGTGCAGGCTGTCTCTCTGATCTTCTCTCTCCTTCCTCCCCTGAGGCACAGGACGCAGGCCAAGAGGATGCCCAGCTGACTACGCATGGTTGCTCTTGGCCCCATCACGTTGGCCCGCGACTCTCCAGTCTCCACTTTCTACAAAGAACTCTCAGGCTTAACTGTGTCTCAGGCTCTTTACTTCCGTATGAAGCCCCTGTGCCACACAAAACGTGTGTTGAACACATGTGTGTGCATTTCTCTTGTTATAGGGTCCTCAGCCAATGAACTTGAGATCAGCAGAAGCAACACTCATATACAGCAGCAAACCCTGAGGACCAGAGGGAAGCCGTGGGGGAATACACCGGGCAGCCTGTCTGGCCTGGGAGGAACAGGGCGGCCGCGGCATCGCTTCTGCTGCTTTCCTGCCCATCCTTTGAGCCCAGCTCTGGACTGGTGCGTGTAGATGAACCTGTGACTAAGGAAACTCTCTGTGATCCAGGTGTTCACCGCTGAGCGGGTTTCTTGTAGTGGACACAATGGGGAGGCGCTTGTTAAGTGGCATCCCAGACAAGCAACTGTTTGGCTCCTGGCTGCTCAACTTCTTTTTTTTTTTTTTAGCTTTATTTTACTTATTTGAAAGTCAGAGTTACACAGACAGAGAAGGAGAGGCAGAGAGAGAGAGAGGAAAGGTCTTCCATCTGCTGGTTCATTACCCAGTTGGCGGCAACTGTCAGAGCTGCGCCAATCTGAAGCCAGGAGCCAGGAGCTTCTTCTGGGTCTTCCACATGGGTGCAGGGGCCCAAGGACTTGGGCCATCTTCTACTGCTTTCCCAGGCCATTAGCAGAGAGCTGGATGGGAACTGGAGCAGCTGGGACTCGAACTGGTGCCCATATGGGATGCGGGCACTGCAGGCAGCAGCTTTACTCACTATGTCATAGTGCCAGCCCCCAGAGAGCTTGTAACATTCAGCCCCTCCCCACCCCCGACTCCCAGAATGGAGAGAGAGCTGGACATTGAGATCAATCACCAATGGCCAATGATTCAATCAACTATGCCTGCATAGATGGGCTACCATAAAAAGTCCCAAACCAAAGGGGCTGTGAGAGCTTCCTGGGTGGTGAGCACATGGCAGATCGGGGACAGCAGTGCACTGGGCGGGAGGAGGGAGGGTGCATGGGGGCATGGAAGCCCCACCCTCCCCCTCCCCCTCCCCTATACAGCTCTTCCATGTGGCTCTTGCCGAGTTGTGTCCTATGATAAACTGGTCAACAAATGTTTCTCTGATTTTTGTGAGCCGTCGAAGCAAATGACGGAAGCTGAGGAGGGGTTTGTGGAAGCACCGCTGGCTGCTGGTTGGCGAGAAGGAAGGGTGGCCCAGAACTGGGACTGGTGCAGGAAGTGGGGGCAGGCTTGGGAGACTGAGCCCTCATCCTGTGAGGTCTGCACCAGCTCCAGGTAGCTAGGGTCAGGAGTCAACAGTAGGGTACCACGTGCTGTCCAGAAAGCTGCAGAACTGGTTGGCCCACACGGGTGGCATCCGAAGCACCGTGGAGCTGGCAGTGGAAGGGTCCCTGAGTGTGAGCGGGTGGAGGACCCTCCCCATTGCACCACGCCCTGACACTCTGGCGGCGGCTGCTCTCTTTGACCTCAGAGCTCCTAGCCTCTCAGATTTCTGCAGGAGTTGGGAGATGTTGCAGGATTCCCAGCCAGACACTTGGGCCTCACACTTGAACGGGCATTGGAATGTCAATCGGGATCCAAGTGGCTTCTGTTGCTGGTCTGCAGCAGGGCGTCCCCCAGCTCTGGTCCCCGCCCTGGGGGGGGGGGGTGCAGCCACCCTGTCCTGCTCCTCTTGCTCTGGTTGGAGCAGAGGGCTTGCCTCGGCGAGTGGTCTCCCAGCCTTGGGGAGGCACAGCTTTGCCCACCCCTACCCCACCTGGCCTCCATCCTCTTCCCTCCTCAGGGGTCTGGGTCCAGTCGGGGTTTTATCCCCAGAGGGCGGTGGTTCTTTTCCCCCTTCCAAAGAATGTTCCTCTCCTGACTCCGGGTGGAACCTCTAGATTTCTGGGCAGCATGACTCCCTTCAGATGCAGGATCTCAAGGAAGCTCCTGTGACTTCCAGGGGAATGCCATGGCCACGTCTGTCCTCCTGCTGACCCGGGAAAGCCTGGGGTTCACCCGACCCCTTGGTCTCTTCCACTCATCCTTGGCAAATCACCTCTCCACACCCACCCCCCATCCCAGACATCTGGGAATGACATTTCTGATGCACCAAGCTTGGCCTTGACCAAACCCTAATATCCCTGGTCTGGTCTGTTGGAGGCTCTGATTCGCGAAGAGAAACATGGCTAGCAGGGCCCCAGATCCCAGTGCCCTGAGTCCCCCCAACACCGCGTTAGCAAGAAATCGAGCCGCAGACAGCTCAGGTGTGACCCAGAGGATGGGCAGCAACAACAGCAGCAGCACCCAGGACCTGGGGACTTCACAGGTCCTTGGATGCCGCCTAGACCTCAGTCAGAGTCTGGCGCATGCGCGGGTGAGTGTGTGCGGGTGGGTGTACACGGGTGTTTTGGGTCTGTCTTAAGTCCTCCAGATGATTAGGGAGCATGCTTAGGGCAGCAAACTGGAGTCCCAGTTATGACTTTGATGGCATCTAAGTGGAGGGAAGGGATTCTTTCAGACCCAGCAGAGCAGCTGCCTGACCCTTGACCCTTGACCTTTGACTGCCAGACCCCCAGCTAACTTCTCCTGGGTCATTGGTCCTGGGGCATTTTTCTCTCTCCTTCCAGTGGAGTTCCTTCTTCCTATTCCCAGGTTCCACCTTTTCAGAGTTCTCGGGTCACAGCAGTTGGGCTCCCGTGGCCCTGTGGCCAACGACTCCTATAAGCCCGTGGCTTTGCTTCTTGGGAGGCCTCTGACAATCCCCCGTGGTAACACAGTTAGAGTCACATCGAGGGACAGCCAAGCCACCACCGCCACTTCCCTGAGTGATGGACAGGTTGCAAAGTCAGAAACCTTCACCCCCTGCTCAGAGTTCTGCCCCATCTCTACTTGGGTGTTCCCCAGGCCCTCAAACCCACCATGCCCCCCACAGAACCCATCTTCTCCCCTAAAACCAGCAATCTGGTTAACACCTTAGTGGGGCCAGCATCATCCTCCCAACATCTGAGCCAGAAATGCTGATCCTACCCTCTCTCCTGCCGGCTACATCCAACAAAAGGGAACACTGTATTTTTTAACCCACCAAACAACTTTTGAATCTTCCTGTCCTCACCACGTCCCTCTGTCGTTGTCCAGGCCACGGACTTATCTCTCCTTTCCCGAAGTGTTTCCCTACGTCTCTAGTCCTTGCCCTCTTCTCCTAGTTCCCTCCGTACTGTGCCCAAAGTAACCAACCTAAAATGCAAACGCGGTCGTATCAGACCTTTGCTAAAACCCCATCGGGCCTCCGCATTGCCGACAGGAGCAGGCGCTAGGGCCCTGCCTGAAGCCCTGCTGGCACCTTCAGGCCCCAGCGACTTCCCCCTGCTGGTCACTGCCAGCCCCAGCAGCCTCTTTGCACCTTTGTTAGCAGCAGCCCCTGCGGCCAGGGAGGCCTCCCCGCCTCCCTTCTCGAGGTGTGCTGGCAGAGATTTAACAACCAACTCAAAATGCCTTGAGCCCTTGGCTCCCGGGTTCTTCCTGGCCCAGCCCTGGTTGTTGAGGGCCGTTTGGGGAGTGAACCAGCAGATGGAAGATCTCTCTCTCTCTCTCTCTCTAACTCTGACTTTAAAATAAATAAATAAATCTTTTTTAAAAATACTACGCCTTGATCTGTAGCATTTGCTGATTTCTGTGATGTAAATATTTTCTTCATGGTCAACTTCAAGCTACCAAGGAAGTCACTGAGTGGAAACTGAGCGGAACCTGTGAATAACTGGTGATAATAATTGATGAGCCAGTGCAAGCCACCGGCGGCACACCACAGGTGGGGTCACCTTCCCTGGACCCTCTTCCGGCCATGTACCACTGTCTGTTTGGTGACTATCTTGTCATGTGACTCTGCTGCCACCAGAGGGCGCACTCCCCAGAGGCAGTGCTCTGGGTTTCTCTGCACATTTGCTGAGTAAAATAAGGCGCCCATCCTCTGGACCCTTGTTGTCCTGGGTCACCTTCTGTCAGGGACTTCCATGAGGTCTTGGAGCACATGTGGAGATGACAGGAAAAAGGACAGTGACCTAGTTGGATGGCCAGTGAGGATTGAGAGAACACAGCAAGTTGGTTTAAGGCACCTAACCCAACGAGATGAAAATTTATAGAGTTCACATCTTTGCCTGATACCCCAAAGCACTGCCTGAGCACAGACTGGGGCTGATGGGGCTTGGCCAAGCACGGGGGAAAAGACTTGGGGGTTTGAATGAATCACTTAGTCAACAGCCAGCAGGCTGATTGACTCTGCTAACTGGATTAGGATGCTCAGAGAGAAGGGAGGTGGGGAGGGAGGCTGGGAGGCAAGGAGGCAGGAGGGACTGTAGGGAGTGGAAGAGGAATGAAGAGAGGGAGGGAGGAATGGAGGGAAGCAGGCAGCAAACTTCTTGTGGTGCCTTGGACATAATTGGGTCTTGGGGACATTATCCCAATAGGATACAAAGTTTCTAACTGAGTGCAACTCACCTTCCAAACTATAAATGACTTCAGGGACAACCAAGGTCCCAAAGAACAAACGGGGTCTAATTGTCTTCTATGGGCAATGGCCAGGCCTTGGGGAATTTTTCCCCAACCACACAAGACAGGTGAAGGGGACAGGACTGGCCAGACCCTCACCTGTCACAGGTGCACCTGTCACGCGTCCTGAGCCCTGAGCCCTGCTGCTTCAGACCCTTCTGACGTGCAGCGTCTTCCCCGCGCTTAGGAAACGGCTTGTTCTTCTCAGCAAGTTGCTGAGGAAGCTTTGGTGAGCTTCAGTAGCTCAGCTTCATTGTTCTCAGACTGTGGAACGGGCGCGGGAGCAGGGAGGGTGTGGAGCTCCTTCCTCATCCCTGTGCGGGGAACGCTTGCCGGGCACGCAGTCCTGTCCCGCTTCCCGCACTCAGCTGGCCCGCCTTGGTGACAACCGCTGTAGGCACAGACTGAAGTCCACGGCCACCCCGGGCCACGTGTCTGCATGTGGGGATGGTGACTGGAGGGAACCCTCTCTTCACATGGCCCCGGAATAGCCAGTGTGAGCCCTGCCAATGCACTTGGGAGAGCAGTGGAAGATGGCTCAAGTGCTTGGCTAGCTGTGAGGCCTGGCCAGCTGCCGGCTGCATCCCTGCATCACAGGTACCCGTGGGTCCCAGGCACAGGGACTGACTTCCAACTTGGGGACCATTTTCCATATCAGCCTTTGTAGACCTTTTGTAGCCTTTTGTAGACCCCTGGATGGTGTATTTGCCTCAGAGAGACACAGCTATGCTTTGTTTTTCTTTTCTTTTCGTTTTAAATTTATTTTATTTGAAAGGCAAAGTTAGAGAGAGACAGACAGACAGACAGGCAGACATAGAGCTTCCAGCCACTGGTTCACTCCCCATATGGTTGTAACAGCCAGAGCTGGGTCAGGTGGAAGCCAGGAGCCAGAGCTTCTTCTGAATCTCCCACATGGCTAGCCAAGCACTTGAGCCATCTTCCACTGCTTTCCCAGGTGCATTAGCAGGGAGCCAGATCGGAAGTGGAGCAGCCAGGACTTGAAGTGGCACCCTAATGCGATGCCAGCACTACAGGCTAAGCCACAACGCTGGCAGCTATAGCTGTGTTTTTCAAGGACCTAGGGAAAAGAGAGAGATGGATGCTTGTTCGTCTTCGTGCTGAAGCCAAACAATGTCTGGATATGTGAGGCTGTCCCGTGGAGGACGTGGAGGATGGTTAACTGCCCTTTGAGGCCCCAGATGGCAGGGCCCAGTGTAGGCTGCAAGGGGGTAGAGTTCAGCTCCATCCCAAAGGCCAGCTACTTCCGAGAAATTGAGCCTTGTCAGGAGGCCAAGAGCCCCACACTGCTCAGTCAAGCCTGGCACCGGGACTATCAGAAATGCAGGAACGGTTCTCGGCCTGGGAGAGGAACGGTGGCCCCACAGGTTACAAGCCCTGGAGTGATTAGCGCGGTCGAAGGAGATTATGACGATGGTCTAACTGTTTGCAGGACTGTCTCAAATAAAAATTACTTTATTTGAGAGGCAGAGAGAAAGAGACAGAGGCAGACCAGAGAGAGTGCTCCCCGCCTCAGGGCCACTCCCCTCAAAGCCCTCGGTGGTGGGGGCTGGACTGGGGTCAAGCTGGAATCTCAATCCAGGTTTCCCGCATGGCTGCAGGAACCCAATTTCTTGAGCCATCACCACGGCCCGCACAGGTCTGCGTTAGCAAGAAGTCAGAGTCCAAGCGGTGCTGGGCGTGGGACCGAGGCACTCCAGGGAGGGGCGTGAGTGCCTTCACCACAGGCCAAGCACTCGCCCACCCCTCTCTGGATCTTGAGTTCTTTGGGGTCAGGGGCTGTGCCCTTCATTGCTGTTTTCTCTCACCCTGAACTGTGCCTGGCCCAGAGCAGATGCTCCAAAACTGTCTCTAAAACCTGAATTGGGCCGGCGCCGTGGCTCAACAGGCTAATCCTCCGCCTTGCGGCGCCGGCACACCGGGTTCTAGTCCCGGTCGGGGCACCGGATTCTGTCCCGGTTGCCCCCCTTCCAGGCCAGCCCTCTGCTGTGGCCCAGGAGTGCAGTGGAGGATGGCCCAGGTGCTTGGGCCCTGCACCCCATGGGGAGACCAGGAAAAGCACCTGGCTCCTGGCTCCTGCCATCGGACGAGCGCGGTGCGCCGGCCGCAGTGCGCCGACCGCGGTGGCCATTGGAGGGTGAACCAACGGCAAAGGAAGACCTTTCTCTCTGTCTCTCTCTCTCACTGTCCACTCTGCCTGTAAAAAAAAAAAAAAAACCTGAATTGAATCATCATGGCCCCCACGAGCACTGTGTGCCGAGGCCCCACTCAGGGGCTGCCCGGAGCTTCCCAGGCAGGCAGCCCCACAACGGCTGAGGCTCTTGGGGCTGGGAATCGAAGAAGTCAGGCGTATTTGCTTTTTAAGAGTGATCTATTTATTTGAAAGGCAGAGTTACAGACAGGTGGGACGGACAGGGAGAAAGATCTTCCAGCCACTGGTTCACTTCTGAAAAGGCCTCAATGGCCAGGCTGGGCCAGGCTGAAGCCAGGAGCCTGGAAACCCCATCCAGGTCTCCCATGTGGTTGCAGGGACCCAAATACCTGAGCCCTCCTCTGCTGCCTTCCCAAGGACATTAGCAGGGAGCTGGATCAGAAGCGAAGCAGCCGAGACTGGAACTGGAGCTCCAATAGGGGATGGCAGCAGAACAGGTGTCGGCTTAACCCGCTGCGCCACACGCCAGTCCCTCACGAGTATTTTGGTTACAGGGCAAATAGAGCCAACTTGCCCAGCACCCTCAAAGTTGCAACCAGGTTTTGTACTGGGCCAGAGCAAATGCTTTTAAGAGTGCCTGGAAGTCTGGGGAGAGTTAAGCTTCCCAGAAAGAAGCGCTCACAACAGGACCACAGGTTCTGCAAACAGGCTCAGGGGCGCGGGTGCCTGGGGTCAGGCAGCAGAGGATGAAGCCAAGGGGAAGCTGCATAGTTGCAGTGCCCCAGGGGCCCGCCGGCTGCTCCACGTTTACAAAAGGATCAGCAGGACTTCCAGGCCGTGGCACTGTGAGCGTCAAGACGTGGGCTCTTCTCTCAGCAGTGTCAGCAGCAGTCCTCTAGCCTCCCGCCTGGGCCAAGGATGAGGATGCTTGATTTTTCTGGTTTTTGGTTTTTTGGGTTTTTTTTGGTGTTCATTAATATTGTGTTATCACCTAGTGATAACACAATAGTGTTCCTTATTTTTACAATGTATGCCAGCAGTTATATTTCCAAAATTATTTATGGAAATTGCATCAGGGCCAGCACTATGGTGTAGCAGCAGCACCGGCATCCCATATGGGCGCCAGTTCCAGTGCTGGCTGCTCCACTTCCGATCCAGTTCCCCGCTCATGAGCCTGGAAAAGCAGTGGAAGATGGCCCAAGGGCTTGGGCCCCTGCACCTGTGTGGAAGACTCGATCAAGCTCCTGAATCCTGGCTACTGCCTGGCCCAGCCTTGGCCGTTGCAGCCATTTGCAGAGTAAACCAGCATATGGAAGACCTCTCTCTCTCTCTCTTTCTCTCTCTGCCTAACCCTCTCTCTAACTCTGCCTTTCAAATAAATAAATACATCTTTAAGAAATAAAAAAGAAGTTGTCTCAATACTGGGGTGATGTTAGTGTTTGCCTCTCAGGCATTGGGAGCCTCGAAGGTCTGGGACCAGCTCAGCCTGACCTCAGTCAGGGCTGTGGAAACATCCAGGCTGACACCTGCTTCCTCTTACCTGCCCTTGACCTATCGTACCGCCCTTTGCGACTCCATTCCAAATACAGGAAGTTTAGTTGGGGGGGCTCTCACAGTGGACTTTGTACCCCAGAACCTGTTGCCCATCTCCAGGGGCGGCCGGCGGTGCCTCGAGAGGCTTCAAAGCCTCCCTTTACAACACAGCCTCCGGGCTGTCCTCACGTTCCCAATCCCTGCTTTTCCCGGAACCGGGACCCCACGCCTCCTCGTTGTCCTGTTACCTCTGCAATGCCTCCCACCCCATTTGCACCTCTGTCTAATTTTTCTAAGTGTCATCTACAAGAAAGTTGGTCCAAGTGAACCTGTATGTTCTCACAGCCAAAGCTAAATGCTGAACTCTACTGTGTTGCTCCTAGAACTGCTCCCAGGTGAGCACATGGTCAGGGCTATTCCCCTACTGTGCATTAAGGCAAAGATTCTCACCCGACTGCCCCAGCACACTTGGAGAGAGAGAATGCTGGACTTGACCTTCTGAGTTCCCAGAAGTTTCAGAGAAGACGCACCATGGATGGGACCGACGGGACCTCCCCCATAGTGGGATTCGTTCTCCTGGGTCTCTCAGCCCACCCAATGCTGGAGACAACGGTCTTTGTACTCATCCCGTTGATGCACCTGGGGATCCTGCTGGGCAACGGGGTCCTCCTCCTGGTGACCCCCTTGGACACCCACCTGCACACGCCCATGTACTTCTTCCTGGGTCCTCTCCCTCCTGGACGTGTGCTACACCAGCTCCTCGGTCCCCCTCATTCTCGACAGCTTCCTGACCCCAGGAAAATCATCCCCTTCTCTGCCTGCTCTGCACAGATGTTCCTCTCCTTTGCCATGGGAGCTACAGAGTGTGTGCTCCTGGGCACGATGGCGTTTGATCGCAATGTGGCCATCTGCCACCCCCTTAGGTACCCCGTGGTCATGAAAAAGGCTGCCTACGTGCCCATGGCTGCAAACATGGAGCAAACTTCCTGCATGGGGCTCCATCCTCCATCCTTGCCATGTGCAGTTTCCTGTGTCCTTCTTGCCTGGTGATTTGTATGTCCCAAGATGAAGAGAAACATTGAATGAGAAATAAAATCTGGCTCTTCTGAAAGTCCCTCAGTAGAAAAATAGAATAACTGGAAAGAGGATCTGCAAAAGCCCCTACCCTGTTCCCCAGACTCTGGCTAGCCCTCCGTCTGTGGGAGCAGCTTGGCTGGCACCAGTCCCAACCCTTCCTGAAGGCACGACCAGCATCACCCAGCACCAGGGTGGCAGACTTCTCTCTCCTCCACCAGGTTCATTGGCGGGCACACGGTAAGGCCTAAGAGCCAGCCCAGAGGATTCCCACCACCGATGAGGGCCATTTTTCCAACTCACAAACCCACCTGTGCAGGTAGTCAAGCTCCTGGATGGCCAGATAAGCTGCAGAAATTGGCTATGGGTGCTGAGGCTAATCCCGGTCAGCTGGTGGAGATTGCCTTTAAAGAGTCAACAACCTAGACACAGCAGAAGAAGAGAAGAACAGAGAAATGAAAGACACCTGGCTTTGTTGGCGGTTGCTATCTAGGCTGCTCCAGGTAACCCAGAAGGATAGGAGGAGCCACTATGGGTGAGTAACCTTGCCCCCCCCCCACTATGGGACCAACCATAGGCCACCGACTAAGTTAGGGCCTCAGCCATGTGCATGCTGGAAGCTGGACAGCCATTGGCAGTGGCAGTGGCCAAGGCCAAACCCAATCCTGCAGCTCCTCCGTGCAGAGGAAGATCCAGGGGCTATGGAGGTCCCTGATTGTCTCCTGGGGATAAAACCCAAACCTCCCCCGCGGAACCCTGGGTCACACTAGAGATGGAAGAGGGGAAGCCAAGGAACGTGGCTGCTGCAAGGGTCTGTCGTCCTAAGGAGGAGTGTAATACTGAAAAGGTTTCCAGGAAAGGAGATCGAAAGAGACTTCTGGAGCCCCCACCTTGTGAAGCAGGTTCTCACTCATTTTTGTGTGTTTCTGAGTGCCCCACCCCACTCTTGGGGAAGAAAACTGCAAACCAAATTGGTTGCTACTGTGTTTTTAAATCAAGAGCAAATAGAAGTGGGTGCCCCAAAGACCCAGGGGGCAGAATTCCTGGCTTTCCTCCAGGAGGCGCGAAAAGACCCTGAAACCATTCCAGAAGGTACTTTAGCTCTGATTAATCAGAAGTATGGGCCCAGGGCTAGGGCCGCCAACATCCCGTCTATAAGGATGATCTAACACGGACGGAGTGCTAACCCAGGGTTACACGTGACTTCTGAGACCTAAAGCAACAGCTGCCATCTTTTTTTCTTTTTTAAAGATTGATTGATTGATTGATTGATTGATTGATTTGAAAGGCAGAGTTACAGTGAGAGAGACAGATAGACATAGAGACAGAGGGGTCTTCCATCTGCTGGTTCACTCCCCAAATGGCTGGAGCTGGGCTGGCCGAACTGAAGCCAGGAGCCAGGAGCTTCTTTGGGTCGCCCAAGCAGGTGCAAGGGCCTGCGGACTTGGGCCGTCTTTCAATGCTTTCCTAGGCCATAAGCAGAAGAGCTGGATGGGAAGCAGAACAGCCAGGGCTCAAACCGTTGTCCATTTGGGATGCCAGCACTGCAGGCAGCAGGGTAACCCACTACACCACAGCACCGCCCTCAACAGCTGGCATCTTGCCAGTTTTAAACAGAGCCCTGATTGATAGAGTCCCAGGTTCTAGGGGTAAGTGGGAAATTACATGTTGCCTAGAGACCCTAGCCATCTGGAAAGGCCGGAGGAGTCACTGGACCCTAAAGGTAACCTTAGCTAAACTTTCCCCATTCCAACCTCCCACCCACCCACCAGACAGCCAGTCTACTCTCCGCTTCTGTGAGATCTGCACCTCCATTTCCACATACAAGTGAGCTCATGCAGTGTTTGCCTTCCTGTGTCTGCCTTATTTCACTTAGCACAGTGTCCTCTAGATTCACCCATGCTGTTGCAAATGGCAGGATGTCCCTCCTTTGAAAGGCCAAATTAGACTCCATTGTGTGTGTATGTATGTGTAGACATGTATATATTCCATTTCTTGGCCATTGTGGATAATGCTGCAATGAACATGGGAGAGCAGGTATCTCCCCAACATATTTATTTAATTCCACTGGTGATATCCCACTAGTAGCATTGCTGGATTGTATGTGGTTCTAGTTTTAATTTATGTGATGAATTTACATAATGTTTTCCATACTGGCTGTACTAATTTATAGACCCACCAGTGTCTATAAATGCAACGGTAGGATGCAACGGAGACTTCTTAGAATCCCTGGCTTTCTCTCAGTTTTACATTTTCTTATCGTCTGAACACAGGCTCAAACGGCTGGATCTTTATTGAGATTTCTGTTCTCGAATTTTATATGATTGCTCTAATCAACCCAAACATACTGTTACTTAGGAAAAAAAGAAAAAGGAAGAGGGAAAATTTCCTTGCGGTTCTCAAGTGGATCTTTGTTCTTATAGATGAAAGAGCAAAACCGAACAAGTGGGGATGAAAATTCAGTGAGGAGTCAGGGCTCTCAGCTGGCGCTGGCTGCAGATTCAGAGACCACCAGGACGCCAGGGTCCCGCTGGGGTGCAGGCCTGCTCTGGTTTGTTTCCAATTCAGACCGATGCTTTGTTCTCTGAGGGGTTAAGCCTGGGACTCCGAGTGTTGTGGAGAGCCTATAAACAATCCAAATCGAATTCTTACAACAGCTGCCTCTGGCACGGCCAGAGGAGACAGGAGAGCAGTTCAAAGAGCAGCTGAAGGGAGGCAGGTCCCTCAGGGCTGCGGGGGCGGGGGCGGGCGGACCGTGCACCCTGCCCCTTGGGGGTGCCTTCCAGCCCTGGCTCCAACACCACCTGCCGCTGCTGAGCACTGGGCTGCTGTGTCTCTTTCCCTCTCTGGGACTCAACTTCTTCAACTGCAAGCGAGTGTGTGTAATCACCCCTCTCGGACACATGGCAGAACAGCCCACAGCCTGCCACTGTCTGATCAGGGGGTTCCTCCAAGCTTCCCTCCATTCACTACTTCCACAGTCCCTGAGCAATCACCCCAAATTCCTAACGTCAGCTAACGGAGGAGTGGGGACTGGCATGGCTGATTGTGGCTCCATGCCTGCTGCTATTCTGCCCTCTGGTGGACACTTCTGAATCTGCCATTTGGGGTTCTGCAAGCACCTCAGTTGGCTGCTCCTCAAACTTCAATGTCTCTTGACTCACTGGTTTGAGAACCTGGGGATCTTGCAAAAATGCAGAATTAGCTTCAGGGAGTCCGAAGTGGGTCCAGAGAGTCTACATCCCTGACGAGTACCCAGGTGTCGAGCCTGCCAAGGTGTTCCCTGCACCTTGTTCCAAATTGCACTGTTTTTGGCCTTTGAGTATGGCTTGCTTCTTGGAGTGCTCGTCAGCATGTTTTTGGAAGACACTTTTCTGCATACTCTTTAGCACACTCAGTCGGTTTCCACACTCATCTGGGGGGTTGCTTGGGGAACCTGATGCTTCCACCTTGCCAGAGGTGAGATCCTGGCCAGTGTGGATTATGTATTCCCAAAATCTTGATGCCCAGTATCGACCACGGGTCAATCAGTAGATTTCATTCATTCATGAGGCTGGGCAGAGATTTGCTGAAAGAAATCGTTTTCTTTTCTCTTAGAGTGCCAAATTAGACAATAATCTCACAGAGTGGCTACAAGGGAGAACAAGTTGGTGTTTAAAATCCAGAATTTCCTCATGTAGACTCAGAGCAAAGTTTGGGTTTATCAGCAGAGTTCAGTGAGAGCTGCAGGAGAGAGAATTCAGGCTATGATGGCAAAGGTATCCAGCCTCCTGCTGGGGAAATGGAGAACTTCCGTGTCTGGAATGGAAAAGAACCAGAGAGGCTAGAATGAGAGGAAGATGCTATTGTGTCGTCAGCAGGAACCTGGCACCCTGTCTGCCTCAGGCTGTGGCCAAGACTAGAGGCAGAGAGACTAGAGAGAGAGAGAGGTTTTCACTCCCCAGATGGCTACAATGGCTGGAGCTGGACTGGCTGGGCTGAAACCAGGAGCCAGGAGCTTCCTCTGGGTCTCCCACATGGATACAGGAGCCCAAGCACTTGAACATTTTTCCACTGATATCCTGGGTGCATTAGCAGGGAGCTGGATTGGAAGTAGAGCAGCCAGGACTTGAATTGATACCCATCTGGGATGCTGGTGCCACAGGCAGAGGTTTAACCTACTATGCCATAGTGCTGACCATCTGGAGAGGGAACCAGCAGATGGAGGACCCCTACCCCCTTTCTCCCCCCACCCTTTCTCTCTATAACTCTTTCAAAATAAATAAATAAATTCTTTTTAAAAAATGATCATAGAATTTCTACTCATAGTAGCCACAAACTGGAAATAATTCAAATATCCATCAATAAATCAAAAAGAGAAACAATTTGGGGTATACCCAGGCCATGGAACATTACCTTGCAACAAAAAGGAAAAAACTATCAGACAATGCTGTAACAAGGGATTATCTCAAAACCCACTATAGCCAGTGAGAGATGCCAGACACAGGAGCACCTGGTGTGTGGCCAGAATTCCAGAAAAGCCAGAACCAGCAGTGACAGAATGCATGAGCCAGGGGAGGAAAGGGGGGCTGGCTTGCAAAGGCAGGAGGACGCTTTGGGGAGTTGTGGGAATGCTTCATATCTTGATTTTGTGATGGCAGTTACACAAGTACATGTCCATAAAATTCACAGAGCTGGATCTTAGATTGTGCACATTTTAGTGGATACAAATTATGGCTCAATCAAGGTGATTTTTAAAAATTTTTAACTACCTTCTGCCCTGTCTCCATTCTAATTCTCATTGCAAATAGTTCTAAAATTCAGCAAAGTATAAATAATTATATAAATGTGATCAAGGGCAAAATAAAGAGTAAATATAGCAGAGAAAGAAATACATGTCAGGGGCCGGCACTGTGGTGTAGTAGGTAAAGCCGCTGCCAGCACCCCATATGGGCGCAGTTCGAGACCTGGCTGCTCTACTTCCAATCCAGTTCCTTGCTGTGGCCTGGGAAAGCAGTAGAAGATGGCCCCTGCACCCACATGGGAGATCAAGAAGCTCCTGGCTCCTGGCTTTGGCTTGGCACAGCTCTGGCTGTTGCAGCCAATTAGGGAGTAAACCAGATGATGGAAGACTCTCTCTCTCTCTCTGCCTCTCTGTAACTCTGCCTTTCAAATAAATAAATAAATACTAAAACAAAAAAATAAATAAAATGTTGCAAAAAAACACAATTGCAGTGTTTGTAAAACTTAACTAGAAAACTTAGCAGTGATATGCGTTCAGAAATTTAGGAAACAGAAGCAGGTCCCCCAAACCAATTGTACTCCTACATACATAGTCCTACCTTCCTATGTTCAACACACAGCAAGAAATAAAAACAAAAGCCAAGGAACACTGGTCTTTCAAGTGTGGCAACAAGGAACAAATAATTGGGAGCAAACGTAATTCTAGACATGAAAGGTAGAGTCAAGAAAAAATTGAAAGACTGTTATGGGAATGTAAAAGAAGACAGAATGACTGACCAGGGGCTTGGAGGAAGAAACAGTAAAAATGACACAAAATTCTATGGTAGAAGCTCTCAAACTGGAACAAATGAAACAACTTCTTAGATAAGCATATTCCTGAGTTCTAAGCCCAAACACCTAATTCCACGGTGTCTGAGGTAAGGCTGGTAGGAAATCTGTCCTTGTAAACACAGTTATTTTGTTATTTTTTATTTACTTTTTTTTTTTTTGACAGAGTTAGTGAGAGAGAGACCGAGAGAAAGGTCTTCCTTCCATTGATTCACCCCCAAAATGGCCGCTATGGTCTGCGTGCTGCGGCCGGCACACTGCGCTGATCCCAAGCCAGGAGCCAGGTGCTTCCTCCTGGTCTCCCATGCAGGTGCAGGGCCCAAGCACTTGGGCCATCCCCCACTGCCTTCCCGGGCCACAGCAGAGAGCTGGACTGGAAGAGGAGCAACTGGGACAGACTCCAGCGCCCCAACTGGGACTAGAACCTGGGGTGCCGGTGCTACAGGCGGAGGATTAGCCAAGTGAGCCGTGGCGCCAGCCAAACAGTTATTTTGTAATGAAGCATATAAAGTTCTTCTGAATATTTTCCCATCAGATTTGATTTTAGGATATTTTACAATGTAACTATTAGTGAACTATTAGGATATTTTTTAAGTTTTGTAACATCAGTGCTGAAAGTAATACCAGAAGTTGTATTCAAGCGTTAATACTCATATGTCTGATGAGAGTGTAGGGCATAAAGAGGGAATCGCTTTTTTAATAAACAGCTGAACAGCACAGTTTTCAATTGATTGAAGGTTTGCCTTTGACCCACGTGTCACAGCATATGCTGCCAGAAACTTCAGATGCGTGAGAGTTAAGCATAAAACACCATCGTGATTACCAAAAGCTAAGAAAAACAGAATGACGTATTTGTGCCAGCTGTGCAGGACAGTGTGATTCATTGTTTTGGAAAAGAAGCTGATATCAGAATTAAGATAGATATGTCCACGTAGACATTGCACTAAACTCTTGACTAATATGACCTGATTAAATAATAATCACACTTCTTCCAAATAGAAGTCTGTCAACTTCCACAAGCATTTGATGTATTCATGTTATAAATAACCTTTTTTTTAAAAAAATAAAGATTTATTTACTTCAAAGGCGGAGTTACAGAGAGAGAGAGGGAGGGACAGAAAGAGAGAGAGAGAGAGTCAGAGAGAGATCTTCCATCCTTTGATTCACTCCCCCAAATGGACACAACAGCCAGGGCTGTGCCAAGCTGAAGCCAGGAGCCATGAATTTCTTCTGGGTCTCCCACATAGGTGCAGGAGCCAAGGGACTTGGGCCATCTTCCACTGCTTTCCCGGGCCATAGCAGGGAGCTGGATCAGAAGTAGAGCGGCCAGGATTTGAACTGGCACCCATATGGAATATCAGTGTGGCAAGCAGCAGCTTTACCCACCGTGCCACAGCACCAGCTCCTCAAATAGTTTTGATATGGACTAAGACAAGGGGCACACCCAAACTTCTAATGTTTTGATGTTTTACAGAAAACACAATTATGGTATTTCTAAAACTTAACTAGAAAATCACTGGCAGTAATATGAGTTCAGAAATGTGTCACCATCTCCTGAGAATAATGTGAGGTCAAATTGACCCACTTTTGTAGAGACCTTGGAATAAGTCTTTTCCTGCCATTTCTGAAAACATTTTCTCTCTTTAGGTGTGTCCTTGATTAGAAGTGTAGCTCTGTGCTGCTCTTTTAATTCAAGTCTATGCACAGTACTCACATAAAGTTATGCAACAGAGCACACATGTGCACCGTTCTCAGTTAAGCGTTGAGTAAGGCTCAGAATCCGCTGCTTGACACATATTCTCCCTATGTTATCAGAGCTGATTGCACAAGCAAACATGTAACTACAGAGAAATAACGTCTCATGATAAATAGTATCAGGCTGCACCACAAATGTGGGTTGCTGTATCTCTGACTTTACATTTGAGTAGTTTTCAAATATTACTAATGAATCAATCATTTTGTTCTGAATTTTAGTGGTTAGATGTTTTTCCATTAATCTTAGCAGCGAGATGGAGCAGGATATACAGGGGATTCCCACTATCCCTCCCCAACCTATGCTCAACCTCCCAACTACACCCTGCCCCAAGTGGTGCGTTTACAGTGATGAACCCGCATTGACACATCACTATCACCAAAGTCCACAGCTTACAGTGGGGTTCACTCTTGGTGTTGAACACTCTGTGGGCTTATACACATGTATAAAGACGTATGCCCACCATTGTAACATTTTATGGATTTTTGCCTTTTCCAGAATGTCATATAGTTGAATCAACCAGTATGCAGACTTTTTAGATTGGCTTCTCACACTTACTAATTTTCTTCCTTGTCTTTCCATGGCTTAACAACTCATTTCTTTTTAGCGTTGAATAGTATTCCATTTTCTGGGTGTTCCAGAGTTTATTTATTCCTCACCTACTGATGGATATTTTGGTTACTTCCAAGTTTTGGCAAGAAGTTACTCTAAATCTGTCTGTGCATGCACAATTCTGTGTGGACATAAGTTTTCATGACTCAATATTGAAACATTAATTCCTCTGTACTTTTTTTCAAGGTACCATCTTAATTTAAATAAAGAATTGTCTGAGATTTCAATGTGAGCTACATTGCAAAAAGCATGACTCTTGGCAAACTATTCATCTATATGAGTCAGAATTTTCTTTATAGCAAAGCCAAAATAAAAATACTGAAACAAATTGGAAGCTAAAATGTGTGTGACTGCAAGTCATCCATAATTTCAGATCTCAAGTTTTTGTATTCATCTGAATATTGCTGTCTTTGAACTCTCCTTTGTTATCTTTGAGCCAAGTAATTGTTATAAATTTGGGCTTAAAAATGAGTCAATAAAACACAGCTCTTTTTTTCTTTTTTTGATCTTTCATATAACAGGACTCTATTGGAAACAAGAGTCCATTGCCAAAAAAACAACATTTTTGTGTTTTTTTTAAAAAAATATGTTTATTTGTTTTCATCTATTTGAAAAGCAGAGTGGCAGAGAAAAAGAGATAAAGAGAGATCTCTTCCTTCTGCTAGTCCACTCTCCAAATGGCCACAACAGCCAGGACTGGGCTGGGTTGAAGCCAGTAGCCTGGAACTCTATCCATTCTCCCACATGGGTGGCAGGGCCCAAGCACTTGAGCCATCACCTGGTGCCTCCCGGGATGTATTAGCAGGAAGTCAGGTCAGAGACAGAGGTGCCAAGACATGAACTACACTCCAATATGGGATGCATGGATCCCAGGCAGCAGCTTATCCACTGCACAACAGCCACCCCAAAATAAAATCACATTTACACATTTTTATTTGAGAGATAGAGAGAGGGACAGGGAGAGTGAGATGGATTGAGGTCTCCCATTTGCTAGTTCACTTCCTGAATGCTCACAACAGCCAAGCCTGGGCTGAGGCTGAAGCTGGGAACTCAATTTGGGTCTCCCATGGGATGACAAGAACTCCACTATTGGAGCTAACACTGCCTCTACCAAAGTCTGCATTAGAAGAAAGGTAGAATCAGGAGTCAGAGCTGAGTATCAAACCCAGGTACTGGCCAGCGCCAGGCTCACTAGACTAATCCTCCGCCTTGCAGCGCCGGCACACCAGGTTCTAGTCCCGGTCGGGGTCCCGGATTCTGTCCCGGCTGCCCCTCTTCCAGGCCAGCTCTCTGCTGTGGCCAGGGAGGGCAGTGGAGGATGGCCCAAGTGCTTGGGCCCTGCACCCCATGGGAGACCAGGAGAAGCACCTGGCTCCTGCCTTCGGATCAGCACAGTGCGCCGGCCACAGCGCACCAGCCATGGCGGCCACTGGAGGGTGAGCCAACGGCAAAAAGGAAGACCTTTCTCTCTGTCTCTCTCTCTCACTGTCCACTCTGCCTGTCAAAAAAAAAAAAAAAAAAAAAAACCAACCAGGTACTCCGACTTAGGTTTTCTTCAAATCAGTGTCTTACCTGATTGACCAAAACCCATTCCTAAAAAACAAAGCTTTATAAAATGTGAAAAATACTGAAACAAAGAGGCATACAAAGTAGAGAATATGAGATAATTTCATACTCACAGGCACATGTCTTTTGTTTTTAATTGACAGTAGTTGTATATTCTCATGGGATACAGCATGTTTCAAAACATGCATAAAATGTGCAACGATTAAATTTGGGTATTAGCATATACATCGCCTCAATCATTTATCATTTTTATGTCTGTCAGAAGCACTCAAAAATCCTCTCTTCTAGTTTTTTTGAAATAAACGAGTTTTAACTGTAGTCATCCTATCTGTGCAACAGAACTTAATCCTTGCGTTTAACTGTATTTTTGTACCCTTTAACTGACTCCTCTCTATCCTCCCATTTCCCCAGGCCACCCCGTCCCAGCTTCTGGCCTATGTGTGGAGAGGACTACCTGGAGGCTGGCAGGTATTGTACCAGCACCACAGGCTGAGCATCAATGCTGAGCTTTGCAACATGTGAGTGTTGGATACCTTGTCGTAGGGCTTCTCTTCCTCCTCTGAGCTCCCACCACAGGGCTCAGTGGGGATACCAGATATGCCAGTCCTGCCCAAGGCACAGAGAGCCTTCATTCACCAAGGCCATGTTCCCAGTTATTAACAGTGAACATGACATGCAATTGTAACCTGTTGACTCTGGCTGGGCAGTTGCTTCTAAGCAACAACTTCTAGCAGGTGTGCTCAAATCTTTACTGGGAGGTCAATTGATTTGGCACATCCCCTTCCTACTGAATGACTAACGTGTCGTCTCAGTCACTTCAGTGAGATCTCAGTGTAGTCAGGGTCCCTTCCTAACCCCTCCCTGGCTTTGAGAATTGTATCTGGAGCCAAAGGCAGCAGTTGGGAGTAGGGAAGAAAACAGGACATGTGGTTCTCGGTAGTAGTCCCCAGTCGCTGCATTCTCATCTGGTGTCCAGTTGTGTAGGCCCTGCAGAAAACAGCTCTGGCCTCCACACTCTGGTCTTGAGGTCATTTCAGGATCTCTCCTCTCTCGACTTCTGCCTTGCATAGAAGGCATTCAGCTGCTGTTCTGCAGGGATCAAGGCACAGCACACAATTGCAGCCTTTTCTGTGTATGCTAAATGCAGGGGACTTCTATGTGATCTGTCACTTTCCTGAGCTCTACATCAAAAGTGAGGCTCAGATCCACTCTTAGCTCATGTTCTCAAGGCTTTCTTGGGGTTCTACGTTCACCCTATTGCATCCCCTACAGCAGTCTCCAGTAGTTGCTCTCCTCCTCCCAAAGCATGGGTGGGGCGTGATGGGGGTGGGAGGGACTATAACTGACTAACCACAAGGTTCCTCCATATCTATTGTTTATAAAAAATACTTTACGTCCTCAGCCTGTCATGCCAAACTCTGATATTTCAGAAGCTTATTCTCTTAAAGCCACTGTTCCTGGTATTCCAATTGTCTATTTTTTCTTTAATTTAGAGAGTTATTTATTAATTTGAAAGTCAGGTTAGAGAAAGAGAGAGGGAGAGGGAGAGGGAGAGGGAGAGGGAGAGGGAGAGGGAGAGGGAGAGGGAGAGGGAGAGGGAGAGGGAGAGGGAGAGGGAGAGAGAACTTCCATCTACAGGTTCATTCCCCAGATGGCTACAATGCCCAGGGCTGGGCCAGGCCGAAGCCAGGAGCCAGAAGCTCCATCCAGGTCTCCCACATGGGTGCAGGAGCCCACACACTTGAGCCATCTTCTGCTTTTTCCAGGCCAATATCAGGGAGCTGGATCAGAAGTGGAGCAGCCGGGACACAAACTGGTGCCTGTGTGGGATGCCAGCATCATAGGCAGCAGCTTAACCTGCTACACCACAACGCCAGTCCCTCAATTGTCTATTTTTTAACCTCAAATCTTGGAATTTGTCTACTTTTGTACTTTTTGTCTACTTTTCTACTCAATTTGATCATTCCTAAAAAATCTAAGGACTTCCCCTGATGGTTTAGTTCTGGTAAAATAATTACTGGGAATAAAAATTCACTAATATTTCAAAATATCATCTAACTATACACATTTGAAACCAGATACCATAAAGCCTCAAGGAACTCAAAGTGAACCCTGTCCTTACAGAGAGAGGCCAATTCATAATAACACAAATGTGCTTAGGTCAAACAAAGCCACGAAACATATTTCCATCAAAGATTAACTTCAAAAAGTATCATACATAAATTCCAGAAAACAATGTGTAAACTCTTATTTAATTAAAACATTTGTAATAAAACCACCATGTCCTTGCTAAAAGAAGTTTCTCTTTCTCAAAGATTCAGACTCTGTTGCAGGAAACAATCAGAAATGAAGACAAGACAGCCTCAGCCGTAAATCCCTGATTTGGTGAAATAGGGAGACGGCAGATAAACAACCAACACATCCGGAAAGTAAATAGTGTATTTCATAGACACATATAAAAATATATGTGAATATGCATGTGTGTAATATCATCTTTATAGTTTGCTAGAAGGTACTAGTAACTTTTGAGAAATTAAAATTGAAAGGGACAAAAGGAGTGCAAAGGGATGGGATTGAGTTGGGTTGATTTATAATTTTAAGAAAGGCAGTGAAGAAAGGTCATCTGAGCTAGGGCCTGGAAAGGAAGAGGGAGGGTTTACAGTGACCACAAGGAACGAATTACAGGCTGAAGGGGCAACAAGTGCAAGGGTCCTAAGGCAGGAAATACTGGAATGATTAAGGAAAGGCACAGAGCCAAGATTGGAGCAGAAGACTGAGACAAGAGCAGTACAAAGAGAAGCCAGAGGCGTAGGAGGAGGAGGCAAGGACACAAGACCTTGGGAGCCACTGTAACAAATTCGACAATTTCTCTGGAAGGTTCTGAGGTGAGAAGGATATAAACTGAGCTACTGAAAAGGATCAGTATAGTTTTGGGTTGAAAGTAGATTGCAGGTAGTAACAGGTGCAGTGAGGAAGCTGTTGCAGCACTCTAGGTGGGCCACGGAGGTCTGCACCGGGGTGGCGGCAGTGGAGCTGGCTGGACACGCCTTCCGCTGTTTCTGATGAAATGGCAGCCCTCAACTATATCGTCATTTTCTTATAATCTGTCATTTCTCTCCAGCTGATTTGAAGATGTTTCTCTGTGCTTTAGTTTCCAGTAGTTTGTTCCCTTCTAAGTAGACCCTTTCTTTTCTTTATCCTACTTAGAGTACACTCAGCTTATTGGGTCTGGAAGTTGATGTTCTTAATCAAATTTGAGAAATTCTCAATTATGATTTTTTTCTATGGTGAAAAATATGTATTTAGGATTAGCCAGGCCAGCACCCCGGCTCACTTGACTAATCTTCCGCCTGCAGCAACGGCACCCCGGGTTTTAGACCTGGTCGGGGTGCCAGATTCTGTCCTGGTTGCTCCTCTTCCAGTCCAGCTTCCTGCTGTGGCCCAGGAAGGCACTGGAGGATGGCCCAGGTCTTTGGGCCCTACACCCGCATGGGAGACCAGGAGGAAGCACCTGGCTCCTGGCTTCCGATTGGTGTAGCTCCAGCCATAGTGGCCATTTGTGGGGTGAACCAACAGAGGGAAGACGTTTCTCTCTGTCTCTCTCTCTCTCACACTGCCTAACTCTGCCTGTCAAAAAAAAAAAAAAGAAGAAGAAGAAGAAGAATTAGCCAGCTGGATTCAGCTGGAATGATCCCAACTTTGCTGGCCACATCCAGAGCATCATGATCAGGAGCCAGTCGAACATGCCTTCTTCTCTCTGTCAGGGCTGATCATGGTACTGACCTTTGAACTTTGAACATCAATGTCAGAGTTTCTGCACAGCCTGTCAGATCTGGTGCTTGTTGGCCTTGACATTCACAATGAAGACTGTGCTGTTGTCTTCCCTCTTCTTCAAGGCAGACTCAGTGGTCAGGGAGAACTTGATGCTGGCATAGTGGTCAAGCTTGTTTCTCCTGGGGTCCTGGGGGCACCCTTCCAAGGATATCTGGGCTGCCACCAGAGGCGTAATGTCTTGGGCCATGGAAGCAGGTGATGTGCGGATCTTCTTTTCTGTGTCTGTGGCTTCCTCTCAGCATTGCCTTCTTGGTCTTCAAAGCCATTGCTTTGGCTTTGGTAGGGCCAGGAGCTTCCTTTTTCACCTTTAGTGCCATCTTGGTGAAAAGGCCAATTTTTATTTTTAAAATTTATTTATTTATATTTGAAAGTCAGAGTTACACAGAGAGGGAGAGACAGAGAAAGAAATCATCCAGCCACTGGTTCACTCCCCAAATGGCTGCAACAGGCAAAGTCAGGAGCCAAGAGCTTCATCCAGGTCTCCCAGGGGCCCAAGCACTTGGGCCATCTTCTGCTGCTTTTCCCAGGCCATTTGCTGGAAGCTGGATTGGAACTGAAGTAGTCAGGATTAGAACCAGTATCCATATAGGATGCTGGCATTGCAGGCAGCAGCCTTATCTGCTACATCACAATGCTGGTCCCTCAATTATGATTCCATCATTTTTCTACCTCGTCCTTTCTCCTCTCCTGGGATTCCAATTACATACACATAAGGCTCTTGCTATTAGCCCGTAAGTCACTACAAACTTGTTTATATTCTTCCAAACTCCTTCCCCAACCCCATTCTTTAAACTGAATATTTTAGCAATTTAGTTTCAAGTTTGATTATTCTTTCTTCTGCCATTTCCGATGGGTCTTCCTTTTCTTTCTTCTTCCTTCTTTCTTTCCTTCCTTCCTTCCTTCCTTCCTTCTTTCCTTCCTTCCTTCCTTTTTTTCTTTCCTTTCCTTTCCTTTCCTTTCCTTTCCTTTCCTTTCCTTTTCTTTCCTTTCCTTTTCTTTTTTTGTTAGAGAGAGAGCACTGCCATCTACTAATTCACTTCCCAAATGTCCTCAATGGCCCCAGCTGTGCCAGGCCAAAACCGTAAGCCAGAAACTCAGTCTAGTTCTTCCACTTGTAGAGAACCCAACTACTTGAGCCATCACCTGATGACTCCCAGGGTCTGCATTAGCAGGGAGCTGGAATCAGGATCTGGAGCTGGGATTCAAACCCAGATATTCCAACATGGTTGTAAGTGCCTCACCCAGTGTCCTAACTACTAAGTAAAATGTCCTCCCTGTGTCTTGACTTTTTAATTCACACATCTTACTTTATTTTTAGATCTAGAATTTCCATTTGATTCTATTTTTATAGCTTCCATTTTTCCACTGCTGTGATAGCCAAGCCTTAAGAGTGTACGTCAGGAGCATGTTCTTGGTTCAGCAGAAAATGAAACTTTTCTAATCACGTGAAGAAATGAGACAGCATAACCAATTATCAAGACTAAAAAACAGTCAATAGAATCATTTATCAAACAAAGACGTTCTAGCACTGGTCCTACATTTATTTAAGCACTTAAGGGAAAATATGGTCATACCAAAGAAACAGATTGATGATCTCAGCAGATCCACAGGAACTTAACTATGCATCAAAATAAAATGTGATAATAATTGAAAGGAGTGAACACCCAACAAAAAATTTTAGCACTCAAAAAATGAAACAATGAATTGCATGCAATGAAAACTTCTCTGGTGGAGCCAGCATTGTGCAGTGGGTTAAGCCACCACCTGCGAAGCTGGCATTCCATATGGGCTCTGGTTTGAGTCCCAGTTGCTCCACTTCTGATCCAGCTCCCTGCTAATGAACCTGGGAAAGCAGCAGAAAATGGCCCAAGGACCTGGGTCCTTGCCATCCATGTGAGACACCCAGATGGAGGTCTGGGCTCCTGGCCTTGGTCTGGCCCATTCACAGTGATTGCAGCCATCTAGAGAGTGAACTAGCAGATGGGAGATCTTTTTCTCTCTTTGTCTTTCTCTCTGTGTCACTCTGCCTTTCAAATAAATAAAATCTTTAAAACAAATTTTCTACAACATGTAAACAAAAATGGAAAACGTTACAGTCAGGAGAAAAATCTATCAAATAGACATATAGCAGATTAACAGACAACACTGAAACAGCTGGTATGCATACTGTACATATATTCAAGGATGTAAAGGAAAACATGAATTACTAGGAGGGAAGTGAAGATGTAAAAAGATATCAGGGGAACTTCTTGTTTTAATTAATTAATTTTTTGACAGGCAGAGTTAGAGTGAGAGAGAAACAGAGACAGAGAGAAAGGTCTTCCTTTTCCGTTGGTTCACCCCCAAATGGTTGCTACAGCCTGCGCGCTGCGCCAATCCAAAGCCGGGAGCCAGGTGCTTCCTCCTGGTCTCCCATGGGGTGCAGGGCCCAAGCACTTGGGCCATCCTCCTCTGCCTTCCTGGGCCACAGCAGAGAGATGGACTGGAAGAGAAGCAACCAGGACAGAATCTGGTGCCCCAATCGGGACTAGAACCTGGGGTGCCGGTGCTGCAGGCGGAGGATTAGCCAAGTGAGCTGTGGCTCCGGCCATCAGGGGAACTTCTACGGATGAAAAATGTAGTACCTGAAATGAAAGCACACTGGTAGAATTTAGCAGATAGGGGCCGATGCTGTGGTGCAGTGGGTTAAAGCCCTGGCCTGAAGCGCCTGGGTGCCATTTCTAGTCCTGGCTGCCCCTCTTCCCATACAGCTCTCTGCTATGGCCTGGGAAAGCAGTGGAAGATGGCCCAAGTACTTGGGCCCCTGCACCCACACGGGAGACCTGGAAGATGCTCCTGGCTCCTGCCTTTGGATCTGTTTGTGGCCATTTGGGGAGTAACCAGCAGATGGAGGACCTCTCTCTGTCTCTACCTCTCTCTGTAACTCTGACTTTCAAATAAATAAAATAAATCTTTAAAAAAAAAAAGAATGAATAGCAGATCAGACATCACAGAGAAAAGAACAGTGAATTTGAAGACACAGCAATAGGAACTATCCAAAATGAAGCACAGAAAGGAAAAAAGCTGGGGAAACTGAGCAGAGATCCAGGCACTGCTGTAACTGTGTATAATAGGAATCCCAGAAGAAGCGATTGATCAGAGGAGGTAAAGAAGATGTTTAATGGAATTAATGGCCAAAAGTTTTCCAAATCTGGTGGAAGCACAGACGAACATTCTCAGAATTTTAACATACCCCAAGAAAGATAAACACAAAAAGAGCCACACCAAAACACAGCATAATCAAATTGCTGAAAGCTAGTGGTTTATAGACTATGACAGGGGCAGACTTTTAACCTAACAGGTAGGATGCCACCTGCATCTCACATTAGAACACCTGGTTTAACATCTGCCTGCAGCTCCTGACTCAGGTTCCTACTAATGCAGACCCTGAGCAGCAGCAGTGATGGCTCAAATAGTTGAGTTCCTGCTGCCTATGTGGGAAAGCTGGACTGAGCTCCCGGCTCCTGGCTCCTCAGCCTGGCCCAGCCCCAGCTGTTATGGGCATTTGGGGAGTGAAGCAGTGGATGGGATCTCTCTCTCTCTCTCTCTCTCATTTCTACTCTATTTCTGCTTCTCAAATTATATTAAAAAAAAAAAAGGTGAGTAAAATAAAAAACTAAAATAAGTAAAACATTTTAAAGCAGATAAAAGGGGAAAGACAGAAGGGTGGAGATGAGAATGATGGAAGAGCAAAGATGAGAATTATAGAAGATGTTTTGTTAGAAATTATGGAAACCAGACAATAACTGAATAGCATCTTTAAAGAATTGAAGCAGGGAAGCAAGGATGGAGGCTGTGACTACTATTTGGCACAGTTAAGACCTGGCTTGAGGGACCGGCACTGTGGCACAATGGGTAGAACCACCGTCTGCAGTGCTGGCACCCCATATGGGCACCGGTTGGAGACCTGGCTGCTCCTCTTCTGATCCAGCTCTCTGCTGTGACCTGGGAAAGCAGTAGAAGATGGCCCAAGTCCTTGGGCCCCTGCACCCTCGTGGGAGACCTGGTTCCTGGCTTCAATCAGCTCAGCTCTGGCCATTGTGGCCATTTAGGAGTGAACCAGAGCATGGAAGACCTCTCTCTCTCCTCTCCTCTCTCTCTGCCTCTGCCTCTCTGTAACTCTGCCTTTCAAATAACTAAATAGATCTTAAAAAAAAAAAAAAAAGACATGTCTTGGACATCTGCATACCAGTGCAGACTGGGACATGCATCAGAGTGCCTGAGTTCGTATCCCAGCTCCTCTTTGAATTTCAGCTTACTGCTCCTGAGCACCCTGGGAGGCAGCAGATGAAAACCCAGTTGGGTCCCTGCCACCCACAAGGGAAACCTGGATTGAGCTCTGGGCCCCTGACTTTTGCCTCGCCCAGCACTGCTTATTGCAGTGATTTGAGGAGTGACCCAGTGGCTGGAAGATCTCTCTCTCTCTCTCTCTCTCTCTCTCTCTCTCTCTGCCTTTAAAATAATACATAAATGATTTTTTAAAATGAGCTGAGAGGGAAAATATATGTCAATCTAGAATTCTATATAAAAAAATAACTATGCTATGGGTTGGGTATTGGTTTGGGTGCACCCAAATGCTCACATGTTGAAGGTATGTTGCCCAATGTCTTATGTTAATGACTGATGGGTTAATGTTAATGGTTAATGGACCAAAGGTGGAAACATAATCGGATTATGGTATCTGAAGGTAAGGTAGAGTCTTTGAGGAATGATTCAATTGCATCAGGCTGGTCAGGGGGAGCCCCCAGGATCCAATCACAGTGGCTCTCTTAGGAGACCATATAAACATAGATGATGAGGGTTATCTCTCTCTCTCTCTCCCTCTCTCTCTCTTTCTCTCTGCTTCCTGGTGCATCATTTGATCCCTCCTTTGCATGGATTCTGCCATCCGCCTCACTCATCAGATGCCAGACCAATGGGGCCATCCCGCCTTGGACTGTGAACCTCCAAAGTTGTGAGCCAAAATAAACCCTCTTCCTTCGTAGGTAAGACTTTAGTTATAGAGATGAGAAGCTAATACAATACATGTATTTCCTAAAGTAAAGACAAAATAAGGGTTTTTCAGATAAAAGCCAAGCGTTTATTCCATATATATATATATATATATATATATATATATATTCAAAAGGATAAAGGAAGTACTTCAGGGGTAGAAAAATGATACCAGAGACAAATTTGGATCTACAGAAATGAACAAACAGCATCATAAGCAGTTAATATGTGGATAAATAAAAAATACATTTTTATTTACACATTTTCAATTTGTTTTTGTCAGTGTTTAGTTATTTTTTATCTCCTTGGAAGGCAGAGAGAGAGAGAAAGAGAAAGAGGGAGAGAGGTGTCTCTTCCATCCACTGATCCACTCCCAAATGCACGCAAAATCCATGGCTGGGCAAAGCCAAAGCCAGGAGCCTGGAACTACATATGGGTCTCCCTCATGGGTGTCAGGGACCCAAGCACATGAGCCATCATCTGCTATTTCCCAGGATATATTAGCAGAAAGCTGGACCAGAAACCAGAGTAGTCGGAACTCTAACCAAGCACTGTAGTATGCGATGTGGGCATCCCAAGAGGCAGCTTAACCTTCTCTACCACAGTGCCTGCTCCAGGCATTATTCCTCATAGTGTATGACAATAGCACTGAAGGTAGGATGGGGGAAGTGGAACCATAAAGTTGTCAAGTTCCTACATTTTGCATGAAGTGACAATTATTTAAAGGTAAGCTTTACTATGATAAAGTATATACTCCAAACTGTAGAACAACTACTAAAAACTAAGACAAAGAGGTCTAATATTCAAAAGAGGAGATAAAATTAAATCATAAAAATAACACTATTATTACAAATAAAGGCAGGCAAAGAGGGGCAAAATGGATAAAAGAACAAGCAGAGTGCCGGCGCCGTGGCTCAACAGGCTAATCCTCCACCTTGCGGCACCGGCACACCGGGTTCTAGTCCCAGTTGGGGTGCCAGATTCTGTCCTGGTTGCCCCTCTTCCAGGCCAGCTCTCTGCTGTGGCCCGAGAGTGCAGTGGAGGATGGCCCAAGCGCTTGGGCCCTGCACCCCATGGGAGGCCAGGAAAAGCACCTGGCACCTGGCTCCTGCCATCGGATGACCGCGGCGGCCATTGGAGGGTGAACCAACGGCAAAGGAAGATCTTTCTCTCTGTCTCTCTCTCTCACTGTCCACTCTGCCTGTCAAAAAAAAAAAAAAAAAAAAAAAAAGGACAGAGCAAATTGAAAACACATAGCAAGATAGCAGACTCAAGCCTAACCATGTCAATGATTATATTAAATCCAAATGGCCTAAGCACTCCAATTAAGAGAGGTATTGTTAGATTAGATTTAAAAGGAAAAAAATGCAAGACCCAACTATGTGAATTTTTTCTGGAAAAGCATTTTATTTTATTTTTATTTTATTTTTATTTTTTGACAGACAGAGTTAGACAGAGAGAGACAGAGAGAAAGGTCTTCCTTCTGTTGGTTCACCCCCCAAATGGCTGCTACAGCCAGCGCGCTGTGCTGATCCGAAGCCAGGAGCCAGGTGCTTCCTCCTGGTCTCCCATGCGGGTGCAGGGCCCAAGCACTTGGGCCATCCTCCACTGCCTTCCCGGGCCACAGCAGAGAGCTGGACTGGAAGAGGGGCAACCGGGACAGAATCTGGCACCCCAACCGGGACTAGAACCCGGGGTGCCAGTACCACAGGCGGAGGATTAGCCTAGTGAGCCGCAGCGCCTGCCTAGAAAACTATTTTAAACACAAAGATTGAGCCAGGTAACCACTTCTGGTTTGGAGCGTCCAATTCATGAGTTGCTGCGTTCTCAAATCAATTCTTTATACTTTTATTGTGCCTCAGTTTACCTTTTAAGCACAAGTTAGAGTTGTCGTCGGAACGTTTTAGAAATATCGTTAGCTCACTCATGTTTTCCTTTCATAAACTCGAAAGGGAGAAGAGATTTGAAGACCTAGAAGGTATATAAACCAACTTCAGTATGTGGATAGCGACCAAAACCTGAAACATCGCAAAAAAAAGAAACCCTAAAACAAGGAAACTGAACAGTGGGTATTGAAAGATATTGAGGCATTTAAACACTGTAACTGCAGTTACGCTTTTTTTAAACAGGGAGGAGAGAGGAAAGGGGCATTAATTCAGGAATTCAGAGAGAGAAAGGAATGAATTTGCTTTGGCAGCCCTCGGACCCTCTGCAGCATTCCCGACAGTAACCGCTGGGGTGCCGTGGGTGGGGACCCGCCTTCAAAGTGTCTCAAAGTCAACTCCTCAGCCTGCCGTTCGCGGCTCTCCACATCTGCGCACACGACACACACACACTCACACACACACACAATTTTCCCTGCGGACAGGTGTTCAACAGCACAGGACAGACATACCTAGGCGACTTGCGCCGAACAGCTTTGGGGCTGAATGTCAGGGGGCCGTGTCAGCGACTGAGCCCTTGGGCCTTGAGGGCGGCCGGACGCCGGCCGGCGGTGGAGAGCGAGTCTGAGGGCCGTGAGCGAGACGCCCGCTGTTCGGGCCCTGCTCCTCGGGCGAGCTTGTGGGGGGTGAAGCTCGGAGCGGGCAGGGGCCTTCCACAGCCCCTTCAGGCTCTGACATCCTCCGACCCTGGCTTGGACGAGGCTGGCTGGGAGGACCCCCCACCACAGAAGCCGACCCACAGCTGGGCCACAACAAAGAGCTGGGGTCTGGGGCACGTTGCCGCCCCCGGGAGGTTTTGGAAACTCTGTGCGGCCCAGGGGCGGGGCTTGGGCGCACCGCAGCCAATCACCGGAGCCCCAGGCGCCGGGGGCGGGGCCTGGCGCCAGCGGCTTGCGGCGACCAGGCTGGGTCCGAGCATCCCGCGGCTCCGGACCCGCCCGGCCCGGACATGGCGACCGTTCGGGCCCCCGTGCGAGGAGCGCTGCTGCTTCTGCTGGCGGTGGCGCGAGTCGCGGAGGTGGCAGGGGGCCTGGCCCCGGGCAGTGCGGGTGAGTAACCGCTGGAGCGGCGGCTCGGGGCGGTCGCCTCAGCGCTCCAAGATGGCGCGGGGCAGGGGGCGGGGGGTGAGCGCGGCCCCCAGACCCGACCCACGTCTGGTGACCCGGGGTCGCGGATTTCGGCAGTCGGGAGGTGGTGCCGAGACGGGACGAGTGAGGACCTCGCCACCCTCGCTCACGGCGGGAAGAGCTTCTAACCTGGGAGCGGTGACCGGGGTTCGAGGCCTTGCTCTGTCACCCACGGGCATGGGTTGCCCGCTCGGCCCTGCCCGCCCCGCCGGGTCCCCGGCTCTGTCAGCCCAGGCTGAAATGCCTTGGCGGGGGCCAGTCGCGAGGACCGCAGGGGATTCAGCCGTGCAGCCGCCTTCCGGCCCGGGCCGGTTCTTGTTGCTTGTTCCTGACCCCTTGCTGGGTCTGAGAAGCCGGGCTCGCCCGCTGTTGGGTCGTTGTGAGCTGGAGACGGGGCTGGGCTCTGGCGGGAGACGTCCACTTGGCGGTGAAACCTGCCCCCACCCCGAGGCTGGCAGGCTGGGGGAGTTTTATTCTTGTTCTAAAGGAATTAAAGCAAGGATGGGCAGCAGTGCCCGGTGCTTCTTAGAACTGGCTCCCACTTTCTGCGCTTTCAGCGTCGCTGCCAACTCCTGCCTTCCAGGAGCTCTGTGGCTGCTGGACTGCAGCAGGAGTGCCAGGTAGCTCGACTTCCAGGCGCAGATGTCCAGGGGAGAGGCAGGGCGCGCGCAGGACAGAGATGACATCCACCGAGGCTGGGGGGAGCTGATTCCTCCTAACTCTGCTAGACCTTAAAGGATGGCTGGGATTTGTACTTGCAAGAGCGGTGGAGACGGTGCGGTGCTTACAGGAGAGACACCTGGGAAGAGCAAAGTCAATCCCAAGGTTTTGAGATAGCCCAAGATGTAAACAATGAATGACTTTAGAGAAAGGAGAGCGTCATGTCAGGAACCTGTGATAAGACAGTTCATTATAATTGGGTTCAAGTTTTAGCTGTAAATAAGCTCAGAAGCCAAATGAAAAAAGAGAATGCTGTGGGTACTCTTGGCTAAATCAGCTTATTTTTCTTACAGGTAAAAGAGATTGAACTAGACCATTTACAAAATTACAGGCCATGGAATACTAATTGTTTATTCTTATCCCATAGCTGGTTGATTCTGAGGGATGTATTAGAGTGGTGTGGTTAAGACACTTGAGCAAATTACTTAACTTTCATCTTTTGGTGCTTTAATAGCAAATATATAACATTTATTATATATGGTGTCTTTCAGATTTTATGGTAGGACTTAATTGAGCTAATACCTGTATAACATTTAGCATGGTACAGCATTTAGCACAGTTAGCACTGAATGTTAGTTATTATATACATATATCCTGCTCATGGTACTGCATCTCATAAATTCACAAAATATATTAGGGCCAGTGCTATGGCATAGCTGGTAAAGCTGCTGTCCTGGCTGTTCTACTTCTGATCCAGCTCTCTGCTAATGCTCCTGGGAATGCAACAGAACATGGCTGAGGTACTTGGGTCTCTGCACCCATGTAGGAGACCCAGAGGAAGCTCCTGGCTCTTGGTTTCAGACTGGCCCAGCTCCAGTCATTGTGGCCATTTGGGGAATGAACCAGCAGATAGAAGATTTCTGCTGTTACTGGTTTATTTTTTGGTGGGAGTTGATAAAAATGTTCTAAAATTACATAAACAGATGGTTGTACAACTCTGAATATACTAAAAACACCTCAATTGTGTGCCTTAAAAGGGTGGATTTCTTTTTTACTTTTTAAAATATTTATTTATTTATTTGAAAGGCAGAGTTACAGAGAGGCGGGGGGAGGGGGCAAGCGAGCAGTCTTCCTTCTGATGGCTCATGCGCCAACTGGCCGCAGTGGCCAGATCTGGGCTGATGACCCTTCCATCTCTGAAACTCCAAGACAACACATGGTTTACACTATCTGATAAAAAGAAAAAGTTCAAAGTTTGATCTGAAAGTGAGACTTGTTCCTTATACTGAATTCTAGGAAGCATATATTGCCTGGTTCCTTATATAAAAGACATTGAATAATATAATGGACAAAGACTTCCACTGTGGGTTTGTAGAAAGTACAGAAAATGTTCTATCCTAAACAGAGATTAAGAACACAATTATTAATTGTATTTCAGTGAAGGGCTGACTTGTATGGCTGCTTCCCCCTCTCCTTGCCCCCAGTAAGCTTGGGAACTTCTGTGTGTACTGGTATAAGATTCTGCTGGTCACTGATGATGGTCTACGTATGGCTTTCCAAGTCTTATGTGCCCTGACTGTTCCTGTTTATGGGGGATGGTGATGAGGAAATGATATAAACTGCTCAGTGATTATCTCTCTGGAGTATGAGACGGGACCCTATCTCAGCTCCAGGATTCACGTGTCATGGCACCTGATAATAGCTCTGTTTCTGTTTAAGATGCTATGTAATAGTACAAATGAGGGGAAGCTGTATCATTAAGGGCCTGATTTCAGCAGGTTGACATTCAAGGACTTATGTAATAGTCAGCCTAGAATCCTGAAAAGAATGGAATGAATTTTCAGTTAGAGACGCAAACGCCTATCTGAAAGAAAGTGATAAGAAGCAGATTGTCTTCCCAATGAAATGTCTTGACTCCCACTGTAGAAAGAGCTAGGATTGGTGATAGACCACATATGATATTTTATTCTGGTATACTGATAAAAGTTCCTGGCTTGCAGTCATAGATTTAAGCAGTCTTTCGTTGGTGATACTTTTCACTGGATGTCACTTCTAGGAGAAGGAGGGAAGATGTCAAGAAAGTGAGTTCATGTATTATTATGATTATAGTTTTTATAAAGAGTAAAACAGATGCTGTAGGGTTTATTTATTAAAAACAAAACAAAACTGAGAGCCTACTTGTGTGTCAGGCACTGGTCTAGGTGCAGAGATTCTGCTCTCCACGAGCTTACATTCTAGAGGAGGGGAAATAAACAATACATAAAATTTTTCTTTGTGTGGTTAAGTTTGCTATGAAGGAACTAAAACAGATGGTAACAGAACTGTGTGAGTGCAGGGGGAATGCATCTTTACAGAGCTGATATTTGTGTGCTTAGTGACATGGTAAAGTTTAGAGTTGAGACTGAAGGTGGAGATGGTGCAATCCTTATGAAAGATGGAGGTGGGATTCAGGAAGTGCAGAAGGCTTAAGATATAAGGAACAGTGAGAAAGAGAATAGGCTAGAGCTAGCTGGTAGCTGGTGCTGAGCCTTGAAAGAAGCCACGTAAGGATTGTAGATTTTATTCTGTGTGCAGATAGAAACCAATAGTTTTTAAGTAAAGGAGGTATAATTTAATAAATTTTAGATCACTGCTTAATGGGAAAAAAATTGTAGGGGGCAAGGGCAAGAGTACAATGACTAGAAGGCTGCTGCAGTAGTCCAACCAGGAGATGCTGAGGACTGAGAGTAGAGTGATAGGAGAGACAGAGACGAAAAATGCAGGAGGGCCGGCGCCATGGCTCACTTGGTTAATCCTCTGCCTGTGGCGCTGGCATCCCATATGGGTGCCAGGTTCTAGTCCCGGTTGCTCCTCTTCCAGTGCAGCTCTCTGATGTGGCCTGGGAGGGCAGTGGAGGAGGGCCCAAGTGCTTGGGTCCCTGTACCCACATGGGAGACCAGGATAAGCACCTGGCTCCTGACTTCGGATCGGCATAGCTCCAGCCGTAGTGGCCATTTGGGGGGTGAACCAATGGAAGGAAGACCTTTCTCTCTGTCTCTCTCTCTCACTAACTCTATCTGCCAAATAAAAAAATAAAAATAAAATGCAGGTGTTACAGATGGATTGGATGTGAGAAGTGAGGATGGAGGAGTTAAAAATCACTTGTAGGTTCTTGTTCTTTTTTTTTTTTTTTAAACATTTATTTATCGGCCAGAGCCACGGCTCAATAGGCTAATCCTCCTCCTGCAGCACTGGCACACCAGGTTCTAGTCCCAGTCGGGGTGCCGGATTCTGTCCCGGTTGCTCCTCTTCCAGTCCAGCTCTCTGCTGTGGCCCGGGAGTGCAGTGGAGGATGGCCCAAGTCCTTGGGCCCTACACCCGCATGGGAGACCAGAAGAAGCACCTGGCTCCTGGCTTCGGATCAGTGCGGTGCGCCAGCCGCAGCGGCCATTGGGAGGTGAACCAATGGAAAAGGAAGACCTTTCTCTCTGTCTCACTGTCCACTGTCCACTCTGCCTGTCAAAAAAAATTATCATTTGAAAGTCAGAAATACAAAGGAGGGAGACAGCGAGAGAGATCGATTTTCCATCTGCTGATTTATTCCCCAAATGCAGCAACAGCCAGGGCTGGGCCAGGCCAAAACCAAGAGCCAAGAGCTTCTTCCAAGTCTGCTACGTGAGTGCAGGAGCCCAAGTACTCGGGCCATCTTCCACTGCTTTCCCAGGCACATTAGCAGGAAGTTGGCTCTGAAGATGAGCAGCTGGGACTTGAACCAGCACCCATATGGGATGCCAACCCTGCAGGCAGAGGCTTAACTTCTATGCCTCAGTACTGGACCGAATTCTTTTTTTTTTTTTTTTTAAGATTTATTTTATTTATTTGAAAGACAAAGTTACAGAGAGAGGTAGAGACACAGAGAGAGGTCCTCCATCTGCTGTTTCACTCCCCAGATGGCAGCAATGGCTGGAACTGTGCTGATCCAAAGCCAGGAGCCAGAGCTTCTTCCAGGTCTCCCACATGGGTGCAGGGGCCCAAGGACTTGGGCCATCTTCTACTGCTATCCCAGGGCATAGCAGAGGGCTGGATCGGAAGAGGAGCAGCTGGGACTTGAACTGGCGCCCATTTGGGATGCTGGCACTTCAGGCCAGGACTTTAACCTGTTGCGCCACAGCGTCAGCCACCCCCCCCCAAGTTCTTTTTATCTTGAGCAACTTAGTAAAAATCAGTTCCATTTACTGAGGTAGGGAGGATGGGGAGGTAGGGAAGTGGAGCAAGTTGGAGGAGAGTTGGCAGGTGAGGCAAAGAAAGAATCAGAAGTTCCATTTTAGTATATGTTTAACATGGATGTTAGGAATATCTGCCCCAGGTCCAGTGCCTTTTAAACCAGATTTCATCCCTGTCAGTAATCCATTCAGCAAATATATGTTAAGCTGTTCATCATGCCAAACACTGTAACACATAAGGTATAAAGCAGGAAGGAAAAACAGATATGATCCCTGCATTCAGCGGACTTGTAGTTCAGTGGGAAATTCAAACATTTAAATACCACTTGTGTGTGTGTGTGTGTATGTGTGTGTGTGTATATATATATATATATATATATATATTTGCATTACTTGTATGTGGTTACACTCACACATATCCATTTATATCCTAAATTTGAAAAATATATTTGAGGAAAAATCATGTGATTGCATGAAGTGTGTAGCACGCAATCTGATGGTTGCTATAAAACACGTAGGTCACATGAAGCAGGCTGTAAGAAGAGTGTAGTATTAAGAGACGCATTCTGACCATGGGATGCACAGTTATTGTCGGGAGCCAGATGTTCATACTTTTAGATCCCTGGTTTATAGGTGGGAGTCAGAGAAGAGAATTGTCCGAGAACACTGGTATCTAGGAGGGAACTTCAGAGGAGTAATTTGCTTTCGTTGTTTCCCGATACTGAATGTCTGAGTTAAGGCTCTTTTTGATTCCAAGGGAAAGGAACCAAAGTAACCCAAATCAGGGAGCTGGTTATGTAACATCTAAGAGGAAATCTGGGTGTAGGACGTCCAGATAGGTATATGGGTATTCATTTTACTATTTGGCCTTCTTTGGCTGATGATATATTTTACATAGATATACACATACATACATATATTTTTAGGGATAAATGTAACAATTGTGTGTGTAAGTTAAAGTAGCAGTTATCATTTAAACATATTTAGAGTAATTATCATATTCCAAGTTCTTTGGAAAATAAAAAGTTGATTAAAAATAAGATTTCATGGCCGGCGCCGTGGCTCAACAGGCTAATCCTCCGCCTCGCGGCGCCGGCACACTGGGTTCTAGTCCCGGTCGGGGCGCCGGATTCTGTCCCGGTTGCCCCTCTTCCAGGCCAGCCCTCTGCTGTGGCCCAGGAGTGCAGTGGAGGATGGTCCAAGTGCTTGGGCACTGCACCCCATGGGAGACCAGGAAAAAGCACCTAGCACCTGGCTCCTGCCATCGGATGAGCGTGGTGCGCTGGCCGCAGCGCGCCGACCGTGGCAGCCATTGGAGGGTGAACCAACGGCAAAGGAAGACCTTTCTCTCTGTCTCTCTCTCTCACTGTCCACTCTGCCTGTCAAAAAAATAATAATAATAATAAGATTTCATGAGCCAGATGTTTGGTGTAGTGGTTAAAATTGCTGCTTGGAAGGATGCGCACATCCCATAATGGAGTGCCTTGTTCGAGTTCTGCCTATTCCACTTCCAGTCTAGCTTCCTGCTAATGGGCATCCTGGGAAGCCGTAGGTGATAGCTCAGGTGCTCAGGTTCCTGCCACCTGCATAGGAGAACTGGTTGGGGTTCGGGGCTCCTAGCTGTTGTGGGCATTTGGGGAATGAACCGGCAGATGAAAGTCCTTTTTGAATGTCTCCCTGCCTTTCAAGTAAAATGAAAATAAATAAGTAAGTATAAAATAAGAGTTTGTGTAAATAATAAAAATAACAGATTTATAAAATAGTGTATCTTTTTATTTAGAATGACCTTTTTCCAGTATCAGCTCAGATTTAGTTTTCTCCTTCAGTAGGGTGGAAAGTAGATATCCGTGGGTGTGTTCTGTTTTAGGAATTCGTTAGGAAAACATTAATTAGAGAGACTTTTTTTTTTAAGAAAAAAATAGCTTTTCATTAACCAATTTGAATTATAGCTTCTGGGAGGCTTCTGGGGCAAAAATCCCTTTTAACTTTAAAAGTCCTATAATTCTATGGATATTACTTATTTTTAGATTAGGGTGTGTACTTGTTTTTTAAATACTACTTGGTCTTAGAAGTTGCATTTTTCTGCATGTGGCTGGAGCATGTGCTTCCTGCTAAGTTGCCTATCTTTAGTACACATGTGGCCAAAACCAGCAGCCAAACCTTGATGTTTCAAATTATTGTATGATTTTGCTTGCATATTTCCAGGCTACACTAGTTTATTCTTAAATCTAAAAAACGGGGCCTTTAGTAATCAATTTTTTTTATTTTTAATAGTTGTATAATCACAGACTCTTGGACTAAGAATGCAGGGTCACTTAATCTGTGTGTTTTTAGTAAGTGTCCTTTGAATTATTTTACCGTTAATCTATCTTCTGAAAATAAACAGTTTTAAACTGTTGTTCTTGAAGAACACATTGTAATGAAATTATGAAAGCAAAACATTTCTAGAACGCATTGCCTTATAAAAGCAAGCCTTAGTTTTTACACTGGCATAGCTGAGTGACCCAGTTAGTACACTGTAGTTGCTCTACAAAAGAAAAAGAACTTTAATCACATTAATTGCATTTGAATTCCTCTCCCCCATCCTTAATAAACCCAGATGCATAGATGCCTATTTGTGGATATTTATTTCTTGAAAATATACAGTGTTGAAGATTCTAATAAGTTTTTATTATTTCAAAAAAGGAAAATTGTGTACTAGTACAGTCATGGCAAAGGATGAGCCTGAAGTGCAGAAACAGGATGAAGTAAAGGTCCCTAGCCTGTGTGTGAGGGGTGGCAGTCCTCTCCAGGGTGGATGTGTGCTTGGTTGAGGGGTGGAAGATAGGAGTTGTTACCAAAAGACTCCAGGCTTCCTCTTTCATCCCATTTTGTCAAAAACAGCAGAAAAGGCTTTTGGACAGACTAGAAGAAAATATGCCAGCATGTCAACAAAGATTGTGGCAGGACAGAAGAAGTATAGATCATTAAATGTTTGAGGCTTTTCATAATGAAAAACCAGTATTTTAACTTTGGTGGTCATTCTACTAGAAGTTTGAGCTTTGCCATTAAATAAAAAAAATGGGTTTTTATGCTTATATTTTTTAATAAAACCTGTTATTGTCGTTTTAATTATAATGTGATTGTGATTCTGTTTTAAATAGAACTTTGTACTAAGAAATTGTTTTTCAAAAATTCTAGACCCAAATCAGACTCCTGTCTGCCTGATTTCTTTGCTTTTTGCTAAGCCTGTGTTTATTGAGACCATATGTTATCTGGACTTATCTGTGCTCACGATCAGCTGGCTTTTCTGCCTCCTGTGACCCTTGTGTTGAGGACAGTAGAAAGTGCCAGCTTCCAGAGCACTTCAAAGGAGCATGTCAGTATCACACGGGAGAGTCTTTTTCCTGCCTGCCCTCCCATTCTAATGAGGGTGGGGACTTAACAGAGTCTTCAGAGATGGGGGTAGGTGGTTTAGCTCTGAAAGGGAGGATAGAGGTGCTGTGAGAAAGCTTCTTAAGTGCTTGGGCCCTCCCTTGAATTGGAGCTTCTTAGAAAGTATAAACAGGGGCCAGCACTGTGGTACAGTGAGTTAAAGCCCTGGCATGAAGCACCGGCATCCCATATGGGTGCCAGTTCTAGTCCTGGCTGCTCCTCTTCTGATCCAGCTCTCTGCTGTGGCCTGGGAAAGCAGTAGAAGATGGCCCAAGTCCTTGGGCCCCTGCACCCACGTGGGAGACCTAGAAGCTCTGGCTCCTGGCTTCGGATCAGCTCAGCTCCAGCCATTGCAGCCATCTGGGGAGTGAACCAGCAGTTGTAAGACCTCTCTCTGTGTCTCTACTTCTCTCTGTAACTCTTTCAAATAGATAAAATAAATCTTTTAAAAAAAAAAAAAGTATAACAATACAAGCCGCTTTTTATCAAGGCCTCTTTTTTTTTTTTCCTTCTGAAACTTAGTAAAATGTTTTTAAATTCTTCAGACCATATTTAGAACTTCAAGGCACTTTTTCCTCATAGAAATAGTATTAGGGAGGGGCCGGCGCAGTGGTGCACTAGGTTAATCCTCTGCCTGTGGCACCGGCATCTCTTATGGGCACTGGTTCTAATCCCAGTAGCTCCTCTCCAGTCCAGCTCTCTGCTGTGGAGGGCAGTGGAGGATGGCCCAGGTGGTTGGGTCCCTGCATCTGCATGGGAGACTGGGAGGAGGCACCTGGCTCCTGGCTTCAGACCAGCGCGGCGCTGGCCATGGCGGCCATTTGGGGAGTGAACCAACGGAAAGAAGACCTTTCTGTCTCTCTTTCTCACTATCTATAACCCTACCTGTCAGATTAAAAAAAGAAAAAAGAAATAGCATTAGGGAGCCAACTCTGCAATAGTCCTTTATGAAACCAAACTATAATAGTAACACCAATAATATGATTAACCTTGTCATTATTTTATGGAGAAAGGATTTCTAGTTTCAGACTTAAAAGCCTTGATTGTAAGATCTAAGGATCTCTTATTCTTTTATTCATTTGTTCATTCATTTCTCTCTAATACCAATCCTACTTTTAATTTAAAAAGCTCTGCTTTTGTCTAATCCATATGCTGAAATTATATATATATATCTCATTTGAATAGAGAATTGTGTTGCATGTATACATATATGAAGGTACTTCAAAAAGTTCATGGAAAAATGGAATTAAATAATAAGTTTATATGGAGGTGTAAAGATAAAAGCTTAGGGGCTGGCGCTGTGGTAGTAGTCTAAGCCTCTGCCTGTGGTGCCAGCATCCCATATGGGCACCAGTTCGTGTCCCAGCTGCTCCTCTTCCAGTCCAGCTCTCTGCTTATAGCCTGGGAAAGCAGTGGAAGATGGTCCAAGTGCTTGAGCCCCAATTTCTGTGTGGGAGACCCACAAGAAGCTCCTGGCTCCTGGCTTAGGATCATTTTGGCTCCAGCTGATGCAGCCATTTGAGGAGTGAACCAGCAGATGGAAGAGCTGTCTCTCTGTCTCTCCCTCTTTCTGTCTGTAACTCTACTTCTCAAATAAATAAAATAAATGTTTTTAAAAAATTTAAAAAATATAAAGATAGTCTTACTTAATGCTAAAGATAGAATGTGCCTCTTTGAAAATCACTGAGCACTTGTTGCTGATGTTGTACAGGTAGAGACCCTATGGATATATCTACCTTTTTCATGAACAGTTTGAAATACTCTTATATATTCACACATAAATGAGTGTAGGTTAATACATATTTTTAAAAACATATTTTTTAAAGATGTGTGTATTTATTTGAAAGGCAGAGGGAGGGAGGGAGACGGAGAGAGAGAAGGAGAATATCTTCTATCTGCTGGTTTACTCCCCAAATAGCCACAGTGGCTGGGCTGGGCCGGGCCAAGCTGAAGCCAGGAGCCAGGAGCTCCATCTGGGTCCTCCCATGGGTGCTGGGAGCCCAGGTACTTCAGTCATCTTTTGCTGCCTTCCCAGATGTGTTAGCAGGGAGCTGTGTCAGAAGCAGAGCAGCCAGGATTAGAACTGCTGCTCCGATACGGGATGCCAGTATTGCAAACAGCAGCTTAACCCACTTGCCCAACACCAGCCCCTAAAAATATTTTTAAACCATTGTACCAGATGTAGGTGTCTAAAATGTAATATTTTCACCCCTTGTCTATTTTGACTTGCCAGTCTTAGATGACTCCTGATCAATCCAGCTACATCGTTTTCCCAGTCATTAATACTGTGTAACATTTACAGGTCCCTGCTGATAATCTCTGTAGCCAATTTATCAACTCCTTTGGGCCCATAATGCTACTTAGCAGCCTTTTCCTTCTTTCTGACTTGATATTTCTCAAATTGTCGTTCTGAAATGTTAATAAAGTCATAAAAAATTCTGTACTTTAAGAACTCTGGGTAGTAGAGTCTTCTTTAGGAGGTTAATAATGCGCCTTAATGTATTTATAGCTTCACAAGGTCCTGCAACAAAGAAATGTTTAGTCCTTTATTTCCCAATTTATTTGAATGCGAAACATTTCCTTTTGAGGTGCAGATGCTAATAACTCATGTGAAATAATTTTTCTTTGAGTGCAAGGTTAAGAAACACATCTGTAGTTACCTACTGTCTCTGTTTTCCAGAGTGGCAGTTGCAGACTTTTACAGTTTTTGCTCAAGCCCCCAATTATACCTCAACTCTATTTTTTTGTACTGAATCATTATTTCATTGGGAAAATAAGACACTATCAGCTTCCCTCTTAGTTTATCAGTGTTCGTAAATCTTTTCCTCTTGACTAGATTTTGTCCTACCACCAAACTGAAGTCAGAGAGCATCACTTTTGTTTGCTATTGTAATCCCTATCCCTAATACAAAGCCTCTTCCTCAACCCACATTCCTTTCTGGAAACTACCTCATTTCACTGCAACTTACTTCTGCCATTGACCACCCAGAGTCACTCAGAGTCCACATGCTAAAGAGCATGGTCTTCAGCAAGACTGCCCTTACTGCAGACACCATCCTCCCTTCAAGAGCACCCAGGCCATCCACATTTTTAACCAACTGTTTATAAATTCAAGGCTTCCATGACACCCTCAGGTTCAATAATTCACCAGAATGACTCATAAAATTCAGGGAAACACTACGATCAAGCTGAAATCCTCATTATTTGACAGTAACATCTAACACAGTTAATGCCTCCTTGAAACATTTTATTTAGGTGACACATAGATACCATTCTTTCTCTTAGTTCTGTTGCAGACTTTTCTTTCTGCTAAATTTTTAGAAATGTTACAGCTCTTTCTGTCCATAAGTGTTTTGTCTCACGACCATGAAGAATTAAACACACAGACAAGGAGTGTGAGCAACAAGAAGGAAGTTTATTAAGAGAAAAGAAAAGCAAGCTCCTGGCAGCCCTGGGAGGGGCCCCAAAAGGGTTGCCAAAAGAGGTTGTGTCTAAGGTTTTTATGTTTTTAAAAGGGGAACTTTCTCTGACTGGTAGCTATATAAGTAAAAAAGTGAAAAACTTCTAGTACTGGATATTGGCCACTCAGGGAGCAGCTGCCAGAATCACCTTTTGGGTCTTGATATGCTAATAAACTTGAAACTGAAACCCTTGGATTGAGGTCCTTAGAGGTCAGAGCCACAGTAACTTGTTTTGCATAGGGAAGTTAATAGAGTGCTCAAACAGGTCCCTGGTAGTCTGGGGGACTTTGGCTGATGCAGCCTGAACTGGTGAGTCTTGCGATTCATGATTCTTCCTTGGAGACCCTTGTCCTTCTACTATTAAGAATCTATCTGGGGGCTGGTATTGTGGTGTAGAGAGTTAAGCAGTAGCCTGCAGCACCAGTGTCCCATATGGGTGCCGGTTCGAGTCCTGGCTGCTCCGCTTCCAATCCAAATCCCTGATAATGCACCTGGGAAAGCAGCAGAGGATGCTCCATGTTCCTGGGTGCTTGCACCCTTGTGGGAGACCCAGAGGAAGCTCCTGACTCCTGGCTTTGGCCTGACCCAGCCCTAATTATTGTGGCCATTTGAGGAGTGAACCAGTGGATGGAAGATCTCTCTCTATCTCTCTGCTTTCTCTTTGTAAGTCTGCCTTTCAAATAAATAAAATAAATCTTAAAGAAAAAAAGTCTCCTGTGTCTGTAAGTTCTCTCCTCATACATTGGCCACAGTCTCCCATCTCTAAAGGATGGAGTGGAGCTGAGTTCTCATCTCAGATGCTGATATGCCTTTAAGCTTCATCACTCAAAAGCACATAATGTGATTCCCAAATTTACATTCCCAGTTCACAGTCTTTTTCTGACACATGTATCTACCTATCTATTTAATATATCCCTTAAAAATCTAATGAGCATCTCAAAATTATATCTAAAAATGAATTTCTGATCACCCCACCTTTTTAGTTAGGAGGATAGACATTAGCCTATCTGTGTGAGAAAGGCTGAAGGGAAAAGACAAAAAGTACCTTTTTTTTTTTTTTTTTTGACAGGCAGAGTGGACAGTGAGAGAGAGAGAGAGACAGAGAGAAAGGTCTTCCTTTTGCCGTTGATTCACCCTCCAATGTCCACTGCACCGCGCTCATCCGATGGCAGGAGCCAGGTGCCAGGTGCTTCCTCCTGGTCTCCCATGGGGTACAGGGCCTAAGCACTTGGGCCATCCTCCACTGCACTCCCTGGCCACAGCAGAGAGCTGGCCTGGAAGAGGGGCAACCGGGACAGAATCTGGCTCCCCAACCGGGACTAGAACCCGGTGTGCCGGCACCGCAAGGTGGAGGATTATCCTGTTGAGCCACGGCGCCAGCTAGACAAAAAGTACCTTTTTAAGCATCCTTAGAAGCATACCTAGAAAACAGCTCAGCATTTTACACATCAAAGACCTGCCCACTTTGTAAGTGGGTCCAGCCTTACCCCACTAGAGATACCCTAGGAAAACTTCTCTGCTGGAGCCAAGAGGACTTCCCAATCTGGTAACATTGGGTAATAAAACCTTGGGAAGAATTTCACACCTATTAAATCCTTTCTCCTGGGGCGGGCACTGTGGCATAGCAGGTAAAACCGCTACTTGCAGTGCCAGCATCCCATATGGGCACCTGTCCGAGAGCTGGCTGCTCCACTTCTGATCCAGCACTGTGCTATGACCTGGGAAAGCAGTAGAAGATGGCCCAAGTCCTTGGCCCCTACACCCATGTGGGAAACCTGGAAGAAGTTCCTGGTTCCTGGCTTCGGATCAGCTCAGCTCTGGCTGTTGCAGTCATCTGGGGAGTGAACCAGCAGATGGAAGATCTTTCTCTCTCTCTCTGTCTCTCCTTCGCTCTCTGTGTAACTCTGGCTTTCAAATAAATAATAAATCTTTTTTTTTTAATTCTCTCTCCAGAAGAAAGGAGGAGAAAAAGAAAAATGGGAAGAAGTGGACCCTATGCTCATAAACCCCAATCTGAATGTAGATGGGGCTCAGTTTTTTACTAAGAAGCCCACCTGACCTGCCAGCCTATTCAGTTCATTAAACTTTGCTTCCTTGCTTAATGCTACTGTCTCACATCTGAAATTCTTTTCATTTCTTTCCTTTTTAGAAAGATTTATTTCTTTATTTGAAAGAGTTAGAGAGAGAGAGAGAGAGAGAGAGAGAGCGAGCGCTTCCATCTGCTGGTTCAATCCCCAGATGGCTGTAATAGCCAAGACTGGACCAGGCCAAAGCCAGACTTCTTGAGAGTCTGTATTTACTGTCTGTCTATATTTCCTCACCTCTGGTAGACTCCTTAATATCATTCACTTTTACCAGTCCACAGAAAATACTGTGAAGGCTATCAAGTAGCCTTCTAGCTAGTAAATGTGAAACACATTTTTTGGTCTTCAATCTAACTTCACTCTTACGGCACATGACATTACTCCCTCTCTCTCCCATAATGCAGCTGTCTTGTAGTTGACCTGTGTCTCTGATTATTCATCTCAGTCACTTTCCTTGTTTCTTCCCATGTCTCAGATGCTGCTGTTCTTTATATTCTGGTGCTGTGTTCACCTCTTACTAGAAACTTGCTAGGCAATGCCATTCATTTCCATATATCTCTTTTATGCTAATTATTTCCAAATTCCAAATTTGGATATTCAGACTTGGCTTTATTTGCATTCCAGCTTGAATTTCTGACTGTATTGGGATTTCCATCTAGATGCCTTAGAAGAACCTCAAAATCAACATATTTAAATTTGCAGTCACTTTATCAGTTGACTTTGAGTTGTAGGTATAATACTAGGATCTAGTCTACCGAGTAATTGTAAGCATTGAATAAAGAAAGGCATTAAACAAACTTAGTAAACTCTCTGGCACATCGAAAGTACACAATTAGTAGTAGCTATTATTATTACATGACAGTCTCCCCTATTAGATGGCAAGCTTCTTGTAGGGCAGGGACCATGTCTGTAAACCTTGCTTCCCCGTGACTTGGGTAGGTGCTTAGTAAAGGTTGCATTAAAATTAATAATAATAATATAATTCTGTTGAGGAAATGGTTAATTTTAACCATCTGAATTAGCTTAGTCATCTTGTTTATTTAATAGTGGAAGAACATCAGATGTTTATTTTTTTTCTTCCTAGGGGCATTATGTTGTAATCATTCAAAGGACAACCAAATGTGCCGTGATGTATGTGAACAGGTAAACTTTCATAATAATTATAAATGCTATGGAGATTTTATAATTTTATAATTAAGTTGTTTTGGGAAAATCTGCTGGACCGCAGCTTAACAAATGATCAGAGTGACGTCACCAGTAATGGGACAAATTGAAATGTGTCTACTGACATGGTGTACTAAGAAAAAATACAGTATCTTCATAGGATTCCTATCAAAAATGCTTAACGTGAATCATGAGGAGACAATTGGGCAAGCCCAGATTGAAGACTATTCCTCAAAACAACAGCCTGTTGTCTTTAAAAATATCAGTGTTACAGAAACAATGAAAGGCTAAGTAACTGTTCCAAATTAAAAGAAACTAAAGAGATATGACAGCCAAATGCAATGTATGCTCTTAGATTGGATGCTGGATTGAAAAACAAAATGGTGGGAAGAACCTTATTGAAATAAATTGGTGAAATTTGAATATGGATTGAATATTATTAAATAATAGTATTATATCAGTTTTATGATCTTGAATTTGGTAATTGTGGTTAAGTGTGATAGTATCTTTGTTCTTAAAAGACATTTGTTTGCTCAATAGGCTAATCCTCCGCCTTGTGACGCTGGCACACTGGGTTCTAGTCCCGGTCGGGGCGCTGGATTCTGTCCCGGTTGCCCCTCTTCCAGGCCAGCTCTCTGCTGTGGCCCAGGAGTGCAGTGGAGGATGGCCCAAGTGCTTGGGCCCTGCAACCGCATGGGAGACCAGGAGAAGCACCTGGCTCCTGGCTTTGGATCAGCTTCACGGTGCGCCGTCCGCGGCGGCCATTGGAGGGTGAACCAACGGCAAAGGAAGACCTTTCTCTCTGTCTCTCTCTCTCACTGTCCACTCTGCCTGTCAAAAAAAAAAAAAAAAGACATTTGCGGCCGGCGCCGCAGCTCACTTGGCTAATCCTCCGCCTGCGGCGCCGGCACCCTGGGTTCTAGTCCCAGTTGGGGTGCCGGATTCTGTCTCAATTGCTCCTTTTCCAGTCCAGCTTTCTGCCTTGGCCCAGGAGTGCAGTGGAGGATGGCCCAAGTGCTTGGGCCCTGCACCCGCATGGGAGACCGGGAGGAAGCACCTGGCTCCTGGCTTCCGATCAGCATAGCACGCCAGCTGCAGTGTGCTGGCCATAGTGGCCACATGGGGAGTGAACCAATGGAAGGAAGACCTTTCTCTCTCACTGTTTAACTCTGCCTGTCCAAAAATTTACAATAATAATAATCGACATTTGCTAGGATTTGGGAATGAAAGGTTATAATGTCTATAATAAATTCTAAAATGGTTCGTCAGAGTTGGCGTTGTGGTATAGCAGGTAAAGCCACTGCCTGCAATACCAGCATCCCTTTTGGGTGCTGGTTTGTGTTCTGGCTGCTCCACTTCTGATCCAGCTCTCTGTCAGTGGCCTGGGAAAAGCAGCAGAAGATGGCCCAAGTGCATGGGCCCCTTCCACCCACTTGGGAGACCCAGATGAAGCATCTGGCTCCCGGCTTAAGCTTGGCTCTGCCCTGGCCGTTGTGGCCACTTGGGGAGCGAACTAGCGGATGGAAGATCTTTCTGTCTCTCCCTGTCTCTGTAACGACAGTCTGTTTTTTAACATCATCAGTTGACTAAAAGCAATTCACAGAATACTTTAGAAATAAATTTATCCCCACCCCCCTTTTCTGTTTTCTTCTCTCTCGGTCTTTCTAATCTTTATGTCCAACCCCCCACTTCCCCCTGCCCAACTCTCCCAATAGTTTGGTAGCCTGGTTTTCTCCATTTTGGGTCAATACAAAAGGGTCTAGACTTGTTATATTTGGATTTCTTTTCTCCCTTCCTCCCTCCCTCCCTCTCTCTCTCTCTTTCTCTCTCTCTCTTTCCTTCCTTCCTTCCTTCCTTTTTTCTTTTTTAGATTTATTCCTTTATTTGAGAAACAGAAGAGAGAGAAATCTTCCATTCACTGCTTCACTTCCCAAAGGGTCACAACAGCCTGGGCTGGGCTGAGCTGAAGTCAAGAACCGGGAACTCCATTGTGGTCTCCCACATGGATGGCAGGGATCTGGGTACCTGGGCCATCCTCTGCTGTCCTCCCAGACACACTAGCAAGAAGCTGGATCAGAAGCAGAGCAGCTGGGACTCGCATCGGTGCTCCGATATGGGATGCCAGCCTCATAAGCAGAGTTGTAACCTGCTGCCCCACAACAACAGTCCCTGGATTTCCTGATGATTTACCAAACTTAAGAATTAAGTTACCTCAGCTAATTTATACCCTTCCAAAGATTTTCCATTTATAAAAGCAATTTGAAAAATATTCTAGACAACTTATAAAAATCTTGAGGATAAAATTTTACTTCTTATAGGAAAAATATCACAGATTTTTTTTTTTTTGGTCAAATAGATTTTCTCTTCAAAAAGTGAATCCCGACTAAAACATCTATTGCAGCGAGCCCCGGATTATTGCCCAGAAACAATGGTAAGTCTTGTTTAACTTAACTTTGGAGGCTTTTGTGTAAATGAAACCAATGAATGAGTTACTTTTAATTTAGCAAATTTTTAAAATGTGACTGTGATTTGTGGTCAAAGTAAAATACTAGGTTTAACTTAATAGGAAGGTTTTCACACAAATTGCTAGACACTAAATTGTCTTTCATCTTTTATTGTCTATTCTATGATGTAGATCTAAAAACAATTTTAAATGTAATATATTCCAGCTTTTAAGTTTCATCATATTTATATGGAATTTGAGATTGTATTTATTGTACTTTGACTAATTTTATGAAAATAATAAGTCAAATCTTATATTTATTTTGATTTTGAAAAGTTGAATTTGGAATAAAGAAAAATATGTGACTTCTTACTCCTTATCTTTCTATTTTCTGGCATACATACAAATATATCGCTTAACTTTCTGAATCATGCAACTTAAAATATCTCTGATGCTTGGACTATTGTCAGGGTTTGAAATGCTCATGGACCAGGCCAAGAAAGCCTGAGCTTACATGAAAGAATTTCTTTAGATCTGGTGGCGAGCATTATGAGAAAGGAGAAGAAAGTTTGTGATCAAACAGTTCTGACTGACATGTTTTCCTTTAGTCACTCTGCAGAAACTTTTGTTTATGTGCTTGGAAACGGATTCCAATGAATAACCAGACTCATTCTTAGTGCTGTCAATTGGGACAATGGGAAAGAAGCAAGAGATAGTTTTGAATCTCAGCTTTTATTTTTTTTCATCCTTGAATAGCTGGCCCACAGGCATATAGCATTGAGAGTATAGTCATACCTATGATCAAATAAACTGCACATAATATTTATAGAAATTAATTGTCATATGTAGGAACTGGTTATATACATAAAAACTTTCTGGTGATTACAATTTTAGGTTGAAATCTGGAGTTGTATGAATTCATCTGTGCCAGGTAAGTCATAGAGGTGTGGCATTTAGCACTTTAACTTTAAAAGTTTATTTTGTGAATGTAGAAATCCATGTCATAGTTCTGTTACCTAATTCATAATCTGGAGTTTCTGTCTTCTTCTTTCTCCAGCAATCAAACTTTCAAATGTAGAAGTTATTCTCATTTGCTTAATCCTTAGCTTTGTACTTTGTTTTCCACTTCTGTCATTCTACTGAAACTAGTCTATGAATGATCACCAGAATCTCTTGTTTCCTTGATCATTTGACAGATGTTCCTGGACTTAACATAGGGTTATATTCTGAAAAACCCATTATAAATTGAGTTACATTTTGAAAAACCCATCAAAAATTGAAAAAATAAGACAAAGTGCCTTTACTTCACCTAACCTTCTGAACATCCTAGCTTAGCAACGTAGCACACTGTGGAGTGTCAGTTTCTTACCCTTGTGGTAGAACTGTGGCTCACTTTTGCTGCCCAGCATCACAAGAGTATCATATGGCATATTGCTAACTCAGGAAAAGATCAAAATCTGAAGTATGGTTTCTATTGAATAAATATTGCTTTTGAGGCCGGCGCCATGGCTCAACAGGCTAATCCTCCGCCTTGCGGCGCCGGCACACCGGGTTCTAGTCCTGGTCGGGGCGCCGGATTCTGTCCCGGTTGCCCCTCTTCCAGGCCAGCCCTCTGCTGTGGCCCAGGAGTGCAGTGGAGGATGGTCCAAAGTGCTTGGGCCCTGCACCCCATGGGAGACCAGGAGAAGCACCTAGCACCTGGCTCCTGCCATCGGATGAGTGCGGTGCGCCGGCCGCAGCGCGCTGTCCGCGGCAGCCATTGGAGGGTGAACCAACGGCAAAAGGAAGACCTTTCTCTCTGTCTCTCTCTCTCACTGTCCACTCTGCCTGTCAAAAAATAAAAAAATAAATAAATAAAATAATAAAAAAAAAGTCAGGCCTGGCTCATAGAAATTGTTTTTCCTGTTACTAAGTGAGTTTTTATATAGGATCATAGGTTATATGCTATTCTAAGGAATTTAATATTGTAAATACTATAATGTGACATTTTTTCGTTTGCATGTTAAGTTAAATTCGCCTTTACCTCTGATTCGCAATGTAGGGTCAGGAATTTGACACAGCTGTTGAGAGCCCTTGGGATGTCCATATCCCATATTGGAATGCTTAGGTTCACATCCCAGCTTCCTGTTAATGCACACTCTGGGAAGCTCAAGTACTTGGGTCCCTACCACACATGTGGAGACCCTGAGTGAATTCCTGGCTCCTGGCTTCAGCCCGGCTCAGCCTCAGCTTTTGTGGGCATTTGGGAAGTGAACCAGCAGATAGAACATCTCTCTTGATCTCTGTCTCTGACTCTGCCTTTCAAATAAATTTAAAAAGTAATCATTTTTTAAAGTAAAGAAGGCCTTTCCTTTGCTTTCCTTTGTATGTCCTCTATTAGGGATGCTACCTCTCCAACAGTAGGAGTGACTTAAAGAGTGTTTAGGGTAGGCAGGGAAAAAAAGATTAAAAAAAAAAAAAGGCCTCATAAATGTGCTGTGAGGGACCCTAAAGAGACAGCACATAGTGAAGAGAGGGGCTTACTTATTTGGGGGCTGAACTAGTTTTCCTGTGGACACCTGCTTTGACTTTTAGTGATATCTGTGCAACTATTTGGCATACTGTTTGTCTTTGTCACTACTTATGACCAAAACATTAAACATTTTGATTTAAGGTGTGTTGAAGAAGTCTGATGGCTGGGTTGGCTTGGGCTGCTGTGAACTTGCTATTGCCTTGGAGTGTCGACAAGCATGCAAGCAGGTAACAGTGAACAACCAGGCTCTTAAGTATCATGGAGTGTGGTTTGGATCTTGGCTGTGCACGTGTCTTGGGCCTTACACTCTTGCCAGCTTTGGAGAGGTGAACCACAGAAACTGCAAATTGGGTATTTCTTGCGTAGACCATTTCTTTTTAGACTTTTGCTTTTTCAGCTATGGTCACTGCATATAAGACCCTCAGCCTTCTTTTATTCTTTCTTATCTTTCCTTGTCTCTGGATGCAAAGAAAGAATCTCTCTCTTTCATCATGGTTTACGCTGAGCATGTTCTCATACCCCTTCTCTGCTCCTAAGGTGAGTATGACTCCTAGACTGAGTTATAACTTCTCTTTTATTTGATTCATATCTGGTCCAATTTAGGATAGGCCTCTGAATTCTCCTGCACTGTGCATATTTTCATAATAGTTCATCACAGTGGACTCATGGCTCCTCCACTCCAAGTGGTAAGAGCAGACAGTTGGGAAACTAATTGTTAAATGGACCTGAAACCATAGCTGGAAAGCCGTCTCTTATTTTCTCCTTCTAGAGACTGGTCTCTGGACAGGAGTGTATATGAGACAGGATGTCACCTTCACTTTAACACAGTCCTCTGTACTAGCCTGAAGCAGCCTTCTTTGGGTACCGCATGGCCATGTATCTGTTTCTGTCCTCCAGACGTTGAGCTGTGGAGGATTTGAACCATGATGGGTCTAGTGGGCCAGAAAGTAATTGCTGTCCCATTCTGCCTTTTGCTGTCCCCATCCTCATCAGCAGACCTGTTCTGAATTACATAGGCCTAGGGTCCTCTGGAGGAGGAATTGGAGCCCCGGCCTTGGGACTGCTTCTCTAGGTGAAGACTAATTCACAGAAGATTAACCACTCCTTAGCAGCTTTGTTTTATATAGAAATTACAAACTCAAACGTGGTTGATAACCTGCCATTTCTGTGAGCATCAGTTTTGTCATTCATAGCAGAGATAATATCTTCTTAAACTGAAGAGAATTACATGAAAATAACTTTAATCAATTGCCTGGTATAAACCTTTTCTTTCTTTAGTTGCTTCCTCCATTCTCTGGAAATTGGGTCAGAATGTTTGATGTAAAAGCTTAGAATATGAAGGGTTAAAGAAAAAGCAAAATATAAGTGTCCTGGCAGAGCTTCACAAGAATTAGCTACAGCATGCAATTCAACTTTTAAAAAATCTACAATTTTCATTTCCCTCAAAGTCGTCAGTTTCTGAAATAACAAAAGAGCCATGTTATGATGTGAGATTAAAGCCATGAAAGTTAGCTTTAGTGGAGTAAAGTTCTAGTATATTGGATAGGTCTTGGGGTAATATTTGTCTTAAAGAAATTACATGAAATTTTTTTGTTGTATTTTAGGAACTTATAAATATTTGAGAATGAAGTTTTCCTTGAGGAAATAAAGAACAAATATACCAGCAATTAATATATACTAATTTGTGTTCTTTTTTCTGAATAACATGTTTAATAAATTAATGGAGAAATTTGTTAATTTTTAGGCATCTTCAAAGAATGATATTTCTAAAATCTGCAGAAAAGAATATGAGGTATGCATTTTACTAAAAAAAATTTGGATAGACTATTCAGGTATTATCAGAATTGATGAAATCATTTAACATTTTAAAGATAGATTCATTTGTATACAGATTGTCTTTTACCTTTACTAAAAATTTAAGGTTGATAAAAATGTCATTTACATTGTTTAGAAATATTATGAATTTATCTTTGTTGAAATAATTAAGTATTAATTTTACAGAAATACCTAAGTTTCACATGTAAAGAATTTAACCTGTTTTTATAACAAAGCAACTGGTTGTACCCAAGATTGTAAACTTAGGTTCTATATCCTGCCCCATTTTCTATTGCTCAACCCTTCTAGTTGTCCATTTTTGTAAACTGCCTTTAATCATGAAGAATAAGCAAAGAAGCAGAATCTCACTGCTGGTATGCATGGTTTTTAGGCTTTCCTAGTATCTTGCTCTTGGTGAAAAAAACTTAGGTTACAAAGACTGTATTAAACCTTGTCTCCCAATGGCAGGATTTCAAGCCCTCCTGGTATCTGGGTGATCGAAAGATTTGGGTGGGGTGACAGAGGTATTTTGTAGTATGTAAATATATGCAGAAGATTATCCCTGAGGTGAAAAAGTTCTTTATTGAGGTTACCTTGTTCAGTTTCAAGAACCGCACTATTAAATGTGACGATTTCATTGTTTTTCATAGTAGAAGGCCATGTAACTAAGTATACTTTAAGCATATGCCTCATTCATTGGTTTTTTAATCTAAACACTGGGATTCCTGTTGCTTTTAGTAGTCTGTTTTCTTGAAGAAGAAAGAATAACTCTTAATCAACTTCTAGATTGTAGGCCTGATTTTTTTGTCTCAAAATTTAAAATTATGTCTCTTGATTAACATTTTTAAACTGCTGAATCTTGTTTATCTTTTGTCCCTTTGTCCTGTTTGCTAAGTTATATCTGTTCCTCTGAAAACAGATTTCCAAATTAACTGCAGCTTTCCTCTGTTCTACTGAAAGGAGCCTTGCCACAAAGAAGTAAAAGATCTTTCTTTCTTTCTTTTTTTTCCTTGCATGTCTCTCTACCTTTGAAATGACCAGTTTTAGTTTCTCTTGAACAGCATGGCTAACTGTGACAATTCCTTCTTTTCTCCCACATGATGTATGACTCTGTCCATCTCCTGTAGCCTGTCCTCCATTATTTTAGTGTGCTTCCTTCTCTTGTCTGGATTTCTGCATTGGCCTAGGAAGTCTGCCAGTATGTGTTGAAGGATGGACAGGAAAGGTAAGAGAGACAAGCACCGTCCTATGATAGAAATATTAAGAATAGTTTACTTTTCCCAGTCTTTCCTCTTTTATTTGGCCAAGAATTAAATAACCATTTTCCAAAAATCTACATGCCAAGAGGATTCGTTTATTTTTATGCTAAAAACTGGCTTCGCAAATTATTTGAGATAATTCAGTACCTAGTATGATTTCTTGTATGTATGTAGAAATAAAAAAAGAGGCAAGCACTTACTTTAATGTGTGAAAGGATTCTGTATTATAAACCTCAAAAATAATACCTGTCATGATTGTTGAAGTCTAGTCCATTACAAAGTGAACTGAGTAAATTTGGTATAATGAAGCCTACTTTAATTATGTTGATTGTCAGTATTAGAATGACTTATAAAACTAGGCTTTTAGTATCTTTTCCTTAACATTGGGGTGGTCCTGGGGTGAACATCTAGATGTGTAAGCTATTCATTTAGGCCTACAATTCCAGAGTTAGCGTTTACCTTCAAGGATGATTTTGTGTAGTTTGATTAAAGATTCAGAGAACGAGTAATTCCATTTGGAAAAGAATTATCTTTATTGGTAAGCTGCTGCAGAGTTCTATTTGAGAGAACTTACTAAAAACTTTAATACATTATTAAATGAGTAAAGTTTAAAAACCATAATGTCACTGAGGACTGTTTTGTTCTAGCTAACCTAAAATAAACCAGTTAAACATAAAGCATTATTATATCTGATTTTATAGAATCTTATACCTGTTTTATGCAAATCAACAAGTGTTTTTTAATATGGAGAGTCAGATTTATATTTTAAAAAGAGCACAAACTTTGAAGTCAGGCTTAAACTTCTGGTTTTGCTACTTTTAGCTATACTTCAAATACTAAAGAATTGTCTCAAATTCAGTCAATCTAATTGAAGTATATGCTGCACAAGCAAGAACTCAGGGAAATCAGAAAGCAAAGCAAACTTGTTAAGAGTTATCAGGAACTACTACAGTGGAACCTGAAAAAAATTGGCATAATCTGGGTAAGAAGACTACAAATCAAAGGCATATTAGCAAAAGTACACATGGCTCATGCAGGGGGAAGGACAGGCCTATTTTTGACAAAGAATCTGTGATTAGGTAGGATTAGATTTTGGAAAGATGACATTTTGGTGGATGATAATGAAGATTCTGTAAAAGGAGACCAGTATTACAAATAATAACACAGGCTGGCGCTGCAGCTCAATAGGCTAATCCTCCACCTGCGGCACCGGCACCTCAGGTTCTAGTCCCAGTCAGGGTGCCGGATTCTGTCCTGGTTGCCCCTCTTCCAGGCCAGCTCTCTGCTATGGCCCGGGAGTGCAGTGGAGGATGGCCCAAGTGCTTGGGCCCTGCACCCGCATGGGAGACCAGGAGAAGCTCCTGGCTCCTGGCTTCAGATCAGTGTGGTGCACCAGCCGCAGCGCACTGGCCACGGTGGCCATTGGAGGGTGAACCAATGGCAAAAGGAAGACCTTTCTCTCTGTCTCTCTCCCTCTCTCACTATCTATACTGCCTGTCAAAAAAAAAATAAAAAAAATAATAACACAGACAATATTTTAAGAACCTTAATCTGTTATTGCCTGCAGGCTTTTGTACATCCCCCAAACCATTCTAGTTTAGCTAAAAAGAGAAGATCTAAACTAGAATGACTGCAATAGAATCAGGTATTCAAACACAAATCAGAGATTTGAAGGCAGAATCCATCAGCAGGATTTGTTATGATGGATTGAATGCAGGACAAGATGTTCAAGGAGTTAGAAGAAACAGTTCTAAGCTTTTAAGCCCGTTTTCCTGGCATAATACTCTTCCATATTTGAAGGTACTATTTAGAACATCTGATTCTGGCAACAAATCATATTTGTGCATGAAGCAATCCTCCAGATAAAAACAATTTAAAATGCTGACTTAATTGGCTGGAAAGAAAATATGGAAGACTCAGGTCAAAAACTTATGTGAAAGGCAGGGATCCAGGGAATTACAAACACCGAAGAAGGTGTCTTGAAGGCATTTTCATAGTTTTGTAGCTGCATGAAACTCAGAAATAAGGAGACAAATCCTATGTTCTGCTTGAAGGTGAGAAATCTAGTTGAATTTTCCTCCCCTTCCCACCAATAAATTTGGGATCCCAAAGAGATTATACCCTCCATATTAGGGTAATCAAGAAATACGCTCATCTCTTCTCCATCCAGGGGACTGCAAGGAAAATGACCTGTCTCAAACTTTTAGATTTTTTACATTGAAAAAATCATAACTGTAAGCTGGTCTTCACTTGCTTTCACAGCCCAGATTCATATTAAGTAACTATTTATAAAACCTCAAGCCCAGAATTTAGAAAAGCTAACACAGAATCACTCTAAAGAAAGTGATTCCAGACCTCTTGGGATTTCTAGAGATAAAAATCTGAGGAAAATAATCAGCTCAAAGTTAAGAAACCAGAAAACAAGGTTCATCAAACAAGACCCAGCAGTAACAATATTAAATAGAATCAGCTTAAAGATATTCAGGTGCAGGCTGGTGCTGTGGCGTAAGGGGTTAAACCTCTGTCTGCAATGACAGCATCCTATATGGGTTCTGGTTTGAGTCCTTGTTGCTCCACTTTGATCCAGCTCCCTAATAATGCTCCTAGGAAAGCAGCCAAGGATGGGCCAAGTGCTTGGGCCCTGCACCCATGTGGAAGACCAAGAAGAAGCTCCTGGATCCTGGCTTCAGCTTGGCACAGCCCTGCTGTTGCAGCCATTTGGGGGGTGACCCAGCAGATGGAAGATCTCTCTGTCTTTCCATGTCTAACTCTGCCTTTCAAATAAATAAAATAAATCTTAAAAAAAAAAAAAGATACTCAGGTATAGAAATTATCAGGCGCAGACTGTGGAATGTTTATTTTAAACTATTTAAGAAATAAAATATAAGGAGCAGGCGTTTTTGAAAAAGGACAAGAGATTTTCAGAAAATGAAGAGTCTAAATAATTGAAAAAAAAAACACAATGGATGAATGTCTTTAGCAACTTTGATACAGTAAAGAAAGTTGGTGAATTTTAAGATAGAATTGAAAACATTTTAAGGAATACCAACACAGAGGGACATAAGGCTGAAAGATAGTTTCAAAGGGTGAGAAAGTCTTCTAATTGGGGTACTAGGAGAAGAAAAAAAAATAGTATGAACAGAGGCAGGGTTTAAAGAAAGCGACAAATCCCCAGTCAGGGTTAAAAGCAGAAATACCCCACACATACATATTATAAACATACATGAAAGCCAGAGAGCTCTAACACAGTCAGAAAAAGACATTACCTTCAATGGAGATCAACAGTTGGTTTTCCAGGAGCCGCAGAGAAAACCAGAAGACAGTGGAAAGATCCTTCAACTGTTTTGAAATAATGCAACAATCAGTCTAGAATTCTTCTCTACCAAAAATGTTTTTCAAGAAAGAAGACAAAATTAGGATATTTCCAAGTAACAGAAACAGAATTGCCATTCCGAACCCTTTCCAAAAATTATTCTGTAAAGGGAGTTCTGAAAGGTCTGCTTCAGACAGGATTCAGATACAAAAGGGAATGTCAAAATATAAAGTGAATAAAATTAAACGTGGGTACATCAAAATACACAGATTGTATAAATTAGTAATAATGAAGTATTCTTCTTTTAAAACAGAAAAAAGTACCCAGCAACACTAGCAGATAGACTGGGAAGGAGGCTTACAGAAAGTGGAGTTTATCGAATGCTGGTTCCTTTCAATGTGAGCACCCCCTATTAGGAATACAGGACTAACGATGAGGAAAGGTAATGCCTACAGGCAACTTTCAAGTAACCCTGAACCTTGAGAGTGAATGAAACTTCCGTGACAGAGAAAGTATAGAAGCTGGATTTTGAAAACTGCTGCTTTATGGAAATTTAAAAGAAGAACCAGAAACTGATCTGACATTTCAGACCAGTGCTCAAAATGGGATGAGGTGTTCCAAAAAAGGAGTACTTCCTATCACAGGAAATGTTCAGTTCAAACAAAGACTCAACTGGACTCGCCAGCTGTGGAGGGGATTCCTGCTATGGACAAAGATGTCTTACTGATGATCACCCTTCTGACTCTGCACTTCTCTTATTCTGACCAATATCTGAGAAAGTACTTATTTCAGAATCATACCCATGTAAAACAGCAATAATGTTTTATTAATGAAGACACCAAGCTCTGGTCTGTAGGAGCTACAGAATCACCCATCGTCTTGATGGTGCTACATGAGCATGTTCAAATGGCTGAGCATGTTCAGTTACAGGTTCTTTGTGCATTCTCTTTGGCCCACATAGAAGTCTTGTTTAGGCTTCATAGGGTTCATGGATATGTGGTGCTCGAACCTGAAATGATAGCAAATTATTCAACAGCTAGAATTATACGAGCAGCAACAATCAGAATAGATACTATAAATATTGCCAGACCTAGTGGTTGATTAGAACTAAAGTAAGAATGATCTCATATTTTCTGTGAGGTATGAGACATGTAATGTAGATTATTTCTACATAATCTTTTCGTAGAAGTTAGCTGTGAACATTTTCTTCTAATCATAAAAGTAGTAACTTAAAATTTTTTTCACTGTTGATAGTTTCTTCCTTTAATGCCAGAATAAACATCATTAAGATGAGGTGAAATAAAATGTTAACAATGTTATGTGAAGTCTGGAGAATAAGAATTTATGGAAACAAACAAGGGCTATGAAGCAAAGTGAAAATAGTTTATGTGGGGGGGATAAGAATGGGAGTAATTTTAATGTATTTGAAAAGTACTTCCTCTATTTTGAACTAATGTGCAATAACTAAAAATCAGGACAAAACCCAAAAAATTAAAACAAAAGGGTGGGGGCCAGCACTGTGGTGCAGTGGGTTAACGCCCTGGCCTGAAGTGCTGGCATCCCATATGGGCGCCGGTTCGAGACCCAGCCACTCTACTTTCGATCCAGCTCTCTGCTATGGCCTGGGAAAGCAGTAGAAGATGGCCCTTGGGCCCTTGCACCCATGTGGGAGACCAGAGGAAGCTCCTGGCTCCTGGCTCCAGATTGGCACAGCTCCAGCCATTGTGGCCATCTGGGGAGTGAACCATCAGATGGAAGACCTCTCTCTCTCTGCCTCTCCTCTCTCTGTGTAACTCTGACTTTCAAATAAATAAATAAATCTTAAAAGGGGGGGGGGTATGGATTAGGCTACTTCCTATGGCAGTAAAATTAAGCACTAAAAATAATGCAATCTCTTAATTTTTTCCTTAACTCATGACGTTAAAGTGATAACTTAAAAGGGATTATTCTCTCACCTTAATAAAATGGATTTTAACATTAAGGAAAAAACAATGATGAGAGGCTGACAAATTTCCAAGTGACCTGGTAATGGCTGTAAGGTGATGAGGTAAATTTTAATTTGGAGTTCATGAATCCATTTCATAACTTTAATGTTGGGTCTTATCTACCATTCTCTTTTTTTTTTTTTTTTGACAGGCAGAGTGGACAGTGAGAGACAGAGACAGAGAGAAAGGTCTTCCTTTGCCGTTGGTTCACCCTCCAATGGCCACCGCGGCCGGCACACCGCGCTGATCCAAAGCCAGGAGCCAGGTGCTTCTCCTGGTCTCCCATGGGGTGCAGGGCCCAAGCACTTGGGCCATCCTCCACTGCCCTCCCTGGCCACAGCAGAGAGCTGGCCTGGAAGAGGGGCAACCGGGACAGAATCCAGTGCCCCGACTGGGACTAGAACCTGGTGTACCGGCGCCGCAAGGTGGAGGATTAGCCTACTGAGCCGCGGCACCGGCCCTACTAACACAGTGGCTTTACTTAAGTGTAATCACCTTTCTATTTGCTGTATGAGCTAGCAAAGCGAAAAGCCACAAATTTGCCATCAGACTTCTATGTTTTTACTTGTTTCTTCCTTCTTTCCTGGATTCTTTTCTAGACTCTTCTTTGTATTCTTTCCAGACGTGTCATTTTCATTTCTTCTCTTTCTTTCATACTTTTCTTTAGTACATTTACTCAATGTTATTTTATCAAGGAAGGTGAGAAACTATGAAGGAAAGTCAATAGGAGGTATTTTTATGAGGACTAACTTTTTCTAAAATATTGTCAGTTAAGTTTTGAATTGTAAAGTAGCTAATACAACTAAAATATTGTCTGCAGTGGATCTTTGGTTCTGATAGAATGCCAAGATAAAATTAAGGCACAGGATATTAGAAAGTGCTCCTTCAAACCACAAAAGTACCACAAATCACTCAGTACCACCTGTCAACACCCAGCTAAGTGTGTGAGAAAAGGTTGTAGCTATGTGATAAATGTTATTTTTTGGATATTCACATGGCTCAGAATTCATAATTGTGTACAGCAAGGTCTCTTTGCTATCCTTTGCACCACAGCCACCCAGCTCCTAAGGTCACCAGAGCTACTTTATGTGTATAAAAGTCAATATGAATATGTAGTCCTCCTCCATCCCCTTTTATTGTACACTTTGTTCTGCACCTGGATGGCAGTGTTTGGTGTATATTTATGTATGCCTACATTGCTGCACAGTATATACTTGGAAAATGACACAATAAGATATTCTGCTTAACGATATCTATGTATTCTGTTTTGTTCCATTTTCTCCCAAGTTAATCTTGATTCTAGATTTATTCCTGGAAGGTTAAAGGAAAAGGGATGAGAGCAGCCCAATTTAGAGACGTGAGGGAAAAGGATGCCAGTACCAAAAGGACTCACTGGACAGCTAGTGGCTCCCAAGTGTCAGTTTGGTTGCCTCTGTGCTGTGATGGTTCTGAGAACAGAGGAACCCATCTTGCATGCCAGATGATTGCCTAGGCTGTGGTCAGCTATATTATATGTCTTTCTCCCAATCAGCTGAGGAAGCTCCCAGAATTGTCCAGATACAGTAAATAGAACACCGAATGGTAAAATGCTATTGAAGTACACTGTATGGGAGAAGATGTGAGCCGTTACCTGCAGCTGATGAGCTCCAAAAAGAGCGAAACCTATTAGGTCCTGCAGTACTGGCTTAAGATTGTATAAAACCTTGATTGTCCTTCACATGTATGTTGTTTTCTTTTGTCATATTTGTTTTGTAGTTTGGAGAGGGAAGTAGCTCCAGTTTAGTCTCTTTGCCACTAGTATATTTCCTTGTCAGTTCAGTTCTCAGAATTTACCTGAATTAGATCATCCCCAAGGGAAAATCTGATCAAGTCATATTAGTTTGTGACCTGGTCTAATCTTAAGTGACCTGAGTTTTACCCCTAGGCAGTCTAATCTACTGTAGCTTTAATTCCCCTGTACGATGACAATTCCAGAACCTACTTAGTTATCTTATTTTTATAAGCTCATGAGCCACTATTGAATATTTATACTTTTGATGTACCATTGGAACAACAACAAAATCAACCCAATTGATATTACTTTACCTTCTCTACCTCTCCTCTGTCCAACAATACCGTGCACACATACATCTCCAAAACTTGTAATTTTTCTTTTTTTTTAAGATTTATTTATTTTTATTTGAAGGTCAGAGTTACACAGTGAGAGAAGGAGAGAGAGAAAGTCTTTCATCTGCTGGTTCACTTCCCAACTTGCCCAGCGGCCGGAGCTGTGCCGATCTGAAGCCAGGAGCTTCCTCCAGGTCTTCCCCATGGGTACAGGTGCCCAAGGACCTGGGCCATCCTCCACTGCTGTCCCAGGCCACAGCAGAGAGCTGGATCGGAAGCAGAGCAGTTGGGGCTAGAACTGGCGCCCATATGGGATGCCGGCACTGCGGGCGGCAGATCTACCCACTACGCCACAGCGCCGACCCCTTAAACTTGTAATTTTTCTTACATTTTTTGAGTATACTAACTAGTACAGTCCTCCCACACAAACTAAAAGCCTAAGAAGTATTATCTGCTATTTCCTCCCTCTTACCTCTCACAAATTACCAGCTATCAAGTCCTAAAGATTTGCCTCCTAAATGTATCCTAAATCAATCTCCTTTCCAAATCCTCACTTAATGATTGCTTTAGGACAGGCCTAATTTATGCCACTTTTCTGGAGTACAGCAACAGCCGCCAAACTAACTGTCCTGTGTCTAGTTTCTCCTCTTACTGGCTATCTTCACTTCTAGAGTATTGTCTTTGAAGGCCAAATTTGATCATTAAAATTTTCTTGAAACCCTTCAGTGGCTTCCCTGTGGACCACAGTTGAGGCTCCTCGGCCTGGTGTACCAAACTTCTCTCCATCCCCCAGCTCTTCCCTGCTTTACACTTGAGCAGGCTACCTGTGATTTCCCAAGTTGGCCAGTTGTTTTATTTCTCAGTTGTAGTTGTACACCTGTTTGTTCCACCTGGAATTCCCTCTTCCTGATTCCTTCCTAAACACCGCTGTCCAGTAGTACACTGAAACTGGTTCCTGGCATCTAGGGAGAACTGAGTGTTAAATATCCAGGAATTTTTCCCAACCAGTTTATAACTGGAAATCAGATATGAAGCACCATGAGCTGGTCCCGGCATAGCACTTCCCCTCCAGCAGGCAGCCATTGCTTCACATTCTGGCTGGATGGTGCGTCTGAAAATCTCCCTGCCTGTCCCTCTTCCTTCCATACAGATAGCATTGATTGCTGCTTCTAAACCCTTTGCATGCTTTATTTTGGTATTTGTCACCGTGTTGTGTAACTCTGTGTTTACATGGCTTTTTTTGTTTGGAACTAAACTCTGAATTCCTGGAGTAGAGTCCATCCAGTTGTTTTTGTATCTGCCACTCATTCATTCACTCAGCATTCATTGAACCTATTAATTATCATTAATTATTAATTATCATTAGTTATTAATCTCAGGATACACAGATGAAAGGATTGATTTAGCCACTGTCACAAAAAGCACAGTCTAATGCATGGAAAGAGAGAAATTCAAGTAGTCCATTACAATATTGTGAGAGAAGTGTGTTGCTAAAAGTCTGTATAGGACACATTGGAATCTGGGAGGAAAAACTCTGCGTAGGGTAAAGGGGAGTCATCACAGAGCAGGTAAGAATTAAGAATGAACAGAAAGTTGTGGCTCGTAAGTAGGTGCTGGAATCAGTACTTTATGGACAGAATGTGTTTTGTTTTTGTTTTTGTTTTTGTTTGACAGAGTGGACAGTGAGAGAGAGAGAGACAGAGAGAAAGGTCTTCCTTTTTCCATTGGTTCACCCTCCAATGGCCACTGCAGCCGGCACGCTGTGGCCGATGCACTGCGCTGATCCGAAGCCAGGAGCCAGGTGCTTCCTCCTGGTCTCCCATGCGGGTGCAGGGCCCAAGCACTTGGGCCATCCTGCACTGCCTTCCTGGGCCACAGCAGAGAGCTGGACTGGAAGAGGAGTGACCAAGACAGAATCTGGTGCCCCGACCGGGACTAGAATCTGGTGTAGCGGCGCAGCAGGCGGAGGATTAGCCTAGTGAGCCGCAGCACCGGCGGACAGAATGTTTTAACAGAATTGTTTCCACTCTGGACGTTGGAATTGTACAAGTTTCTTTGTTTCAGAGCAAATACCAGTTTTCTGTTGAAACCCAGTATACATGTCTATGATCTAGGCTTTCTCTGCATGAGTAGATAAAGCACTATACTTTTTACCACAGTTAAGTTGTATTGTAAGCCATCCCCAAAATCCATAGCCTAAATAGTAACAGTTTATTGTTCCTCAATCTAAGGGCCAGCTGTATATTTCTGCTACAGCCAGGCTTAGCTGATTCCTGGGCTCACTGGTGCCTCTACAGTCAGCTGGAAGGTCAGCCTAGGGCTGGCTGGCTTAGGATGCCCTTGGCTAAATCAGTTCAGCTCCTTTGCGTGTGTCTCTCCCATCCTCCAGCAGGCTAGCTCAAGCATGTTCCTGTAGCACTGTCAGAGGTCCAGGAGAGGAAGTGGAAACGTAGAACTGTGTGTTCAGGCCTCTGCTTGCTTCAAGCTCACTAATATCCAGCAGTCCATAGCAAATCACATGGCTGAGTCCAGAGTTAACGTGCAAGAAATAGATACAAGGAAATGTGAAAAACTGAGGCCGCTCCTGCAGTTGGTCTGCCCAAGCATGGAGTCTGCTAAGCTGCCTTCTAGAGCTTGTTACTCTCCAGATGCTACTTCCCAGTGAATTTGCTTTCCACTAGTTAGGCAGACTCTGGTGTAAACGAGAGGACTCTGACCTATTAGTCTCATTTCAGTACTGAGGGTCATTTTTGTCTAACTACTGAAGTGGCATTTCTTATTTGAGAGGCTGAGGAAATTGAAGAAGCACTTGTGTATCTACGTCATGATAATCTGTTTTACTTATATTTTAGTTATAGTCATGGTGTCCACAAGGAAAAAAGGTTAGAAAACATGTCTGCTTTTAAAGGTCAACTGTTTAACCTCTCTGACTTAGCAAGTGATTACTGGCTTCCTTGTATGAAATGCAAAACTTGAAAATGGGGGATATTTCAATATATCTGTGAAAAGCAGACGAAATTTAATTTGTTGAGACCCTGAGAACAGAGTAGCCTCTTTACTTTTAACTAGTAGCCTGGTTAAATAGAAAGCTTTAAATAATGGTTCATAAAATGTGCTTTTTTTGGTCTTTGTTCAGAAATGATGAAAATACCCAAAATTCAAACCTGCTTATTTTTTTTTCAAGATTCTATGATCTGTGTTTGTTGAGTTTTCATCATCCTCATCATTGGTGAGAACGAGGGAGGGAGCTGGAGTGGCCTATAGAAGAAGGGCAGTGGAGAGAGAGGACTACAGTAAGTGGACACGTAGAGAGAGGTTGGAGAAGTGCCATTAAAGTGCAGAGAATGTGGCTGGGGGAGAAGATAAATCTAGAGGGGCTGGAGGGCAGACCCAGCATGTGTGTCTCAGGTGTACCCCAAGGCGCTTGCCCTAGAGAGGAGGCTCACACGGCCGCAGCTTTGATTTTCTGCCAGGTTAGGCTGCAGGTTACCTGCTGCCAACACGAGATGGGAGGATTTGTTGTGCTTCTCTAAAACCAGTGGGAGTGGGACAGGGAACCGGGGAGGAAAGGATTTCAGGATCAACTTTTTATTTTTTTATGGAAAATAATATTAACCTCAAGAAGGTGTTTATTTTTCCATAACTTAAGTTGTTAATTTTAAAAGTAGAAGTCAAGTCAAGTCTTACTCTGTGGACATAAATTCAGCCTTGCATTGGGTACAGTCAGAAAAATTATCCAGACCGTTCTCACAGGACAGTGTAATACCACTGGTGGAGCAGTCTTGGGTCTAATCCTGGCTCTGCCCTTTGTTCGCTGTGTCCATCTGATTCCTCACTGGTTGGTGAAGGCTTTTGGATTTGAAGTTCTCCTGGGACCCTGTCAGCTTCTGTCTGATACCATGTTCTTTGGGTCCCTGAGGCCGTGGGAAATCCTTACATCAGTACCAGTGTAGTTTTGATTTATTCTCCAGATTGGGGTGAAGGAGCTGTTAGGTGAGGCACATTGAGTGTGCTATTAGTAAGCAGGTCAGTAGAGGCTCCATACAAGGGAATGAGTCCACAGCTACCACCTGTTTTTGCCACAAGGTGTTCATCTGATATTCAAAGACTTCTCTGAGCAGCTAAGAATCGCTCCTAAGAAGTGAATACACTGTTAAGTGAATGCTGTAGCTCATTTTGTCTATGTATTAAACTCTGTCAGACTAATTGAGCCATAGTTTAAGCAGTGAAAGGGTAGAGTTAGCTATTATAAATGTAGGCATCTTTTATCAAAGTAACTCTTTCATTGTCCATCTGTGAAATCACAATAAATGAAACAGAACTGATAACTTCATCAAAATAAAGGAAGGTTCTTTTGACTCAAAATGGGTAAATATGTAAAAATGATATTTATTAATATTAAAAATGCTACCAGGAAAAATATGAAAAGTGCTTAGTTCAAATTCAGGGGGCAGGTGTTTGGCAGTTAAGATATCCCTTGGAATGCCCATATCCCATATCAGAGTATGTGGGTTCAAGTCCCAGATCTGTTTCCAGTTCCAGCTTTCTGCTAATGCACACCCTTGGAGGCAGCAGATGGTGGTGCAAGTAGTTAGGTTCCTACCACCTTCGTGGGAGACCCAGATTGAGTTCCAGGTTCCTGATTTTGGAGGTCCATCCCCAGCTGTTGTACACATTTGGGGAGTGAACTGGTGGATGGGAGATTTCTCTGTCTCTTTGCCTTTCAAATAAAATGAAAATAAATAAATATTTAAAACAAAACCTATGCATGAAAGGTATATGAATGAACATTAAGAGAAATGCGAGGTGCTTGAGGAACACCTCTAAACTCTGGATGTGACATCAAGAGAAGCAGCTGTGTCCATTTCTTCTTGTAGAGGGGAAATTTTTTTCTTAAAGCAAATATTTTAGGTTTGCAGAGTATATGGTCTCTGTCTATTCGACTCTGCCATTGTAGGATGTGTAGCATGAAATAACCATGTAAAATATGTAAACAGATGTGTTTGCCTGTGTTCCAGACAGGACACAGATAGGCAGCAGACAAGATTTGGTTTGTGTTCCATAGTTTATCAGCTCCTGTTGGTGAGTGAAAGCTGTAGTCCATAAGTACTTCCCCTTTCCAAGCCTCAGTCTCTGGCTTCTATCAAATTAAAAAAAACAACAACAACAACAACAACAAAAAACCTGGATTGGATGACTTCTGACATTTAAAAAATCCAACTTTGGTTTGGATAATATTTTGTTGGGGCTGGGGAGGAGCTGTCCTGTGCATTATGGGATGCTTAGTGGCATCCTGGTCTCTACCCACTAGATACCAGGAGCACGTCCTCCCTCTTAACTGTGACAGCCAAAAATGTCTCTAGACATTGCCAAGCATACCCTTGGGGGCAAAAATCATCCTCAATTGAGAAACACTGCTCTGGAGACTTTAAAAATAGCTAGAAGAATACCAAAAATGGAAATCAGGCATTGCAACCCAGGATAGCCGCTAAGATAACAAACATATTTCTTCAGTTACAAGGTCTGCAAATCCATAACCAAAAGGAAGAACCAGCTTATTCGAAGGGGACAATCAAAATTGTATTAAGCCAAATGGGGCTAGAAAGTTCTCAGCAGACTTTTAAATATGGATTTAGAAAATTTTACAGTGTTCCTGAGAATAGTGAGCCCAAATTGAAGGCTAACTATAATGAGGAGCTGAAAAGTCAAATTAAAATGAGGAAATGTGAGTGAAGAGAGAGAGAGACAATATTATTAAAGAATACATGGAATATTTGCTTTTTCACAACTCTTAGATTTCCTGGAGAGGTCTCTAGCAGAATAATTCACCCTGGGTGAATTCACTGGCCCTCATCTGTGAGGCCGGTGGCGCAGGGTGATAGATAATTTCCCTTTGACTGGGTAGTCATTTCAGAGCGTTGAGAGAGGGGTGTATGTTTTGGTTAGTTTTGTTTTAAACTTAATAAATCAAGTGTGGCTTGTTCTTCAGTGTTCTTTAGTGGGAGAAAAATGAATGCAATAGCATCACACAAATGGGTATTTGAAGCTAGGTTGTAAATATCTGTAAAACTGGTCTTTCAACAAGCCCATATCACCTAGCCAACTTGTAATTTAGCTGCAATTAAAAGCCGAAATCACCTCAGTTCAACAGTGAGGGGGTACTTGATTCCATCTGCTTTTTTATTATTATTGTGAGTGATACTATTCATAGCTAACAAGTCTTGAATATCCAGATGGCTTTATATAAGGAGTTTTTCATTTTTATCCTGTTTGCTTCTTGTTTTCTCTTATTTTCCTTACAATGACTTTAGTAAAGAGTGAACAGCAATCTACACTTGATCTAAGCCAAAAAGCTGAAAAGTGATGTGATAATCTAAGAGCTCTAAAAACACTAGTTCTAGTCTTGGGCTCTGCCTTTCACTTTATGAACTAGGGTAAGACTCTTTCCCCACTTAAGGAAGCAGTTTCTGCTTCCATAAAATGGTAGAGAGATTCCCAGAATCTGATTCCAAGACAGCTACATAAGAGCCATCTTTGAAACCTTGTTCTGTATTACACTCCCACATTCTGATTCTGTAGTTGACGACGTAAGGCTTGGGAAGTCCAGCTGACTCCATGGCACGGCCGCTTTTGAGAACAATCAGAGATGATTGTTCAGGTACTTTCACCCCTCAAATGGAGTGGTTATGACATATATATTTCCTTAACTGCCCTTTCTTAGGTCATTTTTTGGAAAGTGTCTTAAATGCTATATGAAGTAATTGAGATATACATTGTAGTACCTCCCCAACGTAAATGTTGACACAGCTTTACATAAACATTGTTTGCTGTAATGTTTTCAGTTCGTGGCTTGGGGTGATCATTTGGATCCCCAATATGAGTTAGAAGATGATTTCCTTCTTACCAGAATGTCATTTCGTAGTTGCTGTGTCTTCAGCCTTGGACTCAGAGAACAATTAGTTTGATATCATGATTTCCATGTAATATAAAATGGTATAAAATTAGAAATTCTGTCTGGTTGTTAATTTCTGTTTATTTGTTTTTCTTTAATTGCAGAATGCTCTTTTCAGTTGCATTAGCAGAAATGAAAGTAAGTATATTGTCAGTGGTCATACAAGCAGTCCAAAGAGCAAAACACAGTTGAAAGAACATGATTAGCTGTTCTAAATATTGCCAGCATTTGTAGCATTCTAACAGGCTGTTAGTAAAGCCATCGAAGTAATGTGCACAGCAGGATTCTGGTAGGCTTTTTCCTCTGGGATGTTCAGTTCATTCCTGTATTCCAGCAATTCCCATGTCCTAATTGCAGATCTTAAGGGGCAGGAGGAAGATCATAGCCCAATAAATAGGGTCATTTTCAAAAATGAAGCACATCCACACTATCTGACACCACATGCCAAGCTACCTCTCAGTTCCCCAGCACATGGACTGAGTGCTTGCTTGGTGGGACAGATGCCTATACAAAAAGAGCTCTGGGGCATGGCAGGATATGAGATTGTGTCGCCTATAAAGTGCCACAGGAGTTCAGAGGAAGGAGGGAAACCATCCTGCTGGGATGCTTACAAGTGACTTCATGGAGCTGCAGCTGAGGCCTTGAAGAATGACCAAGAGGAGACTGGAAGAAGAGCGTGCTGGATAAAGGGCAGTTAGAGGCGGGAAAACACATCTCAGGAGCAAACATTTATTTAGATTAGCTTAGCAGAGGATATGTCAGAATAATAAGAAACACTAGGTGTCACTACTTCTACCCTTTCAAACTGGGGCTTAGTCCAGGATTTTCCCAAATCTTGGGCACATAATCATGTCCTCCCACACCGGTGGAAAACCAGCCTAATGAAGGAGTCAGAAAAGGTGTCTTGTCCTTTTCTTACTTATCTCTTCTAGCCTCACTATTCCCCACCACTACCCCTGGTTTATCCGCACTGAGGGTTGCAATGATAAATGTAGCCACTAATGATTGTTCTTTATGATGAACATGAACTCTTCAGCAATAGTCAAAGTAGGTATGGTAGTAATTGCAAGTCAAAAACAGGTGGTGGGGCAGATGTTTGGCCTATTGGTTAAGATGCCTGCCTCCCATATAGGAGTCCTGGGCTCAAGTCCTGGCTCCAGCTCCTGACTCCACCTTCTTGCTCTTGCAGACCCTGGAAAGCAGTGGTGGTGGCTCAAGTAATTGAATTCCTGCCATCTGTATGGGAGACCTGGATTGAGCTCCCACCTCCTGGCTTCAGTCTAGTCCAAACCTAATCATTGCAGGCATTTGTGGAGTGAACTAGCGGGTGGGAGCTTTCTGCCTCTCAAGAAAAAGCAAACAAACAAACCAAAAAAAAAAAAAAATCGCTTATCACAATAGGTATGAAACAGTTTGCTGGCCCAGGAAACTGAGGCTTATCATCCATCACTTAGTTTAGTTCTAGTTTAGTTCATTTGTATATGATTTGATCATTCTCATTATTTATGGAAGTCATCTGAACTCCCTGCTCATTGATCTATGAAATTCACTAAAAACTCAATTCTGGTTCCTCCATATCCATCTCTAATAACTATCATGAATGTCATATCTGCCATTCTTATCACCTCTTTCTGCCACATCACCTTGGCTTCCTTCAGAACCCCTTAGACTCCTAGGAGGGTGGCTTTCTTCTTCCCCACTATGAATCTATATCCCACATCTGTAACCCTAGCCACTCATCTGACTTTCCTAGATAATAAATGGCAGTCCGTTGGGTTTTTTTTTTCCTTAAATATATAAATCCAGAGTAATATTTATTTTGAATGACAGTTCCATGTTTCAGTATTGAAGCAGGGTCATACCTGTTGTGAGGTAAAGGGTGTCTAAGCACATTCTTACAGATGGTCAAGCTAAATAGAGCTTTTGGGATTTTTCTTTCATAGCTTTTGATCTAACAATTACATTTCTTTTTAAACATATAATTGTCAAACTTATTAAATGATCTTAATAATCTTAGTTTATCTTGGTCCTATTTTTAAATGTGAGGATTTGAGATTTTATTTTGCTTTTGTTTGCTTTGTTTATAAATCCCCACAAACCTAACACAGAAAGAAGTCTTTCAGTGATTCTCAACATGGGTACTCTTGGCACCGGGGAGAGTTTTGTTTGTGTGAGACCCTCCTGTGCATTGAAGGACATGTAGCAGCTCTGACCCCTGTGCCTTAAGGTCAGCACGAGTCCCTGAGTCATCACGATGACCAGAAATACTTCCACCTGCATCTAGACTCTCCCAGGGGAATGGCGCTGTTCCTGATGCACAAAGACTTTCTTAGACCAGTGAGCACAGGAATGTCCCCGTGACTGTGCCTACGATAGTGCTGGTTTTAGGTGCTCATCTTCTATGGCATGGCTTTATTTCTCAGATTCAGAAAGACATACTGTTTGTCATGATGGTGATTTGATTTTAACAAAAAGAGGTTTCCACATCATTGTCATCTCTTTTTTCCTCATAGTGGGCTCGGTTTGTTGCAGTTATGCAGGTCATCACACCAACTGCCGAGAGTACTGTCAAGCTATTTTTCGAACAGATTCTTCTCCTGGTCCATCTCAAATCAAAGCAGTGGAAAATTATTGTGCCTCTATTAGTCCACAGTTAATACACTGTGTGAACAATTACACCCAGTCTTATCCCATGCGGAACCCTACAGACAGTAAGTAAAGAGGATATATTTCTAATTTTAATCTTTGATCAAAGACTTTATAAAAAGGAAGTGATCCATTCCTGTAGATAGCTGTAGTCTGGGTCCCTTGGGAAGCTCCAGACTTGCTTTGGTGTTTAGATTTGGCAGATTGGACATGATTGTCACAGCTAAAAGGTGCCAAGAAAGATGGGACTGCCTAGGGTATGAGGAATTGGGAATTCTCTAGTCTGAAGGTAGGAAAGTTCATTTGGGCAGTTAGATAATGACCATTAGAATTCCAAATATACACCATAGGTTTTGCTCTAGCAGTTCCATATGTCAGAATTATACAAGAAAGTTATAATTTGCGAAAATATATTTTATTGATATATAAAGGATATTCATTGCAATAATGAGGTAAATAGAGCAAAATTAGAAATAACCCAAATATTCACACATAGAGAATTGATCATGATTGATTTAGTTGTGATGTGTCTTTATTACAAGTAAAAAATAGCGATGCAAATAAAGCAAATTACAGGGGCCAGCACTCTGGCATAGGTTAAGCCTTTTGGGGCCAGCACTCTGGCATAGTAGGATAAGCCTCTACCTGTGGGGCCAGAATCCCATATGTGCACCAGTTCATGTCCCGGCTGCTTCTCTTCCTATCCAACTCTCTGCTAATGTACCTGGGAAAGCAGTGGAAGATGGCCCAAGTGCTTGGGCCCCTGCATCAGCGTGGGAGACCCAGGCAAATCTCCTGGTTCTTGGCTTTAGATCAGCACAGTTTTGGCTGTTGGCGGCCATTTGGGGAGTGAACCAGTGGATGGAAGACCTTTCTCTCTGCAACTCTGCCTCTCAACTAAATAAATAAATCTTAAAAAAAAAGAAAGAAAAGAAAAGAAAAAAAGAAGAGGAAGAAGAAGAAGAAGGTTAAGCCTCAGCCTGTGGTATCAACATCCCATATGACCACCGGTTCGAAATCCAGAAGAAGCTCCTGGCTGCTAGCTTTGGCCTGGCCTAACCCCAACTGTTGCAGCCATATGGGAAGTGAACCAGTAGATGGAAGATCGATCTCTCTCTGTCTCTCTTCCTCTTTCTATCTCTGCCTTCAGATAAATCGATAAATCTTTAAAAAGAAAAAGGCAAATTATAGAATTAAATGCATAGTGCAATACAATTTTAGTTATATACCTAATTATTCCACATTATATATTTATTTCTGTGTTTACATTTTTTTTTTACCAATGAGCACTTCTTTAATTTAAAAAAATCATGAAAATGAGACAAGAACCTGATTTTTTAAAAATCAGAGCCTCCTAAGGAACTTGCACCTTGTAGGGATCAAAGTCTCAGCTTTGTGTCCCAGAATCCTTTTTCTTCATTTAGAGGGGTTCAGATTCTAAAGAACTATTGATTGACCAAACTGACAAAAGATTAGTTTACAAAGCAGATGTCAGTTTTTATTTACACTGGGACATTGAAGACCTGTTTTTTTTTTTTTTAACTGAATTTTACTCTCAGCAGCTATATTGATTCTTTTTTTAAAGATTTATTTATTTATTTGAAAGTCAGAGTTACACAGAGAGGCTGAGGGAGGCTGAGGGAGATAGAGAGGTCTTCCATCCACTGGTTCACTTCCCAATTGGCCGCAATGGCTGGAGATACGCCACTCCGAAGCCAGGGAGCCAGGAGCTTCTTCCAGGTCTCCCAAGCTGGTGCAGGGTCCCAAGGACTTGGGTCATCTTCTGATCTCCCAGGCCATAGCAGAAAGCTAGATTGGAAGTGAAGCAGCCTGGACTCAAACCAGCGCCCATATGGGATGCCAACACTTCAGGCGGCAGCTTTACTAGCTAAGCCACAGTGCTGGCCCCTGAAGACCTGGGTTTTGTTTTGTTTTGTTTTGTTTTTTGTTTTTTTGACAGGCAGAGTGGACAGTGAGAGAGAGAGACAGAGACAAAGGTCTTTCTTTTCCGTGGTTCACCCCCCAATGGCCACTGCAGCTGGCACGCTGTGGCCGGCGCACCGCGCTGATCCGAAGCCAGGAGCCAGATGCCTCTTCTGGTCTCCCCTGCGGGTTTAGGGCCCAAGGACTTGGGCCATCCTCCACTGCACTCCTGGGCCACAGCAGAGCTGGACTGGAAGAGGAGCAACTGGGCTGAAGACCTGTTTTTATAAACTCAAAAGCAGGGCTGTATGCATTGTTGACCACCATCTAAGGCCTTTGAAGGTCTATACTGTGGCTGTGTGGTGAAAAGCAGGGGGTGCGGCATTTGCCACAAAGTGCCTTCATTTGTTTTAGAGGCAGATCTGTGTTCTCTGACATCAAAACTGTACAGTGCTGCTGCTGGCAAGAGCTAAAGAGATAGCAGCTAAAAGTAAATAAATAAATAAAGCTGAAAGAGTAGGCAGCCAGCTCATATCCATGCTAATGTAGAGGATGCTAGAATCAAAGGCTACCAACAGATATACTTGTATGAATTTCTTCAAGAATCAGACACCCAAGAAAACCATTTTGAAGAAATCCTCCTGGTTGAAAGTGTTCTCATCTTTTCTGATTCTTTGTAGGAAATTAAAAGCATGAACTTATATCTTGTCAGTTTGTTATTTTATTATTTAAATTATAACTTAGATTAACTAACTTACACAAATACATCCCAACACAGCTAGCTGATATTTGTATTTCTCTCAGGTCAAGAACATAATCCTTTTAGCTATTTGTTACTAGTGGGATATAAGTCCACTGATCTATAATACCTTTTTCCAAGAATGGAAAATACTCTTGCCATGAGGACTTCTTCACTGTAGGGTAACCTTTCACTTTCTTGAGGATGGTGCTGGAGAGTCTATGATTAGGGACAGTAGGGAGTTAGGGTAACAGAGACCTTATTCACTTTAGCTCCTCATCTGTTTGCTACACTGCAGAGTAATGGAGAGAGAATCTTGTAGGCCCTCTATACTGCAGATATTGACAGAGTTGTTAATGGTTTCCACTGCACTGCCCTGTTCTCTTCTGAGCAGTGCATGATATAAAACCAGCTAATGAAGCCACTTATCTTCTGAAAACGTAGGTTTATATTGCTGCGACAGAGCTGAAGACCATGCTTGCCAAACTGCCTGCAAGAGAATTCTGATGTCTAAGAAAACAGAGATGGAGATTGTTGATGGCCTCATCGAAGGCTGCAAGACGCAGCCCTTGCCTCAAGATCCCCTGTGGCAGTGCTTCCTCGAAAGCTCTCAATCTGTTCACCCTGGTGTCACGGTACACCCGCCTCCCTCTACAGGCCTGGATGGGGCCAAATTGCATTGCTGTTCTAAGGCCAACACTTCAACATGTAGGTCAGTATCTCATTTTCCAGTATTAAAATCAGTAGAAAAGAGCATTTTAATGCTTTTAAGCTTAGCAAGTGTGTTTTATATTCTTCCATTATGTGGGTTTAGCATTTAGAAGAGATAGAAATCTTTCATTCTTTCATCCAGTAAATATTTATTGAACATTGTATGTACATTATTTTGTATGTTGAGTACTAATAGCACTATGTTTTCAGGCATGAAAAATTGTATTAACAGGGTAATACATAAAGATGATGCAGTGTGAATTCTGCCATGATAGAGATATTTAAGTAAGTTTATGATTTAGAAGATGTTTTGATCCGACATCTAAAGGATATTCTCTTTATTGTGAAACTTTGAACTTAACCAGATTTTTTTGTATTGGTGGATATCCTTGGTTAACATTTACAGCCCAAGTTGGATAGCATTGTATTGGCATTCATTAGGGTGATACACTTAGGGATAAAAAAATTAACAATACAAATATAGAGTGGAGAAAACACCATCTGTGGACAAGAGTAAGTGGAGATAACTAAAGGCATGGTAGAACACAGATGAAATGGAAGTTTGCTATATTAGAGATATGTTTGGGTGAAAAGGAACCACATGTAGGATATCCTAAAGTGAGTATGAGACACAGCTGTGATTTCTAAACTGGATGAACCATAAGTAAAATGTGTGCCTTGAATAGCTCATCAAACTTTACCAAAGATGGAGAAAAAAAATCTGAAAAATATTCAAAGTAAATTCACAGAAGGGCTTAAGGGGAAAGAAATCGACCCTGTAATTAAGGCAATTGAATAGCTAATAGAAGTTAATAAATGTATTTGTGGGAGGGTTGCTGAGTAGTTCTTTGAACGGCCACAAGAGTTCTTACCTTCATAATCTCTAGAGACTGGAATGGCTATGTAGTCCCAGAAGAACTTCAGTAGGAAATGCTGTTTCCTCTCTCTTACCTTGATGCAAAGTTTTATGATTTACTAATGCTTTCATTTCCATTAGATTTGATCTTCATGAAATCTTATAAGATAATTGGATAATTTGTTTAATTCTTGTGTTGCATATAAAAAACTACTCTAAGATGTCAAATAATTTGTCCAATGGAAATACAAAAAGCTAGGGATAGGGAAAGCACTGGTTTTCAGATCAAGTTCTATCTTGATTTTGGCTTCCTCATTCCATGATGTAAGAGATCCCCTGAGACAGGGATCTGGCCTGTTTATTCTCTGCTGCATAGCCAATGCTGTGAGCAGGCCCTTGCACAAAATAGGCACTCAGTGAATAGTGGCAAGGCAATGAGCAAACAAAAGCGAAGATGCCCTCTTCATGGAGAGGATTATGAGAGTCAAAGAAAATGTTGACTTGTGACTTTGTATATTTCAATAATGTGAAAATTTTATATAATCATGTATTTTATAAATAAAATTAAGCTAATGAATATAATATGGTAAAGCACTTTGGAAATGGTACAGATACTGTCTTAGCTATACACACACTTAAATTGGTTTGTAATCACTGGGTAATGAAAATAAGAATGTCATACATTAACTGCAGTAGTAAATAGATGTTTTGGAATATTTAAAGGGAAATAGTTGACTTTGAGATAATTGTTCAGGGAGACACTAGTGAGCCCTAAGACTGACGGGTTTCTTAAAAGAAGCTTGAGAACCAAGTCACAGTTTTGTCTGCTATGATTGGACATAAATATAGGGGAGTACATCTTGGTCAGGTAGAACTGCTTTTCTTTAAGGGAGACAGGGAGAGCAGAGGCCAGAAAGACATAGAGGGAAATAATTGTGCTAAGAACTAATGATTTATAAATACTGTGGTTGAACATTAAATTTAGCACTGGACTTTCTAACAACTGTGCAAAAAGGGAAGAGATGAATGATAAAAGAAGGGCCTGCTTTTCATGCAAAAAATTACTTTTTCTGTTCCCAAGTTCTAGGAGATAGTTATCTTTTGTACTTTTTTTGGCATATATTTTCCAGAATATATAGGTCACAGGGTTCAAGTTTTAGGCAAGTCAGATATTTATTCATTTGGATCATTTCTGTTTATGCATTTATGTTTTTGTTTCAGGGAGCTGTGCACTAAACTTTATAGCATGAGCTGGGGCAATACACAGAGTTGGCAAGAGTTTGATCGCTTTTGTGAATATAATCCAATGGAAGTGTCCATGTTGACCTGTTTAGCAGATGTTCGGGAACCTTGCCAGTTGGGCTGTAGAAACCTTACTTACTGTACTAATTTTAACAACAGGTAAGAATAAATCATTATACATCAAATGGAAATATTTTAATAATTATCTGGTTTTTAAATAAGTGAAAACACCACTTTCTGATTTTTGTTCCTGCTTGGTTAAAAGAAAGCTGTAATTCTTTATTATTTCATTTTTATTTTTAAAATATTTATTCATTTATTTTTATCTATTTGCAAGGCAGAGCAATAGAGAGTGAGAGATCTTTCATCTGCTGGTTCACTCCCCAAATATATGCAAAAGCCACAGCTAGGCCAGGTCAAAGCCAGGAGCCTGGAATCATATCCTGATCTTTGACATAGGTGAAAATTGCCATGTACTTGAACCATCACCTGCTGCCTTCCAAGTTGCATTCACAAGAGACTGGATCAGAAGTGGAGGCAGGCCTCGATCCCAGGCAGTCTGATAGAGGATACAGTCATCCCAAGTGGTGGCTTAACCATTATGCCACAGTGCCCACCCCTATGATATCATCCTATTCCACCCAGTAAACCACCTAGGGGAAAGGAAGCACTATTACAATGTCTCTTCTGATCTAGAGATACCTTCAAGCTTCTGGAATTCAAAGAATCAGCTCCCTCTTCCTTTGACTGCACCACCAGTGGAAACAATCATTGTAGAGTAAGTCTTTGTGAACTATTTGGCCATCCAAATGTCTGCCTGAGATCAATTTACTTTCAAAGTCTTTCAGACTGGCTGAGGTTCCTGCTCAGTGAGTCCCCTGTTGCATTCAAAGCTGTTTCGTTACAGAAACATTCAAGTGTTTCTCTGAGGTGTCACATTTAGTAGGAAAAAATGAAGGGCCAAAAACTGAACCCTGGAATATATCTATAGCTAAGGGCTGAAGAAACAGTGAAGCGAACAGAAAAGGGCCTCCAGAAGCATGGATGAGAGAGCTCACTGTCAGAGAAAATGAAGAGAGAGTTTCTGAAAAGTGGGGCTGGTCTTGGGATCTGCAGCCCAGAGCTGAGGAAAGCAGAAGGGAAGAGAAGCCTTCAGTTGGGCCAGAGGGAAGTCCTAGATATTTTATTCAGATGATGTTGTTGACCTCCAGCTAATACAATCCTATCCTTTTAAAAGTATTCAGAGTATTTATTACTTTGAGTAGGAAAATTGCGATGTCTTTACAGCTGCTGATAGAGTGTTAGCTGATAAGGACCTAGCTCAGAGATCAAGTAAATCTGAATTCTGTGAAATGTTTGAGGTTAGCCTTGAGCACATGGACCTGGTTTCTGGTGGAGGTGGAAGCTTGTATAGAATAACACCCCTGAAAACACCAGCTACAAATTATGCACAAAATATAAAAGATCAGTTGTTTTTCAAGGCATTGAAGAGCAATCAAAAGCAGGAGGGCTATCTTGCTTGAAAGGCAGAAACTACACTGAGTAAGAGCCACGTTTATTCCCTTTTCCATCACGGACACACTCACGGACAAGTCTTTTCATGGGGAAAAGAACTGAAGCAGAAAGCAGCAGTCTTGGGCCCGGGAATTAAGAGATCAGAGTTCAGGGCTGCTAGAGAGCCTGGACATTGGAGGGGAAAATTCCACAGAGGAAGGAAACACAAAGGGAAATGTCCCAAAATCCATAGGCAAACTCACCTTTGATCCTTACCTAACTCCTGAATTGTACTTGTACCAGATAAGACTACAAGCATCCCAGGGGGAAATAATAGCTGGAAAGCTGAAGTAAGACGAGCGTAGATTGTAGCAGTTACCTCTCGCTGGGCAGTTTGAAATTCAAATTGTGCCATGTTAGGTGGGCTAGTAAACGTGTTGAGCTTTTCCGTGAAACTCCACAGGGGCCATGCCTTCGGAGTAGAGATCACACCTGAGGACTGAGGGTAAGACTGAAACCAGGTAGGGGTAAAGATGGATATACTTGAAGACTTGGAGAGTTTAAGGTGAGAGATGGAAACCCTTTTAAAAAAATGGAGGCCAGTGCCATGGCTCAGTAGGCTAATCCTCCACCTGCGGTGCCAGTACCCCAGGTTCTAGTCCCGGATGAGGCGCCAGGTTCTCTTCCCGGTTGCTTCTCTTCCAGTCCAGCTCCCTGCTGTGACCCAGGGAAGGCAGTAGAGGATGGCCCAAGTACTTTGGTCCCTGTACCCACATGGGAGACAAGGAGGAAGCATCTGGCTCCTGGCTTTAGATCGGCACAGCGCACTGGCCTTAGCAGCCATCTGAGGGGGTGAACCAACGGAAGGAAGACCTTTCTCTCTGTCTCTCTGTCTCTCTCTCTCTCTCTCTCTCTCTCTCACTGTCTAACTCTGCCTGTCAAAAAAAAAAAAAAAGAAAGAAAAGAAAATGAAAATGGAAATGTGGGGCCAGCACCATGGCTCACTTGGTTAATCCTCCACCTGCAGTGCTGGCATCCCATATGGGCACTGGGTTCTAGTCCTGGTTGCTCCTCTTCCAGTCCAGCTCTCTGCTGTGGTCCGAGGAAGGCAGTGGAGGATGGCCCAAGTGCTTGGCCCTGCACCCGCATGGGAGACCAGGAGGAAGCACCTGGCTCCTGGCTTCGAATTGGCGTAGCTCTGGCCGTAGTGGTCATTTAGGGGGGGCGAACCAACGGAAGAAAGACCATTCTCTCTGTCTCTCTCTCTCACTTACTCTATCTGTCAAATAAATTAAAAAAAATTTTTTTAAATATAAAAAAAAGCCTGGGACACAGTGTCTCTAAAAAAAAGAAAAGAAAGAAAATGTAAGAACTGAAAATATCTGAAATAAAAACTTTATTGAAGGCCAGCACTGTGGCATAGTGGATAACGCTGCTGCCTGCAGTGCCAGCATCCCATATGGGCTCTAGTTCGAGTCCTGGCTGCTCCACTTCCTGTCCAGCTCTCTGGTATGGCCTGGGAAAGCAGTGGAAGATGGCCCAAGTGTTTGGGGCCCTGCACCCATGTGGGAGACCTGGAGGAAGCTTCTGGCTCCTGGCTTCGGATCAGCCCAGCTCTGGCCATTGAGGCCATTTGGGGAGTGAACCAGCAGCTGGAAGACCTCTCTCTCTCTCTCTCTGTAACTCTGCCTCTTGAATAAATAAATATTTTTTTTTTAATTGACTAAAGTTTTCCAAACTTATTGAAATACATTACCCGACTTCTTGGGTATGCTTAGCAAATCCCTGTCAGATAAATGCAAAGAAAACCCACACCCAGCACACTATAATCAGACTGCTAAAAACCAAAGGTAAAAAGGAATATTAAAATTAGCCGAAGTGAGGCGGGCATTTGTTGCAGCTGGTGGAGGCCAGTTGGGTTGCCCATATCCCATATTGGTGCCTAGGTATGGGTCCCCTATCTGTTCCTGATTCCAGCTTCCTGCGGATGCATTCTCTGGGAGGCAGCGAATGATGGTTTGAGTACTTGGATCCGTACCGCCCGCGAGGGAGACCTGGTTTGAGATCTGAGCTCCTCCAAAGCTGTTGTGGGTATATGGGAAGTGAATTGGTGGATGGAAGATCTCTTCGTCTCTCTGCCTTTCAAATAAAGTCAAAGTACATAAATTAAAAATGTTCTTTAAAAATCAGAGAGGTAGAAAAGACAATGTTACACCTATTAGAATCACAGTAAAAATGACAACTGTCTTCTAGAAACAATGGAGGATCAATGACTATAAAATGGAATCCCTATAAAATGGAGTCAGAAAAAAATACCTATCAAACAAGAATCTTAAATTCAGTAAAAATATTCTTCAAAACCTATGTAAAATAAAGGTGTTTCTAGATTTTAAAAATATCTGGTTTTCAGCCAGCGCTGTGGCTCCCTTGGCTAATCCTCTACCTGCGGCACTGTCACCCTGGGTTCTAGTCCCAGTTGGGGCGCCGGGCTTTGGATGGGGGCAGCACCGGCTGTAGCGGCCATTAGGGGAGTGAACCAACGGAAGGAAGACCTTTCTCTCTGTCTCTCTCTCGCTGTCTAAAACTCTACCTGTCAAATTAAAAAAAAAAAAATGGTTTTCAAAAAAAGGAAAAGCTCAGATTGTTTCTTCTATAAGCTCTCACTACAAGGTATTCTTCAGTCTTAAGGAAAATAACAGATTAAAAACTCAGATCTATAGGAAAGGATAAATAGCACTAAAAATTGTAAATATAAATAAACATGGAAAAAAGTCCTTTATTTTTCAAAAGTAACAAAATAAAAAATAATAGCCATGTATTGGGGTGTTTGTAACAAGTAGAAATAAGATATATCCCAACAGTAGCAAGAAGGATTACAATTATTTTAAAGATTTATTTATTTTTTGATTTTATTTATTTATTTGAAAGTCAGAGTTACATAGAGAGAGAAGAGGCAGAGAGAGAGAGAGGTCCTCCATCCGATGATTCACTACCCAGTTGGCTGCAACGGCTGTAGCTGCACCAATCTGAAGCCAGGAGCCTCCTTGGGGTCTCCCACGCGGGTGCAGGGGCTCAAAGACTTGGGCCATCTTCTACTGCTTTCCCAGGCCACAGCAGAGAGCTGGATTGGAAGTACTGCAGCCTGGTCTCAAACCAGTGCCCATATGGGATGCTGGCGCTTCAGGCCAGGGGGTTAACCCACTGAGTGACAGTGCCAACCACTAGGATAATGTAAATTGCTTACATTATTTGTGAAATGGTGAAATATTAATTCAAGGAGAACTGCAATAAGTTTGGATACATATGCATAGAACAACCAATACTTTAAAACATAATACAAAGAGCTAAGAAGCTAATAGAATATATGGAGTAGAACACTGAAATAATCTTTGATCCATCAAAATAAATCAGAAAAGAGGAGACAGATTGGAACCAGTGTTGTGGTGCAGCAAGTTAAGCCACAGCCTGTGATGCTGGCGTCCCATATGAGCACCTGTTCCAGTCCTGGTTGCTCCACTTCTGCTGATCCTCCCTGGAAAAGTGGTGGAGGATGGCCCAAATGCTTGCGCCCCTGCACCATGGTAGGAAGAAGCTCCTGGCTCCTGGCTCCTGCTTTGGATCAGCTCAGCTCCTGTTGTTAATGGCCATTTGGAGAGTGAACCATCAGGTGGAAGATTTCTCTCTCTTTCTCTCTCTCTCTCTGCCTTTCTGTAATTCTGCCTTTCAAATAAATAAGTCTTTAAAAATAATTAAATATAAATAAACTAAAAACATCAATTGAAAGGCAGAGATTGTCAGAAAAAAAAAGTATGACAATAGTTCCAAAAATTCATGGGAAATGAAATTAGTTTATTTCAATGCAAAAAAAAATTGAAATCTACACATAGTTTTTTCATATTCCATGTTTTCTGTGAACTTTTTGAAGGCCTCTCGTGTTACTAAGGAATATCATCTCATAATGATAAAGGGCTAATTTATCATGAAGATATAATAAACCTCTATATACATGTACCTAATGTCAAAGTCTCAAAATACATAAAAACAAAAATGAGCATAACTAAAGAAAGAGGCAAAATATCTACTCATATTTGAAGATTTTAACACTCCTGTTTCAGTAGTAGAACAAATAGAAAGAATATAGTAAGAGCATAAAGATTTTAATAGCATATATTCAGTCAAATAACAAATCTCAGCAACTCAAAATATTGAAATCCTAAAAAGTGTATTCTAGCAACACAAATGAATTGTTAGAATTCGGTAAAATTTTAATATGTAGAAATGCTCCCAAATATTTGGAAATACAATGCTCCTAAATAATATATAAGTCAAAGAAGAAATCACAAAGGAAATTAGAACATACTTCCAACTGCATATTAATGAAAACACAATTTGCATTTATCAAAAATTAGAGAGGGAGTGGGTGTTGTGGTCCAGCAGGTTAAGCCACAGCTTAGGATACTACATCACATATAAGCCTGGTTCAACTACCAGCTACTCCACTTCCAATCCAGTTTCCTTCTAATGCACCTGAGAGGCAGCAATGATGGCTCAAGACTTGAGTCCCTACCACCCATGCAGGAGATCCAGATGGAGCTCCTGGCTCCTGACTTCGGTCTGGTCCAAATCCAGCAGTTGTGGGCCTTTGGGAAGTAAACCAGCAGATAGGAGATCTCTCTCTCTCTCTCTCTCTCTCTCTCTCTCTCTCTCTCTGCCATTCTGCCTTTCAAATAGATAAATAAATATTTTTTAAAATAGTAGGTAGCTAAGTATTCCTTAGAGGGATAATTTTAGTTTGAAATATGTATATTCATAAAGGAGAAGGATTGGATTTTAAATCACTATTCTAATAAACTCATACCTTAAGAAATTAGAAAAAGCAAATTAAATGTGGAGTAAGAAGTAAATAATGAAGAATAGAAATCAATTAAATATGAAGAAAGCATTAGAGAAAATTCACAAGGGCAAGAGTTCATTATTTGTAAAGATTTTAAGAAATGTTAAATTCCTGTCAAGACTGTTTAGAAGACAGATCAATATATACAAAAGTAGGGGCTAGTGCTGTTGTACAGCTTGTTAAAGCCCTGACCTGCAGTGCCAGCATCCCATATGGGTGCTGATTTGAGTCCCAGCTGCTCCACTTCTAATCCAGCTCCCTGCTAATGCTCCTAGGAAAGCAGCAGAGGATGGCCCAAGTCCTTGGGCCCCTGCACCCACATGGGAGAACCAGAAGAAGCTCAGATTGGCTTCAGATTGGCTCAGCTCCAGACATTGCAGCCATCTGAGGGAGTGAACCAGCAGATGGAAGACCTCTCTCTTTTTCTCTGTCTCTACCTCTCTCTGTAACTTTCAAATAAATAAAATAAATCTTTAAATATATATATATATATACACAAAAGTACATACATATTACCAATAATATTAGGATCAACGAGGATACCACTATATAATGTAATGACATTAAATGGATGATACGGAATACTAAGAATAACTTTATACCAATAAATCCTATAACTTAGATAAAATGGATGCATTTCTTAAAAAACAATATAAACACAGAAACAAATAGAAAGTAGGATTAATCCTATATCTATTAAAGAAATTGAATTTATAATTGTAAATGTCACAGAGGAAAAAAACCTCAGGCCCAGATGACTTTATTGGTAAAGCTTACCAAACACATAAGGAAATAATTAAACAAATATTACACAAAATCTTTCAGGAAACAGAGGAAAGAGACTGTATCTCATCTTCACTTATGAAGCCAGAACTACCTTGATATCAAAACCTGACCTGGAAAAAAGGTAACTATCAGAGATTCCAAAATCTTCAGTAAAAAATTAGCATATTCAGTTCAGTAATATGTAAAAAGAATAATCTGTTATAACTAATTAATGCAAAGTTCGTTCCCTATTCAAAAGTCAATCAATGCAATTCACTAGATGAGCAGAATAAAGGAGAAAACTTATAAACATCTCTTATAAAATTCATATAAAATGCATTTGATAATTCATAACTTTTGAATTCTCAGCAAACAAGAATAGAAGGAAAAGTCCACATTCTGATAAAGAGCATCTATGAATACATCTGTCATCCCTGCAAACTGTCCCAAGATGAACAGGGCAAAAATGACCATTTTTACCATTTCCGGTTAACATTGGAATAGTTTTTGTGTGTGTAATAAGGCAGTAAAACTAAAGAAATGGCAAAAAGGTATAAAAATTGGAAAGAAAAAAACTATAAATGAATTTAACAAAGTCATAGGATACAAAGTTAATATACAAAAGCCAATTGTATTTCTGTATGCTAACAAGACAATTGAAACATAAAATTTTAAAACAATGCTGATTTACAAAACTTACATCAAAAACAATGAAGTACTTAGAGATAAATGTGACAGATAATATTTGAGAACTCTACAGCAAAAACCAGAAAACCGACAAGAAGTTAGACTACAAACAAATGGAAAGATACAGATCTGTAGCTTGAAAGACCCTATTGCTGGGGCTGGCACTGTGGCATTGCAGGTTAAGCCTCCACTTGTAGCACCAGTTCGAGTCCCAGCTGCTTCACTTCCTATCCAGCTCTCTGCTAATGGCCTGGGAAAGCAGTGGAAAACGGCACAAATGCTTGTGCCTCTGCGCCTATGTGGGAGACCTGGATGAAGCTTCTGGCTCCTGGCTTTGGATTGGCCCAGCTCTGGCTTTTTCCGTCATTTGGGGAGTGAATCAATCAATGGAAGACCTCTCTCTCTCTCCCTCTCTTTCTCTCTCTTTCTCTACCTTTCAAATAAATAAATAATATTTTTTTAAAAAGACCCTATTGTTAAGGTATTCATTCTCCCAAAATCAAGTTAAAATAGAAATTGCAAAGCTAATTCTAAAATTCACATGAAAATACAAAAGATTTAAAATAGCTAAAACAATATTGTAAAAGTAGAACACAGTTTAAGTACATATTCCAAGACTTATTATAAAGCAACAAAACAATATAATCTTTTTTTAAAGATATATTTATTTGAAAGAGTTACAGAAAGAGGTAGACAGAGAAGTCTTCCATCCACTGGTTCACTCCCCAGATGGCCACAAAGGCTGGAGCTGTGCCAATCCAAAGGCAGGAGCCAAGAGCTTCTTTCCCATCTCCCACGTAGGTGCAGAGGCTCAAGGACTTGGGCCATTTTCTACTGCTTTCCCAGGCCAAAGCAGAGAGCTGGATCAGAAGAGGAGCAGCCAGGACTAGAACCAGTGTCCATATGGGATGCCAGCGCTTCAGGCCAGGGCTTTAACCTGCTGTGCCATAGCACTGGCCCCAACAATATAATCTTGGAATAAATTTGGATAAGTATGCTTTGCAATACAAAGTAGAGAGGCAAAAATAGATCCCCCACTTAAAATGATTTTCAACAAAAGCAGAAAAGCAATTCCTTGCAAAAAGAAGTGTCTTCTCTTAGAACTAAAGTTGGAGTGGTTGAATATCTGGGGAACAAAAGTAAGAACCTCAACTTCTGTCTCCCACCATACACAAAATTTACATCAAGGTGGATCATAGGACTAAACATAAAAGCTAAAAATAAAGTTTCTAGAAGAAAATATAGAATATCTTCACAACTTTGGTGTATGTGAAGATTTTGTAGCTAGGCCAAAAATGTGTTGTTATAAAAGGAAAATATTAATGAATTAGACTTCAAAAGTACAAGATTTTCTTTATCAAAAAATATCATTTAGGGGCCAGTGCTGTGGCTCACTTTGTTAATCCTCTGCCTGCGGCACTGACATCCCATATGGGCGCCAGTTCTAGTCCCGGTTGCTCCTCTTCCAGTCCAGCTCTCTGCTGTGACCTGGGAGGACAGTGGAGGATGGCCCAAGTGCTTGGGCCCCTGCACCTGGGAGGGAGACCAGGAGGAAGCACCTGGCTCCTGGCTTTGGATCAGCACAGTGCCGGCCGTAGCAGCCATTTGGGGAGTGAACCAACGAAAGGAAGACCTTTCTTTCTGTCTCTCTCTCTCACTGTCTATAACTCTACCTGTCAAATACATTTAAAAAATCATTTAAAATCTGAAAGGGAAGGCAAGACTGAGAGAAAGTACTTAGTGAGCCATACAAGCATATACATGCTACACAAACACTAGACAAAAAGCTTGTGTCCAGAATATATAAATAACTCCTATACCTCATAATAAAAAAATCACACAACCCAATAAAAAAGTGAGTAAAACACTTTGAAAGACCCTTCAACAAAGAAGGCTTCAAAGTGGCCATTTAACTAATAGATATATATAATTTTTGAAGATTTTATTTATTTGAAAGAGTTACAAAGAGAAGTAGAGAGAAAGAAAAAGGTCTTCCATCCATTCGTTCACTCCCCCAGTGACCACAATGGCTGGAGCTGCACCTATCCAAAGCCAGGAGCTTCTTCTAGGTCTCCTACTGGGGTGCAGGGGCCCAAGGACTTGGGCCATCTTCTACTGCTTTCCCAGGCCATAACAGAGGGCTGAATCGGAAGTGGAGCAGCCAGGACTCAAACTGCCATCCATATGGTTAAAGCATGAGCTTTAACCAGCTACACCACAGCACCGGCCCCACTAACAGATATATTTTAAAAGGCTCCACATCAAAAAAAAAAAAAAAGGCTCCACATCACTATTCACCAGGAAAATGCAGATGAAAGTGACAGTGAGATATCCCTTCACATCTGTTAAAGTGTCTACTATCAAAAAGATGAAAGATTGGGGCCAGCATCGTGGCATAGCTGGTAAAACCACCGCCTGTGATGCTGGCATTCCATATGGGCGCCAGTTTGTGTCCCAACTTTTCCACTTCCCATCCAGCTCTCTGCTAATGGCCTGGGAAAAGCAACAGAAGATGGCCCAAGTGCTTGGGCCCCTGCACCCACATGGGAGACCCAGATGAAGCTCCTGGCTCCTGGCTTTGGCCTGACTGAGCCCTGATGGTTGCAGCCATCTGAGGAGTGAACCAGCAGGTGGAAGAGCTCGCTCGCTCTCTCTCTTGCTCTCTCTGTCTCTCTCTCTCCCTCCCTCCAACTTGCAAACAGATAAATAAATCTTTAAAAAAAAATCATTAGGAAACTGAAAAGGTACACCACAAAGTAGCAAAACATGTTTGTAATACACATATCTGATGAAGCATTTAGATCTAAAATATATAAAGATCTTTTACAACTCAATAATTTTAAAAGCTCTACTTTTTAAAAAAGGCTACAAAGACATTTCACTGAAGAATCTATCTGAATGGCCAATAATTACATGAAAAGATGCTCATTAGCATTAATCATCAGTGAAATACGAGTTAAAACCAATTAATACTTCTACATGCTAATAGAATGGCTACAGCTAAAAAGACTAACAAGCATATAAAGCAACTGGAATTTTCATACATTATTGGTGAGAATGTAAAATGTCATAACCACCTTGGAAAGCAGTTTGGTGGTTTCTTAGAAATGACCCAACAATGCTGTTCCTAGGCATGAAAGAATCTTAATGTCTGTAAATAAATAAGTAGATAAACCTGCATTTCTCCAAATATGGTGTATTCTCTCCAGAACCCAGCAGGGGGCCCATGAGAGCAAAACTATTTTCATAAAATAAAGTACTAAGATGACATTTTCCTTATTCACTTTCATTCTCATAAGACTGAATTTACCAAATTGAATTGAATGCAGAAGCAGAGATGTCTTCTGTTAAACCAGGTATTAAAAAGATTCACAAAACTGTAAAATAAACCTATTCTCACTAAGTTTTGTCTTACAAATACATTGTATTTGTCATAATACATTAACATGTAATGAGCTTGTTATGACTTTAAATAAATTGATAGCTACTTTAAATGTTTTAATTTTAATGTGAATATTGATGGAGATATTTATAAATTATACCTCAATTTTTAAAACCTGGACTCATTTATTGTGTGAAGTGAAGCAGATGGGATCGTCTGGGTACGATAGTCCTGCCCAACACATTTTGAAATTTTAAACTATCTTAGAAAAATCTGTGTCAAAAAGAAAGCATACAGTCGTCTTTTGAACCCTCATAAACTCAAAGTTGATATCCTTTGATGAGTTGTATACGCTTTCCTCTTCCAGAAAATCAGAATTTCCTGGTGTGTTTGTACGTCCGGATTTTACACATTTGCTCTAGAAACTGACTGCCTCTTGCTTTCTTCTGGCTCTTTCCCTTCAGGCCAACAGAGCTGTTCAGGAGCTGCAATGCTCAGTCAGATCAAGGCGCCATGAATGACATGAAGCTCTGGGAAAGGGGAAGCATAAAGATGCCGTTTATCAGCATCCCTGTTCTCGACATTAAGAAGTGCCAGCCAGAAATGTGGAAAGCCATAGCTTGTTCACTGCAGATTAAACCTTGTCATAGTAAATCCCGGGGAAGCATTATCTGCAAGTAAGTTTCTTTTTCCATGACTCCAGTTGGGGTCCAGGCCCTCCAAGGCCAAAGCCTCTCTTTAGGATTTTCTCTCCCACCGCTTACTTTTGCCCATCACCTCCACGTTACAAGTACTTTCCCACTTTTCCCTCCTCTGCTTGAAATACTGTCCCCCCACCCCCGTCTCCACGTGTCTGCTGCCTGTCCATGGCCTCTCTCAAATACCACACATTCCTACGGAATCTTCCCAGATTTCTCCAGCTGTCCTTACTATAATATCTTATATTTTTATATTTCTTATGAAGCATAAGAAACATTTATGTTTTCAAAGCACAATTCTATTTTTATATTTTCATGTGTGTGCTTGTCTCACACAGTTAGACTTTATTCTCCATAAGCTCGTTCTTCTTTGTGCCTTTGTGTCATTTTCCTTCTTTCCTCTTTTTAGGAATTGGCATAATCTCACCATAAATAGTTGACGACTAGGGGAATTAGTGAATATAGCCATTATGGCTTGTTCCTCATAACCATTTTTAAATAGTTTGCTTGGGAAATCTAGGAGCAAGGAAAACGGAGAGCTGCTATGGTGGATGAAACTAAAAGATTTTAACTATGTAGTAGTCTGGATCAGCTGCTCTTCAAACATCTGTTTTTCCAGAAACTTTTTCAAAACCAAGTTAATATTTGCCCCTAAGTGTTAGTATGTCGCTCCTAGGTACCTAATGACTCATTTCAGGTTAGTTCAACCTTAAACAGAGTCCAGATCTGTTCTCTGTCATGACCTCACTAGGGGAGATAATGAGCTATAACTACTGAGTGACAAGCAAGTGGCAATGAGTGACAAATTTGTGGACTCTTAGGACAGAAAACTTACAGAAGAAGACAAAAATCTCACTTAAGACTAAGGAGCTTTAAACTAGTGGACTTTTCCAGTTGTTACAGGTCAATATTGATAACTGAAAAGCTGTTTAAAAAGAGAACAGGAGGAAGGGGAGGAGAAAGGAAGCAAGCAGGAAGTCAAGAAAGTAAGGATATGTGATTTTGCAAAGACAGATCAGACTAGCTAGCTTAGTTTCCTTTCAAAGATGGTGAAAAGCCACGTTGATACAGTAAGTATGTCTAAATTTTTTTGCAAATTTAACAAACACTATTCTTATTATTTACAAAATACATGGGGAACATGAGTAAATGTTACAAATTACAACAGGGAAAAGTAGACACAAATGGGCGAAATAACAAGTTCCCCATTCTTCTAGAGTCCATTTATAATAAAGCAGTTCTTTGTTAAAATTAGACAAGGCTGTGAGTAGGTACACTGCCGAGTGAAAGACGCCAGTTACTTAGAAATCTACCTCTACCCACGGGTAGAAAAGCACTGGTCGTGTACATAAGTGTGTCCTGAATTAAACTATACCACGTGTACAGATCCAGTGTTCCATAATACAGCTCCCTGGTTTTAGGCAGGAAGCTGTGAGAGACTTGATGGCTTGTCTTTCTAAAACAGCAAGGCCCCAGGACCAACTAACTCCCCTACCTTCAACAGGCCTTGTTCAGGTGGTAAGTCTAAAATTTGAGCAAGGCCTTTGATCTCAGATAAGAGAGTTAGGAATTCTTCACATTTGCTATTCAACCTCAGCTCCACTAAGACTCCTGTTTCCTTTTACACCTGACCAACTGAGGAACATTCAGCTATGGAAACTCACTTCCTGGAAAGCTTCAGGAACAGAGGTGACACTGATTAAACATCATGAGGAAGTTCTTTGAGCCCTAAATTTGTGTGCATGTTTTCTCTTCAAGATCAGATTGTGTGGAAATTCTCAAAAAGTGTGGGGACCAGAACAGATTTCCTGAAGACCATACAGCTGAAAGCATTTGTGAGCTGCTGTCACCCACAGATGACCTAGAGAACTGCATACCGTTGGATACATACCTCAGTAAGTGCTTTTTGTCATTTGTTTATTTGGTTTTTAAAAAGATTTATTTGTTTGTTTGTTTGTTTAAAGGCAGAGTTACACAGAGGCAAGGGCAGAGAGAGAGGTCTTCCATCCGCTGGCTCCGCCAGAGCTCAGCCAATCCAAAGCCAGGAGCCTGGAGCTTCTGCCAGGTCTCCTCCACAGGTGCAGGGGCCCAAGGGCTTTGGCCATCTTCCACTGCTTTCCCAGTCGGAAGAGGGGCAGCCGGGACTCAAACTGGCGCCCATGTGCCTGCACTGCAGGCAGTGGTTTACCCGCTACGCCACAGTGCCGGCCCCTTACTCATTTTTAGATTTCAGATACTCTTCTTTTTTCTCTGCCTTTTTGTTGGTTTTGGAAGGGCATCTATCTGTTGAGAGCACAGACTCATATCTGTGTGGCCTTTTTGGCCCAGGAAAGACATGTCATCTTAAACTATGGAAGCAGGAGTGATTATTTTATCAGTCTGAGGAGGCGTGAAGTCTTGTCAGTCAGGAATTCTAAGCAGTGAATCAGGTACCAGCATTCTCAGATGTCTCGCTGTTTCCTTGCGTGATATGACCAGAAAGCGGTCTTTCCCCTGGGGAGAATCCACCTTTCTGTCATCAGATGGGTGTGGACCTGAGCCAGGCATTGGCTGAGACATAGCCCCAATATGGAGTAAAGAATGATAGTCTGGGTTAGTACATGAAAACGGAGCTCATAATCACTACTTCTACTTCTGTCTGCCAAAAAGTACTGCCAAGAGCTACAGGAGGAAGCTGTTATGTCATTGAGGGATCTTGGAGCTGAGCTTCTTGGCAGTGGGGTGACTGTGTTGTGGAAACCAGGGGATAACAAACAGGACTCCAAGGGAAGTGTGTAGACGGCCGCCAGGGGGCATTGGTGTTCCAAACTTGCTGGAAGGCAGACTGTTTTCCTGTGCATCTTAGGAGTAAGTTGACTGCAAATGACAGAATAACAGATATAAGTAAAAGAAAACCTAGAAACTAATAGTCCAGGGCTGCTCTGGTGTCTCTTTCATCAGGAGTGCTCCTCTTAGCTTTCTCCACTCACATCCTTAGCGCCAGGCTTCCGTCCTCAGGGTTACTATGTACTGTGTCATCACAACACAGCTACAGGAGTTCCAGATGGTAAAAAGGAAGGAGGAGGAAGCCAGCATTGTGGTGTAGCGGATAAAGCCACTTCCTGCAATGCCAGCATCCTATATAGGCTCTGTTTTGTGTCTTGGCTGCTACACTTCTGATCCAGCTCCCTGCTAATGGCCTGGGAAAAGCAGCAGAAGATGGCCCAAGTTTTCAGGCCCCTGCCATCCATATGGGAGACCTGGATGAAGCTCCTGGCTCCTGGCTTTTACCTGGCCCAGCCCTGACCATTGCAGCCATCTGGGAAATGAACCAGAGGATGGAAGATCCAGGCTGGTGCCGTGGCTCACTAGGCTAATCCTCCACCTGTGGCGCCAGCACCCCGGGTTCTAGTCCTGGTTGGGTCACTGGATTCTGTCCCAGTTGCTCCTCTTCCAGTCCAGCTCTCTGCTGTGGCCTGGGAAGGCAGTGGAGGATGGCCCAAGTGCTTGGGCCCTGTACCCGCATGGGAGACCAGGAGGAGGCACCTGGCTCCTGGCTTCAGATTGGCGCAGCGCGCCGGCTGTGGCGGCCATTTGGGGGGTAAACCAACGGAAAGGAAGACCTTTCTCTCTGTCTCTCTCTGTCTCTCTCACTAACTCTGCCTGTCAAAAAAAAAAAAAGAGGAGGAGGGTCCATCCATCTCTCTCTTTCTCTCTCTAACTCTGACATTCAAACAAACAAAAAAAAATTTTTTAAAGAAGAAGGAAAAGTGAAAAAATAAAAAGGAAGCAGGGGGAACAAACAATTTCTGCCTCATCTCTAACTGTGGGACCACTGCCATCCTAAGTAGACTTGGGGATCTATTAGCAAGTGGGGAAAGAAGAGTGGATGTGGATTTGTAGCTGGTAGTAGCTGCCACATTTTTTCAAGATCAACAAACTGTCATGCTTAATCTTTGTGACCAACAGGACAAAAAAGAGAGCACTGGACTATACATTAATTCTATACAACTTTGAGTAGATTGCTTCTTTGTGCCTCAACTTCCTTATAAAATAATCGGGCTGGATAGATGAAGCCATTATGCCTCTATCAGTCTTAAAGTCTGAGTCTGTCCTAAAATCAAGTAAGCAAAACAAAGGTGATCACCTAGACCCTGTTACAGAAGTCAAATCCATGTGTGGAAGGAAGCTATTACAGCGGGAGAAAGGTCAGGGAACACTGTTGCTTGCTGTTCTGTTCTGTTTAGACGTCACACGTATTGTCTATTAGGGAGACTTCCTTGGTCATGATTCCAAAAGTTAAACATAACCGTGGTGTGGAGTCCATGCTATCATGATAAATTATCATTTTTGTGTTAAAAATATGTTAAATTGTCCCTTGAAGACATAAGCACCTTTTTGACCACCCTATCCAAAATATACATGTCACTTTCTATCTCTTACCACTGCTTATTACTTATAATTATCTTTCTTTTTGTTTATATATATATATATCCATATATATGTGTGTGTGTGTGTGTGCATGTATGTGTGTGTGTGTAGTCTATTTCTCTACCATTTGTAAACTCAATGTTGGAGACTTGTCTATTTTGTTCATCACTGTGTCTCCAGCACCTAGAGCTTTGCCAGGCATGTTGGAGGTGCCAGTAATAAACAAATGAATGACTGTGTGTATGTTTATTTCAAATGCACAAATGAGAGAGAACCTGAGTATTTTAGTAGTTTCTTATAACCAGGCTTTGTTGGAACCTTATAAGCTCTCCATTTATTGCAGCCATAATTAATTTAGATCATTTACAGACCTCTTTTCCTCTCTCTCTCTCTCTCTTTAAAATATTTATTTATTTACGTATTTATTTATTTGAGAGGCAGAGTTACAGAGAGAAAGGTCTTCTATCTGCTAGTTCACTCCCCAAATAGCCACAATGGCCTGTGCTGGGGTGATCCAAAGCCAGGAGCCAGGAGCCTCCTCTGGGTCTCCCACATGGGTGCAGAGACCCAAGCACTTGGGCTATCCTCCACTGCTTTCCCAGGCACATTAATTGGGAGCTGGATTGAAATTGGAGCAGCCAGGACTTGACCTGGTACCCATATGCAATGCCAGTGCTGCAGGCAGAGGCTTAACCTACTACACCATAGTACTGGCCCCCTCTTCCTCATTTAGATTGGTTAAATTGATCTGTGTTGGTCTTTTTCAGGGCCAAGTACTTTAGGTAACATTGTAGAAGAAGTGACTCATCCCTGTAACCCAAATCCTTGCCCAGCCAACCAGCTTTGTGAAGTGAACCGGAAAGGCTGTCCGTCTGGAGATCCCTGCTTTCCATACTCTTGTGTTCAAGGTAAGAGGTGGGTGTGGCTGTGGGAGAGCACAGACAGGTGCAGCTGGCGCTTCTTTACAGGGCTTGTCTTTGGAGTGAGACTGTAAGGCCACTGTTTTCTATGTTTTTCTGTAATGTTTGAGGCTTTCTCAATTATGTATATTATATATGTAAGCAGAAAAAGACACATGTAATTTTCAATTGTCATTTAAATTGTAAACTAATAATATCAACCTAAAACTTTGCTCTCATGATGAACTATAGGATTCTTGACTATAAAAGAATCTTGGACAGGCTTTTTGTACTTTCTCTGCCTTGTTTTACAAAGTGTATTGTACAATGTCCTTGTGCCTTCTTTAATATAGAGAGAAATGGCATTCTCAATAGGATATACAGTGATCTCCATAAATATCAATGCTATGTTGAAGTATGTATGATTTTAAGGCTGAAAATATTTGCATCTCATAGAATTTTGATAGTCTTTCTGTCAATATCTTTAGAAACCATTTATTGTATTAGAATCAACACTTTAAAATATCTTTTTTTTAATTTACTTATTTATTTGAAAGAGTGACAGAGAAGGAGAAGAGATCTTCCATTCACTGGTTCACTTCCCAGATGGCAGCAATTGCCAGGGCTGAGCTAGGCTGAAGCCAGAAGCCAGGGGCTTCATCTCGGTCTCACATGTGGATGGCAGGGATCCAAACACTTGGGGCATCTTCCATTGTTTTCCCAGGCCATGAGCAGGAAGATGGGTTGGAAGTAGAGTAGCCAGGACACAAACCAGCACCCATATGAGATGCCAGCATCGCAAGTGGTAGCTTTACGTGATATGCCACAGCACCAGCCCCTAAAGTGTCTTCAAAGAAGAAGCACAAGAATAAACAAGCATGATGTCTGTAGTATTTGTATAATGCTGTGATATATCAGCTTGAGAGTCATAATAAATCTTGTTAACACTGGAAATGTTAGAATGTTTTAAATTTCAAGATCATATTTTCCATTCATTTACCTTCATATTATAATTTGGTAAATTTGGAGGGGACAAGAAAATAAGTTAATTAAAATTTTGACACCTGTATTTTATTTTTTTAAAGATTTATTCATTTATTTGAAAGAGTTACAGAGAGAGGGAGAGACAGAGAGATTTTCCATTTGTTGGTTCACTCCCCAGTTGGCCGCAATGGCCAGTGCTGGGCCAGGCTGATGGCAGGAGCCAGGAGTTTCATCTGGGTCTCCCACATAGGTGGCAGGGTAGTACTTGGGCCATCTTCCACTGCTTTTCCCAGGCCATTAGCAGGGTGCTGGTTCAGAAGTGGAGCAATCAGGACACGAACCAGTGGCCATATGGGATGCTGGTATCACAGGCAGTAGCTTCACCCACTATGCCAACACCAGTTCTGTGACATCTATATTTATATTATTTCAATATCAAATTCAATTCTGAATTCTCTTGTTTTTCTAAACTCAGAAAGCCTATCTTGTAATAAGATAGAAATGTCCAAGATAGAAAATGGATTTTCTTCAAGCTCATTCAGCCATTCAATTTTTCTTTAAGCTTATGGAATATTTATACTCCATCACTAAAAGTTTTCCTGGCCAAGATTATTCTAAAAATACTATCTATCTCCAACACTCCATTTAGAAACTATCTGGGGCCAGCACTGTGGAGTAGCAGGTAAAGCCGCCACCCGCACTGCCGGCATCTCATATAGGCACCAGATTCAAGTCCCAGCTGCTCCACTTCCAATCCAGCTCTCTGCTATGGCCTGGGAGGGCAGTAGAAGATGGCCCAGGTCCTTCGGCCCCTGCACCCATGTGGGAAACCCAGAAGAAGCTCCTGACTCCTGGCTTCGGATTGGCGCAGCTCCGGCTATTGCTGCCAATTGGAGAGTGAACCAATCTCTCTCTGTGTTACTCTTTCAAATAAATAAATAAATCTTGCCGGCGCCGTGGCTCAACAGGCTAATCCTCCACCTTGCGGCGCCGGCACACCGGGTTCTAGTCCCGGTCGGGGCGCCGGATTCTGTCCCGGTTGCCCCTCTTCCAGGCCAGCCCTCTGCTGTGGCCCGGGAGTGCAGTGGAGGATGGCCCAGGTGCTTGGGCCCTGCACCCCATGGGGAGACCAGGAAAAGCACCTGGCTCCTGGCTCCTGCCATCGGAGGAGCGCGTCGCGCCGGCCGCAGCGCGCCGTCCGCGGCGGCCATTGGAGGGTGAACCAACGGCAAAGGAAGACCTTTCTCTCTGTCTCTCTCTCTCACTGTCCACTCTGCCTGTCAAAAATTTTAAAAAAATAAATAAATAAAATAAATAAATAAATAAATCTTTTTTTAAAGAACCTATCTATGATTTAAAAATCATAGATTAAAAAATATCTGTGATTTAAAAATATCTTTGATTGCCCAAAGAAATTATAAACTACATGGTAAGGCATTTTGCATCTCAGTTAAGTTGACATTTGGGATTTCCACATCACCTTTCAGAATGTCTTGGTTCAAATCCTGGCTCCATTTCTGATCCAGCTTCCTACTAATGCACACTCTGGGAAGACAGCAGATAATGACTGAAGTATTTGGGTCTCTGCCATCCACAAAAGAGACCCAGAATGGGTTCCAGGCTCCTGACTTTGACCTGGCCTTGACTATTAGGGGAATTTGGGGAGTGAACCAGTAGGTAGGAGATCTGTCTGTCTTTCAAATAAAATAAAAATAAATGAATTTATTTTAAAAAGAAATTTAAAGGCACATATCTTAATAGCAGTTTTGCACTGAACTGTCACTAGTTTGGGGGTACAGGTCCTTAATCAATTCAGCACTCTCCCTCAGAACATGAAATTCTCATTTGAGAGGATATATTTATAGCCCGTGAACCAAAACAATTTTTTAATTTGGTGCAAATCCTATTACATAATATTTACTAGCTACATAATACCTACAAGTCTTTCGTCAAGTGTATCTGAGATCATAAAGCAGCATCCTAGAACAATACCATCTCTCTCAGCTAATTTTTGTTTATGCAGGCTGCAAATTGGGAGAAGCTTCTGATTTCATCGTCCGTCAAGGGACCCTAATCCAGGTGCCATCGTCTGCAGGGGAAGTTGGCTGTTATAAAATCTGTTCGTGTGGGCAAAGTGGACTCTTAGAAAACTGTATGGAGATGCACTGTATAGACCTCCAGAAGTCTTGTATTGTTGGAGGAAAAAGAAAAAGTAAGTCTTAAACTATATTTGTGGGTTTTGTTTTTTATGTTTTTTCAAATGTTTCTGTTCAACTTTTTATATGTATTTATCTGAGAGGAAAGAGACAGCTCCCATCCACTGGTTCACATTCCAAATGCCTGCAGTGGCTCCTGGGCTGAGGCTGAAGCTGGTGGTTAGAAACTCAATCTAGGTCTCCCACATGGGTCACAGAAACTCAGTTACTTGAGCCGCCACTGCCTATCAGGGTACACATTAGCGGGAAGTTGACATCAAGAGCTGAAGCCAGTATCAAACCCAGACACTCCAGTGTGTGAGGCAGGCATCATTTTGGTTTTTAATATTTTTTTAAAAATTTCTGTCTTTGAAAGGCAGAGTGACAAAGAAAGAAGAGAGAGAGAATCTTCCATCCGCTCATTCACTTCCCAAATGGCTACAGTGTCCAGGGCTAGGCCAAGAGAAACCAGGATTGATCTCCCACATGGTGGGCAGGGACCCACATACTTGGGCCGTCATCCACTGTGTTCTCAGGAACATTAACAGGGAACTGGATTGGAAGTGGAATAGACAGGTCTCGAACAGGCACTCTGATGCCAGCATTACAAGCCATATCCTAACCCAGTGCACCACAGTGCCAGCTCCCACAGGCATCTTAACTGGAATCTTAATTGCTAGGCCAAATACTTGCCCGTTTTTTGTTTGTTTGTTTGTTTTGTTTGTTTTTGCTTTAGCTTTGTTTTTCAAATGAGATTGGTTATCTTAACTTTGTAGGAAGAACATTGAATGGTTCTCACCAAAGAGTAACGTCTACACATCAGATTCTCACAGAACCGTAGGACTTCTCAGGCACCTTCTTAGAAGCCCCTCAAAAAGAAGGCTAATGGCTAAGACTTGTTAACTTGCTGCATTCCTATCCTGTGCTAAGCACAAGGCTAAATCTTGCCCTACCTTATCTCATTTAATCTTCCAAGTTCTCTTTGACAGAGGTATTATTATCCCCAGGTGCATAGATGAGGAAGCTGATGCTCAAAGAGGCCACCCAGATAATAAGTAACTAGTGCAGAGTTCAGCCCCAGGCCTACTCGACTCCTTAGCTGGGCACAGGCAGGAACATAGGCACCCTCCTCCCTCACCCTTCCTCTGCGGCATTCCCCCCACCCCTACTTCACCAGGAGAGAAACTCAGTCTTACATCATGGGAGACAGGCAAGGACAGAAACTGCACATTCGGTTAGGGGTATGCCCTCTGGTCGCCTTCCCTAAAACTTAGTCTTGCTTTCCCATTGCTTCCTTTACCATCTTTTGCTGAATAGCTCTAACAACTGTTCATGTTAATACAGGACTTCAAAAATTATGACAAAATGTCACTATAAGGATGTGTCCCTCCCCACTGCTCACTCTACAGGAACATCCCTACTCCCATCTCCCACCCCAGCAACTATGGTAGGTCAGCTTTTATGTGCTTTTTGGTTTCTTCTTCTGTGTGAGGTATTTGAAACAAAAGTGCTCTTGGCTAAAGTAAGCTTATAAATTTCCACCCTAGAACAAGTCACATACTTGTTTCTTAGTCCACATTCTACTTGGCTAAAACGTGAAGGTGGGTATCTTGTGTCACAGAAATTATCTAGAACAAATTCACTCCCTCTGTAAACATCCACTAACTAAATGCCTATTTTATATCAAAGAGCACACTAGTGCCTGCGGGGCTGACCCTGGGATGCAGGATGAGATCCTGCCTTACATGGTGAGACGGGAGAATCTGAGCCACAAAATATTGCAGATTGAGTGCTATTCTGGGCGCTGGTCATTCTTGCCAGGGCTGCAGCCCAGGCTTCAGATGCAAAATCCAAAGATGGCGTCAAGAGTCTGGTCCTGAAAGATGAGCGAAATTCGGGGCAGGAGAGCTCTTGAGGCAGAAGGGGATTCCCAGGGAAGAGGGCGCCTGCTGCGGAGACTGCACCTAAGGGCCTGGAGGAGCAGAGTGGAAGGTGATATGAAAATACGAATAGCACAGATTTAACTCCTGAGTGTGTACATTCAGAAGCCATCTTTCAAGCATTTCCATCTTAAAACTTTCTAAACTGGGGCCGGGGCTGTGGCAGCGGGTTAAAGCCCTGGCCTGAAGCGCCAGCATCCCATATGGGTGACGGTTCTAGTCCTGGCTGCTCCTCTTCTGATCCAGCTCCCTGGGAAAGCAGTGGAAGATGGCCCAAGTGCTTGGGCCCCTGCACCCACATGGAAGACCTAGAAGAAGCTCCTGGCTCCTGGCTTCGGATCGGCGCAGCTCTGGCCGTTGCAGCCATCTGGGGAGTGAACCAGTGGATGGAAGACCTCTCTCTCTGTCTCTGCCTTTCTTGTAACTGTCTTTCAAATAAATAAAATAAATCTTTAAAAAAAAAAAACTTTGTAAACAATATAAGCTTTTTAACTTAGGCTCTATTTCTCAGCACACAGTTATAGATCAGCATTCTCTTGCTCTTTCTCTCAGGTCACGGAACATCCTTTAAGGTCGACTGCAATGTCTGTTCTTGCTTTGCGGGCAGTTTGGTGTGCTCCACCCGCCTCTGCCTCAATGAGCACAGCGCGGAAGATGACCGGCGCGCCTTCACTGGTGAGGCCAGCCTGGGGCCATCATTGCTTTGAACCCATTTTTCCCTTCAGGGCAGCTTGTGTCATTGTGGGTTAACTGCAGAAGTGCACAGTCAAGTGAATACAGATACTTCCCTCAGTGCATTTCAGCTCCGTCCTCTGCACTGAAGGCATTAGACTACTGTTCTGGAATTCCACGAGTAAGAACAGGGCCAGTGATTGGGGTGATTTGAATTAAATGGAACTTTTCTACCTGGTAAAATACCCTCACATAACCCCGACCATTATAGCTAAAAATGTCCATGTATTTCCTCAGTGTGTTTCTTGTCCCCTTCTTCCACTACCTACCTTAGCTTACAGGTTCATTTTGTCTCCCACAAGCAGTATTCCAGAATATACTCTTCTGACTCTACTGTGCCTCTCACTGCTGGCATTACGCTCAAACCAGCTACCATTGAAGTGAAAGCTGATGACAGGAACACTTTTCTCTTGCGAAGCTACAGCTAGCAGCAGCCGCGCAGTCTGCTGGTGTCTCTGCATGTCTGATTTTTCCCAGATCTGCAGTATTCTTGGTCCTGGGTAAAGAGGTGCTAGGTACCTGTCCTTGCCCCATTTCATGCTGCTGTAGTGGCGACCTGATCCTCCCCTGGAGTTAGTATATACCTGGAGAGGGCAGGGATTGGGTGGGGGGACAAGAGAAGAGAAGGGTTTATCAACCTGGTGCTTCCAATCCATTAGAAACAAAAGAGTTTGGACGGGGGAGTAAAAGAAGGGCTAACTCTACCCAGTGCTCTCTCCTAGAGAGCAGCAGCCCTCACTGCTCTGGTCTCAGTGTTGCTGCCATCCTCTTGTGTGACTAGTCTTTCTCTACTCTCCTCTGATGGGGACAGTTCAGTCCATCCACAGAGGGATATTGGGATGAAGGGTGACTCAGGATTTACACGGAAAACTTACTTTGTGTTTTGTCTACATCAGTCACTTTTCCTTACTATGATGAGATACCTCAGGGAGGCTACTTCATAAAGAAAAGAGGTTTATTTTGGCCCGTAGTTCTGGAATGCACCTGATGATGGCCTCCCTGCTGGCAGAGTCCCAAGGCAGCACAGAGCATCACCGAGCAGGAGACAGGGAGGATGGGCACACGTGTGTGGGTGTGGTTTCTCTCCCTCTTCCTATGAATCCACCGGGATTCAGTCACCCCACGACCTCAGCTGATTCTAATCCCTTTCCAAAGGCCCCACCTCTAACACCATAAAATCAGGTTGAGTTTCTACCATCTTAGTACCTGACAAGGGGGACTAAATAGCAACACATCGAGGCTCGGGGACGCTCACACCAAACCCAAACCATAGCATTTTTGGAAGATGAACCTTACAAGTAGAAAGGCCCTTGTTCCTTATAGTGTGTGGCCCTTGTGTCCTGGAATAAATTAAGTCAAGGTCTATTTAGCTGGTGGACGGGGAATTTTACCAGTCCCAAAGTATGCCACATTCCTTGGGACTCAGTGCACCATCCAACCGTAACTCAGAGAGAAGACATAAAAATTTTTTTTTTTTTTTGACAGGCAGAGTGGACAGTGAGAGAGAGAGAGAGAGAGAGACAGAGAGAAAGGTCTTCCTTTGCCGTTGGTTCACCCTCCAATGGCTGCCACGGACAGCATGCTGCGGCCGGCGCACCACGTTCATCCGATGGCAGGAGCCAGGTACTAGGTGCTTATCCTGGTCTCCCATGGGGTGCAGGGCCCAAGCACTTGGGCCATCCTCCACTGCACTCCTGGGCCACAGCAGAGGGCTGGCCTGGAAGAGGGGCAACTGGGACAGAATCCGGTGCCCCGACCGGGACTAGAACCCGGTGTGCCAGCGCCGCAAGGCGGAGGATTAGCCTGTTGAGCCACGGCACCGGCCAACATAAAAATTTCTAAGTCTGGCGTGGCTCACTTGGCTAATCCTCCACCTGTGGCGCCAGCACCCGGGTTCGGGTCCCAGTTGGGGCGCCGGATTCTGTCCTGGTTGCTCCTCTCCCAGTCCAACTCTCTGCTGTGGCCTGGGAAGGCAGTGGAGGATGGCCCAAGTGCCTGGGCCCTGCACCCGCATGGGAGACCAGGAGGAAGCACCTGGCTCCTGGCTTCGGATCAGCGCAGCACACTGGCCGTCACGGCCATTTTGGGGGTGAACCAACAGAAGGAAGACCTTTTTCTCTCTCTCTCTCTCACTAACTCTGCCTGTCAAAAAAAATTTTCTAAGTCTTAAAATTACAGTAATCACTGAAGTTATCTTCTTATTCTGACACTTTCGCTTTGTTTGGTAGTGGGTATCACCTTTCACGTTGAAGAAATCCCCCAAGCCAAACTCAGACGTCTAAACTCCACGTTTTATGTGCCAGATTGGGAGAAACACGCTTTACTTTTCCTGCCAACATCCTGTTTACAGGGTGTCCAACCGAGGTCAGGGTCCGGAGGGCCTCCCTGAGCCGGCAGCTTAAGGACTGGGGAGAGCCATCGCAGGGACGAAGGGCTTCTCGGAGTCCTGCTGACTTCCAGAACTTCATCCACAGAGGAGGAAGTTATTTCAATGCCCTGATTTACACTTCTGTTGTACCTCCTGTGACTGCTTACTAGGGAAGGGGAGTGCACCAGGGCACACTGCTGAGACTGTTTCCTCGCTGCAGGTCTGCCCTGCAACTGTGCAGATCAGTTTGTCCCCGTGTGTGGGCAGAACGGACGCACTTACCCCAGCGCCTGCATTGCTCGCTGCGTGGGTCTCCAAGATCATCAGTTTGAGTTCGGATCATGCATCTCAAAGGATCCGTGCCATCCTAACCCCTGCCAAAAAACCCAGAGGTGAGTCCAGTGGCTCCTTACATTTTTTTGAACAGAAGAGCAGAACTTGAAGCATCTCCTGTGTGCCAGACGAAGGAGAAGAAGTGCTGTCCACCTCAAGTTTGGAGTGAACTAGAACCAGGCAAAACTTCCTGGCAGTGTGATTGGGAGCCCGGAAGTGGAGCCATTCATGTAGTCCGGGAAGGCCGTGGTGACTGTGATCCTCAGCTGAGTCTAGAAAGGTTTAAAGCAGAAGGCAGAGTGACAGGAGCATAGGGCATGGCGATTGGGAATGAAGAGATGGCGTGGTGTCCGCCAGGCGCTCTGGCAGTTGTTAAAACTGAAACAGGAAGTGTAATGTGAGGAGATGAGGGAGATGAGTGCATTCTTTTTATTAGCTCTTTATGCCTGATGGTCCAGGGAAGTTTTCTTCAATTGATGTGCCTCCATTTTAGGAACTAGACGTTAGAAATATCTGCAAATGCAACTTCAGGACCGTTCGCAGTTGTGTTTGTCTCCTCCTGCAGTGTCCTCAGTGAGCTCAGAGGATGGTTGGCCTGGCCTTGGTGTTGGGTCTCTGTCTGTGGTATCCACCAGGACGAGTGCCTGGCTGACCCTCAGATTTCAGCCTCTGGAACCTGAGTTTTTATTTGCTGCCTCGGGGACCTGAGCAGGACACATCCCAGGGCCACAGTCTTTGACTTAAGAAGGATTTATGGAGAAAGAACATAAATCCTTTTTTAGGCTTCCATTTTAGGCTTCCATCCTAAAATCCCTGGGGCAGTGTAGAGAGAAGAGAAGATTTTCTGAAATGTTAAAAGAAATGACAGAGAATTGGACATTCTGCCAAACTCTATACAGTGAAACCTGCACCAAGACAGCTGCTAGGGAAAGACGACAGGATGACGTAGGTTGTGTTGGGTGGTGGGATGGAGGACTGTTTGCTTGTTTTCTAGTAATTATAATTGTATAATTAATAATAGGATGAAAAGAAATCTCAACGTGAAAAGGCCTTTTGGGACATAATACAAAATCAATATAAAAAGACAAGATTGAAAAATGTAACTACAAGAAAATCAGGATTTTCTGCATAGTAACAAATGACAAACTGGGAAGACTATCCCAGAGAAAAAGTTAATGTTCTCAGAATATAAAGAGAAAAGGATTAACCTAATAGAAAAATGGGCCAAAAACATAAACACAGGAAAACAAAATACAGTGGTTCTTAAACACATGAAAAAACACTTGTTAGGGTTACTCCAAAATATCAATATTTTCAATAGCAGAAGTTCAGCTAAAGGCCATTTGACGTGCAGCAGGTAGCTTTCCACGTGGCCATTCGGAGACTCAGGGCTCTTCTACGCAGTGACTCTGTCCTTTCCCACGGTCCCACAGATCCTGTGTGTCCTCAGCATCAGGCCAGCATATCCGAGGAGGGAGATAGTGGAGGCTGGTCTTGAGGAGCTTTTATGGGCCACGTCTAAAAGTGACATCTGTCACTCTGTCCAGCTGTATCCCATTGCCTGGAGCTCAGTCACTTGTGACTGTCAAATAACTCACAAGTCGCTATCAGGGAGACTGGGAATGGAACCTCGCTGTTCACTGTGCCAGGAAAGTACAGGAATCTGACGAACACCTAGCCTGTTGGCCACAGTGCCTAACCTTCCTTGTGTTAGGAGAACTGTACATTAAATTAAAGCGACAATTGTATACCATTCTCCTTCTATCAGACTGGCAGAGAGGCAGTTTGGTAACAACATAGGGAAATAGTCACTCTCATACAAGAGGCAGCTGGGAAAGGATTGCTCAGAATCCTTCGTCAAAATACAGTTTTAAACACACATCCCCCTTTGAATCAGCATGTGAAATGCTTGCTCTTACAGTAACTGTCTTAGCAAAGATAGATACGAAATTGGCAGTAGCGGTCACCTCGGAAGGAGGAGGCTGTGTGGCTGGGGCACAGGAGCAGGAGGGAGACCGATTTCTCACCATTTGGTGCCTTTCAGTTTGATCAGGGCCTTGCAGTACGTGCTCAGAAAGTCGCTTAGAAAACTGGAAGGCTGCCGGCGCCGTGGCTCAACAGGCTAATCCTCCGCCTTGCGGCGCTGGCACACCGGGTTCTAGTCCCGGTCGGGGCACCAGATTCTGTCCCAGTTGCCCCTCTTCCAGGCCAGCCCTCTGCTGTGGCCCAGGAGTGCAGTGGAGGACGGCCCAAGTGCTTGGGCCCTGCACCCCATGGGAGACCAGGTAAAAGCACCTAGCACCTGGCTCCTGCCATCGGATGAGCGCAGTGTGCCGGCCGCAGCGCGCCATCCGCGGCAGCCATTGGAGGGTGAACCAACGGCAAAGGAAGACCTTTCTCTCTGTCTCTCTCTCTCACTGTCCACTCTGCCTGTCAAAAAAAAAAAAAAAAACTGGAAGGCTGTGTTCGCTCGTCAGGTATTTTCTGATTCACCAGGTGTTTTTCTGAACATCGGGACACAACAAGCAAGACAGACCCCGCACCTGCCTTATCATTTTATCCTCATCCCCTCACCTCCCAGATGCTCAGCCTCTTCCTGTGAACTTATTTCCACGAACTTAAATTAATCAAATTTTTCCTCCCCAGATTGCCAAATCTCTCCTAATATTCTTGGTTCTTATGGCATCCCTGTTCATCAATAATAGAATTCTTTTTTTAAAAAATTTATTTATTTATTTGAAAGTCGGAGTTACACACAGAGAGAAGGAGAGGCAGAGAGAGAGGTCCTCCATCTGTTGGTTCACTCCCCAATTGGCTGCAATGGCCAGAGCCACGGCAATCCGAAGCCAGGAGCCAGGAGTCTCTTCCAGGTCTCCCACATGGGTGCAGGGACCCAAGGACCTAGGACATCTGCTGCCTTCCCAGGCCACAGCAGAGAGCTGGATCAAAAGTAAAGCAGCCGGGGCTGGCGCCTGCGGCGCTGGCACCCTGGGTTCTAGTCCTGGTTGGGGTGCTGGATTCTTCTGTCCTGGTTGCTCCTCTTCCTGTCCAGCTCTCTGCTGTGGCCCGGGAGTGCAGTGGAGGATGGCCCAAGTCCTTGGGCCCTGCACCCGCATGGGAGACCAGGAGAGGCACCTGGCTCCTGGCTTCGGATCAGCGTGGTGCACGGCCGCAGTGGCCATTGGAGGGTGAACCAATTGCAAAGGAAGACCTCTCTCTCTCTCTCTCTCTCACTGTCCACTCTGCCTGTCAAAAAATAATTAATTAATTAATTAATTAATTAAAAAAAGAAGTAAAGCAGCTGGGACCCAAACTGGCGCCCACAGGGGATGCTGGCACTGCAGGCTGTGGCCTCACCCGCTACACGGCACCGGCCCCTGGATAATAGAATTCTAAACCTTCTTTCCCATTGTTTCTCTTCAAACATTTCAAATGTCCATAAACCCGTAACTAAGTGCCTTCTGATTTCAAGTTACCTCAGAGAAAGCAACCACTCTGAGTGGTGGCGGGGATTTCTGTGTAGGAGGCTTATTCCTCAAAACCCTAAAGGTAATTTTCTTCTAAATTAAAATGCCAGCTATATTCTTCCTCTTTTGTATTATACACTCTTATTTGTATGTCTTATTTCAAATACCCAGTGACAGCTAAACATTTTCATAGGCCTTACCTTCTTAAGAAAAGTTACACATACCTCTGGTGAAAATTAGGACAGAAGGAAAAGAGCATGCGTCTGGGTGCAGGGATTGCGCACGGAGCAGGGATCCGCTGTCACCAGGCCACGCCAGCTTCGCGGCGCACAGTGGGTCACAGCAGCCAGCCCAGCTCCTTAGTCTTGTAGCAGACACCTGAATTCTTTAGGCCGTAGAGTAAAGCCTTTTCTTAAGGCAGGCCCCTGTTAGCCATCCTGAAAACCAAGCACCTGAAAGTGTTTCATTTGTTATTGACCCCAACCCACCTGTTGGCCTCATAGCATGGCGTTCATGTGCACGTGTGCGTCCTTGGCGGCTGCCCTTGGGGTCACCTGCCATTCCCCCCCCCCCCAGCACCACACCACGGGCTCCCTAAGCGGCACACTGTGCTCCGGCTGCTCTCTCCTCCACCTGGCAAGCCTGCGGGCCTGCTCACCCTGCGGCCCAGCTAGAAGCCCACTGCCTCTGATGCTGTCTGCAGGTTCCCCAGCCAGCCAGACTCAGTTCCCATGCATTCTGTCGCTGTCTAGCCGCCTGGCTCTCCCACTCTACCTAAGCTCCTGGGGGCGGGCCTCTCCTTTGCTCTCCTGCTTTCTCCCCAGCCTCCTGTGCCTCATGCACTGCTCTGTCTTCCCCACCATCGTCCCTCCCCGCCGTGGCTCAAGGGGCTGCATTCATCTCTTTCAGGTGCGTCCCCAGACCGCAAGTCTGCCTGACGACTGTTGATAAATTTGGATGTAGCCAGTATGAGTGTGTGCCGAGGCAGCTTGCCTGTGACCAGGTCCGTGATCCTGTCTGTGACACAGACCACGTGGAACACAACAATCTATGCACTTTATACCAAAGAGGAAAAAGCCTGTCTTACCAAGGCCCGTGCCAGGTACCGTGCTTAGACCAACAGACCAGAGTGCACTAGGCTGGAGACTGCCTCGTGATCTGCACGTGAATCGGCAGTGAGACCCTCGGAGGGGCTCCTGTGACTCCTGTCAAGCATGGAGAACCCAGCCCTCCACTACAGTGAGGCCCGGCTGTTTCTCCTAACTTGTGCAGCAGTGCTGTGTTGCTTAGCACATCTAGTGAATGAGCGAGAACAGCAGGTGGCCACTTGTCCCTCTCCCAGGAGAGGATTCACAGCTTTCTACCCCGGTGTGACCAACACCGTTCCACTTCCCACAGCTCTGTGGGCCCTCGTGGAGGAGCAGCAGGAAGAATGGGAGTTAAACCAACCCAGAAAGGAGCTCTCCTGCTCTTCCCTGCAGCCCCTCCTGCGGCGCTATTGAACAGTGCTCGAAAATGTCCCTGATGTGAAAATCCCAATGTCTTTGTACATCAGCTTAACTCTGGGACGCCTCTGGGACTTTGCGTGTGCACTGCTCATTTCTCACCAGCCCCTCCTCTTGGGTCGGGAGTTTTTGGGCCCAGCATGTCTGGCCCGCAACTTGTTAATTGCGTTCCCTGGTCTTCATGGTTAGGAAAATCCATTCCACTCGTCTCCAGACTCCTGTTCCTCTCCGAGCTTCTGGTCCGATTGCATCGATGGCCTCCACCTGCATGCTTGCCCATTCCTCTTCCTGCGGTGGCTTCTCTCTGGGTATCCTATCCGCCGGGTGGATCCAGAGCCTGCGCTCGGCCCCCTCCTCCTCCAGCACGAGACGACAAAGCCTCGGCATTTGTGAGGAGGCCATCTTTTCTTTAAGCAGGCACTTGTGGGACACCGAGACAAGTGTGGGCAGAGGCGGGGAGGCCACTGGAGGGGGAGGTTTGCCTCAGGCCAGTTCACATAGAACGAGCTCCGGAGTCCCACGGGGGCTGAGGAAAGTTATCTTGTCAACTCCTCTGAGACCACCCTATGGCTCCTGCCCACAGCCCCTCGTCCCCTTAGTCCACCCCAGGGACTGAGAGGGTCCTCCCGGTTTATGCCAGTGCCTTTCCCTCCCTGAAAATGGAGAGACGTTCCCTGTACTCGGGAGAGGTGCACCCTGGAGGTGCCCAGGCTGACTGGTTTGTTTGCCTTTAGCCCTTCTGCAGAGCCACAGAGCCCGTGTGTGGCCACAACGGTGAGACCTACAGCAGCGTGTGCGCCGCCTACTCGGAACGGGTGGCCATTGACTACTACGGGCCCTGCCAGGCCGTCGGGGTCCTGTCGGAGTACAGCTCCGTGGCCGAGTGTGCTGCCGTGAGGTGCCCTTCCCTGCCGGCGACCGGGTGCAAGGCCGTCACCCCACCAGGTGGGCTAGCAGTGACTGGGGTGTGGGGTGTGCCTGGGAAGCTTGTTCACCTGCCTTCAGAGAGTGAGTCAGTGTGAACAGAGTTTGTTATTTAAACTGGGTTGTTTAAACTTTTCAAAAAGTCTTCAAAGAACTCTTAGCAATTCTGCTCAACATTATTCTGGGTTGACCTTAAAAAGCTGTTGTCACCTTAATTATCACCCAGTCTGGTAATTTTAATACAATATGGTGGGGTTGGCATTGTGGCACAGCAGGTTAAGCCACTGCCAACAATGCTGGCATCCTCTATGGGCACCAATTTGAGTCCCAGATGCTCCACTCCCAGTCTAACTCCCTGCTAATGGCCTTGGAAAGCAGCAGAAGATGGCCCAGGTGTTTGGGCCCCTGCCGCCTACATAGGAGACCCAGATGGAGTTCCAGTCTACTGGCTTCAGCCTGGCCATGTGGCCATTTTGGAGTTGGAAGGGCCTTATTCCAGTCTGCAGAGAGCGGGTTAGTCTGGACTCTGATCAGTTTCTTCCTCCATCCAGTATCTTGTGCTTCTAAGCACTGGGGCACTGCAGGGCACAGATAAAGCTTTTCTCCTCCCCGAGACAGGTGCCACAGACCACGTTACCGTGCACGTCCACACCGAGTGAGGCAGTATCCAGTGCAGTGATGTAGAGGAGGGCACGCGAGGGCCTGGGTGGAGTGCTTGGTGGTTCACCGTCTCTGCTGGGTTAAAATGCAGTGTAATACTTGATTATGCCAGACTTCACCATGGTTTTAACAGTTTAAAATATTTGTAGAATTTAAACTTGAACCAGAAATTCATGGAATCCCTGAAATACCAGCTCCTTTATTTTGCAGACAGAAAAAAAATCAGTGAAGGCGTCTCCCCGGCCTCACTCAGGAACTTTAGAGGTGGAATAGGCATGGCCCCTGTGTCCCTCGAGAGGCCGGCTCTCCCCATGCCGTGCCGTGTGCTCCACTGCCGCCTGCCCCGAGCAATGCTGTGGGATGGACGCAGGGATGGAGGAGGGGCTCTGGGAGATGGGGGATGCTCAGATTCCAAGACCCCGGCTTGCTCAGGAGCAGCAGGCCCGCAGGGAGGGGCAGTCACTCCCCAGCCGCTGTGAGTTCTCCTCTCTGATTGTGAACACAGACGAGTGCTTTCTGTTCCACAGGTGCTTGCTGCCCTCTGTGTGCGGGGATGCTAAGAGTTTTATTTGACAAAGAAAAACTGGATACTATTGCAAAGGTAAATAGCTTAAATGGCTGGTACTGTTAAAACCTAATTGCTGGCCGGCGCCTCAGCTCACTAAGCTAATCCTCCACCTGTGGCGTCGGTACCCCGGGTTCTAGTCCCGGTCAGGGCGACTGATTCTGTCCCAGTTGCTCCTCTTCCAGTCCAGCTCTCTGCTGTGGCCCGGGAGTGCACTGGAGGATGGCCCAGGTGCTTGGGCCCTGCACCCGCATGGGAGACTAGGAGGAAGCACCTGGCTCCTGACTTTGGATCAGCACAGCACAGCGGCTGCAATGCACTGACCGTAGCGGCCATCTGGGGGGGTGAACCAAAGGAAAAAGGAAGACCTTTCTCTCTCTCTCTCTCTCTCTCTCTCTCTCTCTCTCTCTCTAACTCTGCCTGTCCAAAAAAAAAAAAAAATCCTAATTGCTAATGGGGGCTGGCTTGTAGCTCACTTGGTTAAGCCTCCGCCTGCAGTGCCGGCATCCCATTTGGGCGCCGGTTCTAGTCCTGGTTGCTCCTCTTCCAGTCCAGCTCTCTGCTGTGTCCTGGGAGGGCAGTGGAGGAGGGCCCAAGTACTTGGGCCCCTGCATCCACATGGGAGACCAGGAGGAAGCACCTGGCTCCTGGCTTCGGATCGGCATAGTGCCAGCCATAGCGGCCATTTGGGGAGTGAACCAACGGAAGGAAGACCTTTCTCTCTGTCTCTCTCTATCACTGTCTATAACTCTGTCAAATAAATAAAGAAAAAAAAAAACCTGATTGCTAAACCTTCTCATCTTAGAAAGCAGAACGTGTTGTCCCATTTATAGATGAAGGAATGAATCCTTAGAGAAACGATGTGCCCAAGGCCGTCCAGCTCCAAGCAGTCGAAGCAGGGCTCGGGCCTGGGCTAGCTGACTCCCCGCCTTGTGCCTGTCCCCCCGTCACCTGGGGCACACATCTTTCTTACAAAAGGTCCCCCTCCTGCCACAGCGGCCTTGGTTGGAGGCTGCAGGGCACAGCTCAGGAGCTGGGACTGTAGATGCCCAGAGGGTCTCTAGGTTGCTCCTCTCACTCCAGTCCCAGTTCCTCCAGGGGGGACCTTTGGGAGCCCAGCACCTCCCCTGGGAACTTGTGCCCTTCCCCTGTTCTTTGCCGTCACTCCTGCCGCTCCTGGCTATGGCCGTAGGGCCCAGAAAGGCAGAGCCAGCACTCGCCGCTACCTAGAGAATTGTGCCCATTGTAATGAAACAGCTGCATTTTACAGAGGACTTTGCTCTGGCCTCTAACTCTGGACAGTCACCCTTTATGTGCTTCTGGTTTGACTCATCTGAGCTCCAGAGCTCCAGGGTCAAGAACAACCCCACTGAGACAGACTCGGGGGTTGCCCACTGGGCCTCGCAGCGCCCTGTTGGGGCCGCACGCAGAGGGGTTCCTTGGTCAAGAGAACTCCTTAGCTAGGAGGCCGCTGTGAGGGAGCTTGGGCAGTGAGAGAGAATCCTTCCTATCCTCAGGTCATGGAGTTATCTTCTCTTTCTAGGTGACAAACAAAAAGCCAATAACAGTTCTGGAAATACTTCAGAAGATCCGCATGCACGTGTCTGTCCCGCAGTGTGACGTATTTGGATACTTCAGCATCGAGTCAGAGATTGTGATCCTGATCGTTCCTGTGGATCACTACCCGAAAGCTTTGCAGGTGGGTTCAGCACACGTTCAGTTGTTGGGCCGCCGTCTTGTACCTCTCCTGGGACGGGGTGGGCACAAGCCAGGAGGGATCCAAGTGAGGAAACGGAGGCATGCGGTGAGCTGAGGAGGGCGGGGGCGGCAGTGAGGCAGCGTCTGCAGGCCGAGCACGTGTCTGGTTGACAGCAGAATGTGAAGCACCCGGGACTCAGCGTCTGCAGGGATGGCAGGGGCCCGAGGAATCACTAGATCCCATCAGCCACTGTACAGACAAAGCCACTGAGGCCAGGGGGGAAGGCACTGGCACAGGCCACGCAGTGACGGAGCCACAATGGACTCTGGTCTCCTGAGGGCCGCACTCCCACTGAGGGGAAAGATGCTGCCCTTGCGGGCCCAGCCTTTTCCTCACAGCCTGCGGGGATGTGCGCCCCGGGAGGCCCCCGTGTCAGCATCAGAGCAGCGAGGACGCAAGAGGGGGATGGATGCAGGCAGTCTGAAACCTCGTCAAGTGGGCCCTGGGTGCACCTGCCCTGTGACTGTATGTCACCGTGCATGGGCAACGCCTCGGTGTGGCTGAGCTGTGGTCAGTACCATAGACACTTGGAAGCAGCAGATACGTTAGGGCAGCTTCACTGGGGGTTGGGTTTGATTTCCATTAATGCTGGTGTATTTCTGTAATAAATGAAGACTGTAATAAAGGGGATTGCTCTGGCCTCCCTGTCTTGGGGATAGGCAGCGTTTGTCTGACTCGGCCCCTCCCAGGCTCTGTGACGTAGATCACGCCAATCACGCCTGGGTGAGCCGTGCCCATTGCTCTGGAATAAGAAGTCACGCAGTGTTGTTATCCTGAGCCCAGGTTAAAAGGGTCCTGTTGTCCTCGCAGATCGAGGCCTGCAATAAAGAAGCAGAGAAGATTGAGTCCCTCATCAACTCCGACAGCCCCACCCTGGCCGCCCACGTGCCCCTCTCCGCCCTCATCATCTCCCAGGTGCAGGTCTCCAGCAGCCTGCCTGCGGCTGGCGTCCAGACCAGGCCTCCCTGCCGCCCTGGCTGCCTCCTGCTCCTCAGCCTGGGCCTTGCCTTGCACCTGCTCTGGACACATAACTGACTGCCTGAAGGTGCGAACGGTTCCTCGACCGAATTTCTCTACCTTGTGAAAGACATTCAGGACGGCTGGGTTCGAGCTGGTCGGTGGCCAAGAGAGCACGCGCCACCTCTGTTCACCACACAGGGTTTCCGTTGCTCAGTCTGCCAACATCTGTAGGTTTACAAGTGTGTAACACGGGCTTCCGAGGGCCGACGAGGGAGGGCGTCTCCTGCTGAGGCACTGCCTGATGACTCACGTTTTGCTCAGTAGATGGGTCCCCCACTCGAAGGCAAATTTTTTCTAAAGATATATTTATTTATTTGAAATTCAGAGTTACAGAGAGAAAGGGAGAGACAGAGAGACAGAGAGAGAGAGAGAGAGAGAGAGAGAGAGATCCTGCATCTGCTGGTTTGCTTCCCAAATGGCCACAATAGCTGGGACTGGGCCAGGCCAAAGCGAGGAGCCAGGAGCTTCCTCTGAGTCTTCCCTGTGGGTGCAGGAGCCCAAGAACCTGGCCATTCTCCACTGTGAAGCAAATGTAACATCCCACTGCTGGATGAGACGCTCACTTGGTAGAAAGAGACCTCATTTTCCAGCCGGGTTCCTATCACAGATACTTTATCTCAGAGTCCCGGGAGGTCCTCAGGTTCCCCTCTGTGTCTCTGTTTCCAGATGAATACCTCCTCCATCTGGGAACTAGGGTCCGGGAAGGAGCCAGCGCCCTTAGAGACTCTGAAGGGAAGTCACAGCATCTTGATGCCGTGCAACTCAGCAGGCAAAGCGAGATTAGCTTACAGAGGTTGAATTCAGGGCCCATCTGTGGTGTCAAGCTGAAGCAAGCTGACTGAATGACAGGTAGTTCTGTGTTGTAAGTGACCATCTCAGTGGCCACGGAGCTGGGTCTGTGACGTTCGTAAAAGGGACAAGTCACACTGCCTCCGAGCACACTCTGCATTATGCAATTTTTATATTAATCAACATATATTCATCAGTATTCATTAAATTTTGAATTTTTAAACATCAACCTTTAAACCAATTGCTGCTACTTAAATAACTGCCAAAAAGTGAAACAGCTGGTAGTGCACGTGACAAGCACACGACATGTCTGCTTCATGGTGAAGGAGGGGAATAGCCATATTTGTAAGATGACAATCATGCTTGGTGACCGGGATTTTCCGTTCATGAAGACACATTTGCTTTGTGTGATGTGCACAATGTAGATAAGTGTTCTGTCTCTCTTTTTTGATATAGAATTATAAAGAATTGTGGTTTATATATTTAAAAATGTCAAACTGAGTATTAAAATGTTTGCATGTTGTCTAAGAAATTAAGTACCTTGAATGTGTTCCACAGTTTGAGATAAGCTATTCAGTGTAATACTTGTTTGTGTGCACCTGAACTTAGATTTTACATGAAGTATTTTTCAGTATTATATGTACCCTCTGAAATATATAAAGATATGCTTATTATACCAAACAGTTTTTAAAAAGTGGGTACTTAAAGCTTTCAGAATATCTCAAGCTGATGTAGCATGTTTGTTGCAATTGCTTTTGTTCTGTATATTTTCAATGCAATATACTAGAAAGCTTTTCTATTTTAATAAAAATAATTTTATATGATCTTGTATACTTCCAAGCAATGTGCACGTTAAGATTGAAACCACCAATCACGCTTGGGTGAGCCATGTCCTTTGCTCTGGAATAAGAAGTCATGCAGTGTTGTTATCCCGAGCCCAGGGCTCTGAGAGCATGGGACGGCAGAACAGAGCTGGTCAGACTGGACCCAGGCATGGCCAGAGGGCAGACAGTGGCAGAGTCGCATGCAAAGACTGCCGGAACAGGGCGAGCGTCAGGTCTTCCAAGACCCGAGACCCAGGAACAGACCGGCAGTTCTGCTCCCTCTGTATCGGGCCTGATGCTCCAGCTCAGGGTGCGTCCGCTTAGGCCACGTCCCCCGCAGGGCAGGGCCTTCCCTGCTGTCAGCTGTCCTTCTCAACACCACCTTCACTCCGGGACCCATTCCATGGTCTGCACCACGCAGGGAAGAGAGAACCAGAGCTGGCACCACGTCCCTGCTCAGCAGTGACTCTGTCGGTTCTGCCTGCATTTCACAGGCCACTCCTGAGTTCACAGCGTGCAGACAGATAACCTCCCCAGAGATGGCCTGAGCTGTAGGCAGGGACAGTAAGTATTCTGAACAATAATGGAGTCTCCCACGGAGGCCTTTTCTCACCACTGGCAAGGACCGACTAGATTTTTTACTAGAAAAACAGTGGACTTCCCATGGCCTGGGAAGAAAATAGGATGAATGAGGAGGGTGCTTGGGTCTGGGGGGTGGGGGAGGTAGCAGGGGAGAGGAAGATCTACAGGTCGGTCCTGCTCTGGAGACACAACCATGGGAACCCCGGGAAGAGTGATGGGCAAAAGCCCAGGTCAGGTCTATCCCGGAAGACGACATCCTGTATTGCCAGCAGCTGTGGCGGACACCCTGGGCTGCCTCGTGGACGGACTTCCATGGCCTCCCAGCACCAGAGCAGGTGGAGCCCCTGTTGGGTGGCATTCTGCCCAGGGCTGGGTGCTTCTGTCTGGGAGAAGCTGGGAGAGGCTGTGGGGGGAAGCGGGGACCGGGGAAGAAAGAAATGGGGCTCCTGTGTCCTGGAATTTTGCCAGGGACTAGGAGCAGGGAGTATCAGAAGTCCAGGAGGAATCCATTCTGCGGGAAGAGGACAATTAGAGGATGAGGTAACTGAAAAGTAGATGCTAGAGAAAGGCAGTCTTCCACGGTCACGGGTGATGCAACCAAGACACTAGAAATGGCATCTGGTCAGGCTACAGGAAGTGATGGGGCATGGGCCCCAAGAGGCTCACACGCCTGGCCAGGATCACATGCCCACCTCTGTGGCAGAGGAGGGAAGATAGGGAATGTTAGACCCGCCGAAACCAGATGGCATGGGTTTCCCACGGCAGAGAATTCACAGCAGGGGAAGCCTCTGCTACCTGGTCCTCTGCAGCAGGCCGTCCGCTCCTAAGCCGGTTCACCCGTGACACTCCACAGACCAAGGCCACACCCAGAGGAACTGCACGCCTCAGCCACCAGAGCCAGTGGCGACCCTCAGGGGGCTTTGTAAGAGTGACCTCTTGCAAAAATGAATTTGCCACAGTCACTAATAATGAAATAATTGTTACACCCAGGGCAACAATGGCGACGTAGTTCAAGAGTCTGACCAGAGCACAACTTCGCAATTTGCCCAAGCAGCAGGCCAGCTCCGGGAAGGCCCTGCTGGCGTCCCCCTGGCCAGGCTCCAGCTCTCCTGTGGTGCGAAGGTTTGTGTCCCCCCCAGATTCCCACGTTGCAGTCCTAACCCCAAGGTGATGGCTTTGGGAGGTGATTGGGTCGTAGTGGCAGGGCCGTTATGAGGCCAGAGCTGTGAGGACGCAGCGAAAAGGCATCCTTACAAGCCAGTAGGCCCGCACCAGACAGCAAGTCTACCTTGATCCTGAACTCCCCAGCGGCCAGAACCCCCAGAAATAAGTTTCTGTTGTAGTAGAGTCCCCCTCCCAGTTTATGGTATTTTGTCATAGCTGCATGGAACCAGACCAGGGTCCCTCCTCCGTCCACTCCGTGATGATCTTACAGCCTTGTGTTCAGGGAAACCTACTGGGATGTCATCCGCTGTGGCCACTTTCCTGCCCAGCAGGCCACAGGTGGAAGCAGGTGGTGGGCTCTCTCCTGAGGACCACCTGTCCCATCTCAGGCCGGGCTCACACGGAACCCAGCTGCAGGTGGGAACAGTCGCTTCTCTGACCAGTACTTAGGGACGCATTTATGTGGCTGAGGGGGTCCCCACAGGTGGCCACCCAAATTAGGATTAAGGCTTACTAAAGGAACTACTTGTCAGAGTGTGGGCAGGTGTGGGGAAGCCATAAGAGATGATACAGCAGGGCGAGGTGGTTGGCAGACCCCAAGGAGAGCGCCATGTGGGGCCAGCATCCCTCACTGCCCATGGCCACACCCATCAGGGACCCACCCGGAGACCTTCGGACCAGGCAGCCCGTGGCAGTACCTGTGCCAATCGGCCTCCCGGGGACAGAGTCAATTTAGGGAAGGAAGTAGAGCAAAAAGAGACTGCTCGGCAAAACAGGCCAGGGCAGCGCCCAGCGTTGACGACTCACCCCATTGCTTCCTGACCCCTCTCCACCCTCCTCCCCGGGCCTCTTGCAGGCCCACATTTCCCAGTGTCAACCCCCAGCAACCAGAGGAACCCCCACCCCCACCCTCTGACCCTCAGCCACGGCTCTCGGACAGGAGCAGAATGTTCTGGCCATTGCAGAGTCTTTGTTCTGCTCAGGCCTCACTGGCTCCGGAAAGGAGGCCTGGGCTCTAGAGCAGGGAAGAGGGGACGCCGTGGTCCTACTCAGCTCCTCCGAGAGCGAGCGGCACCCACCGTAGCGCCAGCGTGTACCTTCGCTGGCCTCCTGCCACAGCCAGTCTGTTCTCACGGGAGGAGGCAGAGTCCTCTTAATAAAATGGACCGGGGCGCTCATCTGGCCTAGCGCTGAAGACGCTTGTCAAGACGCTCGCGTCGAGGCAGGCGTTGTGGCAGAGCAGGGTAAGCTGCCACTTGAGACTCCCACATGCCAGGTCAGAATGCCGGTTCAAGTCCCGGCTGCTCCACTTCCAATCCAGCTTCCTGCTACTGTGCCTGGGAGATAGCAGCTGATGGCTCAAGTGCTTGGGCCCCTGCCACCCAGATGGAGTTCCTGGCTTCTGACTCCAGTCTGGCTCACCCCTGGTTGTTGCAGCCATTTGGGGAATAAATCAACAGATAGAAGATCTCTGTCACTCTGCTTGCCCTTGCAAACAAATATATCTAAAATAAATAAATAAATAAATAATGTGTGCCACAAAGAAGTGCCTGCATTCAACCCTAGGCTCCACTTCCTGACTCCAGCTTCCTGCTAATGCAGACCCTGGGAGGCAGCCATGACGGCTCAAGAATTGGGTTCCAGCCACCCACATAAGAGATCTGGACCGAGTTCCACCTCCCAGCTCAGTCATGACCATTTCGGGCATCTGAGGAAGCTGCAGGGGCCCAAGCACTTGGGCCATCCTCCACCGCTTTCCCTGGTGCATTAGCAGGGAGCTGGATTGGAAGTGGAGCAGCCGGGACTTGAACCAGGGCTCACAGGCAGCAGCTTAACTCATTGTGCCACAGCGCTGACCCCATATATTGGATGATTTTAAAATTTGTTTCCGCTCTTGCTATTGTCTGTGTTTACCCCCACCCCGGCCTACTCCACTGGTTATTGATGGAAAAAAACTTTAAAAAGCTGTTCATTTTTAATATAGATTTATTTATTTATTTGAAAGGCAGAGTTACAGAGAAGCAGAGGCAGAGAGAGAGAGAGAGAAGACTTCCATCCACTGGTTCACACCCTAAATGACTGCATCTGAAGCCAGGAGCCAGGAGCTTCTTCCAGGTCTCCCATGTGGGTGCAGGGGCCCAAGGACTTGGGCCATCTTCTACTGCTTTCCCAGGCAATAGCAGAGAACTGGATCAGAACTGGAGCAGCCAGGACTCGAACCGGTGCCCATATGGGATGCCAGCACTGCAGGCAGCGGCTTTACCTGCTTCACCACAGTGCTGTCCCCAAAGCTTTTTATTTTCAAAGTAGTTGTCTTGGACTTGGTTGTAATTTTTTAATTGTCTATTATTTTCATGACTTTTCATAGGTTTTTTCAGGGAGAAAACATCAAGACAATTTTGCTTTTCTTTTTTGTATCTTTTTTTGTTGTCCTGCTATTGGCTAGGACTCCCAGAATAATACTAACAGGGCTGGTGACAGCAAGAAACCTCCTTGTGTTCTTTTAAAGAAAAAAAGACAGAGTGACAGAGAGAGAAAGGTCTTCCATTGGCTGGTTCACTCCCCGAAGGCCTGAACAGCCAGGACTAGACCAGGAGCCAGGAACTCCATCTGCCTCTCCTATGCCTGGGCCATCTGCTGCCTCCCCAGTAGTGTTCACATGGAGCTGGATCAGAAGAGGAGGGGTCCAGACTCAAACCAGCACCCCAACATGGGATGCAGGCATCCCAGGGGTGGCTTAACCTGCTACACCACAACACCCACGTGTTCTTGATTTTAATAGGAATGCCTCCATTGTTTTACTGTTAAGTATGACATGTTTGTGTTTAGACTGACATGTTTGTGTAAATGTGACACATTTGTGTTAAGCACATGTTTGTACTAACCACAACATGTTTAAGTCCTGGCTGCTTCACTTCTGTCCATATGGAATGCTGGTGCTGCAGGCCACAGCTTTAACCCACCGAGCCACAGTGCCCTCCCCATCGTGGACAACCTTGAGGAAGTGGGTCTGGAACCTTCTTGGTCACTAGTCATATAACAGTTCTAGTGGAAACTTTCTACAGAAGACCATGGACCATGGTACACAAGGCTCAAGCTGTCTGAGTCCCATAAGGTAACAGGTGTAAGATATAACATGCGGGGCTGGCACTGTGGTGTAGTGGGTAAAGCCACCACCTGCACTGCCAGCATCCCATATGGGCACCAGTTGGAGTCCCAGCTGCTCCACTTTCAATCCAGCTCTCTTGTTATGGCCTGGGAAAGCAGTGGAGGATGGCCCAAGTCCTGGGACCCCTGCACCCATGTGGGAGACCCAGAAGAAGCTCCAGGCTCCTGGCTTCAGATTGGCACAGCTCCAGCCATCGTGGCCATCTAGGGAGTGAACCAACAGATGGAAGACTTGTCTGTCTCTCTCTGTCTCTCCTTCTCTCTTTGTAACTCTTTCAAATAAATAAATAAATCTTTTTTAAAAAAGCCAGATATAACAGGCATAGAGTGTTTGCTAGGTTTTGCATTTTGCTGGTTTGTAATATAATATTCCTGTTAATATACTCAAAAATTTCTCCATGCTCCAAATGGAGAAAAAAGACTTGTAGCTAGATGATGTCACTGGCGAACTTGGATTAACAGGAACAAGGTCAGACGGTCAAAAGGAGACCAGTAACAACCAGACGCTCCCAGGAGGGCTCATCTGACTCTGCCCACAGCAACGAAACCAATAAGGAGAGGATTTGCCATTGAAGGACTAAGGAAGAAGTGTGGCTACTGACATTATTAGCTCTTAATACTTCCTTGATTTGAAAATAAATGGGCCGGCACCGTAGCTCACTAGGCTAATCCTCCGCCTGCAGCGCCAGCACCCCGGGTTCTTGTCCCGGTTGGGGCGCCAGTTCTGTCCCGGTTGCTCCTCTTCCAGTCCAGCTCTCTCCTGTGGCCCGGGAGGGCAGTGGAGGATGGCCCAAGTGCTTGGGCCCTGCACCCCATGGGAGACCAGGAGAAGCACCTGGCTCCTGGCTTCGGATCAGCACAGTGTGCTGGCTGCAGCAGCCATTTGGGGGGTGAACCAACAGAAGGAAGACCTTTCTCTCTGTCTCTCTCTCTCTCTCACTGTCTAACTCTGCCTGTCAAAAAAAGGGGCGGGGGGACTTTAATGAAAATAAAATTCCGATGAAGGAGTTTTGGCACAACTGTTAGGCTGCCACGTGGGATGCCTGTGTCCCGTGTTGGGATGCCTGTGTCCCGTGTTGGATGCCTGTGTCCTGTGTTGGATGCCTGTGTCCCGTGTTGGGATGCCTGCGTCCCGTGTTGGGATGCCTGTGTCCCGTGTTGGGAAGCCTGTGTCCCACGTTGGATGCCTGTGTCCCACGTTGGATGCCTGTGTCCCATGTTGGGATGCCTGTGTCCCATGTTGGATGCCTGTGTCCCGTGTTGGATGCCTGTGTCCCGTGTTGGATGCCTGTGTCCCGTGTTGGGATGCCTGTGTCCCGTGTTGGATGCCTGTGTCCCGTGTTGGGATGCCTGCGTCCCGTGTTGGGATGCCTGTGTCCCGTGTTGGGAAGCCTGTGTCCCGTGTTGGGATGCCTGTGTCCCATGTTGGATGCCTGTGTCCCATGTTGGGATGCCTGTGTCCCATGTTGGGATGCCTGTGTCCCGTGTTGGATGCCTGTGTCCCGTGTTGGGATGCCTGTGTCCCGTGTTGGATGCCTGTGTCCCGTGTTGGGATGCCTGTGTCCCGTGTTGGGAAGCCTGTGTCCCGTGTTGGGATGCCTGTGTCCCATGTTGGATGCCTGTGTCCCATGTTGGGATGCCTGTGTCCCATGTTGGATGCCTGTGTCCCGTGTTGGATGCCTGTGTCCCGTGTTGGGATGCCTGTGTCCCGTGTTGGATGCCTGTGTCCCATGTTGGGATGCCTGTGTCCCGTGTTGGATGCCTGTGTCCCGTGTTGGGATGCCTGTGTCCCGTGTTGGATGCCTGTGTCCCGTGTTGGGATGCCTGTGTCCCGTGTTGGATGCCTGTGTCCCGTGTTGGGATGCCTGTGTCCCGTGTTGGATGCCTGTGTCCCGTGTTGGGATGCCTGTGTCCCGTGTTGGATGCCTGTGTCCCATGTTGGGATGCCTGTGTCCCGTGTTGGGATGCCTGTGTCCCATGTTGGATGCCTGTGTCCCGTGTTGGGATGCCTGGCTTCAACTTCTGCCTTTGCTTCCAATCCAGTTTCCTGCTAGTACACGTGCTGGGAAGAGCAGGTCATGGCTCAGGTACTTGGTTCCTGCCACCCACGTGGGAGACCCAGTTGAGCTCTGGCTCCTGGCTTCAGCCTGGCCCCGCTCTGACCGTTTCAGGCATTTAGAGTGAACCCCTGCATAGAGGATCTAAATAAATATCAGCAAATTGAATCTAGTGCTGTTTTATCAGAATAATATATCATGACCAACTAAAACTTCAAGGGTGTAGGGATGGCTTAATGTCAGGCCAGCATTGTGGCACAGCAGGTTAAGCTGCCACCTGTAACACAGGCATCCCATATGGACACCAGTTTGAGTCCCAGCTTATCCACTTCTGATCCAGCTCCCTGCTAATGCACCTGGGAAAGCAGTGGAAGATTACCTAAGTTCTTGGGCCCCTGCACCCACATGAGAGACCTGGAAGAAGTTTCTGGCCCCTGGCTTCAGCCTGGTCCAGCCCTGGTCATTGTGGCCATTTGGGAGGTGAATCAGCAGGTAGAAGGTCTCGCCTTTCTTGCTTTGTCTCCTTCTCTCTCTCTAACTCTGCCTCTCAAATAAATAAATCTTAAAAAAAAAAAAACTGTCCATGGATTCCTATCATATAAACATGGTACCAAGTATTTCAAATGAATTAGTCCAAGGAATTCTCACAGCCTCTCTAGGAGGCAAATAGTATTATTAACACCATTTGCAACTGATGCAACTAAAGCTTACAAAGGTTAAATAATTTCTCTCAGGCCACCCAGCTGGTTAATCACTGGGCAAAGATATTTGAACTCAGGTCTAACGCCAAGCCTGTGCTCATATTTATCCTACTACATATTCCCCTCTAAGTACAGCTTTGGCTGCATCTGATGGCATTTTCTAACGGCAATAATAAAGCACAACAGGATAAACTAAAGAGCCTTTATGCTCACGTCTTTATTTCCCCCATTTTTCTAGTTATCATGGCCTTCAACCTATTCACTAGTACAGTGAAATTTTTTATTTCAAAAAACTGCAGGGGCTGGCTCTGTGGTAAAGTCACCTCCTGCAGTGCCAGCATCCCATATGGGCACTGGTTCAAGTCCTGGCTGCTCCACTTCCAATCCAGCTCTCTGCTATGGCTTGAGAAAGCAGTAGAGGATGGTCCAAGTTGTTGGGCCCCTGTACCCACATGGGAGACCTGGAAGAAGCTCATGGCTTTGGATTGGCGCAGCTCCAGCCATTGTGGCATATATATATATATATCTATATATATAGATAGATAGATATAGATATAGATAGATAGATAGATTTAGATTTATTTTGTTTGTTTGAAAGACAGAGTTTCAGAGAGATGTAGAAACAGAGAAAGAGGTCTTCCATCCACTGGTTCACTCCTCAGATAGCCACACAGCCGGAGCTGCGCCAATCCGAAGCCAGGAGCCCAGAGCTTCCTCTGGGTCTCCCACGTGGGTGCAGGGGCCCAAGGACCTGAGCCATCCTCCACCGCTTTCCCAGGCCACAGCAGAGAGTCAGATCAGAAGAGGAGCAGCCAGGACTAGAACCAATGGCCATATGGGATGCCGGCGCTTCAGGCCAGGGATTTAACCCGCTGCACCACAGCGGGGACCCCTGTGGCCATCTTGGCAGTGAACCAGCAGATGGAAGACACCTCTCTCTCTCTCTCTCTCTCTCTTTGCCTCTGCCTCTCTGTAACTCTGCCATTCAAATAAATAAATAAATCTTCAAAACAAAACAAAACAAAACAACAACAACAACAACAAAAAAAAAAAACTCTGCAGACCAACAGCCAAAGCCTGGAGAACGTAACACATAGTTTGTATCACAAACCACAGTTTTGGAAAGAATTCGCGATGGGGTACAGTCTTAGACCCTGAGAAGGGAGTGAGTCATGGGCTGCAGAGTGTTCTGGAGAAACGGGTTTAGGATAGAAACAAAACCCTGCATCCCCCTAGGGGAGATGCAATCGACAGCTGCCGGGCTGGGCTGTTCAGCACGTGGTAGTCGGTGTGCGTGGGAAGAGCCTACGCCTGATCTTGGCAAGGCCATGGTGGTTGTGGCTGCACTCGGCACCCTGCCATGCCACTCAAGGACAAGGAGGAAGATGCTGGAAGGTCGGCCAAGAAAGATAAAGACGCCGTGAGCAATCTGGAGGCAAGGTCAGAGAAGCAGAAGTGACCCAAGGGCAAAGTTCAGGGCTCGCTCAGAGCTCCCAGCTCCAAGCACAGGACTCCGACTCTGGTCCCCAAGAGACAAGGTTAGTGGGTCCCTCTCCCAAGTAGAGGATCAACCCACCTGGTTTCAAGCACAGAGCTCACGTTGTCTACACCAGAAGCACCAAGCTTGCAGCAGCCCCAGCTGCTGGAGATACTGCACAGGACCAGTGACTGGTACATTTTGAAAAATAAAAGTTTATTAAATAAATAAAAAAAACAAAGATCTTGTACCTAATGATGGGAGCTGAAGAGCAGTGGGGGAGGCCCTTCCTCTGCTCTCATTCTGGAAGCTGGTGTGAAGGGTCAGCCCAACAGGTGCTCCTGCCCCAGAATCCGAGTCTGGAGGAGTTTGCACAATGGTGTGTGTGAAAAGATGGAGGGGCTGGTGTCGTGCTGCAGCAGGCTAAGCCTCCACCTGGGACACCTGTGTCTCACATGGGAGTGCCTGGGTCCAGTCCCAGCTGCTCCACTTCTGATCCAGCTTCCTGCTGATACACTCCCTGGGAGGCAGCAGGGGAGGGCTCCAGGACGTGGGTGCCTGCCACCCATGTGGGAGACCAGGACGGAGTTCCTGCCTCCTGGCTTTGACCTCAGCCCAGCTTTGGCTGTTGGGGGCATTCAGAGAGAGAGACCTTGTAGATGGAAGAGATATAGATAGTTGATAGATGATAGATAGATAGATAGATAGATAGATAGATAGATAGATAGATAGAGGGCCAGCGCTGTGGCCCAGTGGGTTAAAGCCCTGGCCTGAAGCGCCGGCATCCCATATGGGCGCCAGTTCTAGTCCCGGCTGCTCCTTTTCTAATCCAGCTCTCTGCTATGGCCTGGGATAGCAGTAGAAGATGGCCCAAGTCCTTGGGCCCCTGCACCCACTTGGGAAACCCGGAAGAAGCTCCTGGCTCCTGGCTTCGGCACAGCTCCAGCCATTGTGGCCATCTGGGGAGTGAACCAGCAGATGGAAGACCTCTCTCTGTCTCTCCCTCTTCTCTTTGTGTGCAACTCTGACTTTCAAATAAATAAAATAAATCTTTAAAAAAAAAAAAGATAGAATCGGTGTCACTCAAGTAAAATAAAAATATACTTTAACAAACAGGCATGTGGAAGAGCTGGGAATGATTCTGAGTGGCTTAAATATTTACCGCAAAGACACAAGAGTACCTGTGACCATTTGCACCAGCAGAACTGGGGCTTGGTCTCCACAGAGCAACAAAGTTCCCCTCTTACACACAAGAATGGTGACTGAAATAGTACGTGTCTGAAAATACATGACATCTGGAGAGTGCTTTGTAATTCCATCTCATGTAATCCTAAAAAGAAAAGTCCCCGAAGCTGGGCGTTTCTGTCTTCCTTTTACAGAACACGTAAGTGGACGTGGGGCGGCTCCTTTGCTTGGAACAGGCACGGCCGTGGGCAGTGGAGCCAGTGGCCACGCAGCCCAAGCCCCAGCTCCATGGTTGAGCGTCTGGGGCATTGGCCCACCACCAACGGCCTCGATTTCACCTTCCAGGACTCCAGGAGGGAGTTTTCTTTCCTGTGTCATTTTTCTAGATGATTTAAAAACTTTCAGTTCACCTTTTGTTTTGTTTTGTTTTAGTTGTATTACCTTGTGTCCAAAAGAGCTGAATTTTTTTCTACTTTCAGGAATTTTTCGTAGTTTACTTTAACGTCTAATATTGGATTAATTTTTCTCTAAGTGTTCCATGTAAATTTTAAATTAATGTATCAAATACAAACAGCCTTACCATAAATTAAAGGGCAAATATTACTAGACTGGATAAAATGACCCAGTTACAAGCTGGGTATTCCTGTCAGCTACAAGCTCCCAGCATTTAACATAAAGAACGAGGCACAGCAGTGAGCCCCCATCTTGGGAGGCCTGCATCCCATGCCAGAGGGCCTGGGTTTCCGCCCCAGCTCTGCTTCTGATTCCAGCTTCCTGCTAACGTGCACCCTGGGAGGCAGCAGGTGAAGGCCCAAGTACGTGGGTCCCTGCCACCCACACCGGAGACCTGGATGGAGTTCCAGGAATCCTGGACATTTAGAAAGTGAACAAGCAGACGGGTGATCGTCTCTCAAATAAATAAATAAATTTTAAAAACAAATTAAAAAATTAAAGGGAGAAGTGCTGGTAGACACTTCTACGGTGCTTAGTCTGTGTCAAGTACTAAGTACTTTCCAGGGATGCACACATTCGTGTCACCGCCAGCCTGGGAGGGAGAGGCTGGGACTAGCCCCATTTCACAGAGGAGGAAACAGCCAAGTAACTCATCCAAGGTCAGACACTGCTCACGTGAAGTCTGTATTTCATAATTTACAGAGCATTAGGTTACAAGGGATTTGATGTAAACAGTGAGGCAGTGAAACAAAAAGCTACATTTTTTGCTTATGTTTGCAAATTTTGTCTTGTTTATTTTCATATCACTCAATATGTCAAAATACATCAAAATTGGGGCAGCAGTGTGGCGGGCCAGGTAAAGCCACTGCCTGCAACACCAGCATCCCATGTGGGCACTGATTCAAGTCCCAGCTACTCCACTTCCAAACCAGCTCCCTGTTAATGTGCCTGAGAAAGCAGTGGAAGATGGCCCAAGTGCTTGGGTCCCTGCACCCGCGCTGGGGACCCAAAAGAAGCTCTAGGCTCCTGGCTTTGGATTGGCCTAGCTCTGGCCATTGCAGCCATTTGTACAGTGAACCAGCAGATGGGAGACCTCTCTCTCTCTCTCTCCCCCTTTCTTTCTAACTCTGCAGTAAAGCTATGATTCCATAAAACACAAAAGCAATAGTGCACGCTGCTACGTAAAACAGTTTGCTGAGAGAAGAAAACTATTAAAGGATAAAAATTAGAAGAGCCTACTGATACTAACTGAAAGAAGGCTAGAACAACCATACTAGGGTCAGGCAGAGCAGATTTCCCAGAAAGCAACATTATCAGACATCGAAGCCTTTCTAATGGTAAGAGTCAACCAAGGTGACAGAATTATACATGTTCATGCTTCAGATAAAAGGGTTCAAAGTACATGGAGCAAAACGGATAGAGCCTCGAGGAGGCCCAGACAGAACTGCAGGTGCAGCTGAAGCTCACAACCTGCCTCTCCCGAGACCTGACGGAACAAGTGGAGAGAACCCCAGTCGGGACACAGAGGCTGCAACAGTGCCAGCGACCAAGCCCACGGCGCTGGCAGTTAGGGGCCATTTCACCAGTGACAACAGGACACAGTCTTTTCAAGAGCACAGGGAAGGTTTACCGAGCCAGGCCGTATTCTGCGCCATAAAACAATTCTCAGTAAACGTGGAAGCACTGCACCCATGCTGAGTGCACTGAGCACAACAGAATTAACCGGGAGCCAGTGACCGACCGGCTGTGTCGGGAAGTTCCCAGATACATGCAAACGAATCATCTCACCTTTGTTTAAGATCTATTTATTTATCTGAAAGGCAGAATGATAAAGAAAAAGGGGGGGGGGAGGTGGAGAGAGAGAGAGAAAGAGAGAGAGAGAGAGAGATCGATCTTCCATCAGCTGGTTCACTCCCCAACTGACTGCAACAACCAGGATTGGGCCAGGCTGAAGCCAGGCGGCTGGAATTCCATCCTGGTCTCCCACGTGGGTGGCAGGGATCCAAACACTTGCACATCATCTGCTGCCTTCCCAGATGCATTAGCTTTGTTTTCTGTGCATTTCTATTTACAGGCACCATATATAATATGTGCTGTTGACTTATTAACACTGGTCTTGTGACCAACAATACTATAACTCTTGCCTGAGTGAAGTCTCTCTAATTAGAGTGTATTTTCTCTGTAAGGCACATTGCAATGCTACATAGCACTTCAGGGCTATGCTTTGGTTTTTAAAACCTTATTTTTATTTATTTGAAAATCAGAGAGAGAGAAAGGGAAGGAGGCAGGGAGACAAGGAGAGAGAGATCTTCCATCCGCCGGTTCATTCCCCAAATGTGCGCAACAGCCAGGGCTGGACCAAACCAAAGCCAGGAGCCAGAAGCATCACCCAGGTCCCCCACCTGAGTGGCAGGAACCCAAATACTTTGGCCTTCATCTGCTGCCTCCGGGCATATTAGCAGGAAATTGGACCAGAGGTAAAGGTGAAACTTGGTTCCAGACACTTTGATATGGGATGTGGGCATCCCAAGTGGCAGATTAACCCACTGTGTCACTATGCCTGCCCCTGGGAGCCATTTTTTAAAATTAGGGCCATTGCTGTGGCATAGAAGGTTGAGCCATTAACTGCAGTGCCAGCATCCCATATGGCTGCTGGTTCAAGTCCCAGCTGCTCCACTTCCAATCCAGCTCCCCAGTAATGCACCTGAGAAAGCAGTGGAAGATGGCCCAAGTACTTGGGACCCTGCACCCATGTGGGAGACATAGATGAAGTTCCAGGATCCTGGCTTCGTCCTGTCCATTGTGGCCATTTGGGGAGTGAACCAGTGGATGGAAGATATTTCTCACTCTCTCCTCTCTCTTTCTAACTCTGCTTTTCAAATAAATACAAAGATTTATGTATTTATTTGAAAGGCAGAGTTATCGAGGCAGAGACAGAGACCAAGCGAGATAGATCCTCCATTGGTGGTTCACTCCCCAAATGGCTGCAGGGGCTGTGGCTATGCTAGACTGAAACCAGAAGCCAAGAGCTGATCCAGATCTCGCACATGGGTAGCAGGGGCCATCTTCCACTGCTTCTTCCAGATCTCCCATGTAGGTGCAGGGGTCCAAGCACTTGAGCCATCTTCCATTGCCTTCCCAGGCACATTAGCTAAAACCAGGAGGCAGGGCGCCAAGCTCTGCTGGGAACCTGCATGTTGGGCAACTCAAATTCTCCACCACTCTCCACGTGTCCTCCAGAGTCATAAAAGCACCACAAGGGCCAGCGAGCGCTGTGGCCAAGAGATCAAAGTCGCTGCCTGCCGCGCCTGCATCCCACACAGGGACTGTTCTACCTCCCACCCAGCTCCCCGCTCATGGCCTGGGAAAGCAGCAGAAGACGGCCCAAATGCTTGGGCCCCTGCACCCATGTGGGAGACCCAAATGAAGCTCCTGGCTTCCAAACCACTCAGCACAGCCCTTTGGGGAGTGAACCAGTGGATGGAAGACCTCTCTCTCTCTCTCTCTCTCTCTCTCTCTCTCTCTCTCCCTCCCTCTCTCTCTCTCTCTCTGCCTCTCCTTCTCTCTGTGTAACTCTGACTTTTAAATAAATAAATCTTTAAAAAAAAAAAAAAGAAGAACTAAAACAGTGACACTTTCAGAAGAAAACCTAAGAAGGGCTCATGAACTTGGAGCTGGTCAGGAGTCCTTAAATAAGACATAAACTTAAAATAAATAAATAAATAAACAGATGCATTGGAGTCCATGGCCCTTCTAGTGCCTGATCCCTGTTGTCAGCCTTTGCCTGCAGCGACCTCTTCTCAAGTGAGCCTGCAGCCTTCGTGAGGGCTCAACTGCCACACTGCCCTAAGCATTCAGCACTGTCCCCTCCACAGGCCTGTTGCTTAGGTCAGCATCGCGCCCCAGGCCCACTCTCAGCCACCAAGCTGGGACCTTGACCCCAGCTTTCTCCGGCCCTCTCTCACGGCCAGTCTCCACCTCTGAAGCTGGTTTGGTCCTGGCTGGGCTTCCCTCTGCCTGCAGACAATGGCTTTCCTGTGCTCAGTTGTCTCCACCCCAGCCTCAGCGCTTGGTTCCGTGGAAAGAGCCTTCCAGAGAATCTGGGGCAAAATAAAATTCTTCCTGCTGTGGCCATTTGATCAGCCCAATGGGGACTTGTTGGCAAAATGGGAAGGGCATTGAATGTAGGGGACTTGGAGCCCCGCCTACCACCGGAAGTCCCTTTTGACTCAGTCTGGGCGCCGCCTTGAGCAGTTCGAACACTACAAATCCTGAAAAGCAGCAGGTGTATTGACCTGACAGTGGGAGAAGGAAGAGGGCGGTGCCCAGCTCTGCTGCTACACTACTGGACATTTGCAAAATCCTCCCCTACAGGATCAGTTTGCTTTGGGGCCCTCTTAGGAAAGGCCTTAAAGTGACCCCTTTAGCGAGGGTTTGCGGGGCGCCTTCCGTGGAAGTGTTAGGTAGGAAGTCAGTTATGAGCTTATGTGTGTGTGACATACAGGCCTAAAGAGAAGACATCAATGTCCAGCATATGCATCTGCATCTCAAGGTGATCCCGATGGTGTTTCAGGGGCAGCCTGGTATTCACCTCCTGCCCTGCCCTGCCCCCTTCTACCTGATAACCTGCCAGGTGGAGGTCCCCACCCCTTCTGCCTGACAATCTTCCACAATCTCCCAGGTGCAGCCCAGTACCTGCATCTCAAACATTTGCATCCATAAAGTCCTTTGTTTCAGACCTTCCACAGGAGGAAGCTTCTTAACATTTAAAAACTCAGGGAGAAGTTTCTTAACAGCCCTTTGTTCCAAGAGGAACAGGTGGGGAAGCAAGACCCAGCTCCTTAAAAACCCCCAGCCTCAACCAGACTGCCCGCTCAGCCCTCTGCCTGTCTGCTGAGCTGCCCACCTGGCCAGGCCAGGTGTACTCTCTCTCCACTCCCCCCCCCCAGTCTTTCAGGCTCTGTCTGGAGAGGTGCCCATCCGTCCCCACGGATGTCCCTTCCCTAATAAACCTTGCTATTTTACCTCCCACTATTCTCTGTCTCACGCCTGAATTCTTTCTTGCGCGAAGACAAGAACCCTGCAAATTTCTCCGGTAACAGAAGGAGTTCCCTCTGGGGGTCTGGCGGGCGTGACTCCCTGCGCCTTCCCCCAAGAGCTCTTTGTGCGCAAGCGTGGGGCCGTGCCCACCACCAGGTCTCTCGGATACCAAGGTCAGGAAAGGTTGGGTTTCTGGAAGCCAGGAGGACAGACAGCTCTGAGGGATGGGTGGAACTTGACCAGGTCGGGATGGGCCGGCGGTGGAGGAATGGCCAGAGCCAAGGCAGGGAGCAGGGGAATCCCAGACGCGCAGGGCAATGTCAGGAAATCTGGCTCGACGGGAGCACCGGGTAGTCAGGGAGCCCAGGCAGCCTCGGGGCGCACTCCGAGGGTAGGGCGGGGAACAGTACTTGGTCTGATAGGCGATGAGGGTCAAAGTGACAGGTCCGAGCCCTGTGGTGGAGGTTTAGGGAGCGTCCAATTCCAAGCCGGCTGTCGCTCGCCTCCTCAGCCCCGACGGCCTTCGAGCCCGGGGTCACTGCCGGCGTTGGGGGTGAGGGGTGGGCAGGGACACCTCGGGGCCTGAGGCGCTCGTCGAGGGCAGGCAGAGGGAGCGTGGACGTTGCGGTCCTCGAGGCTGGCAGGACTCTCCGCCACGTGGGGAGTGGGGGCCGCTCGGCGCTGACCCTCTCTGGGGGCCCCCGGTTCCAGGGCCACACCTGGAGGGCGCCCGGAAAGCGGCGGAGCTCCCCGCGCGGGGCGAGCGCTCACGACCCGCAGGGCAGCCCCGGACGCCGCCGCCCGCAGCTGTCGCTGCCTTCCTTAAAAGGCGGGGGCCGGGCGGCGCCGGGGGAGGGGCTGCGGCCGCCCGGCCCCCTCCGGGCTCGCGAGCAGCGCCGGCCGGCCGGCCCCGAGTGCAGCGCAGCCGCCGCGGAGCGAGGAGTGCGGGGAGCCGGCCATGGGCAAGTCAGGTGAGTCCAGGAGGGGCCGGCGGGCCCGGGGTGGGGTGGCTCCGCGGCCCCGGGTCGGCCATCCCCCCCCGGCCGTGCCCCGCCGCAGGCCGGGTCCCCGAGAGCTGGGCAGCCCCTGGGCGCTCCGGACGCGGCTCTGGCTGCGATGCGGGACCCAGGACGCGGGACGGAGGCGCGCGCTGGTGGAGGCGCCCGGAGGCGCCGCGCGGGCAGATTCCGGGGCAGCCGGGAAGGTGGGTGCGGTCAGGCCACTGGGAGAGAGGGAGCGAAGGCAGCCCCAGGGAGGGTCCCTTGGCCGCCGGCCAGAGATGGCGTCAGGGAGGGCTTCCAGGCGCGGACGCGGCGAGCGCTGTGCGGCCGGCAGGCGGGGCTTCTTGCTTTGTTTCGGGAGGAGAACCGAGTTAGAGTTGGGAAAAGTCACCCAAGTGTGACAGCATCTCTCGCCGCAAAGCCGCCTGCCCCGCCCAGCCTCCCCAGGGCAGCTCTGCGCATCCTTCCCCTGCTGGCGTCGCTCCTTCCTTCCCGAGCGCCTCCGCCGTGCCAGGCCGTGTGCCAGGCCCAGCCTGGCTCCCGCTTTGTCTCTGGTCTGTGTGGACCCCCTCCTGTTGTCGCAGAGAGAAAGGCCACAGCCCTCAGTCTCTCTGCTGGCCCTCCAGGAGTTGGGCCCCGCCCCTTCCCGGCACCCTACGCTCCTGCTGTCCTGTCCGAGGCTGGCAACAGGGTCCCCGGGGTGCCCCCCAGCCCCGCCCCGGGGTCCCTTGACCAGCCCTCACCACTGCCACCACCCTGCCCAAGAGTCGTCCCCGTGTTCCTACTGACCCTCTCAGAGGCGCGGCCCTGCCTCCCGTGGGCTTAGGAAAGTACTCCACGGTGGCCCTGGGTCTGCAGACGCCACACTGCTGGCGGTCTGCGCCGTGGTTAGCCCCCAGAGGTCCTGCCTGGCAAGTGGCTCTTCATGAGCAGCTGTTGAAGGAGCTCCCAAGTCCGATTCCTGGGGATTGTCAGCCTCCGCTGGGCCGCGCTCAGGCCCTTCTTGGAACCGTCCTCCGACATCCAGGCTGGTGAGATGCCAGCAGCAGGAGTCGCTGGCTTTCCCTGGCGGCGGTCCTAACCCGCCTTCCTCGGGCTCTGTGGCAGGGCTGGCTTTCAGCCCTGGCCCTGCTACTCACTTGCCGTGTGATGCTGAACACGAGGCATTGTCCTTCTCTGTGCCTGTTTTCCCATGTGTACAAGGAGGGTGGCCCCCTGAAGCCCAGGGTCCTACACAGCATGAGGAGGTGACATAAGGGATTATCATACACAGGACTCTTACGTGGACAGCGGCTTTGTGTACACACACCTATGATGAACTTCACAGAGACAGCAACTGAACAATATGTTAGAACAGCTATACTGAAACAAAGATTATGTGAATGTGGTCTCTCAAATTACCTCATTGCACCCTGCCCCCCTTCTTGTGATGCATGAGACCATGCTAAAAGGATGCACGTCGGGCCTCACCTGCGCCTCTCTGAATCCTCAGCTTCCTTGCTCTTGCACACAGGGCCGCCATTGAGCAAAATGAGGGTTATCTGAACGCAAGCAATGTGACACTGCAAGTCGATCTGATAACCAAGTTGGCCCTGCAGTGACCAATGGGCAGGTAGCGCATACAGTGTGGATACGCTGGACAAGGGGATGACTCGCCCTGGGTGGGTCAGAACAAGTCATTGAAAGTTATGAGCTATTTATTCCTGGAACTTTCCATTTAATATTTTCAGGCCACAGATGGCCATGAAACCACAGGAGGTGACACTGTAGATATGAGGGAACTACTATAGTTAACAGGGTAGGTGGTAATGGGGCAAAATATGACAGGTGTGAGAGCATTTGGGGAATCTCTTCTAGGGGAATCAATTCCTTTCACTGTAGATTTATAAAATATTCCAAATTCTGCAAAACTGCATTAAAAAAAAAGATGTATTTACTTATTTGAAAGAGTGACAGAGACAGATTAATTGATCTTCCATCCACTCGTACACTCCCCAGATGGCCTCAACAGCCAGGGCAAGGCCAGACCAAAGCCAGGCGCTTCCATGAGGGTAGCAGGGGCCCAGACACTTGGGCTATCTTCTGCTGCTTTTCCCAGGCCATTAGCAGGGAGCTGGAAAGGAAGTGGAGCAGCTGGGACTCAAACCAGTGCCCATATGGGATGCCAGCATCACAGGCTGCAGCTTCATCCACTACTCCACAACACCAGCTCCCCGCCTGCCTCCTCCCCCCCACCCCCCACCCCACGCCGGCTTCTTCCCTAAGACTCAGTACTGAGAACTGCTCATATTCAGCTGTGTGCCTATTCTCCTATCCCTCCCTCCATCTTTCGGTCCTGAACCAGCTGGGAACCCAGGCCCTGTCCTCAGGGGTGTTCATGTAGATGGCAAAATGAATGAATAAGCTGATTAGGGGGATAATGGGCACCACGTGCCTGCAGAAAGAGGTGGGACGTGATTAAGCTGGAAGACTGTTGCAGGTGAAAGCAATGGGGGTGGGGGGCTCTATTTCCTGCGCCCCGGGTGCCGTTGTGCAAAGCACTGGTCTGAAAGCAGCAGGACCAGAGCTGTGCCTGGCTGGAAGGTGGGCCAGGTGGGTGAGAAGGGAGGGGGTGGGGAAGACTGTTGCAGCTACACAGACAAAAGGTGGCAGAGGCGTGGGGCTGGAGAGGGGGAAGGGGAAGGGGAAGATTTACCAGACAGTGGCCTGAAGCAGACCTGGTGACAACTTAAAGTGAGCAAGAGGGGAGTCAAAGGTGCGAGCATGTGTGCAGGACGGCAGTGATGTCGGTCTGGAGATGCAGGGGCAGGCCGGTGTCAGAGGAGGACTTCTCGCTCAGAAGCGAGCAGGGAGCCAGTGGCAGGAGGCAGATGACAGCAGGTTGAGCCAGGTGCCGCCACCCCCGCCCCCAGTACACACCCAAAGGCCTTCCAGAACCACAGCCCAGGCCTAGCTCCCTTAGAGCCACAGACGTTCTACCTGTCTCTCCCCATAGGCTGTCCTAAGGGTCTCTAGAGAAAGCGAGTGACCTGGGCCCAAGAGCCCTTCATCAGAAGCCCAACCTTGAAGTTCCAGAGCACTGGCCTGGGGCTGCTGTCTGCACCCGTGTGCCAGGTGGCATTCACAGGTGTGCTTCCTCCCAGGGGCTCCGTGTGTTCCCTAAGGACCGCTGCAAGGGGAGGGGTGCTGTGGGCAGCGGGGAAGCCACCACCTGGGACGCCCACATCTCATCACAGAGTGCCTGACTCGAACCCCAGCTACTCCATGCTTCCGGTTCAGCTTTCTGCTAATGTCCAGGAGGCATACATACTTGGCTCCCTGCCACCCATGTGGGAGACCACATGGGGTTTCTGGCGCCTGGCTTCAGCCTGGCCTACTCCTAGCTGTTGCAGGCATTTGGGGAGTGAACAAGGGGGTGGAAGATCTCTCCCCTCTCTCTGTCATCCAGTCTTTCAAATAAATAATTCTTTTTTTTTTTTTTTTGGTAAAGGAATCAGTCCCTGCCTCCCCTGGGCCTCACTTTCCTTGCCACTGCGTAGGAGCCAGTCCATTTGCACCTTCAGCCTCAGATACACCCAGAACTGCTTGGGGTGATGGGCCTTCCTTTAAAATCAACACACCAGTGACTCAGCATCAGTTCCAGAAGATGTCTGGCCCAGTGTTCAGTCTCCCAGCCCTGGTCTCTCTTGTGAGCCTGGATATGCAACAGTTGTGCCGGGGCAGAGAGGGGCCATGGCCTTGAGCCATGAGAAAGCCTCTTGCCCTAATAACAGGAATTACCCATCATTTCGCTCCTCCTGCACGCCAGGCATGAAGGCCGGTCTTTAAATGTCACCAACCTCTGTAACTGCATTGCAACGCTGTTACATTCAGCCCACACTTCCCAGTACCTTGCCCGAGCTCACATCTTCACCAGTAAGTGAACGAGCCAGGACTGGAACCCAGCTCCCTGCCCTCCCAGCTGTGTGCTTTCCTGTCTGCCCCACTGACCACTGGCCTGGCCCTGTCGATCTTTCCCAGCCTGCACTTGGGCGAATAGGGCCCTGCACACACTCTGTAATCACCCCAAAGAACACAGCGCGCCTCCGCCCATATCTCCTGACGCCAGGGGACAGCGGAGCAGAGAAGCCTCTAGAGACCAAGCAGCCTCGGCCTTTCCTGCCGGTGGGGCCCCGGGCCTCTGCAGGGAGAGGCCACAGTTCCATTTTTCTCCCTGCTTTGAAGACATTTTGAAACCTGCAGCTGTCCTTGCTTTGCACACAGCCAACAGCCGGGGAGCGCGGGGCCAGAGGCTGGCTGGGGGCTGCCTCTGTGGGCCCAGCCGCCTCTCTCCCTGCCCTGGCGCCTTCCCGTCTTGCATATCTGTTGTCTGAGTGTCTGTCGGTCAGAGAGGGGGCAGCATGCAGGAGAGGCTCATGCTCCGGGAAGTGGATTCCTTGTTCCTGTGTGCAATTGAGCAACTCTGGTTGACAGCCATTCTCGGCAGCAGGGAAAGAGGAAGCTGTGTGGATCCAGGGCCTGGCTGCAATGGGGCCTGCCTGGGTGACCTTGGGCGAGTCACACACCCCTCCCCCACCAAAACCCATCTATGATAAGGAGAGTCCTGTCCCAGTCTTGTGTCTTCCCTGTGCTCCTGTGAGACCCTCCTTCCCTTGTTCACTCACTCACTCACTCAAACGTCCCAGCTCCCAGGTACTGGCAGAGACCATGGAAGGATCGAGTTAAATGCCAGAAGCCCTGCTTCCGTGAAAGGCCAGGAGGGGGGCGATGGGGGCATGTGCTAAAGGGGTTCTGTGTCGGAGTGCCCATGCCAGCAATGGCTGGTGTTTAATAGCTCTGGTGTTCCAGAGCAGTGCTAAAGCATGTGTATGCATTAATCCATTCACTGCTCGCAACAACCCTGTGAGCTGGGTCCTGGCGTCCCCATGTTTCATGAATGGGGAATGAGGAACAGCGGGATTAAGCCTTCAGTACCAGGTCACACAGCTGGGATTTCCAGGAATCCCGGCTTCAAGAGGAGGAGGTACCCATCTGGAATTCATTTTCTTTTTTTCTTTTTTTTTTTTTCCCCCAGTGATCCACTCTTTACACTTTCTTCGCACTAAACAGGCACAACCAGCTTTGGCCCAAAGGCGGGATGGGCAGCCTCTCGCCCAGGGGCCAGGGGGCCTGTTCTCAGTTCCTGCCCCGGCCCCTGATGGTCATGGGCCTCTCTTGTGGGGCATCTGGAAAGGGCAGAGGAATGAGTCAGGCTGGATCAGGAAGGCCTGAAAAGAGGTCGAGGCTGCAGAGCCTGGGCGGTCAAAGCCAGGAGGCGGGGGAGGCAGGGCTCCTCACGGCCCTCATGCGGCCCCCACGGGAAATGCCTGCAAGAGCCAGGGGCAATCCCTGCACCCTGCACCCTGCACCCTGGCAGAGAGCCCACCCCTGCCTCCTCCCGCATCCCCAGGGAGCTGTGCCCAGCTCCGCTCCACAGCTCTGGCCTTTATCTGGAGCCCCAGACTTGTCCCTTGTGACTCCTGCTCCACAGTCCCGACCTGCCTCCAGGCCCCCGTGGCTCTGCCCCTGCAGGGCTTGGCCCCGGGGAGGTGCTTGAGAAATCCGCTTCCTTTCTGCTCTTCCTCTTCTGTCTTCTAGAGACCTGAAGGCAGTGCCAGCGGGGTCTCCTAGGTGCCCTCTGTCACTTCCTCTGTCTCCTGTCCCCTGGGCTGGCGACTTAGGCTGGCAGCTTTGCACCGCATCCAGTTTGCCCTGCATGTGATGGGTCCACTCCTAGACTGGTTGTGGGAATCTGGGCAAGTTCCCTTCTCATGCCTCAGTTTCCTAATCAGAAAAATGGGTGAGGTCAAGGAAACCTCCCCGCAAGGTGGTGGTAGTTCCTCAGGTCCGGCCTAGGCCCAGTGCCCACGCAGGGCTGGCCTTGAGCACCAGAAGGCACAGGACCGCCCAGCCCGCCTCGCCCTCCTCCGCAGTCTCTCTGAGGCTGGGTGACCTTTCTGGGTCTCAGTGTACCCCCCTACAAGGAAACAGGGATGTAATCCCTGCCCCGCCCCCATTGTGGGTGGCTGCGAGGGGTTGTGTGGTTTTTCTTTTTTCTTTTGGTTTATCTGTGTCCTTGGGTTTGTCTACAGAGGTGGGGTGTGCCTCTTGCTGGGTGCGGTCACCCTGATAACTTGCCTGAGGAGGAGCCACCCGGGCTGGGACTGCCTGCTGTGGTGGGAGGGGACTCTGGGGACTGCCCAGGATGTGGCTGGTGGGGGGGATATGTGGTGGGGTGGGGGGTGGGGGGTTGTGGAGGGATGAAGGGTGGGGGGCTGGCCATGCATTCCAGCGAGGGGTGAGGAGGGAGGGCTTCCCTCCTGATGACCAGGAAGACCTGCTGACTGCTTCCAGAAACTCTGACCCAGGAAACCTGACTCTGCTAGGGACAGGCCTGGCTGGGCCCCTGGGCCCTGGGCGCTGGCTGGGCCCGGGAACTTTCGCTTTTGTTTCCTTTCACTTCCTACTTTCTGGGAATGCAGTGACCTAGTTTTTAGCAGCCTTTTATGTCCCTGCCTGGCAAGGAGTGTGCAGGGCCCGCAGCACTGTGGGGTCCACTGCAAACTGACCCATGCGCAGGCTGCCTCGAAACTGGCTCCCCCAGGCTAGGCGTGCGGTACAGTGGTGAAGGGGCTGCTCGGGTTGCCCACATCCCATGTCGAGTGCCTGGGTTTGAATCCCAGTTCCACTTCCAATTCTAACTTCCTGCTAATGCACACCCTGGGAGGCAGCAGGTGATGTCCCAAGAATTTGGATCCCTGCCACCTATGTGGAAGACGCAGACTGAGCTCTGGGCTCCTGGCCCCAGCCAAAGTTCTTCCATTTGAGGGAGTAAACCAGCAGATGGGAGACTTTTCTCTTATGTTTATGTCTCTGTGCCTTTTAAGTAAACAAAAAAACTGGCCTCGGGGCTGGTGTTGTGGCACACGGGGAAAGCTGCTGCCTGTGACGCTGGCATCCCATATTGGCGCCGCTTCATGTCCCAGCGGCTCCACTTCTGATCCAGTTCCTCTTAATGGCCTGGGAAAAGCAGCAGAAGCAGGCCCAAGTGCTTGGGCCCCTGCATCCACGTGGGAGACCTAATGAAGCTCCTGGCTTCAGCCTGGCCCAGCCCTGCCACATGGGGAGTGAACCAGCAGATGGAAGACCTCTCTCTCCCTCTCTCTGCCTGTCCTTCTCTCTCTGTAACTCTGACGTTCAAATAAAGAAATAAAAACAAAAGCTGGCCTCGCCCTCGCCATCCACCTGCTCCCTTAACTCCCCCTCTCCCTCGGTGCTCTCAGATATGCCTGGGTCCCTTCTACCTTGGCCCTTCCTGGGCCCTTGCCGCCTTGCCTCATGTCTCCTGATCTAGAACACCTCCTCCAGGGAGCCCTCCCTAGTACTCCCATGCTCACTCTTGCACATGCCAGTCTTTTATTTATTTATTTATTTACTTATTTTATTTATCTGAGAGGCAGAGGCAGAATTAGAGGGAAAGAGAGAGAAAGGGGTCTTCCATCTGCTAGTTCATTCCCCAGATGGAAACAGCGGCCAGAGATGGGCCAGGAGCCAGGGGCTTCTTTTGGGTCTCCCACGTGAGTGCAAGGGACCAAGCACTTGCGCCATCCTCCACTGCTTTCTCAGGTGCATTACCAGGGAGCCGGGTGGGAAGCAGAGCATCCAGCATTTGAACCGGCTTCCACATGGGATGCAGGCAGGGGCTTAGCCTACTATGCCCCAGCACCGGTCCCACCTCACAGTCTCGTGTATCCTTTGGTGCCCCCTCTGGTCCCACCATGGCCTGCCTGGGACATGGGAAATGGAAAGGACCTTAGCATGGGCCTGGCCAAGCCTGTCAGTCGGATAGGGACCTCTGTCAACCATACAGACCACTGCCCAGACGGGTGCATGTGTTTCAATCATTGTGTCCCCTTAGAGGAGCCCAGGAAGCCCTGGGAGCTTTGGGCCGGGTGTTCATTTTGTCTCCTCTCACTGCCCACTCAGACGGGACCTATGGGATCTTAAAAGTGGAAGGGAACTGGTTATCTGAGTCTCTACCCAGGGCTGAACCCTCTGAGAGGGGCTCAGCACTTGCATTCTCCCGTGGCCAACAGCTCACTACCTTGGGAGCTAGCCCCTTTACCCTTCAGATAGGTGCTTCCTGGGCTGCCTTGAGATCTGTCATCCACAGCCCCCAGCCTGGCTCCAGGGACCTCCCCCGTGTTTTCCAACGTGCCGTCTGGTCCAGGATGAATGGCCCCATGCTTGCTACCGCTCCTCCTAAGACTCCCTCTCTCATAGCTGAACACACGTCACATGGGCACCACCTCACACACAAGGCTGTGGGCACAGGGGCCCTGCCGCCCTGCCACCCCCCTGAGCCTACTGTCTGGGGGACCCCAACCCGTTCCCATCCACCACTTCTCCATGAACTGTTGTGTAGTCTCCGTGACTCTGTAACCCGCTGAGCCTGAAGCTCTTTTCTAGACTGGTTAACAGACACATGACAGAAAACGTGCTGTCTTAGTCATTTGAAAAGCACAGTCAGCCGGGCTAAGCATGTTCATACTGCTCTGAAACAGAGGGCGGGAGCTGCCCCTCCTCACAGAACGGAAACTCTACGCTCGTTCGTTCACTACCACCTTCCTTTTCCTCTCTCCCCACTAGATCTGAGATCTTTGGCTTTCTGATGAACCAGGGATTGCCCCAGCTCTTGACCACAAACACCTGAAGGCCTCAGAGTGTCACTCTGCCCTCCGCCAAGTTGCCGCCTCCAGCCCTTTGCTCTCATCCCCCCATCTCTGCCTCTCCACCAAAACCTCAGGAATCTTGGGGCTCAGAGCCCCCCATCCCAAGCCCACCCCACCCCACAGCACTGAGAGCCCAGTGATGAGCCCCGCTGAGCCCCAGCTACTCCCTCCTTTAGCAAAACCCCCTTGGACACTGCAGCCCCCACAGCCTGGCCTGAGGGCTTTCCTCTCCTGGTCTCTGCTAGCCCGGGTGCCCTGAGACTTCGGACGGCCCTTCCTGTCCTCTCGGAGCCTCCATGGGATTTGACCTGAAGGCCCGGAGACTCAGAGGATCTGACCTGGCTGTGAGAGGGGGGTAGAGGACTGCTATTGGGTCAGGTCCTCAGCCTTGGGGACACAGCAGAGGAGAAAGGAGCTGGTGATAAGACCTCGGGCAGGGGACCCAGTGTGACCCTTCCTCCCTGCTCAGGTTTGCACCCTTCCTGCCACCACCTGCAGCCAGCCCTCAGGGCATGGGCTCCTGGCCAGGCCAGATGGGACTGGGTTGGTGGAGGGGCCTTCTGTGGCTCTCACTTAGGAACCACCCAACTCACCCCCACCCCCATGGAGGAGAGCCCCTGGACTCCTAAGGCCAGTGCTTGGTGCCTCGTGATCTTAGCCTGGCCAGCTCGTGTCCACAGAGGACAGGGGGCCCTCAAATCAGGGGGCACCTCCTTCCTGACCCCCAGAGTGCTGGGGTGCTCTTCTCCAAGTGCCTCTGACTCGTGTGCTTCCCTGCATCTTGGCTGTTGTTCAGTGCCAGTGTCTGTTTGCAAGGCTGTCTCCCCCTTGTGTGTGTGGGCCCTTTGAGGACAGGACATGCCTGGTTTGTCTCTGGACCTCTAGAATTCAACTGTGGGACCTGGCACAGGGGAGGTGTTCAAAGACAAGATGAACAGATGGGTACACTGGGATTGAGTAGATGATAGATGGAAGGGTGGTGAATGGTGACGCTGGCCACAAGATGGATCAGTGGGTGGATGAGTGTTAGATGAAGAGTGGAGGTATGGCTGGACAGTGCTGGAAGATGGATGGATGGGTGTTACATGGATAGAGAGGGGATGATGAAGGAGGGATGACACTTGCTGAAGGATGGATAGATGGGTGGGTAGGTGATTTGGAATGAGTGTCGGATGGATAGGAGAGGTTGAATGGATGGGGTTCCATTTCAGATCCAGGTTGGTGTGGCTTCTTTCCACTGACCTTGGCTGCCTTTGTCTTTCCCCAGTTATTCTTTGTAATCTTAGTCCCCTTTGACCTTGCCTTTTCTGAGGTCATGACCTAGATGGGCAAAGCCTCCACCTCTTACCCACTGTAGCCCTAAACCAAGCTGATCCCCCCCTTTTTTCTACATTGTTCCCTAATTCTGCCTCCTCAGCACTGCCCTTCCCTCGGCCTCTTTCCCTTAACTTGGTTTTGCCAGGCCAGGGTGAGCACCCCTCCCCCCAGCACTGATCCCCCAGCCAGGCCTTCCCAGGCCCCCTCACTCACCGTGGGGCTGGTCTGAGATACCCAGGCTCCTCCTGCCTACAGTTTCCTTCTGAGGTCCTGTGGCTGCCCGTCCGTCCCGGCCACCCCGCACTCATCATCAGCAGGGTCTTGAAGCTCCCAGCCCTTCCCGTTGCCCCGGATAAAGACTTAAACCCTTACCGTGGCGCGAGAGGGCTCACAGCATCACGGAGCTCCCTGTGCAGAGTGGTGTCAGGGATGGAAGTAGGATGAGCAGGACGCAGAGAGTGGCCCCCTGGCTGGGGTGCGGGGCGCCATTGACCTTGGAGGGCTGGGAGAGGTCTTTTTTCTGCACTGAGCACTCTCCATCCTGCCGTCGTTCCAGCTTCGAAACAGTTTAATGAGGAGGTGCTGAAGGCTCACAATGAGTACCGGCAGCAGCATGGCGTCCCTCCGCTGAAACTCTGCAAGAAGCTCAACCGCGAGGCTCAGCAGTGAGTCCCCCCAGCCGGCTGGCCGGGCCACCCGCGCCCTTCGCCGCCCTGCTGCTGAGGTCCCCGAGAGGCCACGGGCGGTTGGTGGGGGAATATGGGTTTTGGCACGGGCCACAGCCAGGCTTGAATCACCGCTCTGCCACGTAACCCGGGCAGGCCCCTTTGAGCCTCCGTTTGTGCCTCTGTAAAAGGGGACCCCATGGAGGCTCAGAGCCCACGAAGATGATGCTCCTCTGCTTCCTCTGGGAGCCCGGGCAGGGCAGGAAGCTCAGTCACTCAACGCGTGGGGGCCCTCCTGTGGGGATGGCCTGGCTGGGCCCTCTCTGAGGAAGCCCCACGGACTCCGGCAGGTACTCCGAGGCCCTGGCCAGCACGCGAATTCTCAAGCACAGCCCAGAATCCAGTCGTGGCCAATGTGGGGAGAACCTCGCTTGGGCATCCTACGATCAGACAGGTGAGTTGCAGCATCAACCCCTCAGACCCCTCCCAGCCCCTCATGGGAAGGGGGAGGAGACCCTGAGTTCTCAGAATCCGCTGCAAGCTGGCTTCAGCTCCCCAGGCAGTCTCCGCTGGTGGCTCGGGGCCAGCCCGCGCTGGGTGCAGGGACACTGATGAGTCAGACTGACCGCTGGTTTTGGGAAGAGCTCCCGGCTGGGGTGGGGGGGCAGGCGGGGAGCAAAGTCCCAGCCTGATTCTGCTGCCCCAGAGCCTGCTCGCTCCTTTCCTCACAATTTTCTGATTTAATTTTCCAACAGTGCTGGTGATCAGCAATAGAGCTGTTTTCATTTTGGAACACAAATCATGGTAAAGGCGGTTCCCGCGGGGCCAGCTCCACGTCTGAAAGGCTCCACCACGCTGGCCAGGCATTCCTGAGCTTCCTGGCTCCACAGCCCTGAAGTGGCTTTTTAGGAAAAATATCAGAGCACACTGCCTCGCTCTCTGAGGCTTGCTGCAAACCCCAGAGGGAGACTGAATGACTCCCTCCCTCCTCCGGGCCTCACATTCCTGGGAGTACCCAGGAATAGCCCCTGAGAGCTCTTGGTTTTCCCCAGCACAGCTGGAGCTGGATTCCTGCACAGCTGGCCCTGGGGCCCCCTCCCGGAGACAAGTGTGCTGGCTCCTGAGAAAGGCGACCCCCAAGCCTCTTCCCTGGCAGGGCGCGTGCTGGAGCTCCCGGGAGCCTAGGAGAGAAGAGGCCAGGGGTGGGAGGTGGGCGTGGGGGCTAGAGAAAGCCTCAAGTGTGCAGCCTGTAAAAGGGGATGTGCCTCTGTAAAAGGGGACCCCATGGAGGCTCAGAGCCCACGAAGATGATGCTCCTCTGCTTCCTCTGGGAGCCCGGGCAGGGCAGGAAGCTCAGTCACTCAACGCGTGGGGGCCCTCCTGTGGGGATGGCCTGGCTGGGCCCTCTCTGAGGAAGCCCCACGGACTCCGGCAGGTACTCCGAGGCCCTGGCCAGCACGCGAATTCTCAAGCACAGCCCAGAATCCAGTCGTGGCCAATGTGGGGAGAACTGCTGGGGGATCAGTGCTGGGGGGAGGGGTGCCTTCCCGGGATGCGGGTCCCTTCCCGGCCCATGTGGCTCCCTGGGCATCCAGAGTGAGTCCCTGCCCTCTGCAGAGAGACGGGTGGATCTCCAAGGCCAGGGCTCTCCGCACTGCACGCTCCAATCTTTGGCTGAGCTTTTGAAAAATGCGGCCGCCTGCAGCTCTTTTCCAGACGAATTCCAGAAGGTCTGAGCAAGGACACAGGCAGGAATCAATTTTCCTAAATACTCCGCAAGGAGGCCGAGGCGTGGCCCCAGGCTGCGGCAGCATCTGGGCCTTCCCCGGTCCTGCCGAGCTCAGAATCTGTTTTCCCAAGGTCCTCCGGCCACTCCTGCGCAGTGGCACGGAAGCGCCCCTCACTTGTGGCGCCAGCGTGGGGGTTCACAAAGGGGCCTCTTGGCCTTCCAGCCCGGCTGCCTTTTCTCCCCAGGAGCCAGCCGCGGGAGGAGATGAGGCCAGAGCTTCCGGGTTAGGAGCCCCCAGGAGCACACTACAGACGTGGGGCAGGCCTGCGCGGCGAGTTCGCGGCCCCGCGGGCACCCAGGCCGGGGCTCGGCCCTGTCTTCAGCCCGCACGTCCGAGCGAGCCCCCGGGGAGTCTCGGCGCTCGGTGCCCGGTCAGATCCCAGGTTGCGGCAGGCTTGGTTGAGGGCTTCGTGGGAGAAGATGGCGGCGGGCAGAGGGTTTGGGTGCCGCGTCCTGAACGGTGTCTTCTCCCTGCAGGAAAGGAGGTGGCCGACAGGTGGTACAGCGAGATCAAGAACTACAACTTCCAGCAGCCGGGCTTCACCTCAGGGACAGGTGGGTGGCAGGCTCCTGGGCGGGGGGCAGGCTGGGTGTCGCGGCCGCCCTGGGTTGCCTCTTCCGTTTTCCGGTTTGCCCTTGCCCCAAGGCCCGGCCACACGCAGCCCTGCACGAGGGAGGGAGAGCAGCCAGGCTGCGGGTTCCCGCCCAGCCCGGAGCGGTGCTGCTGGCTCCCAGACCCAGTTCCCATCTACCTCCCCAGAATCCTGCCTCCACTCTGGCCCCACTCGCCAGAACATTTCTGAAACTCTCCCTGCCCACATGCTCCCCTGACTGAACTGTTGCGGCCTCTAGTGCCAGGCAAGCCGGGCATCGGGGCAGGGCTCCTCCTCCTCCTCCGCCTCCACCTCCCTCCACGCCCCCACCTCCTTCCAGTCGCCGCTGCCAGCCTCTGGCCTCCCTGGCTGTTCCTCTCACCTTCTGCTAGTCCGTGGTTCAGGCGCGCTTAGAATGCACAGTCTGCAGTTTGGTGTGTGAACATGGGTCAGTTCCGGTCCTTCCCTGTGACAGGGGAGAGGGACAAGGGGTGGTCTCTAAGGGACATTTGAGCCTGGAGAGGGGGAATCCACCTTTCTCCTGCCACCACCACCCCTACTTCTCGTGTGGAGAGCGTCGACATTTAGCTTATGAAAGCCCCAGGCAGCCACTTTGTGCTCTGAGGTTCCTCTTCCTCCAATGCTGGTTTCACCAGGTTCCTTGGCTTTCCTTAGAACCCTCAGACTCCAGAAGGGATTCCCGGCCCACTCCCCCCTCCCCCACTCCACCTCACCCAGGGGTGGAACGATTTGCGGTCTCACCCTCCGGGCGGGTTTCTTCAGAAGCAGGAAGTGCGAGCTTTGAGAGCCAGTCGCCATTTCCTGCTGCTCCTCCGGGAGCAGAGGCTCTTACCCCTGGGTGGGGGCTGAGCCATTTGCCCAGCTCTTCCCCTCTCAGGCCCCACGCCCCAGACTCCAGGCCCTGCAGCAGGAGGGCGAGCAGGCGGACAGGGAGCAGGCCGGCCTCCACCCACCAGGGATGAAGAATGTGGCGGCGGAGCCCTGACTTCTCTGAGCAAAGTGCAGGAAGCCTTGTATGTCACAGCTCTTCCCCTGAGCCAGATGCTGAGCCACCGCACACGTGTGCAGGCAGCCTGTGAGCACTGTTCCTGCTGTCACACGGCCTCGTAGCACCGATGGAAGATAGGGCTTTATTGTACCCATTTTGCTGGAGAGGACGCTGAGGTCCACAAAGGGAAAGAGGCTTTTCTCAAGCCTGTAGTTCCCAGTCTGAAGCAGTTTCCAGGGCCCTGCTCCAAGGCGGCATCTCGCAGGGGATGGGGAGGGGTCAGAGCAAGTGATCACACTGATGGCATGTGCCACTCCTCACCCCCGCCTCTCCCACCCCTAACAAGGAAAACTCCAGGCCATGCCTGGAGCCAGAGAGAGGCCGGTGCTCAGGCAAGAGGGGGGCCTTGGTTGGTGTCCTGACGGGGGTGTGGGAGACCCTGGCCGGTCCTCAGGCCCATCACGCCTCAGCCTCTCCCACAGCCCCCGACTGCCTGCTGCACGGTTGCCCAGAGATCTGACTCTGGCAAAGGCGGAAGAGCCACTGAAACACTCTGCGGTCCGTGCCCATCCCAGCCCCGGGCTGCCGTCTTTTCTATATATAGAACTTGAATGGTGAACAGAGAGACAGACAGAGATCTCCCATCCACCAGTCCGTTCCCTGAATGCCTGCAACCGCTGGCACTGTGTCAGGCGAAGCCAGAGACACAGAAATCAGTTGGACTCTCCCACATGGTGGCAGGTGCCCAAGTACTTGAGCCGCCTCCCACCGCTTCCCAGGGTGCACATGGACAGAAAGCTGGAATCGGCAGCGGAGCCGGGGCTTGAACCCAGGCACACATGGGACGCAGGTGTCTCAACGGCTGCACCACAGGCCTGCCCTAGGAAACGGCTTCTCATAATTACTTTGCTATCTTCTGCTTAAATGAGTACACTTGTTTCCTTATTCTCAATGAGTAATACTTTTACATGAGCAGAAGGTTGAAGCTATATAAGGTGAAAAGTTTTAATTCAAGCTCTGACCACTGGCACTCTTCCTTTTATTTATTTATTTATTTTTAATTTGTTTAAAAGAGCAACACAGAGAGAGGGAAGGGAGGAGGGATATCTTCTAGTCACAGGTTCACTCCCCAAATGCCCACAACAGCTATGGCTGGGCCAAGCCAACGCCAGGAGTCAAAATCTCCATCCAGGTCTCCCACGTGGGTGACAGGGACCCAGGTACTTGGCCCATCCTCTGCTGATTAACAAGGCACTTTAGCAGGAAGCTGGATTGAAAGTTTGTGTTCTGGCTGCTCCACTTCCCATTGAGCTCCCTGCTGATGCACCTGGGAAAGCAGCAGATGACCCAAGTGGTTGGGCCCCTGCTACTCACGTGGGAGACCTGGAAGAAGCTCCTGGCTCCTGGCCTTGGTTTGGCCCAGCGCTGGTCATTGCAGCCATCTGGGGAGTGAACCAGCAGATGGAAGATCTCTGTCTCTCTGTCTCTTCCTCTCTCTCTGTAACTCTGACTTTCAAATAAATAAATAAATCTTTAAAAAAAAAACAAAAGCAAAAGAAAAAGAGTCATTGTTAGTAGATTAGATTTAGAAGCCAGTGAGTATCTGATGGTTGCTAAGGAAGTCATGTCCTTTAATTAATCTCTAAATGCGCATAACTTAATTACCTCTGTGCAGCCAAGAGGAGGAACTGCTTAGCCGCCTCTGCTTGGAGAAGCCGCCACAGGCGTTCCTGCCGTCCTGGGAGGTGCTCCTCTTCTGGCCAGCCAGCAGATTCATGGCAGCCGCTGCCTCTCTCTGGGAGACAGGGAAAGGCCGGGTCCATGGCCACGGCCTGTGGTCTCTGGGGAGAAATGGCGTAGTAACAAAGGCCCCCTCAGGGACCTCTGGCAGTGCTGCTGGGAGTCGGGAGCACAGGGACCAGCGGAGGGTGGGCGCTGAGTGCTTCTCCTTTGTGCCGAGCAGAAAGCAGAGTGTGCGGGGAGAGGTTTGATCCCTCGAAGGCTAAGTGGGAAAGGAGTGCGTCCAAGGCTGATTTTCTTCTCATTCTTGCTTCAGTTATGTAGGCGTCAGTGCTTACAGTGGGTAATCCTCACGAAGAACTGAGCGATCTTAAGTCTTTTGTGGATGTAGACAAAGAAAGAAATTATACCGAAATTTTAAAAAGTACAAAAACAGGGAGCCAGCGCCGTGGCACACTAGGTTAATCCTCTGCCTGCGGCGCCAGCATCCCATATAGGCACTGGGTTCTAGTCCCAGTTGAACTCTTCCAGGCCAGCTCTCTGCTGTGGCCCGGGAGTGCAGTGGAGGATGGCCCAAGTGCTTGGGCCCTGAACCCCATGGGAGACCAGGAGAAGCACCTGGCTCCTGGCTTCGGATTGGCTTAGCTCCAGCCATTGCGGCCATTTAGGGAGTGAACCAAAGAAAGGAAGATCTTTCTCTCTGTCTCTCTCTCTCACTGTCTGTAACTCTACCTGTCAAATAAATAAATATATGAATCTTTTTTAAAAAAAAGTACAAAACCAGAATTCAGCGATCAAGGGGAAGAAACAGAAGTTAGTCAGTGAACATTTTTTTCAGTCTTTACCATGTTCAAGACACAGTGGGAGATGACAATCTGGTCTCTTCCCTGAAAGGCTAGAAGAATGGGGATCTCTCTCTCTCTCTCTCTTTTAAAGTTTGTAATAAAGCACAAATCACACAGAAGTTACCATTTTGATCCAGTTTAAGTAGTTCACTGGCATTAAGTACATGATAGGGTTGATTGTGGCAGCCATCCCCACCACCCAGCCCCAGACAGAAACTCTGTACCCATTACCAGCAACTGTCCAAGCCCGCCTCCTCCCAGCCACGGCCCTTGGTAAGCCCTACTCCACTTTCAGTCTTCAGGGATTTGACTATTCCATGTACCTCACATAAAGAAAATCATATAATATGTGTTGTGTCTGTCATATAATATGTTGCTTCACATAGCATAATGTTTTCAAGGTTCACCCATATCATACCACGTATCAGAATTCCTTTTGAAAGCTGTATAATAGTCCGTTTTGTTGATCCATCCCTTTGCTGATAGGCATTTGACTGTGTGACTCTGGGCCAATTGCTTAACCTCTCTGCTATGCACATAGGTGTATAAATACCCAACTCTCTACTTGCAGTATTCTGGGTGTACACACACAAGTGGAATTGCTGAAGCCCATGCAATCCTGTGTTTAATTTTTGAGGAATGGCTATACTGTCTTCCATCACAGCTACACCATTTTTTTCATTCCCATCAACAACACCCAAGAGTTCCAGTTTCTTCCACATCCTCTCCAACATGGGATTTTAAAAAATTATTCCTGGATTTTTTTTTTTTTGTCCTATGTTGTGAGTGGTTGTGTTCTTTCTTAACTACCCATGCCTGTCATTTTACTCCTGCCTCCCACTCTCAGTCTCTTCCTTCTTCATCAGATATTCATTGAGCTTCTGCAGGATGCCACACCCAGTACTGCACACGGGGCATAAAACCCACATGGTGCCTGACCTCATGTCTTGCGCACTCGCCACCCACATACTTAGCGGGAAACAGCCTCGCGTTAGTGAGGAGTGCTCTGCTTGCCCTGGAGGCTGATATCCCCCGATCTCTGTGAATGCTGAACAGGAAAGACGGGAGAGAGGGACACCCCACACACACACACACACACACTCCCAAAAGATGAGAAGAATTTGTGCTTGGTGAGCGAAGGATATGTCACAGCATCCGCTGTTTGACCCCGAGGTGGCGGGAGAGTTGGAAGCTAGGCTACTTAAGAGAAGGGCGGACGGCTTGGGAGCCAGGAGCCAGGCACAGAGCAGCTTCAGCAAAGCCACCCAGGTGTCTGGAGGACAGAGCAGCAGCTTGCAAAGGAACAGAGCTGTTCGCCTCAAAGCAGAGGGACCTGTCCCATCCATCCACAAAAGTTTATTCCACACTGTTCATGTCTAGGCTAGACCAAGTTGCTGGGCATACCTTGACGGAGGAAACAAACTTGGGCTCTGCCTGTGTGGGGCTCGCAGCCTGGTGAGAGAGCCAAGAAGTAACCAAGTAGTCAGGCAGACTTAGCGCTGCCGATGGTAAGCACTCGGCACTGGCGTTTGGCCTTGCAGTTCCGATGCTAGCGAAGGTGCCTGTGTCCCACATCTGAGGATCAGGTTTCACCTCTTGATTCCAGCTTTCTGCCAGTGCAGGTCCTGGGAGGCAGTGGTGACGGCTCAGGTGTGGGTTCTGCCACCCACACGGGAGACCTGGATTGAGATCCTGGCTCCCGGCCTCAGCCTGACCCAGTGCAAACCAACATGGGCCTTTGGGAAATGAGCCAGTGGCTGGGAACTCTCTCTGATTGTCTCTCTCCCTCTCAAGTCAATAAATAATAAATTTTGAAAAAGAATACCTTGGGATGGTGGCGTTCAGTTAATTAAAAGGTGGTTGCAAAAGGCTTCTTTGAACAGATGGCGTTTAGGCTGACACCGTGGGGTAGGAGGCTGCTGGCCATCAGAAGATCATTTCATTCCATGGCTAGTGTGCGCCGTGTTGACCGCTGGGAAGTAACCTGATGTGCCCAAGGAATGGACAGGAGGCTACTGGGCCAAAGCATTCACTTCCATTCTAGGGACAGCTGGACATGAGAAGGGATTTTTAAGCAGGGAGATAAGCAGATGTGATTTATGTCCCCAAATGCTCACTCTGGCTACGTAAGTGAAGAGGGAGTTGGAAGGGACCAATGTGGAGGCCAAGAACCAAGCAGGTGGCCACTGTGATGGTCCAAATGCGAGCCTGGTTGTGGGAGTAGCTGGACTTGAGTTGGATCTTAGAGTCGGATTCTTCAGGATGGGCTGTGGTGAGGGAAGTGAGGAATGCAGACCCACCCCTAGGAGTGCGCACTGGGGTACTGTTGATGCACTGGGGTACTGTTGACGGAAACAGGAGGGCTGGGACAGGAATCCATCCTGGGGACCGAAGGCGAGGGTGGGGTTGATAGGTTGAATCGGAGACGGCTCTGAGTCATCCGAGTGGAAATGCCCAGTGAGTGGTTGCAGGAACACAGAGCAGAAAGTTGCACTAGAGAAGCAAATTGGAAGCCAGGGAAAGACGAAATTGTCTAAAGAGAGTAGAGAGAGAGAGAGGAGAAGAGAACGCAGGATGCAGCCCTGGGAAACGCAGGCCCTGTAACATTTACAAGTGGGGTGGAAGAGCAGGAGGGGAGGCGGGCGGTGGGACAGGAGGAACACCAAGAACCTGCGATGTCCCGGAGTGCTTTCAAAAGCAGGGGGAGGGGCAGCCAGCTGTAACAAGTGTTCCCAAGAAGTCAAGTGAGACAACGGTGACCGCTGGGGGGGGGGGGGGGGGGGGACAGCACCGAGATCCCTGGGGACCCTGCAGAGAGCATGCCTGGGCGCAGCTGCAGGCAGCTGCCAGGTACGGTAACACCCTAGCTGTTGGGGGCACCAGGCTTTGTCGTGATCTCAGGGGAGGTGATTGGGGCAGTGTGGCTGACGGAAGAGACCCTATGCCTCGGAAATCGGGCTGCCTCCTTGCCCTGGTTGGGGTCTGTGGGGTCAAGATGGTGCTAGGGCTCAGGCCTCGCTAGCAAGATTCTCTCAAGCCTCTGTTACCTCAGCTGTCTCCCTTTCCCGCCCCCTGTCCCCCTGTAGGACACTTCACCGCCATGGTATGGAAGAACACGAAGAAGATGGGCGTGGGGAAGGCGTCAGCGAGTGACGGCTCCTCCTTCGTGGTGGCCAGATACTTCCCAGCCGGGAATGTCGTCAACCAGGGCTTCTTCGAGGAGAACGTCCTGCCTCCGAAGAAATAACAGGTGCAGCGGGACCGGAAGGTGTGAGACCTGAGCCTGTGGATATGAAGTGCCTCCAACGCCAAAGCCCAGCTGTGTGTCCGTCCCTGTGTGTGCGGTGCGTGTGCGCACCTCTCGTACACACACCCGGATACACAGTTCTGCACCAGCTCGTTCTTCCTCCAGGGATGAGCAGAGGAAGCCTTTGCCCTGGTGGTGGTGAGCTAGACCACAATGTTTTGGATTTGGGGTGGGAGGGGGAAGTCAATTTGTAAACATGTTTTGGTTATCTTGTAAGCAAGCTTCTTTTGTATCTTTCTTCTAATACCCATCCTTGGACTTTTTTGTATTCCAACCATTTGTGATGCCAAGAAGAGAAGTTCACGTCTCTGCTCTCCACGTGTTGCTCTCTACTTTGGGGAGATATTTAAGACTACCCAGCTAGCCTTCCCCTCCCAGGACCCAAAACGCAGCTTTAAAGGCCCCACTGTAAAGCAGCTTCCATGGAGCCTGGGCCGGCCAGGGGCTGCGTCTCACCGAAGGGTTGAGATTTCTCAGCTGTGAGCCATGATGTCATCCTGCATGTCTCTGGGGGATTCTCTTGTGCCTGCCAAGGACAGAGCAGAGAGAAACGCTTTGCCTCTTTCTACCTCCAAATAGCACAGCACCCTAGCCACAACCACCTCTTGCCCTCCCCTCGTCTTTCTTCTTAAACTCTTGGGGCTCTTCAGAGCTCATTGTGCTAGCCCACCATGCGGGGAGGGCCAGGCCTGGCGCTCCCCTCTCTGCCCGGCTAGGTGACCCGGGACAGCCCCTCACGCTGCCTGGGCTCTCGGCCAAGTAGCCCTGGCTGGATGAAGTCACTAGTGTGGGGGTGCTGGTGAGCTCACTCGGGGGCCCCCGGAGGAAGCCCTCCAGCCTTCCCACGCAGGGCGGGGACCTGGCCTGTTCCTGGCAGCTGTGGCTGCAGCTGTGCTGCCCCTCCCTCCCTCGCGGAATGTGTGACAGGTCCAAGTGTTCCAGGGCCACGTCTTGGGCAGGGGGCTTAGAGACGCTAATTTGGTTCTGGGTTTTGCCTCAAACTAGACCAGTGCCTTTGAATAGCAGTCTCACAAGGCCCAGATGTGAGGGAGCAACCCAGGCGCCAAGCCCAGTGTCCCCGAAATCAAGGCATCTCCCATCTGCAGGACGGGGGTGGCAGAGGGGAGTGAGGGGGTTGAGGCTTCAAGACAGGAGTCTGGGCAGGCCAGACCCCGACGCAGCCTGCGAAAGGTCAGTGCTGCACTGGGAACAGTATTGTGCCACGCCTCTCAGCCCACCAGGGATATTGACTAATAAGAAAATAAAGCCTTGTGTGTAACGTCTTCCTCCGTGTGATTCCTGCCCCGCTGCGGTCGGTGGCTGAGACAGCCTGTAGGGCTGAATTCCTCTCTTGAGTAACTCAAGCCGACCCTCCCCATTTTGAAGACGGTGCTGCTTAAACGGCCAGTTGGGGGTGTACCTGTGGCACAGCAGTAAAGCCGCCACCTGCAGTGCTGGCATCCCATATGGGCACCAGTTCAAGTCCCAGCTGCTCCTCTTCTGATCCAGTTCTCTGCTATGGCCTGGGAAAGCTGTATAAGATGGCCAAAGTACTTGGGCCCCTGCACCCACGTGGGAGATCTGGAAGAAACTCCTGGCTCCTGGCTTTGGCCTGACCTAGCCCTGGCTGTTGAGGCCATTTGGGGATTGAACCAGCAGATGGAAGATCTCTCTCTCTCTCTCTCTCTCTCTCTCTCTCTCTCTCTCTCTGTATCTCTGCCTTCCAAGTAAATAAATAAATCTTAAAATAAAAGGCTACGATTTGAACCCTGGGAGCCAGTCGCACACAGCTGATAGGATTCAGAGGGCCACCGAGGGCAGCCAGTCCCTCAGCTGGCTATCGGCTGGGGACTTGAACTAAGAATCATGGGGAGACTGTTCCGGGTGGGGGGGACTTCCAGAAATGAGGGTGTGTGAGTTCACATGAGGGCCCCCGCAAACCAAAGCTGGGCTACTATGGGAAGTACATAGAAGTGAGAAAGCCAGGTGCTACAGGTGGGCAGGAGGAAGAGGAGGAGAAACCAAAAAGGAAATGACCCATTCCTGAGCTGGGTCGTTTCCGGCCAGGTTTTTGTCAGGGCTCGCCCCAGAGGTGAGAAGAGTGGAGGCGGAAGCTGGGGCAGGGTGGAGGGTGGAGGGCAGCGACCTGGCTGAGGTTCTTGTTTGGCCACAGCTGGCAAGCTGCCAGGCAGTGAACTTCCTGATAGCTCCTACTCCACGCGCGCGCACACACACACACACACACACACACATACATACACACACACATACACACACACACACATACACACACACAGCCAGGTGGTGGCAGCTGGGCCCGAGGCATGAGCTTTCCAGGGTGGAAGGGAGGACAGCCAGAGGGCGGAGCCTGCAGAGCAAGGTTGGGGCACTGGTCACACCTCTTGAGGGCAGCAAGCCCTACAGCTCGCCAGCCCTCTTGTGACCAGAGAGCCCAGGACGGAGCCGGCAGTGAGCCTGGATTTGAGCAGGCCCCCTTGCTGAAGCTGCAGGAGATCGGGCATGCATTGGGTCTGCCGGGGCCGCTTGGGCCTCCGGGACACGGGCGCATCCGTAGGCTCTCTCGGGCTAGAAGGCTAGTGCCTTCCTGCCTTGCTGCTCTGGGACATGAAACCAAAGCGGGCGTGGCCACCTTCCCCGTCAGACGCCCCCAAAGCAGAAGCGTGTGCAGGCAAGGGAGCGGGTGGCACAGCAGGCCAGGCCCTCCCATCCTTGCTCCTGGGAGGGAGGTGCCCAGGCGGGCAGACCTGCTAGCCTGGCCAGGGTCTCATCCTTTTCCTAAGTGGCTGCTGCTGCCCGCAGGCCAGGGAAGCACTTCCGGCACACTCTGTGAGAGGGCGCTACTTAGCCAAGGCATAGCAGGCCTGGGGGAGGGGGCGACAAGTGCACCACCCAGTGGGGAAAATACATCTCACCCCAAGGGACAGAGCCTCTGTCCCATGCAGGCATCAAACGGCCCAAACGGCTGCTCCGGCTGAGGGCGGAGGCTCCGGGTGGCCCCTTCCCGCTCCTGGCACAGATGCACCCCGGGCGCCCCGCGGGGCCCAGGAGGCGGGGAGTGCGGACGCTCACCCCAGGGACCGCCCGAGAGGACGCCCCGAGTCAGAGAAGGCTGCCCTCTGGCGGCGCGCGCCCGTCCGTGAACGGGGGTGGGGCGGGAGTCGGGGGTGGGGGTGGGGGTTGGGAGAGAAGTGTGCCAGCAGGCTGTGCGCCCTCGAGCCCGCAGCCTGAATTCCAGGGTCGCGGAGGGAGGAGCTGCAAGGTGGAGCCCTTAGGGGCGTGGAAACACAGCGGAAAGGGGCACCTCTGCTCTTTACTGGGGTGGTGCCTGGAGCAGAGGCCGCGCTCCAGCGGCTGCAAATGACCCGCCAGCCCCACCGTGTGGCCGGAGCAGGCCCAGAAGCCGGCTCAGAGGGCACGCAACCTCGCATCCACCGCAGACCGCCAGGGCGCTGGGTGGCCTGGGGTGAGAAGGACTCTGTAGTCCGCATTTACAAACTTTCACTAGGAGCCAAAGTCCTCCTTACCACTTTAGCCATTTTCTCATGAAATTTTGAGTCTTTTTTCAACATTTGATTTATTTGGAGAGAGAGAACACCCATTCCTCTGGTTCACTCCCCAAATTCTCACTAACAGCTGGGGCGGGGCCAGGCAGAAGCCCTGAGCTAGGAACTCCATTTGGGTCTCCCATGTGAGCAGCGGGACCCAGACATTTGAGACATCACCCGCTGCCACCCAGGGTGCACATTAGCGGAAAGCTGGAATTGGGAGCCAAGCTGGAAGTCAAGCCCGGTTATGGGATGTTAGGCCACACCGAGGCTGAGAATCTGAGCCACTCGTCCAGGACCACACTTGATGGAGAGAGCTGGCCTGTCACGGCTCCTGACATTTTATCTTTTTTAAGATTTTTTTTTAAATTTGAGTAGAGTTACAGACAGAGGGAGGGACAGAAGGAGAGGTCTTCCACAGCTTGTTCACTCCCCAAATGGCTGCAACAGCCAGAGCAGAGCCAGCCTAATGCCAGGAGCCAGAAACTTCCAGGTCTTCCACAATGGGTGGACTTGGGCCATCTTCTACCACTTTCCCAGGCCACAGCAGAGATCTGGATCAAAGGAGGAGCATCTGGGACACGACCCAGCACCCTTATGGGATGCTGGCACGGCAGGCTGGGGCCCAGCCCACTACGCCATAGCATCGGCCCCATTCTCCAACATTTTACAACAAGGCACTTGGATACAGGGAGAGAATGCCCCATTCTGTGATGGAATCAGCAGAATCAGGCTTCAGAGGGCTCCACGTGCTGGATCCTGCGTCCCTGCTCCAGTGAGTGGCTTCCCTCACTCCCTTTAGGCTGAAGAACAGTGTCCGTGGCCACAAAGGTCAGAAGCCAGAGGACACTGCTTTTCTTCTCTGATGTCTGGGAGCCTTGGCCGATGAGGGGACTCAGGTAGAGTGGTCAGGAGTCCCCTGGAAGGGGGACAAGTTCTAAGTTAGGGATGACTTGGGTTTCAGGCTGGCTCCGGGGTCTTGGGCACACCTCTTCTCCTCTTAGGGCCCCAATTTCCCTCCTACAAAATGAGAGGATTCTTCTAGATTATCTGGACACTTCCCTTCCCCCACCCCCTTATCTCCCCTACACAAGCCTTTCCCCAGAGTCCCACCCAAACTGCACCGAGGTTTGAAAGTCTCCGATGGGAGCTGCAGCCCATCCATGGGTTTCCTTCTGAGCTGGCCCCAAGCTGTAGGTGCCAGTAGGGCATGTGGTTGGAGTAGGGCAGGCTGGAGTGATCAGACAGGAGAAGGGCCCAGGGCCTCTGAGAAACACCCCAGGGGAGGGGCCTACATTGTGATGACCTCATCTACTCTATGACATCATCCTCTCTCCCACCCACCCCCCACTCCTCCCTAGTCAACTACTCTGCAAACAACCATCAGTCTGGATCCCAAAGGCCTGAGATAGTTTGTTCTCCAGTACCTGCTGGTGATCTTCTGCCTCAGCCAGCAAGAAGCACCATGAAATTGGAATTCACCGAGAAAAACTACAACAGCTTCGTGCTGCAGAACCTGAACAAACAGAGGAAACGCAAAGAGTACTGGGACATGGCCCTGACCGTGGACCACCATGTCTTCTTTGCACATCGCAACGTGCTGGCTGCTGTCTCCCCACTGGTGAAGAACCTCATCTCCAGCAACGACATGAAGACTACCGATGAGCTCTTCATCACCATCGACCCCAACTACCTGAGTCCCGCCACGGTGGACCAGCTCTTGGACTACTTCTACAGCGGCAAGGTGGTCATCTCAGAGCAGAACGTGGAGGAGCTGCTGCGGGGGGCCCAGTATTTCAACACCCCACGCCTCCGAATTCACTGCAATGACTTCCTCATTAAGTCCATCCGCCGTGCCAACTGCTTGCGCTACCTATTCTTGGCTGAGCTGTTTGAGCTCAAAGAGGTGTCAGACTTGGCTTACTCGGGCATTCGCGACAACTTCCACTACTGGGCCAGTCCCGAGGGCTCCCTGCACTTCATGCGCTGCCCACCTGTCATCTTTGGCCGCCTGCTCCGGGATGAAAACCTTCACGTGCTCAACGAGGACCAGGCCCTCAGTGCACTCATCAACTGGGTGCACTTCCGGAAGGACGAGCGCGAGAAGTATTTCAAGAAGTTCTTCAATTACATCAATCTCAATGCAGTCTCCAACAAGACGCTCATGTTTGCCAGCAACAAGCTGATGTGCATGGACAACAGCTCAGCCCACGCCACCCTGATCGAGAGTGTCTTGATGGACCGCAAGCAAGAGCGGCCATGCAGCCTGCTGAGCTACCAGCGGAAGGGGGCCCTGCTTGATTCGGTGGTCATTCTCGGTGGTCAGAAGGCCCACGGCAAGTTCAACGATGGCGTGTTTGCCTATATCATCCAAGAGAACCTGTGGCTGAAGCTCTCAGAGATGCCCTACCGAGCAGCAGCCCTGAGCGCCACAGCTGCCGGTCGCTACATCTACATCTCTGGTGGCACCACGGAGCAGATTTCAGGGCTCAAAACAGCCTGGCGATATGACATGGACGACAATTCCTGGACCAAGTTGCCTGATCTGCCGATAGGGCTTGTCTTCCACACTATGGTGACCTGTGGGGGGACAGTGTACTCAGTAGGTGGAAGCATTGCCCCGAGGCGGTATGTCTCCAACATCTATCGCTACGATGAGCGCAAGGAGGCCTGGTGCCTGGCAGGGAAGATGAGCATCCCTATGGATGGCACAGCGGTGATCGCCAGGGGGGACCGACACTTGTACATTGTCACCGGCCGGTGCTTGGTTAAGGGCTACATCTCCCGGGTCGGTGTAGTGGACTGCTTCGACACCAACACCGGGGACGTGGTCCAGTGTATCACCTTCCCCATTGAGTTCAACCACCGGCCCCTGCTCTCTTTCCATCAGGACAATATCCTCTGTGTGCACAGCCACCGGCAGAGTGTGGAAATCAACCTGCAGAAGATCAAGGCCAACAAGACAACCACCTCAGTGCCTCTCTTGCCCAACAACTGCCCCTTGGATGTGTCCCATGCTATCTGCTCCATTGGAGACAGCAGGGTGTTCGTATGTGGGGGTGTCACCACGGCCAACGATGTCCAGACAAAGGACTACACCATCAATCCAAACGCCTACTTGCTGGACCAAAAGATAGGCGAGTGGAAGACCCTGGCCCCCCCACCAGAGGCACTGGACTGTCCTGCCTGCTGTCTAGCCAAGCTTCCTTGCAAGATTCTTCAAAGGATTTAAACAACTTTTTAAGTGGGAGAATAAGTAAATGCATTATTATTCACAATTTAATGAGAGAGAGAAAGAGAGAAAGGTGGCCTGTTGGTTCCTTCTTAGTTTCAGTCTACGCTTAGTCCCGAAGGTGGAGGTCTTGGGCTAGTGCTGCTCCCAGTGGGTTTAAATTCCAGGGTACTGTGTTGCTGAGGCCACCCAGCGGAGGCTGCAAAGAAATCCCTGGTGGGTGGGATTGAGGCATCTCCTGGGCACTGGCCAAGGTGGTGTCCAGAAAGCTCCCTATTCTGTGCCCCTGTGGTCCCCATTCAGATGTCGGCTACGCTGGCAGGTAAACCTTTGCCCGGGGTTGCAGAGTTTCAGGTCCTGCGACACCCACTTCCCTTAGGTCTTCCAGGAAGGCAGGAAAGGACCCATCCCAGGTCGGGAAAAGCAGCCTTATGGGCTGGGGAGGGAGAAGGTGCCGGGGGCAAGGGGAAGGAGGCCGAAGGAATGAGGCAGGGAGTGATCTAGCTCTTGTATTTGTTGTTAGCTTTGTGTCTCATTTGTGAGAAAATTAGGGGTTGCTTCCACCTTGCTTCCAGGGAGCATAAGCTCATAGAGAACTTTCTCCAGGAATCCTACGGACTGGGAGTAGAAGTGAGGCCGGGAAAGGGGAAACAGAAACCCAGGTCTGTAGTGGACAGAAGCCTGGGTACGAGGCAAGACGACAGGATCAAAGAGGCAGCACGGGGTGGACTCTGGGGCCAGGTGGCCACGTTCAACCAGCTCCATCGCTTACTGGATAACCCTGGACAAATTGCTAAGATTTCTGTGCCTTGGTTTCCTTATCTGTGAAAGCTTATAATAAGAATGCCACTGCATGGAGTGGATGTAAGGTTTAAATGAGTGCGTGCAACATGCCCAGGATGAGCCTGGCGTGTGTTAAAGTGTTACAGGAGCACTTCTTCAAATGCAGCAAAAAGAGCTGCATGAAGAGTCAGATTCTTGGGCCTTTTTTTTTTCTTTTTTTAAATATTTATTTACTTGAAAGGCAGAGTTACTGGTTCACTCCCCAGGTGGCTGCAATGGCCGGGGCTAGGCTATGCCAAAGCCAGGAGCCAGGAACTCATCTGGGTCTTCCATGAGGGTGCGGGGACCTAAACACCTGGGTCACCTTCTGTTGCTTTTCCCAGGCACATTAGCAGGGAGCTGGATGGAAACTGGAACAGCCGAGACTTGAACTGGTGCCCAAATGGGATGACGGAGTTGCAGACAGCAGCTTTACCCTCTAAGCCACCACACTGGCCCCAACTTGGGCTCTTAAGTAAGGCAACCTAAAATGCTCTGTGAGACTCCCTACCTGAAAGTCTTGGTAAGCTTTCCTCCTTTCGTACTACCTGTTTACCTTTCACTCATTTCTGCCCTCACCTGCAATCCTCAACAATTTAGAAGAAATTGACCAACTCCTTGAAAACCACATACAATTTTCATTCATTCACTCATGAACTTATTTATCTTTTCATTCATTTATTCTCACACACACACACACACACACACACACACACCAGTCACTGAAGCCTCTCTGTGCCAGGTCCCTGTTCCAGGGCCTAGGCCAGGGCATGACAATCTGCATGCCAGGAACTGAGCGCCTATACTAATACCATTCAGCAGCACATGTGAATGCAAGCCACATGTGTGGGTTACATTTTTCTAGCAGCCATGTTACCAAAGTGAAATTAATTTTAATAACACTCTATCTGACCCAATACATCCAAAGTATTTCCATTTAACATGGAAGCAATGTAAAATTTATCAAGATACTCAACATTCCTTCTTTCCCCCACGCTAAGTGGACAGGATTGGGTGCACAGCTCAGTGCAGTCTCACAGCTGTAATGTCCCTGCGACATCAGTGGCTACTGTGCTAGACCACGCAGGACTCTTCAGACATCCTCTTCATTCATGGTTCAGAAGGGCTCCCCCTCCTCCTTCCCGCTTCCTCCTGCTCAACCAGCTCCGCACCACCTTGCCGGCTGCTGGGCGGCCTCTCCCCCAAGCCCACTCCCAGCCTGCCCCTGCCAAGGCTTACTCTGACCTTGGACTTCACAGCGGACCCTCTCCCCCTTGGGATTTTTCCCACATCTTGCACTCCTCCAACCCTGGAGAGCCCCCACCACTGCCCACCTCCCAGCTGGAAGAGCAGGCTCTCTTCTCTCCACAGACTGGGCTCAGCTGTGCCTCCAGCCCACTCCCTACACCAGTCCTCACAGCCCGTTCTCCTGCCTGCCCTGGCCTGTCCCTCCCTCCCTCCTCCTTTCTCCCAGTTCTCTTTCTGCCACGAGACCCCCAGATAAACAACAGTCTTATGACCTGAGCTCCATGAACAGTCTCACGTCCACCCCATGCTCAGCAAGGCTTCTGCTCCCTGGCATGACCTCAGAGGGAGATGTGTCCTTCCCCGATTCCAAGCCAATCCCTCCCGGCTCTGGGTTCTGCCATCGCCCAACATCTAGGGTCCTCAGTCCCCCCTCTCCACACTCTCCTCCTGGCTCCTTCTCTTCATTCCATAAATATCCTGGAGGTCTCGTAAACACAGAGCCGCCTCATCTCTGAGCCTGCCTCTTGCTACCTTCCCCTCTATTACCTCAGGCGAGCGTCCTTAAATGTTGTCTTGCTCTGTGGCCCTGCCCCCACTTCTGAACGGGTGCTAGCCTACAGTCTGGATGGTCACCGCCTCACCACCAAGCTGTGTTCTGACAACACTGGCCTCTGGGCTGGGCCATACTGACTACTGCCACCTGTGTCAAAATCGCTCTGGTGCTGGCTAAAATGGGCGGGCTCTGGCACAGTGGGGTGCTAAGTTGATATATTGGCCAGTGTCTCCCTCCCTTGCATCCTTCTCTGCTTCCTTCCTTCCTTTCCCCTCCCCACATCAAAACCAGACCCGAGGCTGAGGCAAGCAGGGCCTGTCACCTTGCGGAGGCTGGCGCAGCTGATGTTGAGCAGGAATCAGAGGCAAATCCTTGGCTTTGGCTGCTAAGGAAACTTGGCATTTGTGGCAGAGAGCATGGTCTTGAAGGATAAGGCTTTTGAATTACAACCTAGGTCTTCAAGTTGGGGTACGTGAAGTCTTTCTAAGGGATTCCAGCCATGTATAATTTTAAGGGAATCTGTTTTGAGACCCTCAACTTCTTTCCTAAAATTGTCTGAGAAGACATTCGTGTGAAGGTTTCACTTCAGTTCTTTTCCAAATGGTCCTTTATATTCACACATGGCGGGGGGTGGGGGGAGATAAAGGCAGAGGGCTTTGCCTTTCCCAAATACTCCTAGGATGTGTTGCCCTGGGATGCACATAAGAGCTAAAACTGGGGTCAGTGAAGGCCCTTTCATCACGACACCACTCTTCAATTTTCTGTTTTTTTCTGTTCTTCCTATACAGTATTTCTGTTAAGTGTGAAGTCCAGTGTTTAAAACTGGGGTATTTTGGTATAAGTTGGCTTGTTCAGAAATGCACAATAATATAGTGGAATGATGACCTATTTTTAAAAGACTTACCGAGCTATGAATCACATACTATACAACTCACTCATTGAATGTATGCAAGCAACTCAGTGGCTTTTAGTATATACACAGAGCTGTGCAGTGATCACTACAGTGAATTTTAGAATATTTTTGTTACTCCAAAAGAAACCTCACATCCTTCCAGCCCTAAGCCACCACTAACCTCCTTTCTGTCACTATGCATTTGTTTATTTTGTACATTTCATATAAATGAATCATACAACATGGGACCTTTTATCTGGCTTCTTTCACTTAGCATGTTTTTTTTTTTTTAAGATTTTTATTTATTTATTTAGAGGTACAGTTACAGACACACAGAGAGAGACAGAGAGAAAGGTCTTCCATTTGCCGGTTCATTCCCTAAATGGCCACAACAGCCAGAGCTGGGATGATCCAAAGCCAGAAGCCAGGAGCCAGGAGCTTCCTCTGGGTCTCCCACGCAGGTGCAGGGGCCCAAGTATTTGGGTCATCTTCCACTGCTTTCCCAGCCCATAGCGGAGAGCTGGATCAGAAGAACAGCAGCCAGGACTAGAACTGGTGCCCATTTGGGATGCCGGTGCTGCAGGTGGAAGCTTTAGCCCACTACGCCACAGCACCAGCCCAACTTAGCATATTTTTAAAGTCAATCCATGCTGTGGCGTTTGCCAGGACTGCACTCCATTGTGTGGATATACCATATTTTGTTTACTTGTTTATCAGCTGGCAAACATTGAGGTTATTTCCATCTTCAGCTATTGTGAGTATTGCTGCTTTAAACATGAATGTACAAGTTTTTATGTGGACATGTGTTTCCATTTCTTTTGGGTAAATACTAGGAGTGGAATTGCTGGATCACATATTAACTATGTTTAACCATTTGAGGAACTGCCAGATTGCTTTCCAAAGCAACTGCCTCATTTTATGTTCCCACTAGCACTAGATGAGGGTTTTAGTCTTTCCCCATCGTTGCCAACACAAGTCTTTCCCGAACATAGCCATTCTTACCAGTGCGAAGTGGAATCTGTGTGTTTGATTTGCATTTCTCTGATGGCTGATCACGGTGAACACATTTCACGGGCTTCTTTGGTGATGATTGTTTATTAACCTTGCCTCTTCCATGCCCGAGTGCTATCCAAGAAAGCGTTACTTGCGAGGAAGAGTTCCGTAAGGACCAAAGTCGAGACGGCTCAGAGACAGGGAAGGTCGCAGAGCAGTCCACTCAGCACAGAACCTGGCAGGTCTCCATGCCCTCCCTGCCTGTCTCTCAGAGAACCAGAATATTGCAGGTGTGTCAAGGGCATGCTGGGAAACACCTGCTCCCAAGCATGTCCTCGCATTTTCTCAGTAACAGTCAAAAGCTCCTATTCTCTCATGTCTAGCTGCACATTTTACATCACTTAAAAGATAGGAAAAAAATTCCACACTGACTCCTTAAAAGATCAATGTTACATCTCTGAACAAGAGGAAATATAGTGCATGCAAGTTAAAATGCTTATTCAGACTTTTAAGAAACATTTTAAACTTTTTTTTTTTTTACCATGAATACACACATTGAAAAGCACAAGGTACACACTGGTATGGTTTGAATGATTGTGAATGTCCAGGTAACCGTGATTCACTTCGAGAAACAACATTGCCAGGACTCCCTGAAGCCCCCGCCCCGATTAGAGCCCTTTGTTCCCATCTGATCTTTATGACCATGTGCTGCTCCTTGCTTTTCTGTACCATTTTACCATCCAAGTAGGCATTTCTTTCAATGTAGTTTAGTTTTGCTTGTTTCTGAACTTCAAGGAAGAAAACTATTTTGTGTCTGGCTACTTTCACTCAAAGTTATGTTTTTCTAATTTACCCATGTGGTTCCATGTCACTGTGGTTCTTCCCATTCCACTTCTGTATTTTATCGTATTAACTTTTTTATTTTCCTGTAGATGGACACTTGGTTGGTTTCCTCTTCAGGCAATTGTAAACAATACTAGTTTTAGGACAGTGTCTTGGTGCACACGTACTCAGGCTTGTCTAGGGGATATGCCTAGGAGTACAAGTGCTGTCTTCATCGCTGGGTAACACCGAGCTACTCTGCAGAGTGATCATGCCAACATCCACTGTCACCGGCGGTGTGTGCAGATTCCTCTTGCTCTGTGCGCTTGTCGATACTTGGTGCTATCAGATTTTTTAATTTCACCCAGCCTTATGTGCAACTCAATGTGATTTTAATTTGCATGCTCCTGACTGTGAATTAAGTAGGGCCACTTCTCCTGTTTATTGCCAATTTGGATTTCTTCTTTTGTGAACTCGGCTTCTTTTTTCTATTTGGTTTACTTTCTCTTACTTTGTAGGGATTCTAAACTATATTCTGGATATAAATCCTATATGTGACACATAGTAAATATCTTCTCCCTCTCTGGGACTTGCCTTTCACTTTTTTTTTTTTTTAATTTTTTTTGACAGGCAGAGTGGACAGTGAGAGAGAGAGACAGAGAGAAAGGTCTTCCTTTTGCTGTTGGTTTACCCTCCGATGGCCGCCACGGACAGCGCGCTTCGACCTGCGCACCGCGCTGATCTGAAGGCAGGAGCCAGGTGCTTATCCTGGTCTCCCATAGGGTGCAGAGCCCAAGCACTTGGGCTATCCTCCACTGCACTTCCTGGCCACAGCAGAGAGCTGGCCTGGAAGAGGGGCAACTGGGACAGAATCTGGCACCCCAGCTGGGACTAGAACCCCGTGTGCCGGCGCCGCAAGGCGGAGATTAGCCTAGTGAGCCGGGGCGCCGGCGCCTTTCACTCTTAATGATGTATTTGAATTTTAATTAACCCGACTTGTCTTATTTTTTGTTATCACTGTTTGATAACTGAAGAAGTTATTCTCTACCATGAGGATAGTATTCCTTTATATAAGAGGTCTTCAAAAGGTTCACAGAAAACACATCGCGAAAAATCTGTGCATGGATTTTTAAAACTTTGTACCAAAGTAAACTCTTTAATTCCATTTCCAGAAAATGTAAAGAAGATTTATTATTCATTTATTTATATGGCGGGGTGAGGGAGAGATAGAGAGTGAGAGACTTCTATCTGCTGCCTTTACTTCCTAAATGCCTGCAATAGCCAGAGCTGGGCTGGGTCCAATCCAGGAGCCCAGAACTCCATCCAGGTCTCATGTGGGTGGCGGGAACTCAAGTACTTGTGCCATTATCTGCTGCTCCCCGGGTGCGTTAGCAGGAAATCTGATCAGAGGCAGAGGTGGGACTCCATCTCAGGCAGTCCGATTTGGGATTTGGACATCCCAAGCAGTGGCTTAAGCTAATGTGCCACGATGCCCGTCTGCTATGAACTTTCCAAAGTCCCCTCATATTATCTTCTGCAAGCAGTATTGTGTTCCTTTTCATATTTGGGTCCATAATCTACATGGAATTGATTTGTCTGTATCTATTAGGTTGGGTCCAACTTAATTTCTTTCCAAATGGATATTCAATTGTCCCAGTACCCATTTTCCTACTTCTATGCAGTGCCACCCTAGTTGTAAATCATGTGTCCATATACGGATGGATGCATTTACGAGCTCTCTTATTTCATTGGCCTACTTGTCTGACAGTATACCAATAACACAGTCTCCATCACTGTAGCTTTATCATATCCTATGTAGTTAAGAATTCGGTTGTCAAGATCCACAAAAGAACGAAAGAGAGAGGAGAGAGAGAGATTGATTTAAGATTTTGGTTGTGATTGTGATGAATCTTTATTTATTTTTTTTTTATTTGAGAGGCAGAAAGAGAACTCCAATCCACTGGAGGCTAAATATTCCCAGCGGATGGATGGGGTGGGGCTTGAGCTGGAGCTGGAGCCAGGAACTTGGAATACCATCTGACCCTTCCACATTGGTGACAGGAACCCACAGGGTCCACCTCGGCAGGAAGCTCAAGTCAGGAACCATGGTCAGGAATCAAACCTGGTTACTCTGATTTGGAATGAAGGCATCCTATCCACTATGCTAAACACCAACTCCTGTGCAGAATTTATAGACTGATTTAGACAAAACTGGTATGCCTATAACACTGTGATAATGACTTGTCAAAAGCTTTTTGTACCTCTATTGAAATAAGCATACCTTTTCTACTTTAAGCTACCAATAGGATAAGTTACTTCCATTAATTTGCCATTGTAAAACCATCCTTCCATTCCTACGGAAAACCTAACTTGGCTTTGACATATTACATACTTGCATTTTTATATGAAAGATGTTTTATATAGTCATTGGGTTCAGTGCAGACTCGTCCCGCAAGGTCCACACTGCCGGGATGCTGGGACGACAGCGTTCTTTGACAAGAAGCGCTGGAGATGAGTTTCGGTGAGCATGTCTGCTTTATTAAGGAGCAAGCACACTTTTAAAGGGCAGGCAGAAGGGGCGGAGCTAATTCAGGGCAACACTAATTCTATAGGATAGAACCGATATTGGTGCCTCTGTGCTTCTCCAATCAGCTTGAAGGTCACGCAGGCTATGGTAGCCTTCCTGATGGGCCTAGGCCTCACTGGGAGCAGTTTTCCTGACTAGCAGAAGGGGGTGTGTGTGCTGGGGTTCCTGCCACCTGCCAGCAGTCAGGCTAACCCCCTGCATGGGCTAGGCAGGCAGTCTCACAGGATCACCCACAGTTCAGTAATTATATAGCTCACTTTAGATACTACTAGGTTCCATTCACTATGTATTCACTCAGGTTTTTTAATGTGTAAAATTACCATACAATAAAATTGAATTTTTTGGTGAATAGTTCTATAATTTTTAGACATTGTATAGATTCGCACAATTGCCACCACAATAAAGATACAGAACATTTTCATGGCATAAGTAAAATATATGTGTATAAGAAATTGCCAGACTGTTTTTCAAAGTGGCTATACCATTTTTTAATTTCCACCAACAAAATTCCAGTTCTACATCCTCATCAGCACTTGACACAGCAATATATCTCCATCCCACCCTCCCTCCTAACCACCAAAGCCTCTGGTAACCACCATTCTGTAAAATCAACTTTTTAACATTCTATGAATGCAATGGTAGTATTCGCCTTTCTGTGTCTTTTTTTTTTTTTCACTTAACATAATGTTCTCCAGTTTCATCTATGTTGTCTCAAGTGACAAGATGTCATTTTTTTAAAAAGACTTATTTATTTTGAAAGAGCTACAGAGAGAAGAAGGGAGGGAGAGAGACTTCCACCCGCTGTTTCATTCCCCAGATGGCTGCAATGGCCAGGGCTGGTCCAGGCCGAAGCAAGGAGCCAGGTGTTTCTTCCAGGTGTCCCATGTGGATGGCAGGGGCCCAAGCACCTGAGCTTTTCCCAGGCCACTAGCAGCAAGCCGGCTCATAGTGGAGCAGCAGAGACACAAACCAGTGCCCATATGGGATTCTGGCGTCACGGGAGGAAGCTTTACCCTGCTACACCACAACGGCGGCCTGTGGAAGAAATTTTTCTAACAGACAGAACCTGTTTCTGCATTTGGCAGGCAGCCAGGCTGAGCGCGCTGGAAAGCCTTAATCCCTTGACTTCAAGCAAAGATGTTTATGACTGGCAGCTGAGCTCTAGTCTATTTTCATCTTTACTCCTACTGTGTAGCCCTTCTGGACTCCAACACAAAGCCTGCTACATTTACCAGGGTCCCTCTTTCTTGGTGGACCCTCAACTATTTATTACCCACAGCCTTGTCTGCTGAAAGCTCTTCTCAGCTTCTCAGTATTTGCTTTTGGAACAAGCTCCTCCCGGGGTGGGTGACTGATACAGTAGCTAAGACTGCTTGGGGTGTCCACATCCCATGTCAGAGTGCCTGAGTTCAAGTCCCGGCTCCACCTCTTTGTCTAGTTTCCTGGTAATGTGCACCCTGGGAGGCAGCAGGTGATGGCTCAACTAGCTGGGGACGCTGCCACCCACATGGGTGACCCAGATTGAGTTCCCAGCTCCTGCATGGGGCGTGGTCTGTCCCCTGCTGTTTGTAAACACTTAGGGAGTGAACCAGCAGATGGGAGCTATCTGCATCTTTCAACCTTTCAAATTAAATTTTAAAATAGACTTTTTAAAAATCTCCTTGAGAGGCCGGCGCCGTGGCTCAACAGGCTAATCCTCCGCCTTGCGGCGCCGGCACACCGGGTTCTAGTCCCGGTCGGGGCACCGGATTCTGTCCCGGTTGCCCCTCTTCCAGGCCAGCCCTCTGCTGTGGCCCAGGAGTGCAGTGGAGGATGGCCCAAGTGCTTGGGCCCTGCACCCCATGGGGAGACCAGGAAAAGCACCTGGCTCCTGGCTCCTGCCATCGGACGAGTGCGGTGCGCCGGCCGGCCGCAGCGCGCCGTCTGCGGCGGCCATTAGAGGGTGAACCAACGGCAACGGAAGACCTTTCTCTCTGTATCTCTCTCTCACTGTCCACTCTGCCTGTCAAAAAAAAAAAAAAAAAAAAAAAAAAAATCTCCTTGAGAGGAAAAGTGGCTCCAAACGTCAGGCTTGCTGTTTTTGTCTTCCCTCCTCTCCTAGAACTTGTGCCCACAACTCCTCACTGCCTTGGTGTGCTCCTCTGACGCCTGCAGATTGTAGAAACTTCCAGTTTTTCTCAGTAGATACACCGGTCCTAAGAACGTTGCTCGCCATTACTAGAAGTAGAATGCCCATCTCCTTGGCCTCAGACGTCTAATATCCTGTTCAATGTGTCCTGAATGTCACATAGTTTCCTATGTTCACTTCTCACTCTTATTTGCCTCAACCCCTGCCCCAAACCACCCAACCTGCTCTGTGCGGTGGTTATTATTGCTCATGGTTTCCCAAGCTGTACCTCAACCTAGGAGTCCCCTCCCCCGGCCTTCTTCTCCCTTCCCACCCCCACAGCTGTCTTTCCTACACCCTTCCCTGCCTTCAGAGTCCTCTCGGATGTGTACACTGCCTCAGCTGCCATGTAATTCTTCCAAAAGAGGATCCTGACCCAGTCGCTGCCTGCTCAAAGCCCGTCAGAGCCTCCTCACAGCCGCTGCAACGGAAGACTGGTCCTCGGCTGGCTCCCCAGGCCCTCCATGACTCGGCTTTCCATCATCTGGCCCGGACACATTCTCTCCAGCTACATGCATCTGCTGTCCTGATTCTTCCATCATCCAGCCAAACCACTTCCCTGAATACAGCACCACCCTCTGCCCAGAGTATCCTTTCTTCACCTCTCTCCTGGTCCACTTTGTTACCTGTAACAGGATACCTGATGCTGGGTAATAGATAAGAGACTTATTTGGCTATGATTCTGGTGGCTGGAAGTCCATACAACCTGGCCATGACATGACACAACACGGCAGATGGCATCACACGGTGAGAGCATATACAAGAGGGAGTGGTCACATGACAAGACAGCAAGCAAGAGGAGGGGCTGGGCTTGCTCTCTTATAACAACTCAACCTATCATTCCTGGGAAACCTAACCTGCTCCTCGAGATTAGCACTAATCCCTTTACAAAGGCAGTTTCGACCCAATCACCTCCCACTAGGCCCTCCTACCTTCAATACTATTTCATTGAGGACCAACATGTGAACCTTGTGGGGGAAAACACAGCACCCTCTGCCCCATATCTTTCACAAACCTCTTCTACTAGGATCCATCTCAAATGCTACATTCCATCAACAAAAATTTATTAAGTATCTGCTACAGGCCAGCATAATGTTAGATTCTAAAAATACAAAGATGACCAAGGCAGACATGACCCCTGTGCTACAGTGCAGGTCTGTTGAGAGAAACAGACACTGAGAAAGTACATACATATCTCCTACACTTTCCCAGTGCTTGCTCTCAACCAAGACTAGCCTCCCCCGCCCTTGCCACTTCCCCAATCACCACCAGCACCTATTTTTCAGTAATTTACCCTCCTTTCTTACTGCCACTCTCCTGGTTAAGATTTTTATTATTATTTTGCTTTAAAGGGTGGGAGCTGTGTCCTAATCTCTCAGCCAGGACCCTTAAGAAACAACTGTGCGGTCTTGGGTCTGGCCGTGGGAGAGTGCTGAAGAGGAAGAATCCCGCACAGGTCTAACCTTTGCCTCCCCCCAGAATCCAAGGCTCTTCCCTGATACGCTGCCCAGTACTTCCCTCTCCCTATCCTCCCATCCCAGTCAGGCCAGGAGCTCCCCTCACTGTTATCTCTTGGCTCCTACCGCTCTGGAAGTCCTGGCTAGCCCCCTTCTCCAATCCTCAACCCCAGCTCTCTTCACCTCGTATATGTTTTATGTTCTCAGAGTCTTAGGACAGCTGGTTGGACTCACTCTGAATCCACGGGCCTAAAATGAAATAATCTTAGTTATTATTTTATTTATTTATCTGAAAGGCAGAATTACGGAAAGAGAGACAGAGAAAAGGAGGGAGAGACAGAGAAAGAGCAATCTTCCATCTGCTGGTTCACTCCCCAAATGGTCTTAACAGCCAGGGCTGGGCCAGGCCAAAGCCAGGAGCCAGGGGCTTCTTTCAGGTCTTCCATGTGGGTTGCAGGGGCCCAAGGACTTGGACCATCTTCCAGTGCTTTCCCAGGGATATTAGCAGGGAGCTGGATCAGAAGTGGAACAGCTGGGACATGATCTGGTACCCATAAGGATCGCCAGCACTGCAGCACGGCTTAACCCACTGTGCTACAGTACTTGCCCCAGTCATCTTAATTTTTAAAAAATATTTTATTTTATACACTTGAAAGGCAGAACAACAGAACACAAAGACACACACAAAGAAAGAAAGGGAGAGAGAGATCTTCCATTCGCCATTTCACTTCCCCAAATGCCCACAACTACGGCTGGGTCAGGCCAAAGCCTGGAGCCTGGAACTCCCTCCAGGTCTCCTGAGTGGATGGCAGGGTCCTCCTAATCACTTGAGCCATTATCTACTGCTTCCGAGAATGCATTAGCAAAAAGCTATTTCAGAAGTGGAGGAGCAAGGACTCAAACTGGCACTCCCAATATGGGATGTGGGAGTCCCAAGCAGCAGCTTAACCCATTGCGCCACAACACCCGCCCCCAAATAGTCTTTGTAATGGTTAATTTTAGTGTCAGCTTGGCTAGGCCATATGGTTGGCTGAATACTATTCTAGCTTAGATGTTTCTGTGAAAATGTGTTTTCAAGAAAAGATTAATGTGGGTAGGCTTCATCCAATTAGTTAAAGGCTTTCACAGAAAAAAGACTGATCTCTCCTGTGTAAGGAATTGTCAGTAGACTTCCTTCAGACTGCAACTGTGGTCTGGGTCTCCAGCCTGCTGGCCTCCCTCTGGTGACTCAACTCCCTAAAATAAATCTATGTGTGGTACACACGCACACACATACAGACACACACAATTATGGACCAAATGTTTGTGTCCTCTGAAATTCATATGATGAAGCCCCAAACCCCAGTGTGGCTGTATTTGGAGATAAGGCCTCTAGGGAAGTAATTAGAGCTAAATGAGCTCGTAAGAGTGAGACTCTGATCCAACAGGATTAACATCCTCATGAGAGGAGACACCAGAGAAGAGGCCACGTGAGCACATAACGGGAAGGTGGGCACGTGCAAGCCAGGAAGAGAGCCCTCACTGTACACCAAATGGACCAGAGCTTCGATCTTGGACTTACTAGCAGAACTGTGAGAAAATAAATGTGTATTGTTTAAGCCACCTGGTGTATGGTATATTATTTCTCAGCAGACTAATATATATATATATATATATATATATATATATATATATATATATAGATAGATAGATAGATACATAGATACATACTTATACATCTCCTATTTTTCTGTTTCTCCGGAGATCCCTGATTACTGATACATCCTACTGGATCATTCTTGGTCATTATCTACTACCATATTTTTTTTTTAAAATTATCCTTTGTTTGAGAGGCAGACAGCCAGACAGAATCTTCCATCTGCTGGTTCACTCCCCAAAGGCCTACAAAAGCCAGGGCTGGGCCAGGCCAAAGCAAGGAGCTTAAAATGCAATCCAGGCCTCCCATGTGGGTGACAAGAGAACCAAGTATTTGAGTCTCTGCTGCCTCTCAGGGTATGCGCTAGCAGGAGCTGGAACTGGAAGCAGAGCTGGACCTTGATCCCAAGCACTCCCACATGGGATGCTGCCATTCTCAGCAGCACCATTTTTTTTTAAAGATTTATTTATTTATCTGAAAGTCAGAATGAGAGAGAGAGAGAGAGAGAGAGAGAGAGAGAGAGAGAGATCTTCCAATTGCTGATTTACTCCCCAAATGGCCACAACAGCCAGAGCTGATCTGATCTGAAGCCAGGAGCCAGGAGCTTCTTCTGGATCTCCAACATGGGTGCAGAGGCCAAGCAATTGGGCCATCTTCTGCTGCTTTCCCAGGAGCATTAGCAGGGAGCTGGATCAGAAGTGGAGCAGCTGGGACTTGAACCTGTGGCAATATGGGATGCAAACACTGCAGGCAACAGCTTTACCTGCTATGTCACAGCACCAGCCCTCAATTTTTTTTTTAAGATTTATTTATTTAAAAGGCAGCATGACAGAGGGAGACAGGGAGAGAGGGAAAAAAAGGAAGGGGAAGAGGGAAGAGAGTGTTTCCATCCTCTGGTTCATTCCCCAAATGGCTATAACCTCCAGTGTTAGGCCAGGCTGAAGCCAGGAGTCAGGAACTCCATATGGGTCTCTCATGTGGATCTCAAGAACTCAAGTAATTAATCAATCCATCATTTGTTGCTTTCCATATGCATTAGCAGGGAGCTGAACTGGAATCAGAATAGCCAGGACTGGAACCGGTACTTCAGTGTGGTATGTGGGGATCTCAAGTGGTGGCTTAACCCACTGTGCCACAATGCCCAACCCAAGCAGCACTTTAATGACTGTGCTAAACATCCACTCCTTCTCAGCCCATCATCTTTTCCACCACTACCTCCTCCTCTCCTATAACTTCAACCTCTCTCAGTTCTCAACATACAAATATATTCAACTTTCTCCTAGTAAAACATCTCTACAACCTTACATCCATTTACCCTTTTCTCACTGAAAGTTTTTCTGTCTTCTACATTCATACTTGCCCTTACTTCTCCTTTCTTATTATGCAGAATTCTTTTCTTTAAAGATCTATTTATTTATTTGAAATTCAGAAATACAGAGAGAGAGGTAAAGAGAGAGAGAGAGATATCTTGCATCTGCTGGTTCACTCCCCAAATGGCCACAATGTCGGCCCCAGAATTCTTTAAGTCACAGAAACATGATTCAAAATTACCTCAGAGAAAAAAACTGTTTTTTTCATAGAACCAAAGAGTACAGAAGTAGATCTTAAATTTCATGCATGGCTTAACCCAGGTCCCCAAAGTACAGGAGGTTGTCTTTCTCATTCTCTCCCTCCTCTATGTTGACTTTATTCTCAGACTGATTCCTCTTGATGGCAAGATGTCTACCAGAAGCTCCAAGTTTACATATTATCTGCTTGTCAGTCCCAAAAGAAAGAATTCTTTTTCTCCAGAGATCCTAGCAACAGTCCTGGAACTGAGTCTCATGAGCCTACCTTGACTCAACTGTCCATGGCTGAACCAATCATCTGGCCAGGGGATGGAATGTTCTAACTGGCCAGGCCCAGGTCACATGGAGGCGGCCAGTTCAACCAAACCATACAACCGAAAATGAGAATGGTTCCCCATAGGAATATTGTGATGCTGGCATCAGAAGAAATGGATGGAAAGAGAAAAACTACAATGACGACACTTCCACTCCTAGCATTCACTGTTCTCTCTTAACAGCCAACAGCATCCTCCCACCTTCCTCTTAACCTTCCTGCCAGTCATCCCCACTTTGTGCACCTTTTCTCACTGACTCCCATGAGCCAGCTCTAATGAACTCCCTCCAATCTCTACAACCCACTTGTGCATCCATACACACCATCCTCAGAGATTTAGTCCACAGTCTTTTCTGCTCCAGTCTCCACCTACAGTCTCCTGGACACATCTCATCTAAATCTTCTGTCTGGAATCACCTGGGCATCCCATTTCACAGATTCATCAGTTATGATTTCATCTTTTCACATTGTCTCTTTCCAGGCCCTACCTCCCATCAGTCAACAAGTTACGTCGCTTCTGTTGGGATCCATTTTTTCATCAGGGTTACTCATTCAGGTCTACACCACTGCCCCACCCAGACCCTCTATATGCCATTTCTGGATATCTCGGCCCACAGCCTCTGTCTCATCCATCTTGTACCAGCTTAACCTAAGCAGCAGCCAATCAAATCATTCCTTTCTCTGAAACTTTCCACAGTGCTCTGTGGCTAATAAGGCTTCTTAGCACGGACTGCTTTAAGATCCCCAGCATCTGTCTTGATTTATCATCAATGATTCTTCTTGTTTAGCTCTAGTTTACTGTCTTAATTTTCACACCTCTAAATTCTCACATATTAGACCCCCAATACCGAGTCTTCTCTCATAGCTTTACCTACACCACAATGCTGGCCCAATTTCTCCAGAGAGATATCTCCCCATCACCTGGTTCATTCCCCAAATGTCCACAATGGCCAGGACTGGGCTGAGGCTAAGCTGGGAGCCAGAATTTATTCCAGATTCCTGGTGGGAGCCCAATTACTTGAGCCATCACCAATGCCCGCCAAGATCTGTACCAGCAGGAAGTTGGGGTCAGGAGCTGGAGCCGGGCACCAAACCCAGACTCAGGCAACTTAACTGTTAGGGCAGAGGCCTGCTTCAGATCCTAAACTTTTTAACTTTCTTGAATGTTTTTCTTCAAAACTTTCCTGCACTCTGAACCTAAAGTGGTTTTAAAAACAAATATAAGTGGGGCCAGAACTGTGGCATAGCAGATAAAGTCGCTGCCTGCGGTGCCAGCATCCCACATGGGTGCCAGTTCGAGTCCCAGCTGCTCCACTTCCAATCCAGTTCTCTGCTATGGCCTGGGATTGCAATAGAAGACAGCCTGGGTGCTTGAGCCCCTGCACCCACCTAGGAGACCCAGAGGACGCTCCTGGCTCCTGGATTTGGATTGGAACAGCTCTGGCCATTGTGGCCATCTAGAGAGTGAACCAGCAGATGGATGACCTCTCTCTCTGCTCTCTGTAACCCTGCCTTTCAATAAATAAATGTCAGTCTTTTTTTTTTTTTAATAAGTTTTAGGTAAATAGCTCTCTGTCAAAATACAGGTATTTATTTTTTAAAAAATCACTTTCTTGTCCCTTGCTGACTTCACTCTGGAGGCATCTCTGACCTCTAGCTGGTTTCTTTCTATTTTTGGCTTTTACTTTTTAAGGTGGTGGTGGTGGTGACGGAGGATCTTTCTGTTGGCCACTCTTCAACATGAGCATGATGAACTGGGATCACTGTTGTTTCTACGGTGTTGACATTAGTCACATTAGCAACCTGTCCCTGATTTAAAAGAAACGCTGAAAGAGCTTTCCTTCTAAAGAAAAGTCCTGCTGTCCTTAGCTGAGAAAGGTACATACCAGAGGGTGTGACTGGTACCCTCAGGGAAGTCCCCAAGAGACCTGGGTTTCCTCCCGGCCACTGGCTCCCTCCCAAACACCCAGGCCACAGTGTCCCCAAGAAGCAGGCCACCCTAAGGGATTTTCCAGTTTAGGAAAACGTCTGTCTTGCTCTGAAATGGTGCACTGGCTGCACAAGTGCTTTGCCAAGGATTTATTCGTCTTTTAGTGAATACTTATGGAGGAGATCAATTGATTAGAGTGAATCAATTGCATTTAAGTCTGCCGTAAAGGAGCAAATTTTGAATGCATTAAATATTTTAAAAAGATTTTTTTAAAAAGCCAGCAGCATATATCCTAAAAAGGATTCCCTTTTGCGATAATCCCGGGAAGGAGGCAGCGCAGGATCCGTGTTCCATTTCACAAACGAGGAAACTGAGGTTCAGAAAACCTAAGTAGCTTATCTCTTCTGTGGCGGGCCGACTGCGGCCGGCCCAACGGCCCCTCACCTTCCGGCGCAGCACTCCAGTCCCCTCAGAAGTGGCTGTTCCCGGGCAGTCCAGCTCCCGAGGGCCGCGCGGACTACGCCGCTTTCCGTCAGTCGGCACTTCCGCCTCCCTGGCCCGGGGCTCACCTCCTTCACCTCCGAATCACGAGTTGTCGGCGGCGGCCCGCCCCTCCGACTCTGATTGGGTATCTCCGAAACCACTTCTGCCCTCTGATTGGCTGTTCTGTTTTCGGCTCTCCCACACCGCCCAGACCAACCGGATATAGGGGCAGGGCTTCCGCTTCCACCTCCTCCCTCCTCCCGCTGTGTTCCGATCACAGTCGCCACCACAGCGGCCGCTGCCGGGCGCGGTGTCGGTGTGTCGGTTGGTTTATCTTTCAGTGTTGGTGCCGTTGAATTGCCCGCCATGGCTGAGCTAGATCCGTTCGGCACTCCTGCCGGTGCTCCTGGCGGCCCAGCGCTGGGGAACGGGCTGGCCGGCGCGGGCGAAGAAGATCCGGCCGCGGCCTTCTTGGCGCAGCAGGAGAGCGAGATTGCGGGCATCGAGAACGACGAGGCCTTCGCCATCCTGGACGGCGGCGCCCCCGGGCCTCAGCCGCACGGCGAGCCGCCGGGGGGTCCGGGTGAGAGGGCGGGCGCGTTTGCGGCGGGAGGACTTGCCGGGGAAACTCGGCCCGGAGTTGGGTCCCAGCGCTTCTGTACGACTGGTGTTTCTTGCCAGGAGGCTGGGGCGGAGTGCAAAGAGGAAACGAGACCCCGGCCCAGTCATGCAGGAGCCTGGGCTCGGGAAGCCCGCTCCGTTCCGAGTGTGCGTGTGTGTGTGTGAGAGAGAGAGAGAGAGAGAGAGAGTGTGTGTGTGTGTGTGTGTGTGTGTGTGCGTGCGCGAGCGCTGCTGGGCGCCGGCCGAGCGAGAACGCAGAGAAAATCAAGTGACTGGGAGGCTCGCGGCCCCGGAGAAGCCCGTTCAATTCGGCAACTTTTAATTAAGCACTTGCTGTGCCTTGAGCCTGCTCTCTGAAGCCGCATTGGCGTACTCTCGCCAGACTCCCAGGCAAGTCTGAGCCCAGCACGGAACCTGTTATCAGGAAATGAGGGCAGGAAACCTAAGAATAGTAGTGTCTTTTTTGGAAACAAACAAGAATGGCAATGCAGTTCAGCATTTAAGTACATAGGGCGTTGGGTTACGGGGAGGAAGGGAGGAGTGAGTAGGGAACCGAAGAAAGCAGGGCGAGGAAACATGGAGAAAGAAACTCCGGTCAGGACTTCCGAGCTGCTCGGCGTCTGGGAGCAGCTTCGGTAGTTACTGCCTAAACAGAGCCCACGATTAAACCTGCACCAGCCAGGGAGGGAGGCAGAGGGGAACAGGCGACTGCAGTGTGGCCTCCACTCCCACCCCCCCACCCCGGCCGAACTCGAACAAATAAGAGTTGGGTGGGATGACAATTTGATCTTCGACTGCCTTAACCTGTGTAGTGCCTAGGATTGTGGTGTAGAAACAGAGGGTGAATTTAAAAAAAAAAAAAAACTATTTAGTAGTATGGGGAAGAAGGAAATGAGTGGAGATGAGACATGACTTTACCTTTCCTTGAAAAATATTCCAGTAAAGGAGAGTAGGGCACTGTTGGGAAATGGGAGTGTTTCTGCTCCCCGAAACCGAGACCTCTGAGGTCAGGCAGTCACCTAAAGAAGCAGGTGGGTGTGGGGCAGCCAGGGGCAAGCAGGTTGGCCTGAAGTGGGTTGTGACTGGGAGATAAAGTTGGCTTCCAGTGTTTGGGGGAGTATTTTGTCATTGCCTGAGAGTTTAAAATCGACCTTTGGCTTGCCTCCTCACTTACTAGAAAACTAAATCCTAGTGAAAAGCGACTTGCTTAAAAAAGGGCATCGGCTGGGCCTCAAGTCTCCCTCCTTTCAGATGGGACCGCCCCCGCATTCCCTTACAGGGTTTTAGCTGGGGTGTGCTGGGGTCAGAGAAAGGCAGTTGTGGCTGTAGGACCGAGCAGAGAGAAGCAGGACCCCTAGGAGACTCTGCTAGTTGAGGGACAGTGTAACTCTGTTCTATCCCCATCACCCAGCCTGTTCCTGACAGTGCTCGTGTACATAAAAACTGGCAAAGTGTGAGCTCCCAGAGTCCTGTGTAAGCCGGCAGGTGTTGGTGCTGGGCAGTTTGGGAAGGTCAAAGGAGAGAATGCGGTTGGATATGTGTGCCTTGTGCATCAGGCCTCAGGAAAGGGAAGGAAGGGGTTGACTGCTGACTTAGTTCCTGGGAAGAACTTTATTAGGGAACTAAGCATTTAGTGACTTAAAGCCCTGACCGTGCGTTGAGACTGGTAATAGTGCAGGGGTCAGCACTTCTTTGGGAATTGGGGCAGGAGTTGGGCACTTTCTGTCTTTCAGAAACACTCTAGTGGTTACAGGTTTTGTACTTTCCACTGCTGCTTGAATGAGTTTAGCCTTGTTGTCTTAGGCAGTTTTTATGTAGTTAACCACTACAGAATTTTCTGCATAATGTGTAGCACATTGCACTTATAGGATTACATTAAAGCACAGAGAGTGCTTGCTGGCATGTAGTAAGCATCCCTTGGCTTCTAGGTACTATTGCTCCCTGGGGGTAGGAGGAGAAAGCAGTTTGAGGCCTGTAGGCTTGGGGGTGTACTGAGGAAACCGAGTGATTGTAGGTGGGAGGTCTCTGTCATGTGTCCTGTAGAAGATATATGGGCAGTCGGCTGTAACAGATTGAGGAGAGAGGAAAATAGCTAAGCTTGCCCAGCCTTGGGGGAAAAGCTCCCATGGAGGATGGGCATAGGCAGAAACCAGAGGAGTTAGGCCTGAGCTCTGGTTCACTCTTGAAATTAGGAGATTGAGAGAAGGAAATGTTGGGAAGCCGGAGATCAACAGCTCAGTGAAAAGGCATGGGCAATGCTGAGGAAGAACATGTGGTCCGCAGGGAGGCAACCCAAGTCCAGCTGAGGCGGGAGAATGAGGCGGATCAGGGAGCTGTAGAAAGAGCGGATCACTGTGGTGCTGTCTATTATGTTTCTGACAAGTGCTGAGGGAAGGAAAAAGAGGAGAGGTAGGTGAATTAGTCTTGCTGGAAGAGGGTAATTTTATTGGTAGCAGTGCTAGAGAGTTGTCTAGAGAGATCGCACACATGACATAATTATACTGCACATTTGCTGTGTGCCTGGAACTCCATACACTTGACGATCTGAATATTAGCTGTGCAAGCTAAGTGGTAGTGTCAACCTGGTATTTCAGATGAGAACTGATCGCTGTGGAAATTAAGCCATATGGTTAGGGAGCAAGCTAATAAATGGTTTGGTTGGGATTCAGACCTAGGTCGGCTTAACTTCCAATGCTTGGGGAACATGAGGAGTCGGAAGGTGAATTTGGGACAGTCTTTCGCCTTTGGAAACTTATCTGATCCTTATTTCTGTCCAGAGTTCCTGAGATGCCCGGAAAATTTCCTTCTGGAGTATTTGGCTGCCTAGCTTGGTTGTCCCAGTAAGGCAAGGCCCTAGGTGTCCTTCCTGTGTGTCTCTGTAGCAGCAGACTGCCATTTACCTTGGGCCAGTGGTGGACTCACACAGAAGGCAACAGGGCAGGCCTCTGGCTCAGCAGTTAAAACGTTGCTTCAGATGCCTGCATCCCATATCAGAGAACTTGGTTCGAGTCCAGCTGCACTTCCAATCCAGCTTCCTGCCAGTGTGCACCCTGGGAAGCAGCAGGTGATAGCTTAAATAGATGAGTCCCAGTCACCTATGGGGGAGACCCAGATTGATTCAGGGCTCCTGCCTTTGGCCTGGCCTAGCCCCAGCTGTTGTGGTATCTCTGGAGTGAACCCCAGTGGGTGGAAGAACTCTGCCTGCCTGCCTGTCTCTGCCTTTCAAATAAAAAGTGAAAGTTAAAAGATACATAAATAAAGCAAGTTGGTTGTTGACAATTTCTAAAAAAAGAAAAAGCCAGTACAGCAGTATTGTAGCTAATAAAGAGCTCAGAGCACATACCAGTGGGTCTGGTTGAGTCTTCAGCCGCACAGGACAGGCAGCATCTGATTTAGAAGGAGGAATGGCTTGAGGATTACTTAGTGTTTTGTTTATGGAGGACTGATCAGAAGTCTTTCTGTTGGAAATGGCCTTAGGCTGGAATATATTAACTAGATAGTTGGTATGTTAGCTGTAATATATTAACAATAATGTAGCCCTGGTCAGACTAGCTGATGTAGGTTTCCCATTTTATGTAGAAATTAATTCCTAGCATTAAAGTTACCAGAAGAAAAATAAGTATACTTTAAAATTTTATTTATTTTTCTGTTTTAAAGACTTATTTATGTAATGGAAAAGCAGAGTTAGAAGGAGAGAGAGATCTTCCATCTGCTGATTCACTTCCCAATGGCTACAATGACCGGGGCTGGGCCAGGCCTGAGCTTCTTACTATTTTATTCTTTTTAATTTTTTTATCTGACAGAGTTAGACAGTGAGAAAGAGAGAGAGACAGAGAGAAAGGTCTTCCTTCCGTTGGTTCACCCCTCAAATGGCCACTACGGCTGGAGCTATGTCAATCTGAAGCCAGGAGCCAGGTGCTTCCTCCTGGTCTCCCATGTGGGTACAGGGACCACAAGCACTTGGGCCATCCTCCACTGCCTTCCCCGGCCACAGCAGAGAGCTGGACTGGAAGAGGAGCATCCAGGACTAGAACCTAGTGCCCATATGGAATGCCAGCACCACAGGTGGAGGATTAACCAAGTAAGCCACGGCGCTGGCCCTGGGAGTCAGGAGCTTCATCCGGATCTCCCATGTTGGTGCAAGGGCACAAGAACTTGGACCATCTTCCACTGCTTTCCCAGGTTGTATTAGCAGGGAGTTGGATTGGAAGTGAAACAGTCAGGACTCAAACCAGCGCCCATGTGGAATGCCAGTGCTGTAGGCTATGGCTTAACCCTTGCTCCACAGTGCCAGCCTCTGAAGATTTATTCTATTTATGTGAAAGGCAGAGTGATGGAGAGAGAGAGACAGACTTCCATCCACTGGTTTATTCCTCAGATGGCTGCAACAGCTGAAACTGGGGCAGGTTGAAGCCAGGAGGCAGCAGCTCCATCCAGGCCTCCCACATGGGTGGCAGGGCCCAAGCGCTTGTGTGATCTTATGCTGTTTTCCCAGACACATTAGCAGGGAGCTGGATCTGAAATTGAGCAGCCAGGACGCAAACCAATGCCTACATGAGATCATAGGTGGCAGCTTAACCCATTGCGCTACAACGCCGGCTCCGTTGTATTTATTTTTCTTGTAGTAGGAAAAGCCTTCAAGGATAAAAGTTGCAGAAATGTTTAAGGAAAAATCAGTGGTATCTACATACAAGCTAAGTAATTCTTGGTGTCAAATTAAAGTCAAAATAGGAGGGGGTTTTGCAGTATGAAAATAGATAAAAAAACTCAGTTCAGGAAACAAGAAAATCAAGTGCCAGATATGTGATTACCCCACAGGAAATAAAATGGGTACAGCAAAGTCAGCAAGAGGTTTCACACCACACTATTAAGGTAACAAAAAGTTAAACACAAGGTAAAGCATAGTTTAGTCAAGTTGAAGTTCTGATAACTGGAGAGCACTCATGTGCTGCTGGAGGTAGTATGAACCAGCTGGCAAACGGGCAAGTGATTGGTGCTTTCCAAGTTGTTAAGAATATCTGGTGACCCGGCAGTTCTGCATCAAGGAACTTACTACATAGGATCAGTTGGATGTGCTTTTGTTTGTTGTTTGGTAAGCTTTGTATTTCTAAAACTTGATAGAATGTTCAGCAAACCGTATGGGTAGGTGCCACACAAATAGCTTAAAATAGTTAAAGGCCAATGACAATAAGAAGACACCCTTTTTGTACTGCCATAAACCATAGTAGTGAAATAGGGAAATTAAGTATGAAAATACATTGAAATAATAAATGTACAAGCCAGCATTCAAAACAGATCAAGCTAGTGGGTTGGCAGGTGCTTAGATTTCTTGGTCTGTACTCATGTATCAAAATTTTTTTTTATTTTTTAAAGATTTTATTTATTTATTTGAGAGGTAGAGTTACAGAGAGAGAGACAGAGAGAAAGCTCTTCCTTCTGTTTGTTTACCCCCCTAAATGGCCGCAATGGCCAGAGTTGCGCCGATCAGGAGCCAGGAGCTTCCTCCTGGTCTCCCACATGGGTGTAGGGGCCCAAGGACTTGGGCCATCTTCTACTGCTTTCCCAGGCCACAGCAGAGATCTGGATTGGAAGAACAGCAGCCAGGACTAGAACCGGAGCCCATATGGGATGTGGGCGCCGCAGGCAGAGGATTAACCTACTGCACCACGGCAGCACCGGTCCCTCATGTATCAAATTAACAGATGGGTCTGTCCTCTGACATTCTCAGGATATCACTCCTTTTAAAGGCTGGTTTTATCTCATATTTTTTTAATTATCTTAAGCATAATAAACAGCCTTAGAAAATACTGTCATTACTTAGCTGCCCCTTCAAGAATATCTATTTACCTCTCTCAAGGAACCCTGCACATATCGTGAGCTCATTTGTGAAGTGCTGACACATGCAGGTTTGTTATCAGGATTAAAATTTAATGTATGTAATGTGTTGAACACTCTGACACACTGGAAGCAATACTTAGTAGATGTTTTTCCACACTAAAAAAGTTGAAAATTTAATGATATAGATGAACATATTACTAAAAAACATGTGTTGGAGGAGTCTAATTTTGCTGAAAGAAATTTTGTTGTGTATGTATTAAAGAAACCAAGATCTGAGTGATGGAATTACATGGCACTTTTCTTTAAAAAACAAAAACAAAATAGTATGTGTTCAGTATCATGGAACACATGGCCGAAGGAGAGTGGGAATGATCAATAAGTTTTCAGTATTCTAAAGCCACGGAGAAAGAAATTGGGAGAAGCAGGAAAATAAATTAACACATGTATAAAATGCAAGCATTAGGGTTGATTTGGAAATAGGTGCTTCAACTTGGGTTTAACTGGTTAGGAACCAAGAAAGCCAGAGGAGTGGTTTGATGACATCTTTGCCTGTGAGAAGGAAAAGCAGGCGGGCATTGGATGCAGTGGTTAAGACCCACATCCCATTTGGGAGTACATGGGTTTGAGCGCCAGTGTTCTGCTGATAGGCATGTTGGGAGGTGGTGGTGGTAGCTTCTTGAGGAATTGCATCCCCGCCACCTCTGTGGAAGGCCTGGATTGAGTTCTTTGCTCCCAGCTTTGTTTTGGCCCAGCACTGGCTCTCGTAGACCTTTGAGAAATAGATCCTTGGCTGCCAAATCTGTTCCAGCCCCAGGGTGGGGAGTTGGGACCCCAAGAAAGCTTCTTGATTTGAAGACAAATCAGTAGATGATTGCAGGTTCTACTTTGCCTCTGTGTTCTCCAGAACTCTGCTAGAGAAACATTGTCGCTGTCTGAGACTCTTCTGTCAAGCTTCCATTTGTCATCCCTCTAAGCCAGAAAGCAGAATCTGATTTTGGACTTGGAAGCCAACAGATTTGTCTGCATTTTGGTGAAGTCTTTTTTCATTTGTGTATTAGCACATCTGGATTTCATTAAATAGGAAGTTGTTTAGTCCCTACTATTTAGAATCTACCACAGGGACAGCATTTAGTAGCTTACAGAACATACAGTATACAACACTATATTCCACTGTGTAACTCTCTGTTTGGCCTATCTGTGATTGACAGACTGAAATCTTGTCTTACAGAGGCTGTTGATGGAGTGATGAATGGCGAATACTACCAGGTACAGAGTACTCTGATCTTGTTGAATGAGAATGTTTGAAAGTCTTCCATTCCTGTGATTTGAATTGACCGACCCAAACAAGGCCCCAGTCCCTTGACTTTCCTGGGTATATTAGCAGCTGGAATGTTACCTACTGGAGAGGAAGGACTTGAAGTGGTGTTGACAGGGTGTTCCTCACCTGGCCTGAGTGTGAAGCACTGTAAGAAGTTAGTTATGAATGCTTTAAGTGGATCTCTTTCTGTCTTTGATAACAGTCTGATTTTAAGACTTCAGAGATCTTTATTTTATGCTTCAAGACCTTAAGTCTTTAAAATAATAGGCTTTGTGTTTTAAGAAGACAGCTTGGGAGCCCACATTGGGGATTGACTGGAGACAGTGTCTTAGCGTAGTGAGTCAATGAAAGGGAATGAGAACACCAGCCAGAGCAATGGGAAGGGGAAAGAAGGTGTGCATAGAATCCAGAAACATCTGTAGATCAAGAAAAGAGCCCCGGGTCAAGCCCAGAGGAATGTTTATTAGCACTCAGATCTTAGCGCTGTGAAGTCACCCTCCCTGTGCCTCCCAGACTCAGGTTTGCCTGCCTTTTTCTTCTCTCCCTGCTGTGACTGTAGTAACTATATTATAAACTCTTTCCTAGAATTCACTATATTTTGATTAGGTGGTATAAAATAACTTTTTTCTATGTGGTATAACAACATTTAGAAGTCTTCAGTTCCAGGCCTTGCTTTGCCAAGTACTTACCTTTGTTACATTGAAGATACACACAACCTGTCAAGTGAGGAAGCAGAATGCTGTTTCCTAATGAGTTCATTACCTCCCCCCCCCCCCGCCCAAATCTGTACGTCCCACATGTTGCCCATTTATCAACAGGTATGATAGCTACTCTGCTTCCCTCGTGGGCTTGTCAGGATTTAGTGCAGTGGTGTTGAAAGCTGCCTGGCAGCACATACGGTTTTCTTGTTGCTGTACTGTTTTACAGAAGTCCCCAGTGCTGTATGTAACCTGCAGTTCTAACTCATAGGAAGTGCATTTTGGGAAGGAGTGTTTGGTACTGACAGAGCATGATTTTGTTTTGTGTTAAGGAAAGTAATGGTCCTACAGACGGTTATGCAGCTATTTCACAAGTGGATCGATTGCAGTCAGAACCTGAAAGTATCCGGAAATGGAGAGAAGAGCAAAAAGAACGCTTGGAAGCCCTGGGTAAGGAATCTGTCTGTGGATGTCTATTCTCAGTAGAGTAGTTGGCCTAGACTCTTGATGTTTTCACCCTTTTTGGCTTGAATTAGCCATAGTATCTTTGTCTGGAATTTGGGAGGCAAAATTTCTCAGCCTAGAGATCACAAGGCCAACTGCATGGAGATGCTTAGTCCTAGGCGGTTGCCCAAGAAAAAGGGTTGGCCAGAGAGCGACCAAGTATGGTCTCTCCTCTCACAGGCAGAGCAGAGTGATGCTATGGAAAAGGGTTCTGGACTTGGAGTGAAGGACTGGGTTCAAAGCAGCCTGAGCAGCTGCAGGTACGTGGTTGCTTGAACCTTCAGAGTTTGTGTTGTTACCCTTGAAGGAACACCAATGTTGCTCCAGGATGGTCTGAGGTGGTGTTTATGAAAGTGTTGTAAACTTGAAGGTATTTCCACACAAGAAACTTTTGACAGTTCATTTAACATTTGACAGCTGATAAGGAAAATGTGGGGTATGTTAGATTTTTCTTATCCTAATGCTCCTGTAAAATAACTTTTTTGCACTCATATGGGTTTAGGGATATGGGGATGATAGGTAGAGGGAGTATTTGAATCACTTAGCTGAGAAGTGGTAGAGTCAGAATTTCAGCTAAGTCTGCCTGGCTTCTAAGTCCATATCTATTCCCTTCAGCCATATTGCTTTTTGAACACATGTAGTATACACAGCCAGCCAGCCTGGCCTCTGGTAAAGAGATATATACATGAGGTTTCACCTGTGGGTTCAGGATCAGGAGACGTTTGGTGTCTGTCTATATGGTAGGTTGGAGAGAGAAGGCAGAGTGTGAAGATGTAGTCCACAGTGTCTTTCTCAAATTCCAGACATAGAACAGAGTTCACACATGTTTGTTCTCTTCTTTCAACTATTCTAGTCAATAATTAACATTTTGACATACTGAGTTACCTTTATATACAGATGGGGCATGGATCTATGTATATGTGTTATCCATATACTCGCATACATAACTTTTTGTGGCTTGCCTGCTTTAAGGTGCAGACATCACATACTTCATGTCTAAAAGTCTCATTATATATCTCCTAGACATTCTCTCTTGTAACCAAATGTCAGGAGTACTAGCCCCTCTGGAGAACTATTGGACTAGTGAAAACATGACTCCTTATGTTTCAGATGGGGTAACTCACACCCAGACAGGAAGGGAGTTGACCCAGATAGCATAGTCAGTTCGAAATTATTTCTCTTTCCAGTCCAATTTATATGGCTTTCAAAATAACGTGTACTTGGTATTCTTTGATGATGGAAATACTCTATATCTGCACTGTTCAGTCTGATAACGACTCGCCACTTGTAACTCTTAAATACTTAGAATGTGGGCAATCATTGTAGTGCAGCAGGTTAAGCTCCCACACATCCCACATCCCTTGTTGGAGTGCCAGTTCTAGTCTTGGCTCCTGTGCTGCTGGTCCAGCTTCCTGCTAAAGCATTCTGGGAGTCAGCAGATGAAGATTCAAGTGATTGGATCCCTGTCACCGTGTGCAAGACCCAGATAGAGTTCCAGTCTCCTGGCTTTGGCCTAGCCCAGCCCTGGCTGTTTTGAGTATTTGGGGAATGAGTCAAACGGTAGAAATCAGCTCTTTCTCACTCTATCTCTGCCTTTCAAGTAGATGAAAGTAAACATTTAAACAAATACTTAGAATGTGGCAAGTAGGACTGAGAGGCTGAGTTCTAATAAATGTAAGTAGCTGTAGCTATACGTGACTAGCTGCTAGTGTTTGGATAATGCAGCCTTTGAAAGGTGGGATCAGTCTCCATGGTGCCAGCAGCCTTGGTCTTCGCTTGTTCTTTGTGCATCTGTCTTGTGCAGGCTTATTAGTACTGCTGGAATATTTTGCACGTTGTAGAACCCAACCTTATGTTTTCTCTTTCCTCAAAAGTGAGCAGAGTTGCCCTGAATAGAGAGCCCTCCTCAGTGTCTGCAAAAATTTCATTTGCTTTTTTGGTTATCAAGTTGGACACTTCGGAAATACTCCATGAAGGTGTTGTTTCTTTGACTCAAGTTGCTCTTTTGAGGGATTTGAGACATTTGCCTTGCATTCCAGTTGAATTGAATCAACTGGGCCATAAATAAGAGGTTTCTTCAGTTTCACCTTTTTTCTCTGTAAGAACTGTGAGAAAATCACAACATACTGAAAATAGACAACCAGTGCCAGTGGTTGTCAGCCTGGCTATTGGCTGTGTTCTCACGCCATGTTTCTCTCTGTAGACAATGAGAGGATCCGGAGAAGCAGGTGCCTGACACCGTGTCTTGCTCTCTAAGGGGACTCTTTCTCCTTCCTACACACAAAGAGCTTGCTATTCAGGCTTGGCTCTTTGTCCCATCAAGCTAAGCACTGAAGAAGTATACATTCTTATTGCCAGTAGTACTTCCTGAATCTGTACAAGCCAGAAGGAGATTGAAATGTATTGTTTTATGCAGTAGTTACAATGTGTCCAGATGGTCACAGTTTTTATCTAGAGTTTTTCAGAGATAAATTTTTGTAATGTTTTGATCCTAACATACAATTTTAAAATGATCAATAGAATTGAAAATAAATCTCCAATCATATAGTTTTCTTTAGAAATAATTTCACTATTATTAAAAAGACATCTTAGATTTTAAATTTGGTATTTTTCAGTTCTTTACCCACATAATGACGCCTGCAGCACATGGCATCTCCTTGCATCATTGCATACCCCATTCCACCCACACACATGCATACACACTCTTAATGCTGAGGACAGACGCTTAGCAGAGGTTTCCTGTATTTACTGTAGAGTCATCAGTGGGAAATACGTAGAAAATCATCCACCTTCTGAGTGATAGGTCACTTTCTGATAATCTGGATAGCAAAGTGAAGTTTCTTTATAATCTGAACCCTTACGGGAGTTCCCAGCTGCTATTAGGCTGTTTCTCGTAGTTGCAGACATAGCCTTCTCCAGCTTACCCGCATTGCTTGCCAAGGTCCTGAAAATGCCCAGAAGGGCTTCGTGTCTTCCTCTGAGTAGCTACTTGAATCCACCACTGCTTCCTGCTCCTTCTCAAAGACACTGATGACAGGCCGGGCTCCTTGTCTGCACTTTGGACACTGGTCACTGGTGGTCACCTTCAGGTCCCATCTTGTGAATATTCTAAGCTTCCCTTTCTGTCCTTCCCTCCGGTAGCAGCATAATGAAGTTAAGTGAAGCATCAGTATTATAATCAGACCTGAGTTCGGCTTTTGGCTCTGCCACTTACTCTTATCTCTAGGAAGCTGACTCAGACTTTCTGAGCTTCTCACTGCTGAAAATGGAATTAGGATTTACCTTTTTGGGATTATTATAAAGAATGAATAAGATGTCTATAAAAACACCTCCTAGAAAGGGTGTCCTTATTTTTTTTTTTTAAGATTTTGTTTATTTATTTGAGAGGTAGAGTTATAAAGAGAGCAAACAAGCTTCTATCCACTGGTTCACTCCCCAAATGGCTGCCAACAGCTAGGGCTGAGCCAATCCAAAGTCAGCAGCCTGGAGCTTCTTCCAGGTCTCCCATGAGGGTGCAGGGGCCCAAGGACTTGGGGCATCTTCCATTGCTTTCCCAGGCCACCAGTGGAGAGATAGATAGGAAGAGGAACGGCTGGAATATGAATTGACAACTATATGGAATGCTGGTGACACAGGCAGAGGCTTAGTCTACTATGCCACAGTGCCAGCCTCCAAGGATGTCCTTAAAAACATGTTTAAAATGAAGTATTGGGATAACCTTGATTAGCTACACCAGTAGCTCTGGCATGTATTTCTTTATCTCCTACTCTGTACTGGTCTCTTATGCCAAATCTCTTAGGAATAGCCATATTTAGCCCTTGGAAACTCCAAGTTTGAGAATCCAGTCTGGCAAACCTCTTAGGTATACATTTTCTGCCTCATTTCTAGAACCTCTTGGTTGACTTTTTAGTAATGATCCTCCATCCCTACCCACTGCATTGGAGTTTGTTCTGTAGCTCTTTCCTGGCTCTGCCACAAACGTAACTCTTCGTCTAAGTAGAAACAGATGTTTTGTTCTATATTCCCTTCTCCCTCTGGTCTGGTTTTCCTAATACTTGCTGCTTCTGCATGTTAGTCACAAGGGTGCCACCTTGTGTCTTACGAAACCATTACTTGTCAGGCCTGAAATGTGGACTGAACTTTGTTTTGTGAGAATTAAAAGATGATCTAATGTGAATACTCCACCCTGAACTAAAGCTGGTGGCATTATTAAAGAATCAACTTTCATCTTTCATTAAACTTCAAATTAAAAAAAAAAATTATACAATTTCTTTTTCCCCATGTGATGTCCTTACAGGCCTTTTTAAAATTTTATTTTAATTCAAAATCAGTATTTTTACTCTTCCTCCTGTCCCTGCAAAAAACAATTCCAGTTAAATTTAGTTGGTCCATGAACAGTGGACACAGTTAGTGCCACCCTAAGGTGGGCCAGGATGAGACGTAGTGAAAGACCAGGTGTAGGACCCCTACAATCAAGAATTGGTTGTAAGAGGAGGGAAAATAAGTTTTGTTTTCCGCTCACCACCGTTCTCCCCAACACACATACATGTGTGCTTGCACTCATTGTAAATTCAGTAAGACCAGAATAAACTGATGAAATGAACTTAAGTTTTCTGAAGTTTATTTTCATTTCGTTTGATAGGCAGAAGGACCGAGACAGATCTATCTGCTGGTTTACTCCCCAAACCTGCAACAGGCAGGGCTGGGCCAGACCAAAGCCGGGAGCTCAGAACACCAGCTGGATCTCCCACGTGGGTGACAGGAACCCAAGTGCTTGAGCCATTGATGAAAACAACTTAAATTTGTGTTTTTTGGTGATGTGCATTTTGCACAGCGTTTAAGAAGCTGCTTGGGCCTTCTGCATCCCTTATGAGAGTGCTGGATTCGAGGTCTGGCCCTGCTCCTGTTTCCAGCTTCCTTCTTATGTGTGTCCTGGGAGGCAGCAGGTTATGGCTCAAGTACTTGGGTTCCTGCCGCCCTTGTGGGAGATCTGAACTGAGTTCCTGGCTCTTGGCTTTGGCTGTTGCCAGATTTGGGGGAATAAACTGGAAAATGGGAGGTATCTCTCTGCCTCTTGACTCTCTGCCTTTCAAATAAATAATAAAATGAAAATTCAGTATTTAAAAAAATGGCAGTTACTGGAACTTTTTGTTTTGCCTCATTTGTGTTATCTTTCTTTTCTTTCCCTTCAAAGATGCCAATTCTCGGAAGCAAGAAGCAGAGTGGAAAGAAAAAGCAATAAAAGAGCTAGAAGAGTGGTATGCGAGACAGGACGAGCAGCTACAGAAAACAAAAGCGAACAACAGGTCAGTCCATGGGGACTCGAGCATGTTTTCCAAGACTGATCAAGTCCATTTTCCAGCATCTAGTCCAGGTTCATGGCTGCTGCCTCCTTTAGTTTGAAAATGGCTTGGCAGATAAAATTTTTGAAACACAGAGACCACACATCTCGAGTCTTGCGAGCATAACTCAGTCTGATTTCTAACCACTCCAATTGTAGTAAGTTTGGTTATGTGTCGCTTGTAATGGAGTGATTCAGCGAAAGAAATCATTTCATGAATATGGATCAAGTCCACGTGTCAGAAATGGAGTTCTGAAATGAAAGGCTGGTTTCAAGAATATACCCAGATCTCATTATTGGAGGTGATTGCACACTTGGTCGAATTGCATCTCCTAAGTACAGCCCTGGCCCCTGAGAGCTGCTTCATGAAGGGGTCCATTAGCAGGGAACTGTGCTTTATAATTAGGTAGCCAAGGTTGTTCCATCACAGTGTCTTCAAAATTATGGGTTCTCTGGGTACTTCTCTGTGCCTAAGGAAATCTTGAACTGACTTCTTAAAAAGCGCTATTTTCAGAGCATGTTGTCTTCACTTGGTGAAGGCTGAGGAGTTGTGAGAACACGCGCCACTCGCAGCTGGGGCTTTCGTGCTCTTCGCCTCTTGGGAGTAGCTTAGAGAAGCGTAGGCGGCATAGCTCCCTCGCAGGAGGCAGGTCGGCTTTCTTTCCCCTGTTGGTTCAGAGCCCAGCTTTCACTGAATGGTGCTTGCTCCACTCAGCTGGTGACAGCAGACTACCCTGGGTCTGGAGGGATTTTCAGTCTGTGGCATACAGCTGTAGGTTCCTGTACTCGGAGGCAGCCAGTGAGCTGGGTTAAGTGCCTTTGTCTTTGGCAGCCCTATTAGATGGAAATCTGCTGAGAAAGAGGAAGCTAGCCATTCTGCCTGTCACCCAGCGCCATCGCGGGGCCACTGTGACAGAACGGGTGGACCTTTCTTAACACAGAGCAGCCCTTCCCCGTTTTGTCCCTTTGGTCCTTGATTCTGGTTGCTATCCCACCCCACCTCAGGTGCCAAGCCTGGCCTGGCCACCTTCCTCTCCCATCAGGTGCCTCTGAAGTTCTGTGGCAGACGTGCTGGGGACTCCTCCAGTCTAGGGGTTGAGTTGCCAATGGTAACAGCGCCCATCAGCCACACAGGCTCTTGTTGGGCTGTGGTCAATATGAAGTGCTGACTTCCCCAGGTGTCTGTGTCCTCTGCTTGGTCAGGAATGTTCCCCCAGATGGGAATCAGTGTCATATGAGCAGGTGCTGTGTGGGGCCCTGTGACAGTTCTCGAGCAAGCCACCTCAGTACTTGAGCCTTTCTGGTGGTACTTGGCAGTGCCGCACTGACTTTGCCTGTACAGGGTCCTGAGGTGCCAGCAGTTTGACAGAGATTTTTTTTTTTTTTTGACAGGCAGAGTGGACAGAGAGAAAGGTCTTCCTTTTGCCGTTGGTTCACCCTCCAGTGGCCGCTGGTGCGCTGATCCGATGGCAGGAGCCAGGTGCTTCTCCTGGTCTCCCATGGGGTGCAGGGCCCAAGCACTTGGGCCATCCTCCACTGCACTCCCAGGCCACAGCAGAGAGCTGGCCTGGAAGAGGGGCAACCGGGACAGAATCCGGTGCCCCGACCGGGACTAGAACCCGGTGTGCCAGTGCCGCAAGGCGGAAGATTAGCCTAGTGAGCCGCGGCGCCGGCCTTGACAGAGATTTTTAAGCTTAAAATAATGAATATGTACGGAACAGGCTTCCCATTGCTGAGTTGTTTCAAGCCAGTTTTGCTGAATTTTTGTGGGAAAAAGGTGCCTCTCTGAATACGGAATCATTTGTCCTGGGAGAGAGTAATCGCTTTGTCGTTAGGCACTCGGTCTTAAAGGTCGCCTCCTTCTGGGCATGGCGTTAGGGCTGCGGCAGCTTTCTTTACTTGGAATTGCAGAGTGGTGGGTTGGAGCTCCCAGTTGGAGCTCAAGTTCCAGAGAAGAGAAGGGGCTTATTCCCCCTCACTGGGAATGTGGACTCTTCAGAGCCAGGCCGCTTGCTTTGTGGGGAGCCTGCCGCACAGGGCTGGTCCTGAGGGCAGAAAGCTAGTGGCCCGGGGTCCAAGAACTCAAGGGGTGGTTTTCCCCTCTATTCCAGTGATTTCCTCAGTGGATAGAGGTGGGAGCCTTTTTAGAGTCACTTTGGGGGACTCTTTCCAATGGTCTCACTCTTCCCCTGGACATTTTGATAGAGCTGACTACTCTGCCATTCATATTTGGCTCTGAATTTTAGAGTCTAAAGGACTGGCTCCCATTTATGTGTGTAAAGGGATTCCTTCTTTCTGGTTTGTCTGCAAATAGTGAATATGTTTAGAAAACAAAGTGGGGGGGGGGGGGCGACGCCGTGGCACAGTGGGTTAATCCTCTGCCTGCAACACTGGCATCCCATATGGGCGCCGGTTCGAGACCCAGCTGCTCCACTTCCGATCCAGCTCTCTGCTGTGGCCTGGGAAAGCAGTGGAAGATGGCCCAAGTCCTTGGGGCTCTGCACCCACGGGGGAAACCAGGAAGAAGCTCCTGGCTCCTGGCTTCGGATTGGCGTAGCTCCAGCCACTGCGGCCATTTGGGGGAGTGAAACAACAGAAGGAAAACCTTTCTCTCTGTCTCTCCCTCTCACTGTCTGTAACTCTGCCTCTCAAATAAATAAATTTTTAAAAATCTTTAAAAAAAAAAAAAAAAAAGCAGGGTTTTCATTTCAAGCAAGCGTCATCCTCCCTGGATGATTGTGCAGCAGCTGGTGTGAAGGGGACTACAGAGAATGGCAGAAAGGCAGAGCCGTGGGTAGAGGGGGCCTCCAGTTCATTGTGAGTGTGTCAGCAGGCTTCCTGCCTTCAGATGCCCTTGCCCAGTGGGCACCCAAGCATTCGAGCACATCTGGACCAGGTCCTTGGCCTGCAGGGCCTGTGGCCTGTTGTCAGCGTCCACAGTTGGGGCCTCAGTGTAACTGCACAAGAACTGAATGAGTGAGGCCCGTGGAAAAGAGTTCCCTTTGCATGGGAACCCGTCAGAACAGTGACCGGCCCCTGTCGTTCACAGCTGTCCCTCAATATCCGGGGCTTGGCTCCAGGACCCTTGTGGACACCAGAATCTGCTGGTACTCCAGTCCCTTGTATAAAATGGCCTGGTGTTCTCATACAGCTTACGCACAACTTCCTGTATACTTGAAGTCACCTTCACAGTTCCTATAGTGCCAGACGCTCTGTCAGTGCCATGTACATAAGTGTTAAACTGTACCTGTTTTGTTTCGGGAATAATGACAAGAAAGAAGTGTATATAGTTAATACAGATGCAGTTCTTTTTTCTGGGGCTTGTGGATATGCAGGGCTGACCGTACCTACCACGAACAATCCCACTACGTATTCCTTTCCAAATTGTGTGAGAAACATTCCCCCCTATTAAGCCCCCTCTCTCCTTTTTTAAAAAGTTGTTTATTTGGAAGGTAGAACAACTGAGAGGGACGGAGATCTTCCATCTGCTGGTTCACTCCCCAAATGGCTGCAACAGCTCAGTCTCGGCCAGGCTGAGGTTAAGAGCCAGGAACGCTAGCCAAGTCTCCAACATGGGTAACTGGACCATTTTCTGCTGCCTCCCAGGCACATGAGCAGGAAGCTGGCTCAGCAGCAAAGCAGCTGGGACTTGAACTGGCGATCTGATAGGGGATGCTGGCGTTGCTAGCCGAAGCTCAGCCTACTGTGCCGCGGCGCTGGTCTCTTAGGTACCTTTTGTCCTGAGACTTCTCAGCTCTTTCAAGGCTTGGGAAAGTTGAGGGACTTGATGGTTGTCAGTGGTGGCATTTTCCCCCCATGCCTCCTTTGGGGCCATTTGTGGATGAGGTTCTATGCTGTCCTTACGCCTCCAAAGCTCGTCCTGTGGGCTGGCTTTTCACTTTGTTCCTCTCCCCAAGCTCCCCTGAGCCTCTGTCTGTCTTGGCTGAGGACTGCTGCTCTAGGTTCCCCTTCTGCTGGACAGAGAACAAGCAGGTAGCCATCGCTCTTGTTTTGCTTTCTCTGTTCTGGGCCCATAACCTTGATGAGCACTCTAGTCTCTGGGCTAGCTGCAGAGGAGTAAAGCTGATATTCACGCTTCTGTTGTCATAGTGATGCCTTGACAGAAGTCATTAAATCTTTATTCATTTTCCAGTAGAAGCATGCTCTAGTTGAAATCGATTAGGTTTTAACCCTTCATATGAACTAAAAAGTTTACAGGCTGCCCTGCCTCGCCTTTCTCTCCCACTCATGCTGCCCACAAACAACTCTCTTTCCTGCTGAGTTCATTAGAACTACAGTCAGGCTGCTCTTTTGCTTTCTTTAAATTTCCACAAAACACCTGTGTATAAACCAAAATGGGAAAGAAGGAAATGGATGTGTGACTTTAAAAATAAGTGAAATTAAAATTATTAGAATTTGCCTTCAGATAAATATGTGAGCTTAGGTTCATCACTAAGCATAATCAACCTTAAAACTTATTACGTCCACTCCCCTACTCCAAGCTGACCGAATCAAAGGATGGGGTAAGAGTCTTTGAAGGAGGCTTCGTGCCTGGGTTTAGTGGCTGGGCACAGGGGTTCAGCCTGGGGTGACAGAGTGAAAGTCAGCCTTTGTCTGCGGTGAAAATTTCCTGACCCCATCATGTGCCCCACTCATTCCAGGGCCCTGTCGCATGGATCTTCTCCCCTGTCTGAGTGAGAGCTAAGGAAGGATGGAGTTCTGGGTCCTGGGCTTTACCTCACCAAAGCCAGTCAAGTCTGGCCTGGACGTCTGGGAGTGGCGCCAGCTTCTTGAGCAGGTGGCCGGATTCAGGCACGCGTGGGCCAGTCTGCCTTCTTGCACCAGCGCTTGCCTCTAGCTCTTTTTTTTTTTCTCTAAAGCAAGCAGGGGATTTTCTTTTCTTTTCTTTTTTTTTTTTTTTTTAAGATTTATTTCTTTACTTGAAAGAGTTACACAGAAAGAGAGAGAGAGGTCTTCCATCCAATGGTTCACTCCCCAGTTGGCCGCAATAGCTGGAGTTGCGCCAATCCAAAGCCAGGAGCCAGGAGCTTCTTCCTGGTCTCCCATGTGGGTGCAGTGACCCAAGGATTTGGGCCATCTGCTTCCCCGGGCCACAACAGAGAGCTGGATTGGAAGTGGAGCAGCTGGATCAGGCTAGGTTGTTAACCTGCTGTACCACAGCGCCAGCCCCTAAAGCAGGGATTTTCAAATGATCCTATGTTCCCAGGATACTGAACATTTATCCTACCAGCCAGTGTGGGAAGGCAGCAATTGGGTAACCCAACATTTGAGATCAGATTTTTGGGAACTAGTGCACACACCGGTTTGGAAGGAAGCATTAATATATGGTAGGAAATGGGAAGAACCCTGGACCTGGAGCCAGGCGGCCCTGGGTGAGTCCTGCACATCTCTGCTGTGATGTAGCCGAGCCAGGTGCTTCCTCTGAAGGACGGTGGGACCACTGTGTCCTGAGCTGTTAGGGTTGAGGACTGAATCGTTAACGTATGTTGAGTGCTTAATAAATGCTCGTTGCCAGGATAGGCCTTGAGGCTGAAATTGGCAGCGCTCACTCTGGTGGAGAGTCCCCGTGTGGGAAGGCCAGTGGGAAACCCTGGCCTGCAGTGGTCTCCAGCGCTCAAAGCGTCAGGGGGTTAGGCTGGAGCCCCGGAAGCAGCTCCACAGAGCACATCACACCTCTATTGTGGATTGTAGATGTTTCTGCTTCTCAATGTTCTCTCTTTTTTCCTGCCTGCTTGCCTGCCTTTGGACCTCTTGCTGTCTAGGGTGGCAGATGAAGCTTTCTACAAACAACCCTTCGCTGACGTGATTGGTTATGTGTATGTTGCAAAACTAATTCCTTCCTTGTTTTGATTCTATTTTGTTTAGAGTTAATGCTCCTTTTGTGTCACAAGTTGTTTTGCTCTTTAACATATTTCAGATTGGCCCTGTGGGAGCTGCTAGGCGTTGATAAGCTAGGGGATGCTCCCGCGGTTGCCTTCAGCCTTCAGCCTCTCATTGCCATTTTTCATATTCGGGGATTTAGAGGGAAGAGAGCGGACTCTTTCAGAACGGGAGTCATTCACGATCTTGCCTGGGAAGGATTTGGGACCCCGGGGGAATGTGCGGCCACCCTGCTGCGGCCTGTGCCCTGGTGCCTGCTTGAGGCGGGAAGCATCCTCCTCACTTGGGAGCAGGGACAGTCCCAGGAGGTCAGGAGCCAGGGACGGCAGCACCTTGCATTGCCAGCAGCAGCCGTGGGGCAGCGTTTGCATCGCTTGGCTCCCTCAGAGAATGTGGGGTCAGGTACCTCTCCCTTGGGCAGGAGAGTTCAGAGCCGGGGGGATTGTCTTCATGGGTGTGTGTATTGTTCCTCTACCATCTGACATGTCAAATTGCTGTTCAGTGGCCAGCTTCTAGTGCCCCCCCGAGCAGAGAGAATCCCCTAGCTTGCGGTCAGGGTAGAAAAACTGTCTGATGTGGGCCACTTGGGCTCTTCCCTCACGTCCTGCCCTGCAAAATGGCATCTCTTTGGGAAAGTTGTTTTTCTTTCTTTCTGTTTTTGTTTGTTTGTTTAGGATTCCTGTTACCAAAGATGTATTGCTGAAGACTTGGAAACAGTTGTCACTGTTTCCTCCTCAAAGTTAGGGCCAGCTTGTGGGTCTAAGGGAGATGAGGGTGGAGTGGAGGAGGAAAGGGACCTGTGGAAGACGGGTGGTCGGGGCGGTCTGGAGAGCCTCTTAGGGCCAGCAGTCATCCCAGCAGAAGCCAGAACTGGGTTTCCTGGGCCCTTGGATGCATTTGCAATGAGATCTGTGAAATGCTGGACTTACAGGTGGTGTTTGATTGGATTTTTGCACATTCTCTCTGGAGTAGAAACGGAGACTGGAAAGGCCGAGTCTGGTTTTGCCGGGCAGCAGGGTGGCCCAGCAAAGCCAGCTGCACGTTCCAAGCAGAGAGAGAGTGGCAGGGGCATGTCTAGCTTACTGACCATCTGCATTGGGCTCATTCTCATTTTCTATATCTGACCTAAAGTTTCTCTCCTTGTTTCTTTCTTCTTCACCCTTAAGCACAAACATAAGCCATCCTTGCTACAGCCTAGAACAGTTAAGTAAACCTTTCTCACTGCCCTAACTGTGTGTGCCATGAAGTCGCAGTGTTGTAGTGGCTCTGGGCTTCAGCGGTGTTTGCCACGGCCATCCCTGTGATAGTGCCACCCCTCCGTCCCCGCAGACCAGTCACCTTCATTGCTTCTGCTTTGCGCGTGATGCTTGTTGGAGTAGATGGAATAGTGTGTCGTCCCGCCTCTGCCCACTGTCCTTCCAGGCTGGAGCTCCCACCAGCTGGTTCCCAGCTGCGGGTGGGCTCACCTTGGTGTGGAAGAATGTTGGAGTAGCCCCTGCCAAAAAGCAGCTAATGCTGGCTCTCCTGCTGGAGTGGTGTGCCCTGAGTGGCCCCCAGGCACCGCTGGAGAGAAAACGGCAACTCTGGCTGAACTAGAGAATGCCCCGACACCCCCCACCCCCACCCCCAGAATGGCTTTTGGTCTTGAGTGCCTGCTAGCATGGGAGCTTTGTCTTGTTTCTTTTGATCTGCCCTGTTTCTCTCCAGCCGGAGGAAATGAATCTAGAGGCTACTGTGCAGTGCCTGTGGCTTTTTAGAAGGCTCTAAATTTCCTTGAAACTCAGTACAGCCCAGCATAAGCTACTCTCCAAGTTCTTGACCGGCCTGCTGCTTTGCTTTTAATAAAAGCGGTGTGGAACTGGCTAAGGACTGCCTTTATTTCTTTCTTAAATATTTATTTTTTTAATCCTTCAAATGAGCAGAGACAGCCAGGCAGAGAGACAGCCCTGAACCAAACACCTGTATTCCAACATTTTACGCAGTAGCCTGGGCACCCTGTGCCTGGGAGAGCTGCCCACGTGTGTCCCTGAGTCTCTGAGTCAGGGACTGTTGTTCTTGGGGAAAGCAGCTGCCACTGAGCCAGGGATGGAGAGACAGAGGCAGTCACTTTTTTGTAGCAAGGCAGCCACCAGGCTGCTCCAAGGTGGTTCTGCATTAAACCAACATGTTTTGTTGTTGCTTCCAGGGCAGCAGAAGAAGCCTTTGTAAACGACATTGATGAATCGTCCCCAGGCACTGAGTGGGAACGGGTGGCCCGGCTATGTGACTTTAACCCCAAGTCCAGCAAGCAGGCCAAAGACGTCTCCCGCATGCGCTCAGTTCTCATCTCCCTCAAGCAGGCCCCCCTGGTGCACTGAAGAGCCGCCCTGTGGAAACACTACATCTGCAATATCTTAATCCTACTCAGTGAGCTGTTCACAGTAATTGGATTAATTATGTTGAGTTCTTTTGGACCAAACCTTTTGTCTTTAGAGTTGATCATTGTTTGTGATTGCATGTTTCCTTCAACTGTGTTCTCCCTGGCTTTCAGAGAGGAGGGTGGAGGAGGAAGAGGAAGGGAGGGATGCTCCCAACAGTAGCCTCAACTGTGCTTTTATGCATTATTCGGAGAATAAACTTCTGTTTCAAACAATGCTCAGGAAGCTTTTTTATTGACCTCAAGGTCCTTTGGCTTTAGCCAGCAAGCCCGAGTCAGATAGCAGTGGTGTGCGGCTAGCCCCTCCTCGTGATTCCCACAGCACCTGCTGGGACCTGTGCCATCTGAAGTGCTCAGTCCACATTTCCAGTGCAAGTCCCTCATCTAAGCCTGTGTTGTCCAGTACAGTGTTCACTGGTACAATTTCTGTTAGTTAAAACTAGATTGCTGGGGCCAGCGCTGTGGTGTAGTGGGTAAAGCCCAGCTGCTCCACTTCTGATCCACCAGCTCTCTGCTGTGGCCTGGGAAAACAGTGGAAGATGGCCCCTGCATCCGCATGGGAGACTGGAAGAAGCTCCCGGCTTCTGGCTTCAGATTGGCCCAGCTCCGGCCGTCGCAGCCAACTGGGGAGTGAACCAGCAGATGGAAGACCTCTGTCTATGCCTCTTCTCTCTCTGTGTAACTCTGACTTTCAAGTAAATAAATTAATCTTTTAAGAAAAAAAACCTTTCTCGCCCTAGTTGTATCTCACGTGCTCGACCCATGTGGTAGATGGTGTGCGGCTCGGCCTGTGCAGGTCCTGGAGCATCTCCTTCCTCGCAAAATAGCGCTGTTGGAGCACGTTGGTCTGGGCTCCTGCTCCCAGGAGGCCCTGCTGCATTCTCCCACCAGCACATCATCCGTCCTCACAACTGGCATGCTGAGAGGAATAAAGCCATCTTTGAGAAGTCATCCGCGTGTAGGCACCTGATAGTATTTCCAAGTTGGAGAGTGAGGTGAACTGTAATGGCATGCTCAGGTTGGGGGAGAAGTCTTGCCTTTGCCAAAAAATGGCCACAGTCCTTCCAGTACTGATGAAGTTTGGATGCAGAGGAGCTTTCATTTCTTCTTCTCCTGCCTCCCCTGCTTTTCTCCATCCAGACCACATTCCTGGCTTCTGCTCATTCTTCCCTTCTGCCACCTCTGCCACAGGTCACTGTGTTCCCAGGCCGTTCGTTACTATGAGCGGCCTTCACCAAGTTCGTGGAAAATGTGTAGTATGGAAAAGCTTCATGGATTTTTTATACACAGTTGACCTTTCAAGGAAGTTATTTTACTTGAAAGGTAGAGACACAGATCTTCCATCTGCTGGCTCCCACCTCAGGTGCCCCACAACAACCAGGGTTGGGCCAAGCTGAGGCCGAGTCTAGAATCCAAGTGGCAGAGACCCATGCACTTGAGCCATGATCTGCTGCCTCCCAGTGTTCACCTTAGCAGAAAGCTCGACTGGAAGCAGAGTCAGGCCTTGAACCCTGGCATTCCAATGTGGGACAAGTACATCTCAACTGCTAGGCTGAACATCCACTCCCAAGTGGGCTTTTTTAAGGAGGGCCATGGCAGTCCAAAATGTCAGCAAAATCTGATACTCTGTCAGGTAACTAGAGGGGCCTGCGCTGTGGCGTGGCAGGTGCCACTGGCTGCTCCACTTCCCCGTCCAGCTCTGCTATGGTCTGGGAAAACAGTGCAAGATGGCCTAAGTCTTGGGCCCCTGCACCCTCGTGGGAAACCTGGAGGAGACTCCTGGCTCCTGATCAGCGCAGCTCCTGCTGTTGTGGTCATCTGAGGAATGGGCAGATGGAAGACCCCTCTCTTTCTCCCTCTCTGCCTCTGCCTTTCAAATAAATAGATAAATCTTAAAAAAAAAAAAGTAATAGATAAGGTGATGCTGACTCCCAAAGCTCGGTAAAAGGCAGCACAGTCAGTTACTGGAACACTGGTTTATCCTGTGCCACCACAGAAATAGCTCTGCGACTGAGGCTGCGGTGCTGTGAGGAAGCCCAGGCTTGCCCACAGAGACCACCTAAGACCCTGCAGCTACAGGCAGAGGGGCCTGGCCAGGCCTGAGGTATTCCACCCTCCTGCTGCTCCAGCTCCAGCCACTGTAACTGCCAGTACAAGACCACCAAGTGTAACCTTCCCAAATCCCTGACCCACAAACATGGGAGAGAACAACTACTGGGTTTTGAGGTGGTTTGTTACACAGGAGTAGTAACTTGGGATTTTGTCTAATGCCCAGGCTTCATAAAAGGAGAGAGCTAGGCAGTGCAAGAATTCAGTAGGCGTTAAACATGTCAAGTTTTAAATGTTCTCTAACAACGGTTTCTATGAAGAGACATTTTTCTGGTTAAGAAAATAATGAGAGGGAGGGTGGTTATGGGGGGAAAAACTGCTATAATCCAAAAGTTGTACTTTGGAAATTTATATTTATTAAATAAAAGTTTTCTAAAAAAAAGATACTGAGATTAGATGTTGCATAACCTTCAAAAAGTAAACATAATTTAAGTCTTCTGGGAAGGGAAATGCTTCTAGTGCAGGGCTGGCACTGTGGTGTAGCAGTTTAAGCAGCTGCCTGGGATGCCAGCATCCCATATGGACACCAGTTTGAGTCCCAGCTGCTCCATTTCTGACCCAGCTCCCTGCTAATGCACCTGGGAAGTGCTTGGGCCTCTGCCATCCATGGGGGAGACCTGGATAGAGTTCCCGGCTCCTGGTGTTGTCCTGGCCCAGGCCAGCCCCAACTGTCGTAGCCATTTGGGGAATGAACCAGTGGATGGAAGAACTCTGTCCCTTTCTCTGTCACTCTGCCTTTCAAATAAGTAAAATTAAAAAGACAAAAAAACAAAATACAACAAACAACAGTTAGTATTTCAACAAGGAAATATATTTTTTCTTTAGAATTGGCTCAGATCAATAACATTTACATTAAAATAAAATAAATTGTGATCATTTGACCACATGTAATAATTTATGTCAAATATATTAGCTTTTCTGTGAACTTATTAGAAAGTAAGACTGGTTTTAGATTCAGTACCATCCTTTCAATTATTTGGTAGCAATACAGTTGGTGTGCCGAGTGGTTATAGATTCACTGAGGAATGACTGATCACACTCTGTGCCGTCTCAGCCCAGATGTGACTGCTGCTCAGCTGAGCTTCTCCCCAGGAATCGCTATGGAATGTTTGAACAGAACAGGACCTGGAGGTTATTCAGAGTACTAGGAATCGGCCAGCCTTATCTTTCATTTAACCCACCAGGAGAAAGTCATTCAAATGCGACACTGATTACTTCATTTTATTTTATATGTTAACACGGAAATGACAATGTATAAACCTTCAGGTTTATCTAAAACAAACAATCTGGAAAATATACGGGTAAGCATCTTTAGATTATCTAAGAGTACCCAGAAAAAGCTTTCACTAGACCCAATATTCTAGTGGCATGATTTCCAGAGCAGAGAGGAATATATGATTAAACTCACTGCTGAGACAGAGGGCCAAGGATAAGTCATTTGGAAATCATATCCTTGTTAAAGCATTTGGTAGTCTCAAGCGAGCTAGTATGTATCAGCATTTTGAAAGCTGTTTTGAAATGAGGGGTTGAAGGTTAGTAGAAAAAGCACACAGGGACCTGATTGAAACAAGCTCCTTCAGTACAGCCCGTGGCCTGACGTATGCCACTTAAAACACATGAAGCTTGAGTTTCTGTACGGGATTTAAAGAACCCTCACAGGTGATGAAAATACATGTGAAGGACCTGATTCAGAGGCGGCACACAGCAGGAACTTAGTAAGTAGTGACTGTTAGTATTTCTTCCAGGTTACAATTAAAAGCCACACCTTTGGCTTTTATATTTTGATAGCAGTGAAAGCAAAATTGGTCAGAATCTAGACCCACAGATCTGGGCTCTGGGTATGGCGCATCCAAACGCTGCAGTAGGGGAGCTCCCAGGCTCAGCTGTGAACATGCTATGATAAGGAAGGGGAAAGTGCCTGTTGTTGGTTAATCTCCTTCCCAGGGCTGTCGTCCTAGGGGCTCCTCAGCTATCTCTAAGAAGATAAGCACAAAGCTGTTGTAATTCAGATCCCTGCTGTAAAGTCTTACAAATGACATTTGCGGGTGACAGAAAGTTCAATGTCTTGATGGTAGTGATGGGTTCACAGGTATATACATATGCCAAAGCTTATCAAATTGTATACTTTAAAAAATACCTCAATAAAACTTTTTAAAAACAAGTTTACTTAAGCCTTTCCTGGTAAAGTTTCCTGCTGTTCCCTGACTGGATCCCTTTCCGTGATCCGAGTTTGGGGTTAGAGGAAGAATTACTAACTCAAATTCCAGGATGAACTTCACAACCCAGGCACGGCCTGCAGGTCTAAGTGGTTGATTTTAGTCCTAAGGCTTCCTGGTCTCTTATTATAGCTCCTTTTGGCACAGAAAATTGTGACGGAACTTACAGAGTTTGAGTCAAAACGACCTCTACTAGGAAACCATCAGGAAAAGTAACACCTCCAAAAACAGGGATTGTACAAGGTAAATGTGGAAGAAGAGACAGAAAGCAAAAACACGCGCGCTGAAGTCACCTGCCAGTGAAGTAACGGATCTGCCTTTCAGGCAGTGTTCATCTCAAAGACAAGTTGATTCCACTAAAGCGAGTCTCTCCAGCACTGGTCCCCGTCCGCCCCTGGAGGCCTAGTAGATCCTGCGAGTTGTGTAGTCCAGAACCATGCTGGCAGCACCGAGCAGCGCGGGGTCAACCAAATCCGAAACGACCACGTCCACGTCCTGCACCGAGGACAGGGCTTGCTGGCGGATGACGTCCTTGACAATGTGGATGTAGTGACTGGCCAGGACTCCAGAGAGGATCACGAGGGAAGGATTCATGGTGTGGAGGATGTTCACCACCCCGAGACCCAGAGCTGTCCCAGCTGGAGGGAAACAGAGTAAACTTCAGGGAGAGAGCTCAATCAGAAACACCAACGAGGAGGGGGAAAGGAGCCGGCAGCTGCCAGTGGCCAATGCCTTCCTACTGTGTGGCAGGAGGCAGTATTTTAAAGCTGCTCATAACTTGTTCTTAATTTAAGAAAACGATCGTGCGATATCTTGGATTACAAAAAGCAGGATATGGGATTGTCTCTGCTGTATGGTCTCAACTGTGTAAAGAAATGAATAGAACCAAAACACAGAGAGTAACAAACGCTGGCGAGGATGTGGACAAAGGGGAACACTATCCACTGTTGCTGGGAATGTAATTAGTGTGGCTGCTGTGGAAAACAGTGTGGCGATTTCTTTAAAAACTAGAAAGACTTGCCCTATGATCCAGCAGTCCCACTACCGGACATACACAAAAGACTTGAACACGAACACAGCAAAGAGACACCTTCACCACGTTTACAGCAGCACTGTCCACATTAGCTAAACTTTGGAATCAACCAAGATGTCCATCGTCAGATGAATGAATAAAGAAAATGCATATGCACACAGTGTATTTGAATATGATTCAGTTATAAAAAAGCATGAAACTGGCCGGCGCCGCGGCTCACTAGGCTAATCTGCCTTGCGGCGCTGGCACACCGGGTTCTAGTCCCAGTTGGGGCGCCAGATTCTGTCCCGGTTGTCCCCCTTCCAGGCCAGCTCTCTGCTGTGGCCCAGGAGTGCAGTGGAGGATGGCCCAAGTGCTTGGGCCCTGCACCCCATGGGAGACCAGGAAAGGCACCTGGCTCCTGCCATCGGATGAGCGCGGTGTGCCAGCTGCAGCGCGCCGGCCGCGGCAGCCATTGGAGGGTGAACCAACGGCAAAGGAAAATCTTTCTCTGTCTCTCTCTCTCACTGTCCACTCTGCCTGTCAAAAAAAAAACAAAACAAAAAAGAACATGGAATTCTACCACTTGCAGCAAAATGGACAAAACTAGAGGATATCATCTTGAGTGAAATAAGCCAGATCCAGAAAAACTGGATGTCCTCTCTTACATGTGGGAGCTAGAATTTAAAAAACAGGAAAAAAAGAAAAATGAAATGTTTGTATTAGTATTGCTACAAATTTAGCTTTTTAAAAAAATATTTGTTTTATTTATTTGAAAAGCAGAGTTACAGAGAAGGGAGAGAAATGGAGAGATTTATCCTCTGGTTCACTCCCCAAATGTCTGCAATGGCCAGGGCTGGGCCAGACCGAAGCAAGGAGCCAGGAGTTTCTTCCAGGTCTCCTACGTGGGTGCAGGGGTCCAAGTACTTGGGTTCAGCTTCCACTGCTTTCCATTGGCAGAGAGCTGGATGGGAAGTGGTGGCAGCTGGGGCTTGAACTGACACCCATATGGGATGCTGGCACTGCAGGCAGCGGCTTTATCCACTATGCCACAATGCCAGCCCTGAAAATACAGTTTTGTAAAAATGTGTTTTATACCCTTGTGATACCAATGGTTAAAAATGTTACAAAATGTTATACTATTATAGTTTCAGTGATCTGTGATTACTTTAAAAATTTATGGTATATAGGTGAAATGGTCATTTTTCCACTCAATTGTTTATAGCCATTTCTATATTCCTACTAAACTAGGGTTTTTTGCTTTAAAAATTTTTTAAAAAGAAAATAAATGAATAGGGGCTGCTGCTGTGGCATAGCAGGCTAAGCCTCTGCCTGCAGCGCTGGCATCCCAATGGGCACCAGTTCATGTGCTGGATTCCGATCCAGCTCTCTGCTATGGCCTGGGAAAGCAGTAGAAGATGGCCCAAGTCCTTGGGCCCTGCACCCATGTGGGAGACCCAGAAGAAGGTCCTGGCTCCTGGCTTTGGATCAACTCAGCTCTGGCCATTGCAGCCATTTGGGAAGTGAACCAGTGGATGGAAGGCCCCTCTCTCTCTTCCTCTGCCTCTCTGTAACTCTTTCAAATGAATAAATAAATCCTTTAAAAAAAAAAAAAAAGATGGTGTATACACACATGCACACACACAATGGACATAATAAGCCAGGCACAGAAAGACAATTATCATCTGTTCTCAAGCACATGTATCTCTACTTCTCAGAGAAGTAGAGAACACAATGGCAGTCACTAGAGGCTGGGAGTGGGCTAGGAGAGAGTGAATCACAGGCACCAAAACACAGCCTCAGCAGCAGCAGTTCCAACACTGTAGGACAGTAAGTCTACAACTCTTCCAAATAAACAGAAGAATCTGAAGACTCCCAACACCCAGAAATGATACAATTTGGGAAGATGATCATACACATTGTACACATATTACAAAATATAATACTATTACTCCATAAATTATACAAATGTCAACTTTTTTTTTTTTTTTGACAGAGTGGACAGTGAGAGAGAGAGAGAGAGAAAGATCTTCCTTTTCCGTTGGTTCACCCCCCAATGGCCGCTGCAGCTGGAGCACCACTGCCGGCGCACCATGCTGATCCGATGGCAGGAGCCAGGAGCCAGGTGCTTCTCCTGGTCTCCCATGGGGTGCAGGGCCCAAGTACTTGGGCCATCCTCCACTGCACTCCCAGGCCACAGCAGAGGGCTGGCCTGGAAGAGGGGCAACCGGGACAGAATCTGGCGCCCCGACTGGGACTAGAACCTGGTGTGCCGTCGCCACAGGCGGAGGATTAGCCTATTGAGCCATGGCGCTGGCCAACAAATGCCAACTTTAAAAAATTAAAATTAGGGGCTGGTGTTGTGGCATAGCAGGTAAAGCTGCCACCTGCAATGCCTACTCCCATATGGGTGCTGGTTTGTGTCTTAGCTGCTCCACTTCCAGTACAGTTCCCTGTTAATGGCCTGGGAAAAGCAGCGGAAGATGGGAGGCCTGGAAGAAGCTCCTTGCTTTGGCCTGCCTTGGCTCTGGCAGTTACAACCATCTGGGTAGTGAACCAGCAGACGGAAGACCTCTCTGTCTCTCTCCTTCTCTCTGTCACTCCAACTTTCAAAAAAAAAAAAAAAAAACTTTACAAAAACAAAAATAAAATCAAACCAAACTAAGCTTCTGTTTAAATACACAATGCTGCAAAAACAAAACAAAACAAAAACAAAAACCAAAAACGTTGGATGCCGTTCCCTTTTCGTCGTCCACAAGAATGAGACCTCTGACCCGACCTGGAGGAGCCCTGGTCCCCTGAGGGAATCTGGGGTTTGCCCCTGTGGCACAGCTGCCCAGAGCCATACACTCACCTGTTCTTAAGATGCTCTGGGCCTTTGCATTGCCAAGTTTTGCAGCTTGGATAAGATGCAGCGCACCCACGGCTTCATCTTTTGGCACTGACATCCCTTCTACCAAAAGCAGGTCCTCTGTTTGGGTGGAGTGAGAACGAGGAGTGATTAATGGGCTGGGGCAGCCCCACAGAGGGCCAAGCTTACAGAAGACAGTGTTTTCCAGTTGCTAAGCCCTCTGTCACTCAGAAACGTTCATGTCCGTTGCCCCAGAAGCCTTGGCTGCCTTCTTGCTGTCTGGTTATCCGTAAGCCAGAAGTTCCCTAACTGGAAGATCCTCCAGTCTGACCACAGCCTCCCAGCCCCGAGGCTCCCTCCTTTCTCACTTGTAAGAGTCCTTAAAGTCCTCTCCCTGGAATGACCTAACTCCTGCATCTGGCTCCCTCCCCATCCATCCCAGGGGCCGGGGCCTGACATTGCATGGCAGCGAGGCAGTGGCTGAGGACAGGCTGGCCTGACTTCAGTCCCAGGTGCACCCTTGTCACTTCCCCTCTATAAGCTTCTCTTTTCTAGAAGGCTGCAGCAATAATACCGCCCCTTGTAGGATTATTTTAGGATTAAAGGAGAGAATGACATAAAGTACTCAGTTAAGTGCTAAACAAGCAGAAGGTTATTGTTGCTGTTGTTCTCTGCAGTCCTTGTTTTCTGGCAGTCTCACCCAGAACACTGTGCCTCCGCTTCTGCTATTAGACTTGGGCGCTGAGGGAAGAGAACCCCTAATCGTGCTGACTGCCACACAGACACCAGCTGACGCTCTCCTGCCTCCCCCGGGCCCTCGCAGGCCCTGGGCCGGTTCTCCATCCCCTTCGCCCTCGTGGCTCTCTTCTCTGCCCTCAGCTGCCCGCCCAACCAGCAGATTTCCACACTTCCCACCTCTCGGATAAAGGATTCCACAGGCAGGGACTGCGGCTGCTTTTTGCCCCAGCTGCAGACTCTTCCGCATCTGCACATCTTCACTCTTCTCTCCCTCTCTTGGGCCCAGTACCTGGCTTTGCAGCTCTCCGGCCACCTCTTCAGGGGCCCCACTGTCGGGACCGCACCCCTTTCCCTTTTGCATTCTCACCCTTCCCATCCACCCCCACTGTCTCCTTTCCATCAGCATATGTGCACAAATTGGTTTTGGGAACAAAAATATCTATACTCTGAAGCACAGATACACTTACTGTATATAAATCCAAACAGATGAACAATGTATCTGTGTGCTAAAGTTTCATGGGGGAGGAATGATTAGGAAAAAACAGACTCCCTTAGGGGCACGATAATAAAAACAAGGCTGAAAAAGAAACAGGTTTGGGGCTTCTGAGGACGTCCTCAGGGCCAAAGCCAAGGAATTTTTCCTTCTGTTCCACTCGATAGTCCCAACCGCTCCTTCCTTGAAACATCCGCTGCTTTGACTCCTAGGACAGCTTCCTCTTCTGGTTTGCTCCCATCCCTCTGCTTGTCCCTCAACTGCTGTTTCCCAGGACTCTGTCCTGGCTGCCACCTGGCTCTCATTCATAGGTTGCTGCATGCCGCTGATCCCCAACTCCCTCCAGCCCAGTCATCTCTCCTAAGCAACAGACTGTAGCCAGATGCGTCCCCGGCATCTCCACCACCTGTGCCATAGGCATTGAACCGTTATCTTCTACCTAAACCTGTTCCTCCTATCACATTCCCAACCCCAAGTTGTCCAACCAGAAGACTGGATGCCACTCTAGAACTGTCCCACTTAAGGCCATCCTCCACTCAACTGCCACTTTCCCTTCAGAAACAGAAGGTTCTGGTTCAGTGAATAATCTAGAATTCAGGTCCACCTGTGTCTTTTCACTAAAATGTCGTAATAGCTTCTCCACGACCTGCTGGCCCTGGCTTCCCTCCTGCCTTGCCCGTTATGCACCGGCACCACTACTTCCAAGCTAGAAGAGCTCCACTGGCCATCCAACCCTGCCTGGCTAATTCTATGCATCCTCTGACTCTCAGCCCCCAGGACGGCACCCTAGTACCTCCTGCCCTATATGGAGGGGAGAGGAAAGAAACTCTGGAGTTCTTCTTAAATACATCTACATTTCTTGGCCATCTTTCTCACTGTACTTGGCATAGTGCATTATAATGACATTAAAGGACTCTGGTTTGCAATAGACTAGAGACCATCCTGACTTTCACAACACGTCCAGACACAGCTTTAACTCAGACGAGATTGGGCGCGTTCAGGATGGTATGGCTGTAGACGAAACAGCTTTAATTCAAATAGGTCTCTCAGAGTTTAAAATGATAACATGTAAAAAATCGATATTATAACGTGTTTATCCATTTATGTCTTCATTAAAATGTGTATTAAGTAACCACCCAGTGGATATGACCCAGAAAATAAGACCAGGAGAAATCTTCCCTGCTCTCCTGGAGCTCTGGAGCCTGCCTACCTCCCCCCGGGGAGGGAGCTTGCTGATCTGGGTGAGAACCAGGACGCCTGCAGCTGCAGGCTAAGGGAGCCCCTTCTTCCCTTAGGAAGTGGAAAGGTTCAAAGTGCTGGCTTCAGTGGTTAGCTCTCTTTGGAATGTCTACTTGGAAGTACTGGTCTACCATTTGATGACTCAAGTCCTCAGGAACAAGACACCAACCGTCATGTAGCTTTTTGGCTTCCCTCTGCAAGGCCATTCCAGACGCATATGCTTCAATGCACCCATGGCTTCCACAGGAGCAGTCGGGCCCATTCAGAGACACGACAAGGTGGCCAAGCTCCGCAGCACAGAAGGAGCTTCCGTGGATCAGTTCGTGCTGATGGATGATGCCACCACCTATTCCTACAGTGAGAGGCAAAAATCAGCACAGTGGCTCTTCCCCTGAAGCAGACTACGCTGGGTCAGTGCCCCATCTGTGCAGCAAAGCTTTGGGAGGTGAAGTTCTAGATAACGCCTGCTTTTCTAGACAGCTGAAGCTTATTCAGTACCAGAACTTTATTTGGCAGCAGTTTGGAGAGAAATTATTTAAAAAAAAATAGTTAGAGAGACAAAGAGATAGCATTCCCATTTGCTGGTTCACTCCCCAGATGTTCCTACTGGCCAGGGCTGGGCGAGGACTTGTGAACTCAATCAGATCTCCCACACAGGTGGCAGGAATCCATTTGCTTTATCACCACTGCCTCTTGGAGTCCACATTAGCAGGAAGCTGCACTAAGGAGCTAGAGTTTGGAACTGAACCCAGGTACTCTGATGTGAGCCATAAGGGTCTTAACCAGCACCTTTACCCCATGCTAAATGTTCACCCCCTATACAAGTATCTTTAGCAGATCCTCTGATACCCTGTGTCACATCTGCTTGGCTCACTGATTCCAAGACCCAGCTGTGGTGGACAGTTCACACTCTCCTCGTGTTGACAGTATTCCCCCAGGCACACTGCCTGTCCCTCTGCATGAAGACTTTCTCAAACATTGAACAGCCTGCAAGGTCACCCAGAGACAAACCAGAGGCAGACCCAATTGGACAGTTCTGGGTGGTATTCTGCAGGCTTCTGGGAAGGTTCTGCCCTCGAGGCAACTCGGATGGTACATCTTTAATGGCTCACCTCCTACTCTGTTTCACCCTTCCCCCTCCTCCCTCCTGCTTTTCAGGATCTCCTTTAAAAGAAAACACCTGTAACTAAGTCCTTGCTTCAGACTCTGCATTGAACAAGGAAACCCAAGATAAGGCAATCTTTCTAACATCACACAATAGCTGCTTTGGGAAGCAGAGAATATGAAATATTCTTGATGCCACTATGTCTAAACACCTATGATTCAACAATTATGAATACCAATGGCTTTTGTTACGGAGTTTAGGAGAAACCAAGGAGAAAAGGGCAGTTTGCCTTAGGATGCTCTGCTTATAGAGTTGCCCTGCCATCTGTCACTTCTGGTGGCACCTATTCTTCAACCCCATACCTCTGATTTGCAGCTTTCTAGCTACTCTGAGCAGGAAACACTATCCAAGCTTGCTAAAACTGAGACAAAGAGGAAGTGCATGAGCTTACGTCTGTGAACTTAAAAGATAGCCAGTGTTCTACAGAGTTTATATGCACAAGTGTTGAAGTTAGATATGTCTCAGATGAAATGCTGGCTCAACTACTTACTATCTGAGTCTATTTCCTTGTTTAAAAAATAAATTGCAGGGTAAGTGCTGTGGCACAGTGGGCTATAAGCTTCTGCCTGTGGCGCCAGCATCCCATCTGAGTGCCAGTTCATGTCCTGGCTGCTCCTTTTCCAATCCAGCTCTCTGCTATGGCCTGGGAAAGCAGTGGAAGATGGCCCAAGTGCTTGGGTCTCTGCACCTGTGTGGGAGACTCAGAAAAAGCTCCTAGCTCCTGGCTTTGGTTCGACCCAACTCCGCTGTTGTGGCCATCTGGGGAATGAACCAGATGATGGAAGACCAAGACCTCTCTCTCTGCTTCTCCTTCTCTCTCCCTCTCCCTCTCCCTCTCTCTCCGTAACTCTACCTCTCAAATAAATAAATAAAATCTTTAAAAAATAAAAAAAAAATAAATTGTAGGCAGGCATATGGCCTAGTAGTTAAGATACCAGCTGAGAACCCACACCCACATCCCATACTGCAGTGTCCAGCTTGGGGTCCAGCTCTGCTCCTGATTCCATCTTCCTACTAATGCACACACTGGGAGGCAGCAGATGATGGCTCAAGTAGGTTCTTGTCACTCATGTGGAACACTTGGTTTGAGTTCCAACTGCTTGCTTCAGCCTGGCCCAATTCCAGCCCCAATGCATGCATTTGGTGAGTGAACCTGGGGATGGGATCTGTCTCTCTCATTCTCCCTGCTACTCTCAAATAAATAACATCAATTAATTCATTTTTAAATTAATAGCATACCTTAAATATACACAATAAAATCTAAAACAAAGAAAAGAAAGAGCTTAGCATAAATGACAGAGTAAGGGACTGTAAAAGTACCTCTTGCCACTAAAGCGATGAAGAAATTCTCAATACTGTCAGAACCAATTTTTTTTAAACTCTGGAAACTCACCACCAAAAGTTTGCAACTTCTTAAACAAAATAAAATCAGCTGCATCTAATAAGAGCGTTTTCTGGTGTGAGATTTCCCTGATCCCATCACCTACTTCCCAGCTTGGTGTTCACAGAGATCAACAGCTCACATTCCCAGCACTGGTATACACACCAGTACGTAACAGACGCTAGTGCCTGAGGGAACACAAGCAGCCTATTCCCAGTCACGTATGGATGGTTTCTGACCAGTCTGGCAGCTGCATGGATCATCAGCTGGAAGGGCTCGCTTTTTCATCACTTAGCTGGGAACTCTCCCAGTGCTGAGGTGGTTACACTGGAATGTGTCTGTCAATGACAGTGAAAGGTGTTCATGTCTGCTTCCTAGAGCAAAGGGTAACACTTGGGGCATACGACAGGCTAATCAAAAGGGAGGAACAGAGGAGAATGAGAGGCTTTGGGGAATATGAGCTTTGAATAGCTCTCACAAGTTCCTGGGAATTTGGAGGGCCACATGCGCTGGGCACATGGTCAGAAAAGACCTGAGCAGGCCTGAGGCTCCCACGTGTGACTCACCTTCAAGTACTACTCAAGCAAGAAGTGAAGGCTAAGGCAGAGCTGTAACTATCTGCACTGACGACAAGTCCCATCACATCCTGCCAGCAACCTTCCCTTACCCCCCTTACCTGTGCCTGTGATAAGTGTCACAAAGTTTTCCAGCCCCTTTCCTTGGCCAAATTTCCTTTCTGCCAGGGCAGCACAGTTGCCATCATTGTCTACCCACACGGGGAGATGCAGGGTGTCAGACAGGGGAGTCCTGAGGTCTACAGAGTTCCACTCTTGAATCAGTTTGGTTGAATGCAGCACAATTCCTTCCCGAGGATTGACCCGGCCACCTGTGGAAATGCCTGAGCTCCACCACAGACACGAGGAAGATAATTCTCATTAGGAAAGTATGGCAGCTTCCTGGACTCAGAACACAAATGAATTCACACAAGATCACCTAAGACAAACATTACCAAGGACTGCAAGGAAATATCAGGCAGTTCTGAGCTAAATCTATAGCTACCCACGGGTTTACAGGTTTGAAAATGCGTCTTCCATATTGCTTACTGGTGTCCTGGGTAGTCCCTGTGCTTGAGGTCACAGCCAGGACCTGGAGCCATCTATACACAGGGCAACACTGACTTGATGCTCAGTCATGCATCAGAACTTAGTAAGCTTTGTACATTAAAATGAGCATTTCTTGGATATGTAATTTACAATCTCACCTACTCCCAAAATCCTACAGTTCAGTTTTACAGCTTCTGCTGCAGCTTCCACACACATCTGTAGGATTAAGTTAATCCTCTCTTCATAGGTTTTTGGATTGAACTGAGTATACTTCTTAACTATTTCACCCTAAAAGAGAAAAAATAATAAATCTGACTCACTGGTAGTGGTTAAGGAGAATACCATGAATCTTTTGATCTTTTCACGAGGAATCAGACATTGCCATAGAACAGTTCTGCAGACTCACATGACTGCTGGGGAGGAAGCCACTATCTGGCTTAGCCTGGCCTGGGATAAGCCCAAGCACATTCCTGGGAATCCATCCCAATACAGGGCTGTGGAAGCAAGGACAACTCCACAGCCAAAGAACGGGGCTCCTTTTAAGCTTTAGGTGAATGTTGGCTCGCCTAAATCTGGTTCTTTAAAAGGTCATATTTTACTCTTTAAAGTTGGCAATATTTTCTTGCTTAAACACTGAGGCAATAAAGAGTTATCCTGAGTAGTTGAGCTTTAATCTTCTCCCATGGTGAAGCCAGTAATGGCGTGGATACTCGATTTGCTCAGGGTAAATTTCCATGCTGGCTGGCACAGACTACTGAGTTGCTGTGCTTTGTGATGTGTTCTAATACCAAACATGGTCCCTCCTATCCATTACAGGTTTTTCTTGCTCATCTCACTTGCGTATTATTTTAAGTAAATTTCAGAGCAATACTGTGAAACTTTAAACTGTCACTGTGATTTATGGTTATTTTGCTAAACTTTTAAAATCCCAATGAAATGCCAGCTAGAATTATGTTGTACTTATAATACCATTCAGAAAGCACTGCCATTTAAAAAGTACTCAATACTTCCATTCAAGGCATTTTTCAAAAATGATTTATTTATTTTTTGAAATTCAGAGTTACAGAGAGAAGGAGAGAGAGAGAGGAAAAAAGAATCTTCCATCCATTGATTCATTCTCCAGATGGCCACAAAGGCCAGGCTCTGCCAGGCCAAAGCCAGGAGCTTCATTCGGGCCTCCCATATGGGTGCAGAGGCCCAAACTACTTTTCCCCAGACCATTAGCTGGGAGCTGGATTGGAGGTGGAGCAGCCAAGCCACGAAGTGGCATCCATATGGGATGCCAGCACTGTAGGTGGTGGCATTACTTGCTATACCACAACACCAGCCCCAGGACATTTTTTCAAGTCTTTATATGTCACAGTCAAGTTTTACAACTACCTTTATGTAAATCTCATCGTTTTTTGGTTTTGATTGTTTTTAGGTGTTTTTGTTGTTGGGAATGGGATATCTGCTTCGTTTTTTTCTTATTTCCTTCACATTCCTGCTTTATTCAAATTACAATCTGAGTCACAGACAGGTATTGGTAGGCTGGTTGTGCCTCTAGAGAACTTTATGGGGCAGGCACTGGGCCTAACTGCAATTGCCAGCATCCCATTTGGGCCCTGGTTCACGTCCCAGCTGCTCCACTTCCAATCCAGATCCCTGCTAATGCACCTGGGGAGGAAGCAGAGGATGGCCCAAGTGCTTGGGACCATGCAACCATGTGGGAGACCCCGATGAAGTTCCTGGCTCCTCGCTTTGGCCCAGCCTGGCCCTGGCTGTTGTGGCCAGTTGAGGAATGAACCAGCAGATGGAAGATCTCTGTCTCTCCCTCTCTCTCTATAACTCTGCCTTTCAAATAAATAAACCTTAAAAAATAAAAATCTAAAAATAAAATAACAGAAAAAAGTATTTGTATCACATTAGATGGGACAACATTCTGCTCTGAAATAAAAATAATTTTTTAAAGATTCATTTATTTGAAAGGCAGAATTACACAGAGAGAGGGAGAGACAGAGACAAATATCTACCTGCTGGTTCACTCCCCAAATGTCCATATCAGCTAGAGCTGAGCCAGGCTGAAGCCAGAAGCCAGGAGCTTCATCCAGATCCCCAAGCACTGGGCTTCTGCTTCTTCTTGCCCAGGCATATTAGCAGAGAGCTGAATGGGAAGTGAAGCAGCTGGGACTCCAATCAGTGCTTATATGGGATGCCAGCTTCCCAAGTAGTGGCTTAACTTACTGTGTTATAACGCTGGCCCCACAATGTTTTTTTTTATAAATTTAATTCTTAATATAATATCCAAATTTTATTTATTTGACAGATAGAAGTTAGACAGAGACACACACACACACAGAGAGAGAGAGAGAGAGAGAGAGAGAGAGAGAGAGAGGTCTTCCTTCCGTTGGTTTACCCCCTAAATGGCCACTATGGCCGCAGCTACACAGATCCGAAGCCAGGAGCCAGGTGCTTCTCCCGGTCTCCCATGCGGGTGCAGGGGCCTAAGCACTTGGGCCATCCTCCACTGCCTTCCCGGGCCACAGCAGAGAGCTGGACTGGAAGAGGAGCAACTGGGACAGAACCTGACACCCATATGGGATGCCTGCACCACAGGCAGATTAACAAAGTGAGTCATGGTGCCGGCCCTGCCCACAATGGTTTAATTCTTACATCTATCTTTTCTTTTATGCCCTAACACGTTGAACTCTTCTTCCCCTCTAATCATTTCTTAGCAGTTGGCAATACTCTAGTTCTTTTTTTTTTTTTTGACAGGCAGAGTGGACAGTGGGAGAGAGAGACAGAGAAAAAGGTCTTCCTTTTGCCATTGGTTCACCCTCCAATGGCCGGACACCGCACTAATCCGATGGCAGGAGCCAGGTGCTTCTCCTGGTCTCCCATGCAAGTGCAGGGCCCAAGCACTTGGGCCATCCTCCACTGCACTCCCTGGCCACTGCAGAGAGCTGGCCTGGAAGAGGAGCAACCGGGACAGATTCCAGCACCCCGACCGGGACTAGAACCTGGTGTGCTGCTGCTGCAAGGCGGAGAGTTAGCCTAGTGAGCCGCGGTGCTGGCCAATACTCTAGTTCTTAATGGACTTTTATTAAACCAGAGGTTATAGCTGTCACTAATGATTGTCATTAAAATTAAGCCCAGAGGAGCAGCTGTTGCAATGCAGTGGTTTAAGTGCGGCTTCCATATGGGGGTGCCTGGGATCAAGTCCCACCTCCACTTCTGATCCAGCTTCCTGCTATTGCATCTGGGAGGCAGCAGATAATGTCCCAAATACTTGGGTTCCTGCCACCATTCTGGGAGACCCAGATGAAGTTCTTGGCCAAACTCCAGCTATTGCCAGCATCTGGGGAGTGAGCCAGTGGACTGAGGGTGTCTTTCTCATTGTCTTTTCTTCTCTTTTCCCCTTTCTTTTTAAAAATGACTTAGGCAGTGTTTTTTCCTTCTCTATTTTTTTTAAAGTTATTTATTTATTTGAATGGTAGAACTACGGAGAGAAAGGGAGAGACAGAAAGAGAAGGATCTTCCATCCACTGGTTCATTCCCTAAACAGATGCAATGGCCAGGACTGGGTCTCCGACATGGGTGGCAGGGGCCCAAGCACTTGAGCCATCTTCCACTGCTTTCCCAGGCGCATTAACAGGGAGCTGGATGGAAAATGGAGGCACCAGGACTCAAACCAACACTCATTTGGGATGCTGGTGTTGCAGGTGGTGGCTTAACCTTCTGTGCCACAATACCAACTCTGGTGTCATTCTGACTTTAAAATAAATAAACAAATCTTTAACAACAAATAAAAAATAAACTTAAAAGCAGTGTTTGTCAACCTTCACTGTGTATCAGAATCACCTGGGCAGCTTTTAACAACTATCAATGCTGGACTCCAGCCTCAGAAAGTCCAATTTAATTAGTGTGGGGCTAAAGCATCCAGGTAAGGCTGACATGCAGACAGAGTTGAGAAACACTCACCAAAGGAAAACTCAAACCTTTGCCTGCAATTTCACGTAGTAGAAAATTATTGACACTTCTATATTTAGCATAATATTCAGCTCTTTGGAGCCAGCGCTGTGGCGAAGAAAGTTAAGCTTCTGGAGCCAGTGCTATGGCATAACGGGTAAAGCCACCGCCTGTAGTGCCGGCATCCCATATGGGCACCGGTTTGAGTACCAGCTGTTTCACTTGTGATCCAGCTCTCTGCTATGGCCTGGGAAAGCAGTGGAAGATGGCCCAAGTGCTTGTGCCCCTGCACCCATGTGGGAGACCTGGAGGGAGCTCCTGGCTTCTGGCTTTGGATCGATGCAGCTCTGGCCATTGTGGCTAATTGGGGAGTGAACCAGTGGATGGAAGACCTCTCTTTCTCTCTGCCTCTCCTTTTCCTTCTCTCTCTGTGTAACTCTGACTTTCAAATAAATAATTAATTAAATAAATAAATAAATATTAAAAAAAAAGAAAGTTAAGTTTCTGTTTGCAGTGTCAACATCCCATATGGGCACCAGCTGAAGTCCCAGCTGCTCCACTTCCAATCCAGCTCCCTGCTAATGTGTGTGGGAAAGCAGCAGAAGATGACCTAAGTCCTTGGGCACTGTATCCACATGGGAGACCCAGAAGAAGTTCCAGACTTTGGCCTGGCCCAGCCCTGGCTGTTGTGGCCATTTGGTGAGTGAACCAGCAGATGGTTCACTCTCTCTCTCTCTTTCTCTCTCGCTCTCGCTCTATCTCTGTCTTCCAAATAAATAAATAATTTTTTTAAAAGGTAAAATATTTTTTAAAAATCTAGTCATTTTAATCAATTGTTTTACCAACACAATTGCTATTTGATTTATTCGTGTTTTCAATGACTAATATTTTTGGTTTTACCTTGTCTCAAGTCTTCATTTTTGCTGTTCCTCACTTTAGGTCCTTCATAACTCCCAGAATTATGTCAAATAATGTTACAGAAAATATCCTTTTTTTCTTGATCTCAATAGAAATGCTCTAGAATCTCATGATTACAAAGGATGTTGGTTGTTGATTTAGAATAAATCATCTTTATGTTAATGTTGTTCTAGCACTTTTAAAAATGTACTTATAAGGGAAGGCTTTTGGCTTTGTTTTGTTTTCCTCACTTGTCCTAATGACATTAACATATTTCCCACAATGTTGTTTAAAATCTTGGGTCCAGCATTATGGCCCAGCAGATTAAGCCATCACCTGCAATGCTGGCATCCCATGTGGATGCCAGTTCCAATCCTGGCTGCTCCAATTCTGATCCAGCTCCTTGCTGATGCTTCTGAGAAAGCAGCAGAAGGCCTAAGTGCTTGGGCCCCTGCACCCTCAGAGCCCCAGACAGAGTTCCAGACTCCTGGCTTTGGCCTGGCCCATCCCCAGGCCATTGCAGCTATTTGGAGAGTGAACCAGTAGGTTTTAAGTATTTGAAATTCTGCCTTTCAAATAAATAAATAAATAAATATATTTGGCAAAGATTTAATTATTTGAAAGGTGGAGATACAGAGAGAGGAGAGTGAGTGAGCGAGAGATCTTCCATCTGCTGTTCACTCCCCAAATGGCCGCAACAGCTGGGGCTGGGCCAGGCTAAAGCCAAGAGCCAGGAGCTTTTTCCAGGTCTCCCATGTGGGTGCAGGGCCCAAGCACTTGGGCCAACTTCCACTGCTTTCCCAGGTGCATAAGCAGGGAGCTTGATCGGTGTGAGCAGCCAGGACTGGAACCAGCACCCATATGGGATGCTGGCGGAGGCTTAACCTTCTATATCACAGTGCTGGCCTCTAAATAAGTAAATCTCTAATAAATAAATAAACAAAATCTCCGCTATTTCTCATGAACTCCTGAAACTTTATACATCTACAATATTTCAAACAAATATTTTTGGTAGGCTTATTTTCCCCCCATTACGTCATTAGAGATCATACTAACATGGATGATTTATTTTTAGGGAGGCTCTCTCAGCCTGTCAACACTGAGGTCATGGTCTGGTTAATGCATACATGGATCGCCCCATTTCAGCGCAAGTTTACTTACTACCTTGGATTCCCTGAGAATTCAATTGCTGAATTAGGTTAGTAAAAGAGTGAGACAAATGTTATAATGGACCCCAAAGTCAATACTATAGGTAAATGGTTACAAGTTCTCCATGTTTCTAGTTTTACCATCTGGTACACTTTTTGAAAAACCAATTACTCATATGGGATGTAAAGTTAAGAGCTTAAGAGTTATTTTACCTTCATGCTGACTATTGCAACTCGGAGGTTTGTCCCACCAAGATCAACAGCCAAGGCACTTAGAGTTTCCAGAATATGGTCAATGTCTTGAGAGATATTCTCCTTCACTGGAGGAAAGCAGAATTTCTTTTGTAGTGGCTCTTGTAGATCAATAGATTTGAGAAACTTCAAAATTCTTGGAACAGCATTTCCATCGCCATATATCTTTGAACTGTAATAACCAAAAGTCAAGTGAATCAAATGCTTCTCCCATGCAAGTTAAATGAAGCTGGGGCATGATTTAATGGGATCTCAGACTCAGATGCAAAACACATCATGCTCCTTCCTTTTTAAAATAATATCTTCACTATGAACATGTATTTCAAAACAGCATAGAGTACATGAAACACATTCAATTTTATTTGTTAATTTCACAAAGCAAAAAAAACCTTGGAATCCTAATTATATAGAACTTAAAAAATACAAATCTCTTCAGCAACATAGTAACTTAGTGCCTACTGGTACTTTTTTTTTTTTTTTTTGCTTTTTTGATTATATCTTTAAATTTCTGAGAAAACAAAATTATTTTTAGAAAAAAAATTCAAACATCGGAAAACTTCATCCATTTGAAGAAAAAGAGGGCAGCCAAAATTAAAGTGTTTAACTATTTTAAGGAAAGCTAGTGCCATTATTTTCTAATACTTAACAGAAAAGCAGGTTAGGTTAAAGAAGTATTTCCTAACTGAGACAAAAACATTCCCCACCAGAGCCCCTGGCATAATAGTAAGGCATATGATATTTGCCATTCCTGTCTCGCCAGCAGCTAGGGAGCTCTTGCGTTAGAAGGAAAGCTCTGTTAGGGCAGATGATTACACAGGGATTCAAATGTTAAGGTGGCGCCTGAGGCAGCACCACACCAAAGGTGGCTACTCACCAAGGGTACTGTTTGCCGAACTGAAGGTGCAGGGCTTGCAATATTTTGTCTTGGGTGTCCGCATCCCGGACGTGAAGGACGTTCTCCCCTAGGTGGAGCCAGCGACACATTACAATGGTTTGGACGTAGAACTACCCAAAGAATAAGGAAGCTAGCAGGGTGTGAGCTCATAATTGGCCCTGAAATGCAGCAGTCTTCTATTTTGCAGGGGTGGGAGTGCCTGGCCTGTAGGCCATACAAAGCCTGTGAAACATTTGGCCCACAGAAGATGTTATAAATGCTCAAGTGGCCCTTGGCAGAAAAAAGGCTCCCATCCCTGTTAGGGGAACATCAACATTTCTACCTTAGACCTTCTAAAGCCCTTTAAGCAAGATTTCCATGTATCAAACACTTAAGGGCACTCGTGTTATTTCCAGAGAGAAGAAACATATTTTCGTTCGCTTATTGAGATAAGTAAGGTGAACTGATCTAGCATCCACGTACCACTTGCCTGGCCATCCATCAGGTCTGCCCTCTCTACCTGCCCTGCCTTCCATCTGCTCAGCTGGTGAGCTCAGACAGCTGCTCAGGCTCTGCTGGCCAGTCTGCTGGTCAGTGCCGGTCAGCTGCTCACCACACATTTCCTGACGGTGAGAAAGTACAGTGAAAACAGCCACATTGTCGATAAGCTTGGCAGAAGAGAAGAGCCAGAGAGTGGTGGCTACACAGAGGTGTGGGGTTGGGGAAAGGATTGTTTTGTATTCTTTTGTTTTCAGAGAGGCCTAGGCATATCCAGCTGATGAGGAGGTTAAATAGACATGGAGAGAAAGGATGACTGATGGCAGGTCCCTGAGAAGGCAGGAGAGGTGGCATGCAGAACACAGGTAGATAAGCCATGGACTGGCAGGAGAGATACCCATCGCCACGCCACCACTGTCAAGGTAAGACGGAGGACATTTATACACATTTATGTAAGCATGACGGCAGACAGTGTAGAGACCATGCTGTCAAATTCAGTGCTCAATTCTTTCACATCTTACTCCACCTCCCAGCGACATGCTGGGCCAGCTCCACTGTCCTGGAAGCACAACTGTCCTGGTTTTCCTCCAATGTCACTGGCAGGTCCTCTTCAGTCTTCCTGCTCATCCTTCCCCCTCACCAGAACCCTAAATGTTGAAGGGCTCCAGAGCATGTCCTGGGCTCCACTTTCTGCCCTAATTGCAAGTTCTCCCTGGGTAATCTCACTTGGTTCCTTGCTTTTAGATACCAACTATGGCTTGGTGTCATTATCCTCAATGCCTTTACTTTATACAAGGAACAGAAGTTTTAGTTGATTACACAGCCAAAGATTCTCTCTCTCTACTATGTAAGGGGCAATATTCCGCTGTAACTATATGGGACCATGTGGCTAGGTCCTGGTGGATGTAAGAAGATATATCTCTAGGTCATGACTTCAAAGGGAAAAATATCTATCCCCTTCCTCCTTCCCAATGGCTCAATTTGGATTTGACAGCAACAGCTGGAGCAACCATCATGAAGATGGATAGGGACCAAGTCTCAGCTGATTGTGAAGCTACCACACCAGTGAGAAAGAAAGAAAATCCAACTTATTTAAGGCACTAGTATTTGGGGACTCTCCATTTCAGTTCAGCAGCTGAACTAATAGCCTAACTATATAGAATCCATGTGCCAATGACTCAAATTTCTAACTCCAACTAGAACTCTGCCTGGAACTATCTCTCTAGCTGCTTACTTGCCATCTCTGCTCTGATAGCTGATAAATATTTCAAATTTCTCATGGCCGTAACAGAACACTTAATTCCATTCTCTTCCAAACCCAGTCCTTCCTCAGGGTCCTCCACATCAGGAAAGAACACCCCTGCTGCCCAATCCAAAAATCTAATTGTCAGTCATCTCTCTCCCTTCAGGTATCAGCAAGCACTGCAACAAATCCGAAATCTAACTTCCCTCCATTTCTCCATTCTCCACCACTTGGTCTAAGCCACTATCATCTCCTGTCCCTTAACTAGTCTCCTTGCTTCTCCTCTTGCCCCATCAAAGTCTATCCTCTGTAGAGCAGCCACAGTGATTTTTCCAAAATGCAAGTCATGTTGGGTCACTGTCTCCCTTAAATGTCATGCCCGAGAATTCTCACTGATTTACGCTGGCTTACCAAGGTCTGCTTCCTCCTACAACATCGTCTGCCCCACTCTGCCTCACCACTACTCTATAGCTCCATGGCCCTGTTGTCTCTCAGAAACATCAAGCTTGTTCCCAACTTAAAGCCTTCACATTGGCTGTTCCTTCTGCTTCTCCCTGATCCTAACCTAGCAAACTCCTTCTCAATCAGATCTCAACTTAAGTGTCACCTCCTAAGAAGGCTTCCTTTACCCAACTGATTGTAGCCCATTACATTCCTGTGTTAACAGTCTGCACAGTACAAAGAAAGCCTGATATTTTTATTTTTGTTTGTTTATCATCTAAGTTAAATGAGAACTTGGGTCTTGTTAGTCTAGTTTACTGCCAGATCCCTCTGCCCAGCACATGGTAGGTGCTTACTGAAAATTTTCTTTTAAAATTATTTATTTATTTGAGACAGAGACGGCGCTGAAGTCAATCCAAGATCCTCCTGCTTGGGTGGCAGGGACCCAACTACTTGATCCATCACTTGCTGCCTCCAACGTTGCTCACTGGCAGGAAGCTGGAGTCAGAAGCAAAGCTGGGATTTGAACCCAGGCATCCTGTTATGGGATGCAGTCATACCAAACTGTAGCTTAACACTAAGTCAAACACTCACCCCTAAATATTTTCTTAATTAATAAATTTGAAAGAATTTCCATTTCATGGCTTCTAGTTACTCTATGAAATGGGGAACAAAGTAATATGCTGGGAATGAGAGGAGGAAAAGATCTAAAGAAAGCAGAAAGTGAGGTGGCAGTAATGAAGAATGGAAGAAAGAACAGCGCTGGAACTAATCGCCTTGGTTCTAGTCCTGTTCTCTTTCTGTTAATGACATATACTTTCCATTAACAACAGATATATATCTGCCTGTAGACAGTGTTAGAATTTGAACTAATTTAATAATTAAGATCTAGCTCAGTTAGCAAACTCATTAATAATTGTCTTATTTGCATGTAGGTTATGAAGAGGCACCTACTCAGAACTGCCATCCTCTACCGACTGAAGGGACTCTCTACCAGGCCCAGAAAATGAAAGACTAGCATTCGTACACTTATGATACAGTCAACCACATTCTCTTAAACACAGACATCAAAGACTATAATTAACTAAAAATCACTTAGCTCTAATTGACATTACAAGGATAATAAAAAGGACATGGAACTAAAAAAAACTGGTAATAACTGTGTGTTTATAAATTTTAGACTGTAACTGGTCATTCACCTTATTCATTTACTTGTTCACAAAAGTATATGCCCAGCACTGGTACATGCCTATCTTATAATAACTCATACACATGTATGAAGTCTAGTCAGGAGCAGGCATTTGGCACAAGGGTTAAGACACCACTTGGGATGACTGCAGCTCACATAGCAGAGCCTGGTTCAAGTCCCAGCTACTCTGCTTCTGATCTGGCTTCCTACTAATGGACATTTTGGGAATCAGCTGATGATGGATCATGTACTTGGGTCCTAGCCATCCACGTGGAATACCTAAATTGAGTTCTGGGGTCCTGACTTTGTCCTGACTCAGCCCTGGCTTTTGGGCACATTTGCATAGAAAACCAACACTTGAGAGATCTCTCTCCATCTGTCTCTCTGCCCTTCAAATAAAATGAAAATAAATTAAAAAAAATTTTTTTTAATGTAAAGCCTAGTAGGTTGAGATATAAACAAGGTAAACACCTGTTTCTCTTCCAATCTGACGTGTTCCCAGATTGATCACAGGTGTTCCAAAGGCTCCAACCTCTCGCACCCCACAGCTGCTATTTCCAATCATACAACCAGCATGGGCAACCAACTGTATAAACTGGTCAAACGGGACGTGTTTAACGGCACGAAAATTGGGATGATGCTCAATGCCCTTCTTCCGCATCACTCGAACCATCTCTTTGCTCCCTGTGAAAATAAAAAGAACCAGCTGTTAAATGATTTATGAGCAAAAAGAAGTCCTTTTCAAAGGGAGGTATTGTTCCATTTAAAGAAATCTCCCTATAAAAATTCACACTAGCTATTAAGGAAAGAGTAATTTTAACTGCTGATCTTGTCATGAATGATGACTTTCTAAAATGTCTGGCCAGCTCTCTGCTTCAATTCAACAACTAGGATCTCAAACATCAGCAGCTGAGATTTTTTCAAACAGAACTCAGCCAAAACCTTTAATTTAAACAACAATTAAGACGCTAACTCAGGCCAGCAGTCCATATCTTAAGCTGGGAGTCCCTAAATGGAAAGGTATCAGGCTCTACACACCAAGCTGATCAGGGAGCCTCCACCCAACTAACCTCAAGTTTTTCACCACCAATAGCTTAACTGGACAGGAACCCTACACATGTGGACTAAACTCCAAGAAAATATAGATAGCGTCTGATACCATGGCTATTTTATTTGGAATACATGACTTTTCAACAAAAACTAAGATTTATGAGGAGGAGGAAATATTGCCTCTACTCACCCTATCCTAGCCACCTGTTCCAAGGGAAGAAGAGTTGCTACTCTGATTGGTTAGAAGGCACGACAGTGACCACATCATGCTTACCACTGGGCAGAAGCCAGCCACGAATCTGTTCTCTCCCTTTGTGACTTTCTACACATGGCAAAGTAAGTAAATGGACTCAGAGCAGGCCTGTCCACTTCTTCCCATATATAGTCTTGACACAGCATGCAAGTCATCATCTATACATACTGTAGTCCGCAGCACACCAGAAAGTACTACTATTCCAAGATTTAGATTTGGACTCAGGTTGAAGGCTCTTCTTTGGCCTGAAGACTAAACCACATGCACTAATCCAGTTTTCCAGAGAGCCCTACAATGGGGAATTGGGTCGTAAGCCAGATAATGAAAGTGCTGTGTTGATAGTTACTTCCTAGTTGATCCCTGTGTATGTCTTATCAAAAAACCCTTGGGAAGTACCACTGAGTAGAATGCATGATTGAAATATTCCTCATTACCAGAGTAAGAATTGGATACAGCAATCAAGATGCCATCTAGGACACTCACATCCCATACAGGACTGCCTGCTCCCAATTCCAGCTTCCTGCTAATGTGTGCCCTGGGAGGCAGCAGGTGAGGGCTCCAGTAGTTGGGTTCCTGCCAGTCACATGGAAGACCTAGACTGAGTTTTCAGTTCCCTTGACATTTGGAGAGTTAACCAATGAGGAGGAGTTTTCTCTTTCTTTCTTCCCCTCTATCTTTTCCCCTCTCTCAACCTCTCACACAAATTACAAAATAAATCAAAATTTAAAACTAAACATTCTCCATAAAATCCTTGGACCCTTTGCTTTCATAAGAAAAATATCTCTAACTATAAAGTTCATAGAGTCAGAAATGTTATAACCAGTATATCACTGATAATGAATATTAGAGGTATATATTTACATTAAGATTATATATATACAGAATTTAAGTGATTAGAAAAGAAAAATATTAAGATTCTTACAATATGGATACATTACCTGGACAAAATCTGGGTTGGCTCTTTGTCATTTATTTTTCAACTAACACCCTATTTTGTCTCTCCTAACTGATGGGTTCTTCAAAGTAAGGTGGTGACATCCCAGCATCGCAGAGAAAGGGCCCTGTCTCCTTTATCAAAAAATACCTAACATCTCAGCAATGAGTGGTGTCAACTAACAACAACCAGTGTTTGAAAATTCCCCAGGGTCAGGCCTTGCTCTGGCACTTCTCATTTGGATCGCACACCCCCCACTAACTAGCACCAATGCCTACAGCACCAGCCACCAGTAAGTGATCAACGAGGGCAGGCTTAAGAATGAAAAAAGAAAACAAAAATAACAATGATGACTTTTCCTGTGGTCAGTGGAAGCATTGCTTTCCTTGAGACACTCTTGTTGCAGTGTCTAAGGTTTGTGGCTACTGAAGTTTCCTGTTGGTGGAAACTGGAGGAAAGAGACTAAATGTGAGGCTCAAGTGGATGGGAAAAAAAAAGAGACTTTCTGTTACCCTTCTTTCTTACTGCTTTTCTGCTAGACAACAAAAGCACCGCGGACTCTGTGATCTCACAGCAAAAGTGGCCATCCTTTAAAGCGTGAATGCAATCTTCAATCAAGAAAGGAGGACAGTCAATAGAAGAAGTAATGGAAGCATGAAATTTGAAAAGGTAGGTGGCATAATTTCATTTTCAAGTTCAATTACCTGCATCAATATTTGGAAACAGAACTAAGGTCCGCTTGTTAAATGAGATAAGTGCATCCAATGTTAGTTCAAACATTTTAATGGAATGCTTAATGTCAGTGGTCACGGGGTGCTGCAGCGCGACAATGTAATCTTTAGACTTTACATCATCACCTGTGTAAAGAAAATCAAACCACAGTCTGATTAATTAATTAGGAGTCTGAAAAATGAAAGACAAATTCTAAAAGCAGACCTTTTAAAAATTCTAGAATAAAAACACTTTGTCACATTCTAAGCAGTGCATCCAAATTAGGATCAAATGAGAAGAGATTCCAGCAACAATTTCAAGAGTTCAGCAAACTTAACATTTTACAAAGATTTTTGCTACCACAAATATAATTCTTTAAATAGCAAGCACTGGAAATACATTGTTTTCAAATCCAGAATATTCTAAGCATTACAATACGTGATCTCCCTGATTTCTAACTAATGCTTCTAATGAATAATAGCACGTTCGATTCAGGGCACCTGGAGATGGAGAGCGCACTGAGCACATTTTGTATAATGCACAGGAGCACCCCCATGACATTCCCTACGACGTATAAGTGGCAAGTGTGTCCAGCTCCACTCAAACAACTAGAAAGGCTTCCCTCATCCCTGCGCTGGAATATCAAGGACAGTTTCTTGCCAAAAATTAAAGTGTAAAAGCTTTGGATTGACAGTGCTATGCCAAACAGCATAAGACACTATTTCACAGAGCCTGTATTATCCCATAAAACTGAAAGAGCTCCACTTACTTATTTTTTAATTTTTTTTCACTTATTTTGGATGAAAGACTATCTTTCTCTGTCACATTAATTGTTTGTCAATTTCACCATGAGCTATATTATCATTAATTTCCAAATTCAATAAGCAGGAATTATTTGCTATGACTTAATGGTAACATAAGAATTTACTAAGTTAGACTCTCTAGAGGTATTTGATTTAAAATATCACAGTGGCTCCAAAATTTTATTTTAAACACTTATTGGTCTTGGGGCCTATGTTGTGGCGTAGAGGGTAAAGCTTCTGCCTGTGACATCGACATCTCATAAGGGTACTGGTTTATGTCCCAGCTGCTTCATGTCTGATCCAGCTCCCTGCTGATGGCCTGGAAACAGCAGCAGAGGATGGCTTGAGTACTTGGGCCCCTGCACTCATGTGGAAGAGCCAGATGAAGTTCCTGCCCTGGGCTTTGGCATGGCCCAATTCTGGCCATTGCGGCCATCTGGAGAGTGAACCAACATATGGAAGATCACACTATTTCTCTCTCTGTCTCTCCCTTTCTCTCTGTAAACTCTAACTTCCAAACAAATATTAAGTGGCCAGCACTGTGGTATAGTGGGTAAAGACATTCCCTGAAGTGCTGGCATCCATATGACTGCTGGTTTGAGACCTGGCTGCTCCATTTCTGATCTAGCTCTCTGCTGTGGTCTGGGAAAGCAGTGGAAGATGACCCAAATCCTTGGGACCCTACACCAGCATGGGAGATTAGGAAGAAACTCCTGGCTCCTGGCTTTGGATTGGCCCAGCTCTGGGGCCATTGTGGCCATCTGCTGTGAACCAGCAGATGGAAGACTTTCTCTCTCTCTCTCTGCCTTTCAAAAAGTAAATAAATCTTTAAACATAAATAAATAATTATTAAAAAAAAAAAACTTATTGGTCTCATTAGTTTCTAAACTGAGGGATGGGGTACACAATTATTAAATTTTTCTAGAGTAGAAAAAAGACATACAGGCCTGCACAAAACATGATAAAGCATGAGAGTTTCAAAGATCAAAAGGAAGCCGGCGCCGTGGCTCAACAGGCTAATCCTCCGCCTTGCGGCGCTGGCACACCGGGTTCTAGTCCCAGTTGGGGCGCAGGATTCTGTCCCGGTTGCCCCTCTTCCAGGCCAGCCCTCTGCTGTGGCCCCGGAGTGCAGTGGAGGATGGGCCAAGTGCTTGGGCCCTGCACCCCACGGGAGACCAGGAAAAAGCACCTGGCACCTGGCTCCTGCCATCGGATGAGCGCGGTGCGCCGGCCGCAGCGCGCCGACCGCAGCGCGCCGACCGTGGCAGCCATTGGAGGGTGAACCAACGGCAAAGGAAGACCTTTCTCTCTGTCTCTCTCTCTCTCACTGTCCACTCTGCCTGTCAAAAAAAAAAAAAAAAAAAAAAAAAAACTCAAAAGGAAGACAACCTCTCATGTTACTGTTAACAGAAGTCTGTAAAGACGCAAGCCACATAAATCCAGGTCATCTACTGCGGGACCGGTGGCAATAAAAGATTGTTCACGGGCCTGACTTGGAAATACTACGCAACCTGCCTTCAGGCCAAGTCTGCCCTTCTGTGAATTGGGCTCACCTGACTGGAGGGAAGAGCCCGGTGTCAGCTTGTACTGCAGCAGCACACTCAAGCACCCGCGACTCCTCCCGGTGCAGCGCAGACCTTGCCAGGAGGCCCCTCCGCCCAACACTCCTTCCTCTCGGTTCTGCGCGCCTGGGACCACTGAGCGGGTGAGTCTTTCTGCTCTTTAGGGTTCCGGGGGCAATTTTGCTTTCAAAGTGAGGACACTGTGGGGCCTCTACAGCCCTACGCGGAGGCTCACTCTATACAATTTGCTGCTTCAGAGCCAGTGCATGGCTAAGAGGAAGAAGAATGCCACAGGTTTCCTCCGTTTTCATCTATCTCCTGTTTTAAGTGTGACGAGGAAACACCTGTGCAGGCAGGCAGGCAGGCGTTTGGTGCAGCAGGTAAGACGCGTTGGGGACACCTGCACTCTGTCAGAATGCCCTCGAAACCCTAGTCCAGCTTCCTGCAGCCCTGGGAGGTGTCAGGTGTCGGCTGAAGTCCATGAGTCCCTGCCACACGTGTGCAAGACCTTGACTGAGTTCCTGGCTCCCAGCTTTGGCCTGGCCCATCCTCAGCTGTTGCATGCATTTGGGGAGTGAACCAGTGAATGGGAGCTCTCTGTCTCTCAAACTAATTACTTAATTAGGAAAAAAAAATGTTCGTAGTACACAGAAAACAATCAGACAATGCAGAACATCTGAAACTTAATGGTATTAAAGGAAGTTTTTTAAAAATTTATATACTTGAAAGGCAGAGTTACAGAGACAGACAGAGATCCTGTATACACTGGTTCACTTCCCAGACAGCCGCAACAGCCAGAGCTGAGCCAGACCGCAGCCAGGAGCCAGGAGCTTCATTCAGGCCTCCTATGTGGGTGACAGGGGCCCAAACACTTGGTTCATCCTCTGCTGCTTTTCCCAGGCCACTAGTAGGGAGCTGGATGGGAAGTGGAGCAGCCAGGACATGAACCAGTGCCCAGATGGGATGCCAGCATCACAGGCAGCAGCTTAACCTGTTAGGCCACAAAGCAAACAAATATTTAAACTATGTGTTTATGAAAGAAGGATGGCAAAACAGCAAAATCTAGACATCTTCCTGTAAGCCAGAGAAAACAGAACACAAGACAATGAGCCACAGCTACCGCATCTGGCAAGAATACGTTTTGTGCAAAGCCTGCATCTGCTTGTCAACCTGGAACTTCTGACATTACCATTCTGCCTCTGTCTCCATAACTCAGTGATCTCAGCTCTCCCGTACAACCCTTTCAGTTTACACTGGGAATTTAACATGTCTTTTACACTCTGCTAATATGTTTATTAGGACTATTATATACACATGTTAATATTCTGGTTACAAAGCTGAATGTTCTAAGCGGCCTGCCCATTCTATTTTCCTGTAAGCAGAGTGATAACATGAGAAGTTGTAGGTAAGGAAGCAGAAATGGGGATGGCACTGTGGTGCAGCAAGTTAAGGCACTACTTGCAATGCCAGCATCTCACACAGGAGCATGGGTTTGAGTCCCAGATGCTCCACTTCTGATCTGGTTTCCTGCAAATGTGCCTTGGAAAACAGCAGTGGATGGCTCAAGTGCTTGGGCCCTTCCCATCCATGAGGGAGACCTGGTGGAGTTCCAAGCTCCTACTTTGGCTAGACCCAGACCTAGCTGTTGCAGCCATATGGGGAGGGAACCAGCAGATAGAAGATCTCTGTCTCTTCTCCTCTCTGCAACTCTGCCCTTCAAATAAAGATTTTTAAAAAATATACAGAATCCCTTTGATTATACAATAACCAAATCAATTTTCTATTTGTTAAGTACATTGTTCAACAGATTTATCCCTTGGTAAAGAAAGATCCTAAATAGGTGTTTACTCTTGATTTTTCCCTGGGATAGTACTCTTACATAAATTAATCAATTGGCAATCTGTTTGTGAATCTATTTTCTGATTAGTAGAAGGTAATTTCCACGAAGCTAGATCACTGATCATTGAAAATTTCAGGCCTTAAGACCTCATTACAGAGATGATAAAAGCTAGTCAAAGAACTATGGCTTTTGTTTTTTAATAATAATCATCATAATCCCTTATACTATTAGTAAACACCAGTGGCTTAGTATTTTCAACATTATCTCATCTGAGCAGTCCAACAACCTCATAAGAAGTCAGTAACAGTAAAAATATCATTTTCTCCATTGCACTAAAAGATGAAATGCAGAAAACAAAAATAAAAAACATCCATAGTCCCACACCAGAAATACATATAATAAAGGACTTGGTGTACATTCTTCCTGGCCTTCCCATTGTTACAGTTTGTATAAAATGGCATTATATTACACACACTATTTCATAGCATGCTTCTTTTTTTTTTTTTTTTTGACAGGCAGAGTGGACAGTGAGAGAGAGAGACAGAGAGAAAGGTCTTCCTTTGCCGTTGGTTCACCCTCCAATGGCCGCCGCGGTCGGCACGCTGCGACCAGCGCACCGCGCTGATCCGATGGCAGGAGCCAGGTACTAGGTGCTTCTCCTGGTCTCCCATGGGGTGCAGGGCCCAAGCACTTGGGCCATCCTCCACTGCACTCCTGGGCCACAGCAGAGGGCTGGCCTGGAAGAGGGGCAACCAGGACAGAATCCGGCGCCCCGACTGGGACTAGAACCCGGTGTGCCGGCGCCGCAAGGCGGAGGATTAGCCTGTTGAGCCACGGCGCCGGCCCATAGCATGCTTCTATTTTCCCTTTTTGATATATCAGGATCTGTCCTTGGAACTAAGTTCATCTGCAACATTGTTTAAGAACATTCCACTGTATCAATATGGCATAAGTTTAAAAACTGACAAGCCCAGTAGCCTGTTTTACAGAGGAGGTTAATCTCAAAGAGGCAGTCATACCTTGGGGCAAGATTTCTGACCTAAAACCTTAGCCTTGTGGTTGCAAATGGAGCATTCTAGCCAGGAGTGTCCAAGAGGAATAGCACTTCCTGACAACGCAGCTGGCTGGCTGACACCAGTCTGACATACGTACCCAGCCACATTCGGATGATGCTCATGTAGTCTTTGTTCTTGGCTGAGAGAAGCTTGTCATAGGAAGGGCAGCCTGCCAACAGGATGCGGTCATGGTCCTCACACATGGATATCAGGTGCTGCTCTGCACTGCGGGTGCAGCACACGTGATAGTGAGCCAGCTTTGTGATGGCGTGTCTGATGGAGTCATCAATAGTCCCGCTGACTTCCCCTCCTTCAATATGAAGGATTCGGATGTTCATCAAGGCAGCAGACGTAGCCAGAGCCAGGGCATCAAACCGGTCTCCGTGAACAATCATGATGTCAGGCTTCAGACGGTTAAGGACATCTGGTAGCTTCACAAGGGCCAGGCCTACTGACTCCACCATGGCTGCCTCGTCTTCCCCTCTAACGATTGTATGTAGCCTGGTATTAATGTCAAAGTCATCTTGTTCAATCATGCGATAGGTGTTTCTGAAACAGAAGAGAAAGAAAGATGCGAGGGCATGTTCCTAAACACAGTGCTCATAATGTGAGAAAAGCAAGCAACACCTTCAACCCTGAAGGAAGACACACTTAAACTGTTTTTATTTGCTAAAATTAAGTAAATAAATTGAAGTAAACCTTAGCCACGAAGATATCAAGCATGTATCCTAAGTGTACACGTAGTCTTACGAGTTCTCCCTACATAAATACTACTTTAGCCAGTACTCAGATCCACACAGAACACACCCTGCACCTTAGAAGGCTCGCTTGTGCCCCTGCCCGTTCAGTAATGGGAGGAGAAACATCTGCGGGAGGATTTTTTTTTTAAGGAGAAAGAAACCACACTTTTAATAGAGTTAAAATTTTTCCTTTTTATCAATTTTTAAGAAGAAATATGTACTTAATAAGAAAAAGATGTTACTTACAAAATAAAGCTTACTTTTTTTTTTCTACAATACAGAAAATAAGAACAGCAGGGAGGCAGAATACCTAGACTCTGTCACTAAAATATAAACTTCTGAATGATGGAAATTATCTCTTGAGTCATGCTGTATGTAAATAAAGACAATCATTATGCCTTTATTTTTCCTTCCTGCTTGACTGTACTGGCCGTTACACAGCCAGTGCAAATTGAAGAAAGACGGGAAAAGTGGAAATTCTTAGCTGTTACCAAGCTAAGGGGGAATTCTGTTAGTTGTAAGTTTCCCACAGATGGCCTTTATGAAATTGAGATGTCCCTTTATACCAAGTTTACTAAGAGATTGGTTTTTTTAATCATATTTAGTTGCTGAATTTTGTCAAGTGCTTTTTCAATATCTATTGAGATGACTGTATAAGTTTGCCCCTTCAGTCTGATGGGTTGACTTTTCTTAAATATTGAATGTAGTGATCTATAAATGTCAATCACATTAAAGTGATTGATCATTTTGTACCAGATTTCTGTATCCTTGGCTAGTTGTTATATAAATTCCTCTAGAGGGGTGAAAATCAACTATGATTACAGGTTTATCTGTTTCTCCCTTTAGTTCTCCAAGATTATGCCTCATGAATTTTGAAACTATTATTAGATTTATACCTAGTTAGGATTGTTATGCCTTCCTAATGAATTGATTTTTCATGTTTTTTAAAAAAGATTTATTTATTTATTCGAAAGGCAGAGTTTACAGAGAGAGAGAAAGCGTGCGTGCAAGAGCAAGATTTCACTGGGTCACTCTCCCAATGGCCTCCAAGACCAGGGATGGGCCAGGCCAAAGCCAGGAGCCAGAAGCTTCCTCTCCGATTCCCACATGAGTGCAGGGGCCCTAGCCATCTTCCACTGTTTTCCCAAACACATTAGCAAGGAGCTGGATCAAAAGTGGAGCAGCCGGGACTCTAACTAGCACCCACATGGGATGCCGGCTCTACCACAACACTGGCCCCTTCATTTTTTTTTTTTTTTTAAGTTTTTTTTTTTCAAAGGCAGAATTGCAGAGAGAGAGATCGTCCATCCATTGGTTCACTCCTCAAATGGCCGCAGCAGCCAGGGGTGGGCCAGGAGCTTCATCTGCATCTCCTGTGTGGGTGCAGGAGCCTAAGCACTTGGGTGATCTTCTGTTGTTTTCCCAGGTAGAGGGAGCTGGATTGGAAGTGGAGCAGCTGGGACTCAAACTGGCGTATCCATATGGGATACTGGTGCTGCAGGTACTGCTTACCCTGCTGTGCCACAGTGCTAGCCCCATGAATTGATTTCTCATCATTTTAATATCTGTGGGAGTTTAGTCTCTCTTTGTCTCTAGTAATATTCATTGAATTAAACTCCACTTTACCTGATACAATCCCACCAGCTCCTTTATGCTTACTAACATAGTACATCTTTTTCCATTACTTTATTTTTAAAATATTAGTTACATATTTGCTTATTTTTATTTGAAAGGCAGATGAAGACAGAGAGAGAGATCTTTCATCTGCTGGTTTACTCCTCAAATGCCCAGAGCAGCCAGGGTTGGACCAGGCTGAAGCCAGGCACCTGGAACAACTTCCAGGTCTCCCACAGGGGTGGCAGGGATCCAAGTGCTTGACACATGACCTGCTGCCTCCCAGAGTGCACCTGAGCAAGAAGCTGGTTTAAAACACAGTAACCAGAATATGGACCAGGCAGTCTGTTAGAAGTTTCTACAGTGGAAAGTCTCTCGCTTTTGTCACTTTGGTCCAATTTCTCTTGCCAGAAGCAGCCAATAATCTTGTGTTAAAATGTGCTGCTGGTGCTGTGACTCAATAGGCTAATCCTCCGCCTTGTGGCGCCAGCACACCGGGTTCTAGTCCCGGTTGGGGCACCGGATTCTGTCCCGGTTGCCCCTCTTCCAGGCCAGCCCTCTGCTGTGGCCCGGGAGTGCAGTGGAGGATGGCCCAAGTGCCTGCACCTCATGCAAGGGCCCTGCACCTCATGGGAGACCAGGAGAAGCACCTGGCTCCTGCCATCGGATCAGCGCGGTGTGCCAGCCGAGGCGGCCATTAGAGGGTGAACCAACAGCAAAAGGAAGACCTTTCTCTCTGTCTCTCTCTCTCACTGTCCACTCTGCCTGTCAAAAAAAAAAAAATGTACTTTAGGGGCTGGCACTGTGGTGTAGCGGGTAAAGCTACCACCTCCGGCTCTAGCATCCCATGTGGGCACTGGTTCAAGTCCCGGGATGCTTCACTTCACACCAGCTCCCTGCTAGTATGCCTGGGAAAGCAGTGGAGGATGGTTCTTTGTGTCTCCCTGCACTCATGTGGTAGACCCAGAAGCAGCTCTTGGTTCCTGGCTTTGGATCAGCCCAGCTCCGGCCATTACGGCCATCTGGGGAGTGAACCAGTGGATGGAAGATCTCTTTCTCTTTAACTCTGCATCTCAAATAAATTAAATCTTTAAAAGAAAATGTATTTTAAACATATATCTTCAAGAAGTACTGGTCAAATTTTCTATTTAACAGTCTTATCAAATGAAGACTACCTTCTACCCTTTACTAGGTAAATATTTTACTAGTAAATATTTTAATTCTTAACTAGTAAATATTTTACTTATTTGAAAGGCAGATAAGAAACTACCTACAATTTTCATGAGTGCCTCTCTCCCACTAGTCTTCCTGTGAAAGCTTTCTTATAGAAGTGAAAGAACCTGCTCAGAGTTTCATCCCTGGCTGTAGCTCAAATTTCTCTTCCATAAACTTTGTCCTATCACCCAAGTGGATTTTCTTAGAGAGCCATAACTAATTTCACACTTTCAAAAAAATGTATGGATCCCTGAGGTATCCATCAATTTCTCCTCTACTCTTAAATAATTTCTTAGATCAAACTGCCAAACTGGTTGTTTTGGAGGCAGATTTTTATATATTTGCTTTCCTGTTATTGTCTTGTCCCTAAAAGAATAATCTAAAAATGACAATTCTTCTTTAACACAAGCTTCTTTCATACATAATATTGTGTTTTTGACCATCTCAGGTGATGCATTAACACTTTCATGCAACAAGAGTGCACTAAATGCCACACTTTGTTATGTAAAATAAAGTGAATGGTCATTTCTGGATTATGTATTCTGCTCCCTCAAACATTGCCTAAATTTCATTTTTCATAGGGGGCCTCTGATCAATAGCAATCCTAATGTCATCAGAATATCAATGGTCATTATAATTTATCATTCTACTTTACCTTGTAAATCAGATTTTTAAAATCTTATTTCATATCTATTATTTTACATGCTGCTGACCTAATAACCAATTTTAAAGAATTATTACAAAACACATTACATGGAATCACATTATTATAATCACACACATACTATGTATTTTTATTTATCTATTAGTGGTACTTTTGAGTAATACCATTATTTATAACCATCATTTATCAAGCACCTACTGAGCAGCAGCCCTGGGTGTATGCTTATGTCACTATGTCCGTTCCATAATGCAGGGTCTTACTCCTTCTGATAAACTGAAGACACTGGGCTCAGAGATGTTAAGTGACTTCTATAGGGCTGCATAAAAACTAAGTGACAGAACTGGAATTTGAAACTGGGTCCACCTGGCCACAAAATCCAAGCTCTCTCCAGGACACTGCTGCAAATGAAGAATAAGAAAATGCTTTCATCTTACTTACCCGTAGTCATCTATCAGGTGAGAGCCAAGTACCACCACATCAAGTTCAAAGAACTCAGGTTCCGTCTTAATGCCAAACATGATCGGGGCAAGTTTAGAATAATCGGCACGGTTGCAAGTAGCAACGCAAACCCGCAGCTTTCGGTTATTCCCGTTCTTCTCCATGAGTTTTTTTGCTTGCTTTGAGAGGTTCTTAAAATAGAGTTCCTGAAGTTACAAAAATAAAAATGACTTATAATCAGAATGATAAGTGTTAGATACAATAACAGAACTTTTCACTTCGAAGTCCTTAAGCGCAGTGATTCCTAAACTTTGTTTCCACCCTCTGGGACACTCCATTGGTAAACCCAGAGTTGTGAAATTCCAGCAGTCCAAATAACTCCACCCCTTTCTCTTACACTCAAGAAAACACACTAGAATGCAATAAAGGAGTGACAAGGGGACAGGCATTTGGTGCAGTGGATGGTTAAGTCACTGTTTGGGATGCCTGCATCCCACACTGGAGTGTCTAGTTCAAGTCCAGCTTCCTGCTGGTGCGTACCCTGAGTGGCGCAGGTGAAGGATGAAGAAGTTGGATCCCTGTCACTCATGCTGGAGATCCAAACTGAGTTTCTGGCTCCTGGTTTTGGCATGGCCCAGCCCTGACTGTTGTCAGCATATGAGGAATGAACCAGCAGATGGACAATCTCTATCTGTCTTTCTCTGTGTTATCCCTCTGCTTCTCAAATAAGATGAAAATAAAATTTCTAAAAAAGAAATGACAAAATCAGTTCTCACTGGAAAGGCAAGGAAATATCAGCTTTAACTTTTATTAGTTAAAAAAAATTTTGTGAGGCCAGTGCTATGGTATAGCCAGTAGAGCTGCTGCCTGCAGTGCTGGCATCCCATATGGGCACCAGTTCAAGTCCCAGCTGCTCCACTTCCAATCCAGTTCTTTGTTATGGCCTGGGACAGCAGTGGAAGATGGCCCAAGTCCTGGGGCCCCTGCACCCATGTGGGAGACCCTCAGGAAGCTCCTGGCTCCTGGCTTCAGATCGGCACAGTTCCAGCCATTGTAATAGCCATTTGGGGAGTAAACCAGTAGATGGAAGACTTCTCTCTTTCTCTCTCTGCCTCTGCCTCTCTCTAACTCTGGCTTTCAAGTAAATAAAATCTAGGGGCCAGCGCTGTGGCGTAGTGGGTTAAGCTGCTGCCTGCAGTGCAGCCATCCGATATGGGCACCGGTTCAAGACCCGGCAGCTCCACTTCCAATCCAGCTCTCTGTTATGGCCTGGGAAAGCAGTAGAAGATGGCCTAAGTCCTTGGGCCCCTGCACCCACGTGGGAGACCCAGAGAAAGCTCCTGGCTTCAGATCAGGTGCAGCTCCGGCTGTTGTGGCCAACTGGGGAGTGAACCAGCAGATGGAAGACCTCTCTCTCTGACTCTGCTCTCTCTGTGTAACTCTGACTTTCAAATAAATAAGTCTTTAAAAAAATCTGTGCTTGCTATACCTTACAACTAAGCCTAACATACTAGGCTATAGCTAGTTTGGCTGAGAACCACCAACCACTTTACAAAAAGGGAAATACAGGTCCTAAAAGCAGAACTTAATTTCCCAAGACTCAAGATCACATCTTTTAAAAAATTTTTAAAATCCATATGTTTTACTTAAGTGAAAGTCAGACAGAGAGCCTCCATCTACTGGTTTACTGCCAAGTACCCACAACAGCTGGGGCTGGGCTAAGCTCAGGCCAGGAGCCCAGACCTTAGTCTGCATCTCCCAAGTGGGTGGCAGCAACTCAACTACTTAAGCCACCACCCACTCTCTCCCAGATGTATATTTGCAGGAAGCTGGGGTCAGGAAAGGAGCCAGGCATCAAACCCAGGTTCTCTGACATGTGTCTTAACTGCTGTGCCAAACACCTACCCTCAAGATGATATCTTAATAAGAACCTAATCTATTCATCTTAACACTATACACCCCCGTGGCCCAAATGCAAAGCACTGTAATTAGTGCTGGGGAACAGGAGAATCATTAAGATGAAAAACCCTACCCTCAAGGCATCATTAACACCTACCCAGCATTGCTGACTGTCAAACTCCAAATGCATACCAGAGAGCTCTTGCCGAGTGTCACAGCACTTAAAGTCAGTGTCCCAAACTGAACTCATTTTCTTTTCGAAACCTGTTCCTCCGTAACTGTTCTCTGATTCAGTTATGCACTTCCATGTATCCAAAGGCCTCAACATCCTTATCTTTTCTGTTCCGCATTCCATACCCTCTAAGCTCTGTCAATTCCACCTCCTGAATATCCACCAAATGTGTCTTCTCCTCTTCATCCCTACCAGGACTTCCCCTGGTCCAGTCCCTCATCTTAGCTCTGGACTATTAATAACAGCTTTGAAGTGATTGGCCTGTCTCTAGTCTTAACCTGTCTCCAACAAACTTTCAAAGTTATTTTTCCAAAGATGATATATGTGGTTATCACACTAAGCAGAACACACTACCTATGGGACACATATAGGATAAAGTCCAAGTTGTTGATCCGAGATGTAGTCCATGTTTCTTATCCTTACTCTGCCAGAGCTCCAGACACAGCAACTGCCTCCATTCAACTAGTACATCTCCACATTTCTGTGTCTTTTAGATGCAAATCCCTCTCCTAACACTTCTTGCCTGGACTCCTACTCATCCTTCAAACCTATGTCTGAGTGTCACCTCTTCTGGAAAGGCTTAACATACACCTCAGTTCCTCTTCACCCTACCCCTCTAGGTTGCTGCTGTCTCTGAGCACCATGGCCTTACCATAAGGAAATAAGACTCTCCCCCAACTCCACTGCCCACCCATTCCCCTACCGTGCTGTAGCCTACATTTGAAAGGTAAAAAGCAGGGACAAGGGATAACACATTTGCTTTATGAGACCAGTGAAAAATTTCACCTCTGATATCGATGCTTTGGTTTTGGTAACTGGGAGTTCAGAGAAGCGTGGGCAAGGACGTCAATACAAGCAGCACAGCCCCTTAGATAGGAGTAAACTATGAGACTCACTTGGTAGCCTAGCAGGATGTTTTAGGGTAGACTTCTGTGAACATGCAAATTACCATTCTTTAGGACCACTCAGAATTTGCTTTCCCCAGTTACAGCAAAGCCCACCCAATGGAAAGCCCTTACAACATAATGGAATGAGCCTTCTGCCAGGGGCACTGAGCTCGGAAAACCTAAGCTCTATCTAATCACTAAAGGGACAAAAGTATTCTTCCAAAGATGGCTGTCCTAAGTGTTCTTGTCTAAAACCCTTCTTTCTCTGAGCATGTTCGAGCTGAATAAATTGTGGGTGGGTGATATTTAGATTGCTGAGTGTGGCAAAGCAGAGCCTTCATGGTTGGTTGATTTGTATTTATTTTCCAGAGAACAGCAAACTTCCTGTCTGCCAATACCAAAATGCTTTGTATTTATTTATCAGGTTACGCAAGTTATTCTACATAAACTGTGAAGATAAAAGGCCAAAGCCGTCTATTAAAGAAAGAAGTAAAATCTAAAAAAAAAAACCCAAATAACCATAAAATGGCCTTTAAAATAGTAGCTGCTTTCAGGGGAATATGACAATCACGTGAATTTTTTTTTTTTTTTGAAGATTTATTTATTTACTTGCAAGGCAGTTACAGAGAGAAAGAGAGATTTTTCCTCTGTGGTTCACTCTCCAAATAGCCACAACAGCTAGGGCTGGGCCAGATTGGAGGCAGGAGCCAGGAGCTTCTTCTGGGTCTCCACATGGGTACAAGGGCCCAAGCATTTGGGCCATTTTCTACTGCTTTCCCAGGCACGCTATCAGAGAACTGGATTGGAAGTGGAACAACCAGGACTCGAACCTGTGCTCATAAGGGATGCCAGTGTCATAGGCAGCTGTTTAACCTGCTGTGCCACAATGTGAATTTTTTTAAAAAATTCTGACCCCAGGTGAATAAAAAAAAAAAAAAAGACTTATTTATTTGAAAGGCAGATATAGGGAGGAGGAAGGCAGAAAGAGAGAGAAAGAATCTGTTATCTGGTTCATTTCCCAAATGGCTGCAATAGCCAGGGCTGGGCCAGGCCAAAGCCAGAAACTAAGAACTCCATCTGGATCTCCCTCATAGGTGTCAGGGGCCCAAGTACCTGGGCCATCTTCCACTGCTTTCCCAGGAGTGTTGGCAGGGAGCTGGATCAGAAGTGAAGGAGTCAGGACTCAAGCAGATACTCACTGGGGTGCCAGCGTCGCAGGCAGCGGCTTTACCCACTGTACTACAATATCAGTCCCCTTAAAATGCCTTTTTAAAGGGAGGAGTTTTGGGGCCCGGCACTGTGGCGCAGTGGGTTAAAGCTCCAGTCTGCAGTATCACCATCCCATATAGGTGCTGGTGAGCCCCAGCTGTTCTACTGTTCTGATCCAGCTCCCTGCTAATGTACCTTGGAAAACAGCGGGCAATGGCCCAAGCCCTTGGACCCCCGTACCCACGTGGGAGACCTAGAAGAAGCTCCTGATAGGCTCAGCTCTGGCAGTTGCAGCCATTCGGGGAGTGAACCAGCAGATGGAAGACTTCTTTCTCTGTCTCTACCTCTCTCTCTGTAACTCTTTCAAATAAATAAAATAAATCCTTTTTTTTTTTTTTTTTTTGACAGGCAGAGTGGATAGTGAGAGAGAGAGACAGAGAGAAAGGTCTTCCTTTGCCGTTGGTTCACCCTCCAATGGCTGCCGCAGATGGCACGCTGCGGCCGGCGCACTGCGCTCATCCGATGGCAGGAGCCAGGTGCTAGGTGCTTATCCTGGTCTCCCATGGGGTGCAGGGCCCAAGCACCTGGGCCATCCTCCACTGCACTCCCGGGCCACAGCAGAGGGCTGGCCTGGAAGAGGGGCAACCGGGACAGAATCCGGCACCCCGACCGGGACTAGAACCGGGTGTGCCGGCGCCGCAAGGCGGAGGATTAGCCTGTTGAGCCACGGAGCCGGCCAATAAAATAAATCTTTAAAAAATAAAAATAAAGGAAGTTTTAAAAAAAGCAATTCAAAGTAACAACTTATTTTTTGATTGAAAAGCTATATAGCAAAAGTCTTATCAGTGTTCCCAGCCATATCATTCTTTTTCCTGCAAGTTAAATTACTGATTTCTTATTTATTCTTCCGTAGGTAAACTATCATTATGTAAATAAATATACATGTTTGTTTATAAATAGATACAATGTATATTTACAACTGGTAACATATTCTACAAATTGTTTGGCAAGCCTTGCTTTTCAAATGTTTTTAATTGTGTTTCTGAATTAAATGGTAAAGTGGAAAAGATCAGACATTGGAAATATCAAACCTAAAAATGCTAAGCTTTGCAAATTGCTAGCCATCAATTTTTCAAATATATGAAGAGTTATGCTAGTCCTGAATGTTAAAGCATACAATGTCACAAACATTTATTGAATATTCTTTGTAGAAAACTCAAAGCATCGAGCTGAGAAAGACCCAATTTCTGATTTTTAGGATCTTATAATAATCTGGTTCATAACACCAGAACACACAGTAACCACTTCCCTTTCTACCTGAAGCACCAGAAACAAAATTAATTTTTTCTCTTCTCACTCTGCACTATTTGTTCTCAAGATGTCATGCCCAAAGACATATTTTTATACTGAGAACTGTGACCACGGTCTCCATAATCAATACAAAATGAATAAACATGGCAAAATGGACTTCAACTATATTACAGAAATTTAAATTCTATAAGGGGGCATCTAAAACACACAAGTTAGGGGCTGGCATTGGTGTGGGGCTGAAATGCTGCTCGGGATGCCCGCGTCTCGGATGCAAGTGCCTGGGCTGGAGTCTTAGCTCTGCTCCTGATTTCAGCGTGTACCCTGGATCAGAAGAGCAGCAGCTAGACTCAAACCAGCGCTCTGATATGGGATGCTAGAAGGCTGCACCACAGCCAGGACAGCCCCCTGGCTCCACTTTTGATCCAGCTTTCTGCTAATGTGCACCCTGGAGGCAGCAGGTGATGGCTCAAGTGCTTGGCTTCCTGCCACCCACACTGGAGACTTGGATTGAGTTCTGGGCTCCTAGCTTTGAGCTGGCCCAGCACCAGCTGGGCATTTGGGGACTTATCCAATGGATGGGAGATCTCTTCTCTTTCTTCTGCCTTTCAAATAAATAATAAATAATTTTTTAAAATATGCTATGGAAAATGGGAAATAATTACAGCAACATGTACATGTATTTGAAATACTTCATTATTGAAAACAAGAAATCTAGGGGCCAGCACTGTGGCATGGCAGGTAAAGCTGCTGCCTGTGGTGCTGGCATCCCATGTGTGTGCCAGTTCAAGTTCTGGCTGTTCCTCTTCCAATCCAGCTCTCTGCTCTGGCCTGGGAAAGCAGTGGAAGATGGCCCAAGTCCTTGGGCCCTTGCAGGTAACCTGGAGGAGGCTCCAGGCTCTCGGCTTTGGTTTGGCCCAGCTCCAGTCATTGTGGCCATTTGGGGAGTGGGCCTGCAGATGGAAGACCTCTCTCTCTCTCTCTGTCTCTCTCTCTCCCCTTGCCTCTTCCTTTCACATAAATAAATCTTTTTAAAAACAAATTTTAAAAAAACAAGAAATCTTTTCAGTGAACATGGTCAATAAAGTGTATTGTTCATAATGCCCTAAAGCCTAAAGCTCAAAAAGTGAGGAGGAGGGTTTGGAAATTGGCATTCATTTTGCTCTCCAATTCTATGACTGTAACTGGAGCTACCAAAATACACAGCTACGCAGCTACACATACAAGTCAGACTGCCCCAAAAGCATGCCTTGACCTTGAACTCACAGGCAGCCTAGAGAAATGCAAGCCTTGGAGAGCATTTTCTATATTCTCTCAAGACTGTCCATGACAAAACAGACAAAAAGTGACTAACCCTTTCCAGAAAAATGAGTGTCTTGCTCATCTATGGAAAGAGTTCTTCGTGGGAAGATTTTTGTTGTTGTTGTTCATCAACTTAAAATAGCGCACATTGGTGGGAGCAGTCACAGGACAGAAGAAGCAGGAGTGATGGCAAACCTTGGCTGAGCCTCCAGCAGCACTAGATACATTAATTCGTCTCATCCTCACAGCTCTCTTATGAGCCCCGTTTTACAGAGTACTAAGATATAGAGAAAATAATTTACTCATCCAAAAAAAAAATCACAGTTAAATAGTTAATAATGAAGAGGAGCAAAACTCGAGGCTGGCATTGTAGCACAGCAGGTTAAGCGCCTGTGACACTGACATCCCATATGAGCACTGGCTGCAGTCCCCACTGCTCCACTTTCAATCCAGCTCCCTGATGAGTGCCCAGGGAAAACAGCAGCAGAGGGCCCAAGTCCTTGGGCTCCTGCGCCCACGTGGGATACTTGGAAGGAGTTCCAGGCTCCTGGCTTCCGTTTGGCCCATCTCAGGCCTTAGGGGCCATTTGGGGAGTGAACCAGCAGATGGAAGATCTCTCTATCTCTCCCTCTCCCTGTAACTCTGCCTTTCAAATAAATAAATATTAAAGAAAGAGGGATAGAGAGAGAGAGAAGCAAGCCAAACCATCTGAATGACTCCAGCCCCAGGCACTGCCCCATGCCCACTGGTTGCCTTGTGGCTGTTAATGTCCTAAGCATCCATGAACGCAAAGCTTCCTTGAAGAGAACACCAATTATCACCCGTCAGCACAGAGGGGATGAGGCGCACAGCAGTAAGAAGCGAAGGGCCACATCCTGGAGAGGTGACCTGAAACTGAACCCTGTTTCCGGGCTGTCATTCCGTGTCACTTGTCCTCCCAGAGCTGCTCAAGAGGGGTTAGCCAGTTACCTATTCTGCTAAACTGTGTGTGCCCCACCCCGCCTATCAGAGAGGAGCAAGTCCTTGTGGCCCAACAATTTTCTGTGTGCTCAGAGTCCGGGCACACATAAAAACCTAAGTAAGTGCTTCTCAAACTTCCAAGAAGGCCCGGGCTCGGTGCAGACGCAGAGCTGGGCGGGGACCTTCAAGATCATCTTTCAGCTCAACCTCCCACAGCCCTGGCCAGCTGGTCTGCGGGAGGCTCTCCACCCCGCCTGGCCACTCCAGCTACCCGGGCCCACCCCCAGCCCGTCCGCGGCGGGGCCCCGAGCCGGGCCAACGCGGGGGGCTCCATCGGGCAGGACGAGGCCACCTCGGGATGCAGGCCTGCGGGCAGGGGGCGGTGGAAAGCTGCCGGCGGCCGGCCGGGGAGGCCCTGGGGTCCTGCGGGATGCTCTCCCCAGTCCCCCGCGGACGCGCGGCTCTCACCAGAGGCTGGTTCCCTCCCGCGCCGCCGCCGCCGCCAACGCCAACGCCGCCGCCCCAGCTAAACTAGCGAGAGCAGAACCCGGGGGCAGAAGGCGCGCCGGCCGCAGGCCCGCCCCTCAGGCTTCCGCAATCCAGACGCGAGAATCGATGACTCGTGGCTCGACCCGGGGGCCCGCTTCTCCCACGCCCCTCCACACCCACCCCGAACGCCGAATCGGCGACAGCGCCCTGACGTCACGCGGCAGGGCTCCCGGGATTGGCTGTCGCTCACGCTCCCAGCGCCCTCACCAACGGTTTTTAGGAGACCGGATACCCGGTGGGCGAAGCACCTTCCGTTGTCGTGGCGCCGCTGGTCCCGCGGTGGGGTGGCCGGCCCGCCCCTGTGCCCGCCCCGGCGCGCTCCCTCCGCTGGCGCCGCCGCACCGAAACGCGAGTCCTTCCACGCTGTAGTTGCTTTGGCCTTGCACCCAAGGTGGGACTCCTTAGCCTTCCGTTCCCTCGGTCACCTCATAGGCGAGGACCAAAGCGCACCCGGGTGTAGCCTGTCCCTCCCACAGCTGTCCCTGCGGTTGAGCCTGGCCGCTCCCCGCCCTGTCTGCCCGGAGGCCGCGGGGGCGCGGGTGCCCAGAGCGAGCGGCGGGGAAGGGCTCCGCAGTTCCTGGTGGACACTGGTCCTTTGGAGTTCCCGAGTCGCCACCACTGGGAAACGTTGAATGAGTTGATAATACAAAGTGCTAGAACGCTTTTCTAGAAACAGTAGGAAATCTACACAGGTGACACTGTTTAAACGTTAACAGCTCATTGCTACTTGTTGCTGGAAGCGGTTTTGCAGTTTCTAACTCTAATTTGCAGAATACTTAAAACCTGGGAGTTCTCCTGCAGCTAGACTAGGGTCAGGGGAAGGTCACATAAGCCTAAAAGGACCGACAGTAAGGGGTTTTGTGCAAGGAAGTGCTGCCATCAGACTTCTTTTTTGTTTGTTTTAAAGATTTATTTACTTGAAAGGCAGAGTTACAGAGAGAGGGAGAGACAGGCTGATCTTCTGTCAGCTGGTTCACTCCCCAAATGGCCACAAGGGACAAAGCAAGCCAGGAGTAGGAGCTTCCTCCTGGTCTCCAGTGGATGCAGGAGCCTCCGCTGCTTTCCCAGGCCATGCGCAAGGAGCTGGATCAGAAGTGGAGCAGCGGGGACTCGAACTGGCGCCCATGTGGGTTTCCAGCGTCACAGTGCTGGCCGCCAGATTTCTTTTTAAAACACAGCTTTGACTGCTGCATGGAAAATGGAATGGATGGGAGTCAAGAATGACAGCAGTGAAAGTCAAGTGAGTGAATATGAGATTTATTTCAGAAGTAAAGTGGATGGAATGATGGATTCCATATAAGGGGATGACAGGGAAATGGAGTCGGGTTTCTGTCATTAGTAATTGGATGGTCCTTTGTGCCATCTACTGAGATGAGAAAGACTGGAGGAGTGACCGGGTTAGGGAAGGAAAATAAAATTTGAATGTTATGCATGAGATGCCTATGAGAGCTGATGAAACAAATAGGTAATAAGGTGAATCTGGATATGAACTGTAAATGGTGTATTAGTTTCCTTTTGCTGCTGTAACCTGTTACCACAAACTTAGTCTTAAAGCAACACAGCTTTATTATTTCACGGTTCTGAAAGTTAGGAGTCTGAAATGAGTTTCAGGAAATTAAAATCAAGGTGTCAGCTGTACGCGAGAGAAGCCATTTTCTGGTCTTTTCTAGCTGCCACAGGCTGTGCCTTGGCTGTGTCATCTCTGACCTCTGCTACCCTTGTCTGACTCTTCTGCCTCCACCCTTGTTTTACTAGATCCACCTGGTAGTCCAGGGTAATCTCGTCTCAATATCCTTAATTACACCTGCAGAGTCCATGTTGCCATGTAAGAAACAGTCCCCAGTTCTGGGGCTGAGGACATGGATATTTTGGGGGAGTCATTCTGCCTGTCACAGGTGATACTGAAAGTCTTGGAAGTCATTCAAGATGGGCGTATTACTTTTAAAGTTACATAACATGCCACCAAATATTCAGTGGAGCATTCGTTTTTTTTCTCTTAAAACTTGAGAAAACTTCAAAAACAGTGTTCAATGTTCATTTAAAAAATTTAGATGCTGATTACATGGGTGTGTTTAGGTTGTGAAAATTTGACTTGTACTTAATATATATGCACTTTATTTATTTGAAAGAGTTACACAGAGAAGGAGAGGCAAAGAAAGAAATCTTCCATCCGTTGGTTCACTCCCCAGTTGGTCGCAATGGCTAATGCTGTGCTGATCCGGAGCCAGGAGCTTCTTCCGGGTCTCCCACACGGCTGCAGGGGCCCAAGGCTTGAGTCATCTTTACTGCTTTCTCAGGCCATAGCAGAGAGCTGGATCGGAAGTGGAGCAGCCGGGACTTGAACCGGCGCCCATAAGGGATGCCAGCACTGCAGAAGGCAGCTTTACCCTTCACGCCACAGCACTGGCCCCTATATATGCACTTAAAAAAATTTTTTTGGAGGATAGGCAGATGAGAGAGAGCAAGGATGAACCCACCCAGTGCTTCACTCCCCAAATGCCCACTATGGCTTCCAGAGCTGGACAGGCTGAAGCCAGGAGCCAGGAACTCAGGTCAGGTCTTCCATACAGCTGGCAGGAATGCCATTAAGACAATTAATGCTGTGTCCCACGGGCTGCATTAGCAGGAAGATGAGGACCCGGAGCTGGAAATCAAACTCAGGTGTCCTGGGGGGGGGGGTGCAAGCATCTTAACTGCTATGCTAACACAAGCTTCTGTCACCACCTTTTATTGCCACTAAATAGAACCTGCTTGCTTAGCTGCTACCCTGTATTTCCTCTTCATACTAACTAGAACTTTTACACATACGGCAGAAGCCAATCTCAAGTTGATCACAAGCATCACTTTCACTTGATCTTAGCCAAAAGGCCAAGAAGCGATACAAGCATCACTTTCTCTTTTTTTTTTTTTTTAATTTTTTTATTTTTGACAAGCAAAGTGGACAGTGAGAGAGAGAGACAGAGAGAAAGGTCTTCCTTTTGCCGTTGGTTCACCCTCCAATGGCCGCCGCGGCCGGCGCACTGCGCTCATCCGATGGCAGGAGCCAGGTGCTTTTTCCTGGTCTCCCATGGGGTGCAGGGCCCAAGCACTTGGGCCATCCTCCATTGCACTCCCGGGCCACAGCAGAGAGCTGGCCTGGAAGAGGGGCAACCGGGACAGAATCTGGCACCCCGACTGGAATTAGAACCCGGTGTGCCGGCACCACAAGGCGGAGGATTAGCCTAGTGAGCCATGGCGCCAGTGCATCACTTTCTTGATGAATTGTTCCACTAGTTAAGAAGCCACATCTTGGGGCCGGTGCTGTGTTTAGCAAGCTAATCCTCTGTCTGCAGTGCCAGCATCCCATATGGGTGCTGGATAGAGTCCTGGCTGCTCCACTTCTGATCCAGCTCCCTGCTAATGCACTGGAAAAGCAGCAGAAGATGGCCAAGTCCTTCTGCTCCTGTATCCACGTTGGAGACCTGAAAGCAACTCTTGGTTTCAGTCTGGCCCAGCTCTGGCCATTGCAGCCATTTAAGGAGTGAACCAGCAGATGGAATATCTCTTGGTTGGTCTCTCTTTCTCTCATTCTTTCAAATAAATCTTTAAAAAGTTGTTATTGCTCACATGATAGTTGTGAGATTTTTTTTAAAATGTTTTGTTTAAAAATCAAGATATATAATGTCAATAGCATTCTCCTGATCTAGTAGTTTAATAAAGCTTTCAAAAAAGAAAATGATAGGGACTGGTACTGTGACACCAGGTAAAGCTGCCACCTGCCACACTGGCAGGGTGCTCATGCTTGAGTCCCGGACACTTGATTCCAGTCCAGCTTCCTGCTGCTGTGCATGAGAAAGCAGCGTCCATGTGGGAGACCTGAATGGAGTTTCAGGCTCCTGGCTTGGGCCTGGCCCAACCCTGACCATTATGGCCATCTGGGGAATGAACCAGAGGATGGAAGATCTCTCGCTCGCTCGCTCTCTGTCTTGCTTTGTCATTCTTTTTCTGTAACTCTGCCTTTCAAATAAGTAAATCTTTTGGGGAAGAAAAAAAAGAGGGGTTTGCTTTGTGGTGTAGTGAGTAAAGCTGGTGCCTGTGGTGCCAGCATCCCATATGGGCACCAGATTGTGTTCTTCCAGTCCAGCTCCCTGCTAATGACCTGGGGAAAGTGGCATTTAGGCCCCTGTCACCCACATAGGAGACCCAGATGAAATTCCTGGCTCCTGGCATCAGCCCTGCCCAGCCCAGCCCAGCCATTGCAGCCATCAGGGGAATGATCCAGCAGGTGGAAGATCAATTCATTCATTCTCAATCTCTCTCTCTCTCTCTCTTTCTCTCTTTTTCTCTTTCTCTCTCTCCTCCCCCTCTCTCTCCCCTCCCCCTTCTCCCTCCCTCTCTCTCTTTTCTCTCCTCCTCCCCTCCTCCTTCTCTCTCACTCTGCCTTTCAAAATAGTAAATCTTTTTTTTTTTTTTAAAGATTATTTATTTGAAAGAGTTACACAGAGAGAGGAGAGGCAGAGAGAGAGAGAGGTCTTCCATCTGAAGTTTCACTCCCCAATTGGCTGCAATGGCCTAAGCTGTGCCGATCCAAAGCCAGGAGCCAGGAGCATCTTCCAGGTCTCCCACGCGGGTACATGGGCCCAAGGACTTGGGCCATCTTCTACTGCTTTCCCAGGCCATAGCAGAGAGTTGGATCGGAAGAGGAGCATCTGGGTCTTGAACCAGTGCTCATATGGGATCCTGGTGCTTCAGGCCAAGACATAATCTGCTGCGCCACAGCGCCAGCCCTCTAAATAAATCTTTAAAAAGAAATCAAAATGATAGCATTTTGGCATACCTTAAAATTTTTTTTGAGAGGCAAGAGAAAGCACCCTCATGGGCTGATTCACTCCACAAATGCCCACAGTGATTGGGACTGGTGCAGTCCAAAGCCAGGAGCCAGTAACACAATCCAGATCTCCCATGTGGGTGGTAGGAACCTAACTGTTTGAGCCATTACACTGCCTCCCATGTTCCCCATTAGCAGGAACCTGGAGTGAGGAGTCAGAGCTGAGGATTGAACCTGGGTACTCCAGTGTGGGACATTTTAACTGCTAAGCTAAATGCCTGTGCCTTACATGGTGGTTAAGTTGCTGATGAGAGGTTGGGTGTTTGGCACAGTGATTAAGTTAGTGCTGCTTCGGATGCCTGCATACCATATTGGAGCATTTGATTTGAGTCCTGGCTACTCCAGGACAGTCTGATGCATACCCTTGGAGGCAGCAGATGATGGCTCAAGTACTTGGGTTCCTGCCACCTGCCTGGGAGACCCAGATGGAGTTTCAGGCTCCTGGCTCCAGCCTGGCCCAGCATTGGCTGTTGTGGGCATCTGAGAAGGGATTCAATACATGGAAGATCAGTCTTTCTGTCCTTGCCTCCTCCTCTTCCCCTGGAGGATAAAATGAAAATAAGAAAATAAAGGGGCTGGCACTGTGGCGCAGTGAGTTAATGCCCTGGCCTGAAGCACCGGCATCCCATATGGGCGCCGGTTTGAGACCCGGCTGCTCCGCTTCCTGTCCAGCTCTCTGCTATAGCCTAGGAAAGCAGCAGAAGATGGCCCAAGTTCTTGGACCCCTGCACCCATGTGGGAGACCAGGAAGAAGCTCCTGGCTTCGGATCAGCACAACTCCGGCTGTTGTGGCCAACTGGGGAGTGAACCATCGGATGGAAGACCTCTCTCTCTCTCTCTCTCTCTCTCTCTCGCTTCTCCTCTCTCTGTGTAATTATGACTTTCAAATAAATAAATACATTTTTAAAGTCAATAAAAACAAGAAATGCTTAAAAAAAAAAAGCTGCTGGTTAGGGCACCATTGTCCCACATCAGAGTTTCTGGGTTTGATGCTGCCTCTGGCTCCTGACTCCAGCTTCCTGCTAATGGGTACCCTGGGAGATGGCCATGATGGCACAAGTGTTTGGATTCTTGCCTCTTGTGTGGGAAACTTTGGTTGAGTGAACCAGCTCCTGGCTTCTGTGCCCCGGCTGTTGTGGGCATTTGAAGAGTGAATGAGTAGATGAGAATGTGTTCTCTCTCTCCCCTCCTCACCTCTCTGTCTCAGATTTAAAAAAAATTTTTTTGAAGTATCAATAAATATCTAAGTAGGTTTTTGAATTTTCAAGAAGTGAAAACTACTACCAAGCTGAAGGGAGAAAACATTACCAGTGCCCATGGACTGTCTACTCAAGAGCTGCCCATCCATGAACAGACCTGGCACCAAGGCTGTGGTTAGCTAATGAACAGTGGTAGCTGGCTAAGCATGTTGAGGTAGCTCTCTGAAGCATTTGGACTGGGAAACACAGAAAAGATTGGCCAATCTGAAGTAAGAGGAAAATGGGGCACATTATAGACATAGATATACTGTGAGAGATAGTACAGGTGGGCAATAGGGAGAGAATCCAGTGCCTAAACTTGCCTTGGATCCTGAACCTACCTACCTACCTACCTTCCTTCCTTCCTTCCTTCCTTCCTTCTTTCTTTCTTTCTATCTATCTATCTATCTATCTATTTATTTATAACTTGAAAGGCAGAGTTAGAGAAGTCAGTCTCCTGGTTCACTCCCCAAATGGCCACAATGGCCAGGGCTGGCCTGGCTGAAGCCAGGAGCTTCTTCTGAGTCTCCCATGGGTGCAGAGGCCCAAGGACTTGGACTGTTTTTTGCTGCTTTCCCAGGCACATTAGTAGGGAGCTGGATCGTAAGTGAACCAGCCAGGACTTGAACCAGTGCCTGCATGAGATGCCAGCGTCACAGGCAGTGGGCTTACCCACTACACCATAACGCCAGCACCCTGAACAACTTCTTGATTTCAGTCTATATGTATCCTTGCAATAAATCCTCTTTTTCTGAAGGTACTAACAACAAAATTGTAAACCAGAGAGAATACCCAACGTTATTTTTTGATCCCCAATTCTAACTGATTGGTAATGGTTGCCTGTAGAACTGTGTCAGAAATGATTCTGAGGTCAAGCCAGGATTTAGTGGAGAAGAGTACTGTGGGGTCTTCCATGTTGTACTTCAGAGGGATGGAAAGGAGGCAGGGATGGTACCATGGGTTTGCTGTCTCTGCCCTAAGTCAGTGTCATGAAGAACTCAGCCAAGAGATGGAAAAAAGTGAGCAATCACTATATTAAGCTGGCTGTTTCACTTCTGTTTAATCTCTCTTTTAGCTGTTCACTAACTTCTCTACCCCAAGCCATAGCACTTTTGATTGCCAATATCTTTAGAGTATACGTAAGTAAAGTATACAGTGTACATATATCATTGCATAAGCCAGATTGTTTATAGCCTCTCCAGAAGAAAGAGTTGTTCTTATTGCACTGAGTAGCCGTATGAGGCTGTTCTACAAAGAAAAAGCCTATACAGATTAATAGTACACTGACTGAAAATAATTTAAGAACATATTAAACTTTATGAGTCAACTTCAGGTTTCTAAGAGCGTGAGAAAGAAGGATCTGCTTCTGAATGCACTGATTAGGCTATTCATAACTAGAAGGGACTCCTTTTTGAGGTTCATATTCCAGACCCACTTAATCATTATTCATAGCCCCAGTTTACAATGAATGTATCTGGATAGTCAGCATCTGTGTATCTGTGGTGGTGAGCCATCTCTAAGCTAGCTTTCCCAATTATGGAGTACAAGTGACCATATAACTTGGTGCTTGTCCTTGTGAAATATTGCCCTTCATTGGGATTTTAAAACTTTTTTCTTTATAGGCTGTGAAAGTACCGCATTTTCAACGAACAAATGATTTCTTATCTAGCTGCTAAGGAAATGAGGTAAGACAGAGAGCACTCAGTCATCTTTGACTAACAGAAGTTCAGGAAGTTTAATTGGCACAGCTATTCCAGAAGGACTGGAAAAGTGTTAAAAACTGGTTGGCTTTTAACTTTGATTCTGTTATAAAAAGTTAGATCAATACAACTATGTTCTCAAATGACAGCTCATTAAAAATTATGTGGGAGGTATGTTCTTTTGGACTTAAAAGGATCTAGCTGAGATCAAAAGTATCCAAAAACCTTAACAGAAAATTCATGCTTTCCCAGCATAGGATAAGGAAATAGCCAAAGGACTGGTGCACAACTAGTTGGGACTGAAGAATAGCTCATATTTGGTAGTCAGCATATAGTTAAGGCTGGGGTGCGACATGGGCGTTCCTTGGAGTACTCAAGTAAGCTTCCTAGAACCTAAATGAATGATTCAGATACATCTAAATATACACAAATAACCCCTGGAAGCCTAAGCAGAAACCAAAGGCCTCTAGCTCTCAAGTCTTTCTTCCCCCTACTCTGGAATGAATCTAATTCTACCTTTTTTTTTAAAAAAGGATTTATTTTTTATTTGACAGGTAGAGTTAGAGACAGAGAGAAAGGTCTTCCTTTCCGTTGGTTCAGTCCCCTAATGGCTGCCACTGCCGGCGCTGCACTGATCCGAAGTCAGGAGGCTGGTGCTTCCTCCTGTTCTCCCATACGGGTGTAGGGCCCAAGCACTTGGGCCATCCTCCACTGCCTTTCCGGGCCACAGCAGAGAGCTGGACTGGAAGAGCAACCGGGACTAGAACCTGGGGTATTGGCGCCACAGGTGGAGGATTAGCCAAGTGAGCCATGGCGCCGGCCATCTACCTTTCAAATCATTGCTGTTTTTCTTCCTTACCTGTCTTCTTGCCTCTGAATAAGAGCACTGTGTTTTGATTATGCTTCTGCCCTTGATCTTCCACTGCACTGCAGGATTTCATTGACTCTGAAACGTTGACTTCTGGTGAAAACAACTCTTTGGAGACACACTGCAGTCTCACTTTTCTTCCCAAGTCTATGTTACGTCTGTGGTTGCCTGCCTGATAGCTGCCTCTAGCAGTTTTTCCCTCTTAACTTCTTTATTTCTTCTACTCGTGCTAACGTTCCACATTCATTCAAACTCAAAGTCACAGAGTTGTATTTTAATCTTCACTCTGTGACCTCTGACATCCAATTTTTCAAATTCTTCAGAATGTTTCATGCATCTGCGTTTTCTTTCCCAGTCCTGCCATCTTAATTCAGGTCTGTATCTTTTTGTATGTGTATGTGTGGGTGTGGTTTTTTTATCTTATTTCCTTAATTCTGAGATGTCTACCTTTGCTCTTCCTGCCTGTTCTTCATACAGCTGCTGGATTAATCTCCTAAAAGATATTTCATTAAATTATTTCTTAAGAAAAACTTCAGTGGCTTCCTTCCCATACCCTCCTGGATGAAGTGTGCCTAGGGGATCAAGTTGGCACTTAAGGTCTTCTGTAATTTAAGGTCTCCTGCTCTCTTGCTGATCTTACCAACGTTATTCCTCTACCCAGAGCCTTCTGCCTTGAATAGTTCCTTTTCTGCTTTTGTTTGTGTCTTTTCTCACAGGCTGTTCCTTGTCTGCTACTTACACCCTACTGGAAGTTTCAAGTCCTATCTCTTCTGAACCCTAGTCTGAATACCCTACCCAAAACAATCCTTTGTTCCTCTGCATTGCCATAGCACTTGGCATCACTACCCATTTCATACTTACCATTGATTACATGTGTCTTTGGGTGTATATATTTGTGCTTTTAAAATTAGGCAGTTGATGTATTACAGGGGAACTGGAGAAAACCAGTCAGATTAGTCACCTCACTATACCTGTGTATGACCTGCTTCTTTTGTCAGGTCGTAAATTCTTTGCAGTTAAACCTTTTATGTATGCTTATCTCTCTGATGGCTCCTTGAATCATTTCTAATTTAAGAAACACAATAAACTTCAAATCAAAGGAGAATATATCATCTGCCAAGGATTCACTGCCATCCCTATTCTCCCTATAGCTAGTCCACATTGTATTCAACTTCCTCCATCAACCATCCTCTACTGTCTAGGCTTGTGATCTTAGTAGTACCACCCTGTTGCTCAGTCTTTATAATGAATCAAGTATAAAAGAGCATGATGAGCCAAAGAACAAGGAGAACTTTACAAGTGGTATAAGATAGCTGTATGGAGGGGCTGGCGCTGTGGTTCATTTGGTTAATCCTCTGCCTGCAGTGCCAGCATCCCATATGGGCACCGGGTTCTAGTCCCAGTTGCTCCTCTTCCAGCTCTCTGCTGTGGCCCGGGAGGGCAGTGGAGGATGGCCCAAGTGCTTAGGCCCCTGCACCCACATGGGAGACCAGGAAGAAACACCTGGCTCCTGGCTTCAGATTGGCACAGCACCAACTGTGGCGGCCATTTGAGAAGTGAACCAACGGAAGGAAGACCTTTTTCTCTGTCTCTCTCACTGTCTATAACTCTACCTGTCCAAAAGAAGAGAGATAGCTGTATGGAGACATAAAATAACTGGAGGTATAGCTAAGATAGGGAGTAGGGCCAGGTCAGCAAGGACCCTGCATGATGTCAAGCTTAGGTGGTCACACTTTCTTCTCACTATAATTGTGAGAGTATTTTGTCAGGGAACTATCATGATCAGATTTGTCTATTTAGAATTATGGAAGATGGATTGGTACTGTGAGGAAGGACACTGGAAGGAGATGAATTATAACATTTCAGCATCTGAATTAAAGCAGTAGTTAGGGGGAATTAGGGAAGGGAGAATGGAATCAAAAGAATGCGGAAAAGAATGGATAGAACTTTGTGGCAAAGATGTGATCTCTGATGATGCAGTGGGAGGGAATGAGTCAAGCAGATAGGACTGGATGCTATCTGGAATGGAAGAGAAGCAGATCTGGGGGTAAACCAGAGTTGAGAAGATAATGAGATCTGACTTTGGATATGTTGAATTTACAGCTGCGGGATATTTTAATAAGATTGAGGATCTGGAGAAAAATACAGACTGGAGACAGATTTGTGAGAGGCATAATTCATTCTCTAGCTTTGTATCTGTTTTGAAAACACCGTTCACTCATAGCCGGTAGCATCTAGCTACATTCTTGCCCTACTTGTTTCACTGGATGTTTCTGCTCCTCACTCCCAGTTTGTTATACTTTTACTCTTGGCCAATTCAGAACTCAGTAAAGTAGGGTCTGCCTCCTCCATAACCATGGATTCCACATCCATGGATTAAACCAACTGTGAATCAAAAATGTTTGAAAGAAATTGTGTTTGTACCAATTTTTTGTCGTCATTTCCTAAGCAATATGGTATGACAACTATTTACATTGCAGTTATGTTGTACTGGGTGTTATAAGTAATCTAGAGCTGGTTTAAAGTATAATGATGTGCACAGGCTATATGCAAATATCACACCCATGTTATGTAAGTGACTTGAGCAGTCACAGATTTTGGTTTCTGTGGGGGCAAGGAGGAGGGGGTTCTAGAACCAACAGATCAAGGATGCCTGGCTACAGCTGTATTTCACATACAGCAGTTATCTAACCTTTGACGTTATTCAGTTTAATAGGGTGTAAACTTTTGTGGAAACCCAGGGGCTTCAGTATGTTGTACTTCGTGTTAGCATTCGGTGGTACTTTCCGGGTCATGCTTGCCCTTTTCCAACTGTCCTGGCACCTAGGCTTTTTAGCTCTTAGCTTGTTTTAACAGTTCTTTCCCGTGTTGGGAAAGTCCCTTTCTTAAACTCTCTACTTCTCAGGCTTCCAAGACATCTGATTTTTGACCTACCTTCAACCTCTCTGGCTGTTATACTTCCTCAGACTCCTACTTAAGAAGTTAATATTTCCTAGGAGCCTGTGGTTAGCCTCCTTAATCTCATTTTAGCGTACACCCAGCATGATACCATCGTCTTGTATGGTTTAACATTATTCCTAACTCTGAATCTCCAGCCCAGTGTTCTCAGCCCAAATTCAGATTCCAATCAATTATACAACATCTTTGGATCAGTCCCACAAGCACTTCAGATCATCTTGTACGAAATTAAGTTGTGTCCTTCCCCGTAAACCGGGACTTTCTCCTCTATTCTAATTCTTGGAGAATGGTGTTCTCCACCCACTAGTTGGGGAGGCATCTTTCGCTTCTCCCTCTCCTTCCTCTCTCATATCCTGTGTGCCAGGAAATCCCATCAATTTACGTTTTAAAAGAGTTTTCCTCAGAGAGGACTATGATTGAAGATAATTAAAATGGGAGTAAGAATAGCATACAGCAGAGATCAGCCTGACAGGAAAAAAATGCTGTTGAGGTATACTGGAAAATGTAATTGGATTATTATGTGAAAGAGTACTTTGGAAAGAACTTTCGGGCCACATGAAGTGTTTCAGAGTGAATGTGGTCATAGAAAACTACCAAACATTAGACAGAGGGATGAAATGGTAATTGCAGGACATATTTGTTAAAAAAAAAAAAAGATAGTCATTTGAAAAATGAGTGAAGAGATCAGATAGAGCAACTATTGTCTCTGTAACTAAAGAGCATTTCTTAAATTTCATTAAAGACATAAGAAAAGACTTAGGAGTTCCTGCTGTAAGCTCAGAAAAATCTGACCTTGAATTTAAATTCAAGTGTGATACTTAAAAAAAAAAAAATCTCATTGAAAAGCCAATTTGAAATTGGATCTGTTGCTGCTTTAGTGATACAGCTAGAAGTAAATGGTATTGAAAATAACTGTAGGAGTGGCCTTTATGGCACAGCTCTTTGAGCTACCACTTGAAACTTCCATGTCCCATATTGGAGGACCTAGTTTGAGTCCTGACTGCTCTGTGCTTCTGATCCAACTTCTGCTAATGTGCCTGAGAGGCAGCAGATATTCCAGTACTTAACTTCCTGCTACCCATGTGGGAGACTCAGATGGAGTTCCTTGGCTCCTGGCTTTGGCCTGGCCCAGCTTCTGCTCTTGCAACCATTTGGAGAGTGAACCAGTATATGGAAGATCTGTCTCTGTCTCTCTCTCTGTGTCACTCTGCTTTCAAATAAATAGGTAAATCTGTAAAAGTTATAGAGAGTCAGAAAGAGAGGTCTTCCACATCTGCTAGTTCACTCTCCAAATGGCCACAGTGGCCAGAGCTGAGTCAATCCGAAGCCAGGAGCTTCTTCCAGGTCTCCCATGTGAGTACAGGGGCCTAAGCACTTGGGCCATCTTCTACTGCTGTCCCAGGCCACAACAGAGAGCTAGATCGGAAGAGGAACTGCTGGGACTAGAACCAGCCAGCAACTGCAGGCAGCAGTCTCATCTGCTATGCCACAGTGCCCGACCCCTAATTAAATCTTTAAAAGAAGAAAAGAATTGCAGAAATGATGTTAATGATTGAAAAGTTCTGATAAACCATTTCTTAACTATAGATGATCTTTAAATTGAATATATATATGTTTAATCGCCAAATTGATATGTGATGATTTCCCAAAGTATCTGGATTTCCATGTCTCAGTAAAGATTCAGGTTAAATAAACTACATTATAGTGTTGGCATACTACATGACACATTTACATATTGACAAATTTGGTAGTTGCCTATTTATTTAGCTTAGATACCAAGTAACCTAGAGTAAATGCACCCACCCTCCCTTTTGGTCCATTAATAACTTGGGGGGAAAGAAGTATAAATTATGCAACTCTATGCTGTATTTCAAAAGCAAAGAGGAAAATATTTGCAGTAAATGATTTTTGTACCTTTTGGAAATAAACTGTGTTTGTGAAGTAGAGAATTCAAAGAGTAAAAGCAAACCCACTTTATCTGATGAAAGCATCAAGAATCCTGAGGAAAGAGTTTATTTTCAGTTTGGAAAAGCAAAAAAAAAATGAATTTCAGCACAATAACAGAGAAACAAATAGCAATCATAGAATGACTAACTGAGCTACCAGTATGAAAATGACATTTTTAAAAATGATGGACATTATCGATTTAAAACCAAAGCTTTCCTCTAACTCCTTGTAATTCTTTTTTTCTGATGGCTCTGTCAGTGGTAAAACTACGTTGAACTGCAAAGTTACTTACGTGAGGTCCTAGGTAGCTCGACTCCCCAGAAGGATACATCCTGGTTTCCATCCAGTGACTAATGAGAAGAGCAGCTGTTTGTTCTCTGGGTCCAGCTGCCACAGTGCAGTCACTAACTGACAGCTGAACTCCAGGCTGACTGTTAAGCCCCGCCTCTCTGAAAAGGAAGAAAAAAAAAAAAAGTGGCTCTGAATTCTTCCTCGTGTTCCCGGATGGGGATTTAAGTAGGATAATTGCCATCTGAGCATTGTTACTTCCCTGTTTGTGGTATACCATTCTACTGATTGATTTGATTTTCCATTAGAACAATTTTCTTCTGAGTTTCTGAAGGTAGAAAAAAAATCCACGATCAAAATCACAATAGCCTTTTTCACATTGTTTCCCCACATAGCTACATTCAAAACGTTTATTTTTAAGATGTGTTTATTTGAAAGTCAGAATGACAGAGAGATAGAGAGCTCTTTTATCTTCTCTTCTGCTGGTTCACTCCCCAAATGGCTGCAACGGCCAGGGCTGGGCTGAGCCAAAGCCAGGAACTTCCTCCAGGTCTCCCACGTGGGTACAGGGGCTCAAGCACTTGAGTCGTCTTCTGCTGCTTTCCCAGATTCATTAGCAGGGAGCTGGATCAGAAGTGGAGCAGCCATATGGGATGTTGGAGCTATACATGGTGGCTTAACCTGCTGTACCACAGTACTGGCCCCCAAGACATTTGTTTTTATACCACTTTGAGCAAAGAAGTAACGGGGTTAAACTAGAGGATTTTTAAAAGGTTCATTAACACCCATAGGTCTCATGATAACTAGAACCCTTAGTTTCATGAAATTGAAAGAAAATCATAGTGCATTTTATTTAATCTGCATTGATAGAAAACATGCTACATATCATAAAAGATATTCCCTGCACTACTTGTTTTGGCTTAAGATCAAGTGTAGTATCTGTTCTTATCAGTTTATTATTTTTTTAAAGATTTATTTATTTGAAAGAGTTACAGAGAGAGGTAGAGACAGAGAGACAGGTCTTCCATCTGATGGTTCACTCTCCGGATGGCCACAACAGCTGGAGCTGTGCCTATTCGGAGCTAGGAGCCAGGAGCTTCTTCTGGGTCTCCTATGTGGGTGCAGGGGCCCAAGGACTTGGGCCATCTTCTGCTATCCCAGGCCATAGTAGCAAGCTGGATCGGAAGAGGAGCAGCCGAGATTAGAACCAGTGTCCATATGGTATGCCGGCACTTCAGGCCAGGGCGTTAACCTGCTGTACCACAGCGCTGGCTCCTGTTCATATCAGTTTAAAAAGATATTCCTTGTGGTTTTGGTGCTCAGGGACCCCTACACCCAGATTGTTCACAAGGGAAACTGAATGATGATCTGCTTGTGAAATCCAGCTTTCCGTTTCAGTGGTAAATGCTCACCTGAACACACGAGCAGCCTAGCTTTATGTACACACAACTACATTCCACTTCAGCAACACTATATAAAAAGCAGTTCTCTTTTAAGGAGAGAACACTTCATACTACCATGTTAGAAACTGATGAGTGGATTGGGAAATATAGAGACCAGCATAGGCTAGCACATTTCACTAAACTGAGCACAAGCAAGCACAAACCAAAATTGGATTAAATAGATTTAATGAATCCCAAATAAAATATTGGTGAATAAAATCCAACAGTATGTAGAAAGAATACTAGTTCATGATCAAGTAACATTTATCGCTGGACTGTTAGGATAGTTCAGTTTTAGAAAATTTTTTATATATTAAGAAAAACTATATAGTCGATTAGATTTGGAGACAGCATTTGCTATATCTGTTTCTAATTTTTTTCCAAAAAAACCCTTTCTATCAACTTTAATTCAATGAAGGAAAATTACTGAAATCTATAGCAAGCATCACATGTAATAGTGAAAGAAAAATATTCTCATACTAGCTCCAAAATTGGTCACGATGCATTGAAGGGTCTAACCAGGGCAATGAGACAAATACATGAAGTGTAAATATTGGAGAGTAGGAATTAAAACCATTTTATTTATAGACTGCTAGGTTGCCTACCTGGATAATCCAACAGGATAAACTGTTAAAATTAACGATTGTTTAGTCACTAGAAACAAAATCCCCAGTAATAACTAATAAAGTAACAGAAACCCAATTCACAAGAACCTCTAAACTAATAGAATACCTAGAACTGAACTTAAGATATTCAAAAGTTATATGGAGAAAACTCAAATTTTTCTAAGGCTTAAGAGAAGATATCAATAAATGTACATCTGTGTTCCTAGGTGAGAAGAATGTTGACTCTCCCAAATAATTATAAATTCAAGGCAATCACAATGAAAAATTTCAGAAGGTTTTAATGGAATATGACAAGTGGCTTCTCAGATTCTTCTGGAGGGACTGGTGCTGTGGTGTAGCAGGTAAAGCTGCTGCCTGCAGTGCTGGCATCCCATATGGGCACTGGTTCGAGTCCTGACTGGTCCACTTTGGCCTGAGAAAACAGTAGAAGATAGTCCAAGTGCATGGGCCCCTGCATCCACCTAGGAGACCCAGAGGGAGCTCCTGGCTCCTGGCTTTGGATCTGATTGGCACAGCTCTAGCCCTTGCGGCCATCTAGGGGGGTAAGCCAGCGGATGGAAGACCTCCCTCCCTCCCTCCCTCTCTCTTCCTCTGTCTGCCTCTCTAACTCTGTCTTTCAAATAAGTTAATTAAAAATAAATAAAATTCTTCTGGGTAGAAAATGAACAACAAGAAGTAGAGAATTTGTCCTGCCGAATACTAAAACAGTGGTAAAGCTACCATAATTATAATCCATCGTTGGAATAGGAATAAACAAATTAATGAAGAAGAATAGAGTTCAGAATCTGTCTCATGTACTAAAGGAATTTAGTTTATGATAAAGGTAGAATTTCTAAGTAGTGGGGAAATGAAGGATTATTCGAAAAGTAGTTCTGGGCAGCTGGCACTGTGGTTCAGTTAAGCCACAGCCTATAGCACTGGCATCTTATATGGATGCCAGTTCAAGTCCCCACTGCTCCACTTCCAATCCAGCTGCCTGCTAGTGTGCCTGGGAAATTAGCAGAGGATGGCCCAACTCCTTGGGCCTCCACAGCCATGTCAGAGACCTGAAGAAGTTCCTGGCTCCTGGCTTTGGCCTGGCCCAGCTCCACTTGTTGCAGCCATTTGGGGAGTGAACTAGTATATGGAAGATTTCTCTCTGTCTTCTCTCTTTCTGTAACTCTGCCTTTCAAATAAATGTATTTATTATATTTCAAATATTTATTTATTTGGAAGGCAGAATTAGAGGGTGAGACAGAGAAAGAGAGGTCTTTCATCCGCTGATTTACTCCCTAAATGAACAACAATGGCTGGAGATGAGCTGATCTGCAGCTATGAGCCAGAAACAACTTCTTGGTCTCCTACGTGGGTGCAGGGGCCCAAGGGCTTGGACCATCTTCTGCTTTTTCAGGCCATAGCAGAGATCTGACTCAGAAGTGGATCTGCTGAGACTCCAACTGGTGCTCATATGGGATGCTGGCACTGCAGGCAGTGGCTTTACCTGCTATGTCACAGCGCTGGCCCCAAATAAATAATTTTTTAAAAGATTATTTATTTGAAAATCAGAGTTACACAGAGAGAGAAGGAGAAACAGAGAGAGGTCTCCCATCTGCTGGTTCACTCCCCAGTTGGCCGCAATGGCTGGAGCTGCGCTGATCTGAAGCCAGGAGCTTCTTCCAGGTCTCCCACTTGGGTGCAGGGGCCCAAGAACTTGGGCCATCTTCCACTACTTTCCCAGGCCATAGCAGAGAGCTGGATCAGAAGTGGATCCACTAGGACTCAAACTGGCACCCATATAGGATGCTGGCATTGCAGCTGGCAGCTTTACCCGCTATGCCACAGTGCTGGCCCCAATAAATCTTAAAGATCCTTTTGGGAAAATCTATAAGGAAAGAAAAATGTGAATCCCGCATCATACCATTCAAAAATAAATTCAAAATTAATTTAAAATCTGTACTATAAGAGTATTAGGTGAAAACAAAGGGCATTATCTTTATTATGATTGGGTGGGAAAGACCCAGACGTCCTTTTCTTATGAAAAGACAGATATTTATTAATATTAAATTCACGACTCCTCATATGAGCAGTGAAAGACTGGGGAATATATTTTCACATATAATAACCAAAGTATATGAAAAATTTCTACAAATGTATGATAAAGACTAGAATATACAAAGAGTTCCTAAAAATATGTGACAAAAAAAAGCTAAAGAGTAAATAACAAAGATATAAGATCATTCTCAGGAGAGGAAAGGACTTGGGCCATCCTCCACTGCTTTCCCAGGCCACAGCAGAGAGCTGGATCAGAAGAAGAGCAGTTGAGTCTCAAACCGGTGCCCATGTGGGATGCTGGTGCCTCAGGCCAGGGCGTTAACCCACTACACCACAGTGCTGGCCCCAACATCAGAATTTTTTAACTGTGTATCCTCTTGGACTCATTGATTCAAGTTGTCTATCACAATTATAGTCATCTTTTTTAAAAATTGGAATAACAATGGGAGACTTGTTAAATATAATTATAATATGCATGCTGTAAAATGTCTTATAGCTCTTAAGCAGTATAGATAGGTCTATATGTATGCTTTGCTTTGTTGTATGAATTGCTTTCTAGGGTGCATTGTTTAATAAAGTGTCAAGACAATATGAATAGTGTGATGTAGTGAGTAAAATAAAATTAAGCTATTTTCTATGCATTTTATAGATATATAAATAGCTATACTGAAGTAATAAACTATAGTTCATTCCTTACAAAATTAAGATTCCAAAAATCAAACAGGAATTATGATTTTCACTTATGCCTCTTAAGAGCTTAAAAAAATCAGGAGCAGGTGTTTAACCTAGTTGTTAAGACATTTGCATAGCATGATGAATATCTTGGTTTTTTTTGTTTGTTTTTTTTTTTTGACAGGCAGAGTCAGACAATGAGAGAGAGAGACAGAGAGAAAGGTCTTCCTTCTGTTGGTTTACCCCCAAAATGGCTGCAATGGCTGGTGTGCTGTGCCGATCCGAAGCCAAGAGCCAGGTGCTTCTTCCTGGTCTCCCATGCGGGTGTAGGGCCCAAGCACTTGGGCCATCCTCCACTGCCCTCCCGGGCCACAGCAGAGAGCTGGCCTAGAAGAGGAGCAACTGGGACAGAACCGGCACCCCAACCGGGACTAGAACCCGGGTGCTGGCGCCACAGCTGGAAGATTAGCCAAGTGAGCTGTGGTGCTGGCCATATCTTGGTTTTTTAATTCCAAGGTCCAGCTCCTGACTCCAGTTTCCCACCAGTACAGGGAGGTAGTGGTGATGTCTCAAGTAACTGAGTTCCTGCCACCCAAGCTGGGGGAACTGGATTACATCCCCAGAGCCTATCTTTGGCCCTGAAGGGTGCCACTGCAGACAGTCAGGGGGTGACTCAGTGACGGCATGCCCTCTCTGATGCTCTGCCTCTCAAGGTAAAAAAAAGAATACATTATCTAGATGGTTGTTCACTGTTCTTTTTTCTCTTTATTCTTTGCTTTCCTGAATGAATTTTAGGATCAACTTGCAAATTCCAGGAAAAACCTCAATTGATATTTTTATTCATTTAATTGATTATTAAATTGTCTCTGTCTCTGTAGACTGCAAGCTCCTTGATGACAAAAGATTGCATCTGTCTTGTTCATCACTGTGTTCCCAGTATCTGGCATATAGTAAGTACTCGAAAATATTTGTAGAATGGTTGAGTGTGTGAGAATATGGATGAATGATCAACAATAACAGGATGACTGAATATAAAATATTTTGAAGGCATTTAAATTTTTATTTTCAAGATAGAGTTAATTGTGGGAAAATGTTCACAACACAAGTGAAAAAAAACATAACTTTTTAAATAAAATGATCCTCTATTGTAAGATAGATATAATGTTTATATATGCATAAAAAATTAAGAAAGTTAAAACTGAATGCTAAAATTATAGATCATTGTTATACTTTTCTAAATTTTCTATAGTTAGTATATAATTTCAGAGCAAAATAATAGATGGAACTAGGAATAATTAAATGAAATAAAATATCATAATATTTAAAGTGTATACGCAGTATGGGACACAGGTGCTCTCCTAGTTCCAGAAATACAGGTGATTAGGTTAATTTAAATCTTCTAGATAAGTTTGGAGTTTTGTCAGTTGGCCAAAGTCATTTTTTAAACTTTTTTTCTTTACTTGAAGTATAACATACATGCAAAAGAGAGCATGAACGATAAAGTGTTCAGCCCAGTAATTTTTTACAAAGCAAACATACTGTGTAACCACTGCAGGTCCTGGAACAGGGAACAGTACCAGTTCCGGAAGGCCCCTCCCAGTCACTGGGTCCACTCCCCTCCACAGAAACATTGGCCAGGTTCCAAAGGACCCCCAGGCTCAGCTGCTAGCCTTCTGGGGAAGCAAATAGGAACAGCTAGAGGGAGAGGAGAGCCCCAGGCCCAGGCCAGCCTGCCTCCTGAGTGGCAAGTGCCTGGCCAATCCAAGACGTGATCCCAGGATTATCTAAAGGTAGAATGTGGAAACAAATAAAACGCACAGACACCTGCAGGCTCATTTTCTCTTCTTTTCCTCTGCTGCATCTTCCACTGTGACCCCGGGGAAGGGGAGGAGTCAAATGCCACCTCAGGAGGAAGGTTGTGAGGCAGGAAGCAGCTTGTGAGAATAAGCTCACTTCTTGCTCTTTGGGGTGATGGGAGGAAGGTGGGAGCGGGGTGGGGAGATGAGAAAGTCATCTGATGTGTGTGACTTGCCTAAGTATTTTTTCCCTCCAGGCAGCAATCTGGAATGCGCTCCTAGGTTTTGATAGGTTGGCAGGGATTGTCTTAGTCCCTTTTGGCTGCTGCAAGGAACCACCCCTAGTCTGAGTAGCTCGCAAACAGCAGAAATAGATTTCTCACCATCCTAGAGACTGGGAAATTGAAGATCAAGGAGCCAGCAGCTATGGTGTCTAGTGAGGGTCTACTTCCTTAAAATAGACCTGTCTTTTCACTGTCACCTCACGTGGCAGAAGGGAAAGGGCCTGTACAAGGGCACGAACTCCATTCTTGAGGGCTCTCAAAGGCAGCGCCTCCTAGTATATAGCGTGGGGGGAGGGGGTAGCTAGGATTCCAGTATATGGATTTTGGGGGGACACAAATATTTATACCATAGCAGGGCTGCCCAAACCGGAAGATCCAGCTTCCACCTGGATGCCTCACAAGGTGGGCCTCTTCACCCCTGCCCACGGACATGAAGTGGCTACAAGGAGTAAAATAAATGGCATGGCATGGTTAGGCAGAGGGGGCCTGGGCAGGATTTCCTGGATCTTCTCCATCGGTTCCTGGGGGCAGTGGTTCTCAAGGGAGGCAGAAAGGAGGACTGTTCCAAAGTGGGCATGGGGCAGCATTTTTGGTTGTCACAACGAGGCGATTTCACTGGGTAAGGAGTTCTTCGGGATCAGAACCTCTTGCAGGCCAAGGGTTGCCTGCATAGCGCACATTCACCTGTCCTCAGTGGCTGCTCAGTCACTCCCACCGAGCAGTTGGAATCGGAATTGCTGAGGAATTCTTTATGTGCTTACAGATTATGAAACAAGCCCTGCTCTGGGCTTACAGCAGTTTTGTGACTGGAGAAACCAGCTGGGCCACCAAGGACTAATTTTTAAATAACTCAGATTTTTCCTTCTGTTTCTCAGATATGCCGAAAGGTATACATAACCTTTGGCAGCAGTTTTTTTTGAATCAAACCTCTGCTCTTCATTCTCATCCATTCCTCGCATCTGGTCTGCTCTTTTTCTTCTTTCAACTAAAAACTGAAAAAAGAAGTTCTCTTTGTCTCATTCCCCTAGCCTCCTTTTTTCTTGGAAAGTGGGGTGATAGAAAAAGGCAGAGTGACAGAGATTGTCATCCTTCACTTACCAGATGCTCACAACAGCCGGAAATGGACCAGGTTGAAGCCGGGAGCTAGGAACTCTATCCAGATCTCCCATGTGGGTGGCAGGGAACCAAGCACTTGAACCATCTTCTGCTGTCTTCCCAGCTCATCAGCTGGACTCACACCAGGCACTCTAATGTAGCAGGCATCCTGAGATGTGGTTTAACCTGCTGTGCCACAGTGCCAGCCCTTCCCTTCTTTTCAGTCTCTGTCGCTATAGCTCATGGGACCCACTTTGGAGCAGGCAGCAGAGAATACTTCTAAGTGAGCTGACGTAGGATACTCGTGTATGCTTTACTTTCCCTTGGTTAATTTTGGCCGATAGCTCCTCTCCAGTAAAAATGTCCAATGTTTAATATGCTTCCCCTCTACCCCATAAACTGCCCCTGGGACCTTACTTGAGAATATATAAATTGATAAGAAAAAAAAAATGAGCTCTATAGTAGAAAAGGGAATTGACTAAGCTGAGGGAACTCATAAACAAAGGAATAGATCATTAATGAGCTCCTTATTTGAGAAACCACACAACTTTTCAAAAGATTTGTTTTTTTACTTATTTGAAAGGCAGAGTGACACGGAGGAGAGACAGAGAAAGGTCTTCCATCCACTGTCACTCCCTAGATGGCTGCAATAGCCATGTCTGGGCCAGGCTGAAGTTAGTAGACAGAAGTACCATCTGGGTCTCCCACGTGGATACAGGGACCCAAACACCTGGGCCATCTTCTGCTGCCTTCTCAGGTGCATTAGCAGGGAGCTGGATTGGAAGTGGAGTGGCTGGGATTTGAACCTGTGCTTTGATATGGGATGTGGCTTCAGAAATGATGACCTAACCTGCTGTGCTGCAACACTAGCCCACAAATATTTTTGCCTCTCAAACTAACAAAGTAAAATACTGAATTAATTAAAATGCCTGGAGATCCACCTGTGGCACAGTGGGTTAAAACCCTGGCCTGAAGTGCTGGCATCCCATATGGGCACCGATTCTAGTCCTGGCTGCTCCACTTTTGATCCAGCTCTCTGCTATGGACTGCGAAAGCAGTGGAAGATGGCCCAAGTGATTGGGCCCCTGCACCTGCGTGGGAGACCTGGAAGAAGACTCTGGTTCCTGGCTTTGGATTGGCACAGCTCCGACCTTGGCGACCATCTGGGGAATGAACCAATGGTTGAAAGACCTTTCTCTCTCCCTCTGCCTCTCCTTCTCTATCTGTGTAACTCTGACTTTTAAATAAATAAATCTTCTTAAAAACTAAAAAAATGCCCACGGTGCTGTGATTAGTGGGTAAATCCGGCATCCCATATGGGCACCAGTGCTAGTCCTGGCTGCTCCACTTCTGATCCAACTTTCTGCTATGGCCTGGGAAAGCAGTAGAAGATGGCCCAAGTGCTTTGGCCCCCGCAACCACGTGGGAGACCCATAAGAAGCTCCTGGCTTCGGATTGGTGCAGCTCTGGCCATTGTGACCAACCAGTGAGTGAACCAGGGGATGGAAGACCTTTGTTTCTCTCTTTCTGCCTCTCCTTCTCTGTATAACTCTGTCAAGTATATAAATAAATCTTTAAAAATAAATTTTAAAGAAGTGCCCAGTGTTGGAGTAGATTCAAAAAATGAATGATCACATGACTCAGCAGTACTACTTGTAAATACATACCCCAGAGAAGTGAAAACATAAGTTCCCACACACAAAAAAAACTTGTATATAAATATTCATGGCAGCATTATTCATATTAATAGTAAAAATGAAAGCTACCTGAATCTTCAGCTGATTAATAAATAGAAAAGTAAGATGTATCATATTCTTTTTTCTTAAAAATAGATCTTTCTTTATTTGTTTTGAAAGAGTTAACACAGAGAGGTATGTTCCATCTGTTTGTTCACTCACCCAGGTGACTGCAGTGGCTCCCGCTGGGCCAGGCTCAAGCCAGGAGCTTTATGCAGGTTTTCCACATGGGTGGCAGGAGCCCTAACACTTGGGCCATCCTCTGCTGCTTTCTGAGGCTGTTAGCAAGAAGCGCAGTCAGAAGCAGAGCAGCTGGGACTTGTACTGGCACCCTTATAGGATACCAGTGTTGCAGATGGCAGCTTTACCTGCTACACCATAGAACCAGCCCCATGGTATATTATTACAGTGGAATATTATTCAGCAATAAAAAAGGAATGAAGTACTGGTAAATGTTGTTGTATAGGTGAACCTTGAAAACATTGTTAAATGAGCCCTTCACAAGATAACATATTTTAGGATTCTATACATAACAGGCAGATCTATAAAGACCAAAAGCTGATTAGTGATTGGGGTTGGGAATGGTGGGGAAATAGGAATGGTAGGGGTTTCTTTTTTGGGGTGATGAATATGTTCCAAAATTGATTATGATAATGGTGGTATAACTTGATGAATACATTACAAACCATTGACTCATATATTCTCAATGGGTGAATTGTGTGCTATGTAAATTATAACTCCATAAAGCTATTATAGAGTTAGTGGTGGAGTTTGTTAAATGAAGACTTTTTTTGGAGAAAATCAAAACAGCTTACTTTAATGTGCCCAGCCAGGAGCCAGAACTCAGTAAAGGTCTCCCATGTGGGTGGCAGGAACCCAATTACCTGAGCCATGATCTTTGCCTTCCAGGTTCTGCATTAGCAGGAAGCTGGAATCAGGAGGTGGAGGCAGGAGTCTAACCCGGACACACTGCTGTGGGGTGTGGAAGTCTTAACTGCTAGGCTAAATGCCTACTCTGTGAGATGCATTTTGAGGATGCATCAGGTTTCTTTCTAGAATGAGATGGTTGGATTTGATCACTGGCTGGAATAGGAGAAACACATTTAGACTGATAAAACAGAGGGTTTTTGTTTTTAAGATTTATTATTTGAAAGGCAGAGTGACAGGGAGAGCTTCCATCTGCTGCTTCACTCCTGAAATGGCTTCAACGGCCAGAGGATGGGCCAGGCCAAAGCCCGGAACCCGGAACGCCATCTAGGTTTTCCATGTGGGTGCACTTGGGCCTTTGTCTTCTGCTTTCCCAGGCACATTAGCAGAGAGCTGGATCAAAAGTGGAACAGCTAAGGGGCCGGTGTCGTGGCTCACTTGGTTAATCCTCCACCTGCGGTGTCGGCACCCCAGGTTCTAGTCCTGGTCAGGGCACCAGATTCTGTCCTGGTTGCTCCTCTTCAAGTCCAGCTCTCTGCTGTGGCCCAAGAAGGCAATGGAGGATGGCCCAAGTGCTTGGGCCCTGCACCTGCATGGGAGACCAGGAGAAGCACTTGGCTCCTGGCTTTGGATCGGCTGTGCCAGCCGTAGCAGCCATTTTGGGGGGTAAACCAATGGAAGGAAGACCTTTGTCTCTGTCTCTCTCTCTCACTGTCTAACTCTGCCTGTCTAATAAAATTAAAAAAAAAAAAAATGGAACAGCTGGGACTTGAACCAGTGCTCATTTGGGATGCTGGCATCGCAAGCTGTGACTTAACTCACTGTACCACAATGTGGGCCCCAGGATACAGTCTTTTCTCCCATAAGATTTATTTATTTGAAAGGCAGAGTTATAGAAAGAGAGAGAAGGAAAGACAGAGAGAGAGATTGATTGATCGATCGATCGATCGATCTTCCATCCACTGGTTCACTCCCCAAATGGCTGCCAGAAGCTTTACTTGAGTATTGTACATGGGTGCAGGGACCCAAGGACTTGGGCCATCTTCCACTGCTTTTCCAGGCACATTAGCAGGGAGCTGGATTAGCAGTGGGGCAGCTGGAACTCAAACTGGCACCCATATGGGCTGCTGGTGCTGCATGGTTCACTTTAAGTGAACAACCAACCTGTCAACAGGACTGTGTTCCTTTTGCAATTTCAAGGGAAGAATCCTTCTTTGTCTCTCTCAGCTTCTGGGGCTCTAGGCATTCCTCGGTTTGCTTGGTTTATGGCCACCTTACTCAGATTTCTTCTTGGCCTTCAAAGAGCCTTCTCTTCTGCATGTCTCTCCTCTGTGTCTCCTATACAGGGGCTTTTTAAAAAGTTCATGGAAAAACTATGTGTGAATTTCATTTTTTCCCTTAAGAAAAGCTTATTTTTTGATTCTGTTTTTCCATAATTTTTTGAAGTCCCCTTAAGGACATTTGTCATTGCATTTAGAGTGTGGATAATCCAGGATATTCTGGCACTCCCAGATACCTACTAAATCTGCAAAGACTGTTTTTCCAGGTAGGGTAATACTTGCAGGTTCTAGCCATTTGATGGGGACCTGTCTTTTGGTGAATTTTGTGTGTCAGCTTCCCTGGGCCCTTGTACCCATACTCAGGCCTACTCTGTGGGTTTGCCAGAGTGTGTGGTGTGGGTATGGGTGGGTATGTTTTCTCTCTGTCCCTGTCATCTTTTCAGGAGGCTGCATGAATAAATTGGGCCAGGGGTCTGAGTGAGCTGGCCATGCACATCCTTTCTCTTTTCACTACAGGCCTCCTTCCTTTTCATAACATTGCTTTGGGCTCTAGGCTCTTGCACTGGTAAGATGCCAAGATTCAGATTTAGGGACAGGAGTTGAGAAGATGGCTACCTTTAGGTAAAACTGAGAGTTCTCACCCATCTTGATCAAACTTTATCAGACTTTGCACTCTGGGGTACCCTACTTTGCTCCAGCCAACACACTGACTCTTCCATTCAATGTGATTGTCCAAGACCTCTTCTTCACGGAGACTTGGTTCTGTCAATTATTTCCTTTGTCTTATGCATTTCAGGCTCTTCTCTCTCCAGGGGCCTTCCCCTATGTGCACCAGCATGTTCCTCTCCGGCAAAAACACAGACAGCCAATCCAACAGGTTCTTGCCACTGTCCTGCCCTTTGCATGCTGGTTTTGCTCTTTCTTCCCTCTCATGAGGGAAGAGTGGGCTACCGGGAGTGCCAGCCATCCACTTGTTCCTTCACTGTTCCAGTGTGTCTTCAGGCCCCATCACCTTCCTGAGATTCCCTTCTAAAAGTCAGCAGTGGCTTCCTATGCTCCCTTCCCGTCCACAGCCTCTGACACTGTGGACCCTCCCTTGGCCGCAGCACCAGATGGCCTTGTTTAGCTCTTCCTGACTCACCTCCCCTTCCCCAAGGGGGGTGCTGCAGGCTAGCCTCTGGCCTCTGTCTTCCTCCTTGCACTCAACCTCTCTTGGAGCAACCCCAGCTGTGCTGTCTTCTGTAGCATAGCACAGTATTCTAACAGCCTTCACAAGACAAAGGCTGTAGTGGTGTTTCATAATCATTCCATTTCAGAACCCAGAACTAAAGATAGAAATGTGGCAAGCCTCATGACAAGACTTCTGGGAAGTTCGGGGAGAATAACTCTGGGTTTCAGTAGGAGGCGTTATCCTAGGAGCCAGTTAGCTCAGAAGAACAAAGATTCATAGACAGTGAGATGTTCCGGACCTGCCTCATTGCTTTCTGTTGACAGGAAGCTGGTCAGAAGAATGTGCCAGTCTGGGGAATGTGCAGACAGAGGCATCTGAGGTTCAGAGCAATGTTGCTCAAAGGCGGTCATGACAGCCCTGGCTCAAGGAGGAGACTTGGACCACAGGAAAATGAAGTAAAACTAGTTAAGGGGCTACAGATGGGACTGCAGGACAAAGAAGGGCTCCAGAGGCACCATAGCTATGCCAGAAGGCCCCGAGGCCCTCACCAGATGCTGAGGGGAGAATAAAGGGCTGAGAAGTGCTCCGTGATGTCTGTGGGATGACACTGGTCCCTGCTGCCTCCAGCACACTGACCCTGGTCACTAGGGCCTGGAAGCCCTTACAGGTGTTCCTTTGTATCAAGCAGTAGCAAACCCTGTTTTTGTTTTTTTAAGATTTATTTGAAAGAATTAACACAGAGCGAGATCTTCCATCTGCTAGTTAACTTTCCAAATGGCTGCAATGGCTGGGGCTGTGTCAAGCTGCAGCCAGGAGCTTCTGGGTCTCCCACGTGGGTGAAGGGCCCAAGCACTTGGGCCATCTTCTGCTGCTTTCCTGTGTGTGTTAGTAGGGAGCTGGATCTGAAATGGAGCAGCCAGGACTTAAACAGTGCTCAAGTGAGATGCCAGTGCTGCAGGCTATGGCTTAAACCTGCTGAACCATAGCGTTGGCCCTGCAAACCCTGTTTTAAACCTCAGTGGGTCTGCCAGCATAAAGGTCAGGCAGCATAAAGTTCCTGCTTCACCATTCAGCAAACAGTTGCTCAGCAGAGGAGTGAAAGGTGCCTTCCTAGCATCACATTCAGGTGCTTCTGGAAGCCCTAAGACCTTCAGTCTGCTTGGGCAGGCCTCCCAGAATGCAATTATAGCAGTAGGAGCAGGTGGGCTACTCACACACCCCACAGGAATCCCCGGGTTCTGATCTATCACAGATTTCTTTGTATTTTTTTTACATTTTATTTACGTTATGAAAGTTTTATGTATTTCAAATATACAGATTTAGTGACACTTCCCCCCCGCCTCTCTCACATTCCTACTCTTAATTTTTACAAAGATCTCTTTTTAGTTTATTTAATGATTGTATAGTTAACTCTACACTAAGTAAAAGAGATCAACAAATAATATGAAGAGAAAAAAAGACACTCTTCCTCTGTGGAAGAGACAAGGGCTGTAAACAATCATCAAATCTCAAAATGTCTATTTCACTTTATACGTTATATTTCAGGTACTCTATTAGTTACCTCGGATCAGGGAAAACATGCTATCTGCCCTTTTGGGACTGGCTTATTTCACTAAGTATAATGGTTTCCAGTTGTGTCCATCTTGTTGCAAAAGACAGGATTTCTTTTTTTTTTCTTCTAATTTTCTTTTTTACAGCTGAGTAGTACTCCACAATATATATACCATAATTTCTCTATCCAGTCAGCAGTTGATTGACATCTGGGTTGATTCCATAACTTAGCTATTGTGAATTGTGCTGCAGTGAACCTGGGGGTACAGATGACTCTTTCAAATGCTGATTTCCTTTTCCTTGGGTAAATTCCCAGGAGTGGGATGGCTGGGTCATATGGTACATCTATATTCAGGTTTCTGAGGTATCTCCATACTGTCTTCCACAGTGGCTGCACCAGTTTACATTCCCACCAACAGTGGACCAGGGTACCTTTTTCCCCACATCCTCACCAGCATTTGTCATTTGTTGATTTCTGTGTGAGAGCCATTCTAACTGGAATGAGGTGAAACCTCACCATGGTTTTGGTTTGCATTTCCCTGATGGCTAGTGATCCTGAGCATTTTCTCAGGTGTCTGTTGGCCATTTGAATTTCCTCTCTTAAAAAATGCCCATTTCTTAACTGGATTGTTTTCTTGTTGAATTTCTTGAGCTCTTTATAGATTCTTGATGTTAACCCTTTATTACTTGCATGGTTTGCACATATTTCTCCCATTCTGTCAGTTGCCTTTTTACTAAGTGTTTCTTCTGCAGTGAAGGAGCTTCTCAGCTTGGTGTAATCCCATTTGTTAATTTTGGATTTGATTGCCTGTGCTTCTGGGGTCTTTTCCAAGAAGTCTGCTTGTACCAATGTCTTGCAGAATTCCCCCAATGTTCTCTAGTAATTTGATGGTATCGGGTCATAGATTTGAGCCTCTGATCCATTTTGAGTGGATTTTTATGTAAGGTGTAAGGCAGGGGTCTAGTTTCATACCTCTGCATGTGGAGATACAGTTTCCCCAGCACCATTTGTTAAAGAGACTATCCTTGCTCCAGGGATTGATTTTAGCTCCTTTGTCAAAGATAAGTTATTTGTAGATGCATGCATTGATTTCTGGAATTTCTATTCTGTTTCATTGGTCTATAAGTCTGTTTTTGTGCCAGTCTAGGCTGTTTTGATTATAAATGCCCTGTAGTATGTCTTAAATTCAGGTGTTGTGATACCTCTGGCTTTGTTTTTGTTGTATAAGATTGCTTTAGCTCTTCGGGGTCTCTTGTGTTTCTGTATGAATTTTAGTATCATTTTTTTCTAGGTCTGCGAAGAATGTCATTGGTATTTTGATTGGGATCGCATTGAATCTATAAATTGCTTTTGCTAATATGGACATTTTGATAATGTTGATTCATACAATCTATGAACATGGAAGATTTTTCCATTTTTTAATGTCCTCTTCTATTTATTTCTTCAGTGTTTTGTAATTTTCAATATAGAGATCTTTGACATCCTTGGTTAAATTTTTTCCAAGGTGTTTAATTCTTTTTGGAGCTATTGTGAATGGGACTGATCTTAAAAGTTCTTTCTCAGCCATGATATTGTCTGTTTACAAAGGCTATTGATTTTTCTGTGTTGTTTTTATATCCTGCCACTTTACCAAACTCTTTTATGAGTTCCAATAGTCTCTCAGTGGAGTCTTTTAGATCCCCTATATATAGACTCATGTCATCTGCAGATATAGTTTGATTTCTTTTCCAATTTGTATCCCTTTTATTTCTTTGGCTTGCCTAATGACTCTGACTAAAACTTCCAGGACTATATTAATAGCAATTGTGAGAGTGGGCATCCTTGTCTGGTTCTGGATCTTAGGGAGAGTGCTTCCAGCTTTTCCTCATTCAATAGGATGCTGGCCATGGGTTTGTCATAAATTTCCTTAATTATGTTGAGGAATGTTCCTTCTATACCCAATTTGCTTAAGGTTTTCATCATGAAAGGATGTTATTTTATCAAATGCTTTCTCTGTGTCTGTTGAGATAACAGTATGTTATCTTATTTTTTGTTTTTAGAAAGCTTTTATTTAATAAATTGATTAAGAATATAGTTGTTCTTCCCCCCATACTTACCCTCCCACCACCCACTCCCATCCCACCTCCTACTCCCTCTCTCATCCTATTTTTCATTAAGATTCATTTTTAATTATCTTTATTTACAGAAGACCAACTCTATACTAAGCAAAGATTCAACAGTTTGCACCCACACAGACACACAAAATATAAAGTACTGTTTGTAGACAAGTTTTACCATTAATTCTCATAGTATAACTCATTAAGGACAGAGGTCCTACATGGGGAGTAAGTGCATGATGACTCCTGTTGTTGAGTTAACAATTGACACTATTATTTATGATGTCAGTGATCACAACAGTATGATTTTTGTTCTTTAGTTTGTTAATGTGATGTATCACACTGATTGATTTGCAAATGTTGAACCATCCCTGCATACAAGGGATAAATCCCACTTGGTCTGGGTGAATGATCTTTCTAATGTGTTGTTGCATTTGATTAGTTAGTATTTTTTTTTTTGACAGACAGAGTGGACAGGGAGAGAGAGAGACAGAGAGAAAGGTCTTCCTTTGCCGTTGGTTCACCCTCCAATGGCTGCCGCAGTCGGCGCGCTGCGGCCGGTGCACCGCGCTCATCCGATGGCAGGAGCCAGGTGCTAGGTGCTTTTTCCTGGTCTCCCATGGGGTGCAGGGCCCAAGCACCTGGGCCATCCTCCACTGCACTCCTGGGCCACAGCAGAGGGCTGGCCTGGAAGAGGGGCAACCGGGACAGAATCCGGAGCCCCGACTGGGACTAGAACCGGGTGTGCCGGCGCTGCAAGGCGGAGGATTAGCCTGTTGAGCCATGGCGCCGGCCTTCATCTCTGATTTTAATGATTAAGGTCTTCTCCCTCTTTTTGTTGGTTAGTTGCGCCAACGGTGTATCGATTTTGTTCATTTTTTCAAGAAACCAGCTCTTTGGGGCTGATGCTGTGTTGTAGCAAATAAAGCTATCTCCTGCAGTACCAACATCCATTGGGTACCGGTTCAAGTCTCAGCTGCTTCTCTTCTAATCCAGCTCTCTGCTATGGCCTGGGAAGGCAGTACAGGTGGCTCAAGGCTTTGGGCCTCTGTACCTGCGTGGGAGACTCAGAAGAGGCTCTTGGCTCCTGGCTTCAGATTGGCCCAGCTCCAGCCATTGCGGCCGTTTGGGGAGTGAACCAACGGATGAAAGACCTCTCTCTGCCTCTGCCTCTGCCTCTCTGTAACTCTGCCTTTCAAATATAAATACATCTTTAAAAAATAAAGCTCTTCATTTCACTGATCTTCAGTTTTTTTTTTGGTTTAAATTTTGTTTATTTTTTTCTCTAATTTTAATTATTTCTTCCCTCCTACTAACTTTGAGTTTGGTTTGTTGTTGTTTTTCTAGGTCCTTAAGATGCATTGATACTCATTTATTTGGTACCTTTCCATTTTTTTTTCATGTAGGCATTGATTGCTGTAAACTTCCTTCTTAACACTGTCTTTTCTGTATCCCATAAGTTTTTTTTTTCTTTTTAAAGATTTATTTATTTGGGGGCCAGCGCTGTGGCATAACAGGTAAAGCTGCCACCTGCAGTGCCGACATCCCATATGGGTGCCGGTTCAAGCCCTGGCTACTCCAGTTCCAATCCAGCTCTCTGCTATGGCCCAGGAAAACTGTGGAAGGTGGCCCAAGTCCTTGGGCCCTGTGGAGACCCAAAAGAAGCTCCTGGCTTTGGATCAGCACAGCTCTGGCCAATGCAGCCAAATTGGGGAGTGAACCAGTGGATGGAAGACCTCTCTCTTTCTCTCTCTGTCTGCCTCTCTCTGCCTCTCCTTCTCTCTCTGTGTAACTCTGCCTTTCAAATAAATAAGTAAATTTTTTTTAAAATTTCTTTAAAAAAGATTATTTATTTGTAAGGCAGAGTTACAGAGAGAAAAAGGCGGGGGAGGGTGTCTTACATCCACTGGTTTACTCCCCAGATGACTGCAGCAGCCGGAACTGCGCTAATTGGAAGCTAGGAGCCATGAACTTTTTTTTCTGGGTCTCCCATGTGGGTGTGGGGACCCAAGCAGTTGGGCCATCTTCTACCACTTTCCCAGGCCATAGCAGAGAGCTGGGTCAGAAACAAAAGCCAGGATTCGAACAGGTGCCTATATGGGATGCCGGCACTGCTGGCAGCGGCTTTACCTGCTATGCCACAGCACTGGCCCCTCCAATAAGTTTTGATATGGTGTATTGTCATCTTCATTTGTTTCCAAAAGTTTTTTATTTCTTCTGTGACCCCCTGTTCTTTCAGGAACATGTTCAGTCTTCATGCTTCATGCGTTTGCACATGGATCTAGAGGTTATTGAGTTGTTGATTTTCAGCTTGATTCCACTGTGGTCAGAGAAGGTGCATGGTATGATTTCAGTTTTTTTGAATTTGCTGAGACTTGTTTTATGGCTTAGCATATGGTTTATCCTAGAGAAAGTTCCATGTACTGATGAGAGGAATGTGTATTCTGCAACTGTGGGGTGAAAAGTTCTGTAGATATCCATTTGGTCCATAGTGTCAGTTAGCTCTGTTGTTTCTTTGTTGAATTGTCCATTGATTAAAGTGGGATGTTGAAGTCCCCCATTATTATTGTATTAGAGTCAATGTCTCTCTTTAGAGCTTTTTTTTCCCCTTTAGATCTATTAACATTTCTTTTAAATTAGCCAGGTACCCAATAATTGGGTGCATATACAATTATTATAGTCATATCTTCCTGTTGAATTTATCCCTTAATCATTACATAGTGCCCTTCTTTGTCTCTTTTAACAGTTTTTATGTTAAAGTCTGTTTTGTCTGATATTAGGATAGCAATACCACCCTTTTTTGGTTTCCGTTAGCATGGCTTATCTTTTTCCATCCTTTCACTTTCAGTCTGCGTTTCTTTGTTGGTGAGATGTGTTTCTTATTGGCAGCAAATAGATGGGTCTTGTTTTTTAATCCATTCAGCCAGTCTGTATCTGTTGGAGAGTTGAGGTCATTTACATTCATGGTGACTATTGATAAGTAATGACTTGGCCCTGCTATTTTCCCATAAATATTCCTGTTGTTTACTTTGGATTTCTTTTGTACTTTTACTGGGTCATTTTCTGCCTTCACATTCTTTCATAATGATGGCTATCTTTCTGTGTTTTTGTGTGTAGCACATCCTTAAGCATCTTTTGTAAGGCTGGAAAAGTGATGACAAATTCTTTCAATTTCTGGTTGTTATGAAAAATCGTTATTTCACCTTCATTCATAAATGAGAGCTTTGCAGGGTACAGTATTCTGAGTTGACAAGTTTTTCTTTTGAGACTTGAACTATATCTTGCTATTCCCTTCTAGCCTGTAGGGTTTCTGATGAGAAGTCAGCAATGAGTCTAATTGGAGATCCTCTGAAAGTCATCTGAAAGTCTCTTGTGCACATTTTGGAATCTTTTCTTTACGTTTTACTGTGGAAAGTTTGATTACAATGTGTCGTGGAGAAGCTCTTTTCTGGTTCTGTCTGTTAGGAGTTCTATGTGCTTCCTCTACTTGGACATCTTTTTCTTTCTCCAATTGGGCAAGTTTTCTGTAATTGTTAAATTAAATAGTCATTCTAGTCTATTCTCTCTTTCCATACCTTCAAGAACTCCTAAGACCTGAATCGTATATTGGGTCATTTGAGAGTATCCAATAAATCTCCAACATTGTTTTTTAAGTTTTCCATTTTCTTCTTCTTTTTTTAGTCTAAGATTCAAAGATTTGTCTTCAAGTTTGGATATTCTTTCTTCTGCCTCACCAAGCCTGCTGTTAAAGCTTTCCACCATGATTTTTTTGTTTTTGGTCTATTGAATTCTTCATTTCTAATATTTCATTTTGATTTCTCTTTAAAATATCAGTTGATGGGAAACATTTTCATTCACATCATATGGCTTTCTTTAGTTCATGGATTTGCTTCTGATTGCTTTTTTTTTTATTTTTTATTTATTTTTTTATTTTTTTGACAGGCAGAGTGGACAGTGAGAGAGAGACAGAGAGAAAGGTCTTCCTTTTGCCGTTGGTTCACCCTCCAATGGCCGCCGCGGCTGGCGCGCTGCAGCCGGCGCACCGCGCTTGTCCGATGGCAGGAGCCAGGAGCCAGGTGCTTTTCCTGGTCTCCCCATGGGGTGCAGGGCCCAAGCACCTGGGCCATCCTCCACTGCACTCCCGGGCCACAGCGGAGGGCTGGCCTGGAAGAGGGGCAACCGGGACAGAATCCGGCGCCCCGACCGGGACTAGAACCCGGTGTGCCGGCGCCGCAAGGCGGAGGATTAGCCTGTTGAGCCACGGCGCCGGCCCTGATTGCTTTTGAGTAGTGCCATGATTAACTTTTTGAATTCTGTTTCTGGCATTTCCCCGATCTCTTCATCTTCACATTCTAATATTTAAATGTTGCTGTGTTCCTTTGGAGGGGTTCATGGTGTCTTCCTTCTTGTTTCTTGAATTTCTGCATTTGTTTTTAGGCATTCATGTAATTGATTTTTGTTTTTTTCTCTGATGGCTTTTATCTTTAAGCTATGCCTCTGTGGCTTAGTGGGATATCTGCACTTTCAGTGAATACCAAGAGGTGTGTGGTGGGTGGGGCCAGGGAGCTCAGGTCAGTGCTCCTTGGTGGGGCCAGTATCCAGGGTAAAACCCAAACTGGGGACAGTAGATCTCAATGCCTGGGTGTTAGCCCCCAGTGTGTTCCATGCTACTGAGTGAACCGCACAGATGGTCTGCGCAGTCCTTACTGTGAGCACCCTTCTTGCTGCAGTGACCTGCCCTAGGCAGCCAAGGAGCTCTAAGCATGTGGAGCTGTACCCAGACTCCCCAGAGATCCAGCTTCATCCTGCACCTTCTCCTGTAACCACTGAGTCCCCCTTGTCTCAGCACAAGGCTCCCACAGTCGCTGGGGGCAGAGGTTTCTCTGCCCTGCCAGCCCGTCCAGTCAGCAGAGAAACAGATGTCCCTCAAGGCTGCTCTGGCTAGGTGTTTCTTCGATTTGTGAGGCTGTAGGCGCCTTGTCTTACATGATTGCCCAACCACCTCCCAGCCAGACTGAAAGTCAGTGGGGACTGCCGAATGTTCCCTCCACTAGAATCTCTGGATCACACGCATACAGTAGAGCCACTGGCCAAATGTTGCTCGCTCTCATATCACTGCCACCGCACTGCTGAGAAGATGGCGCCCCATCTCAGCCAGTTGCTATGTTGGCGCACAGAGTCTTCTGCAGCTCCCGCCCACACGCAGCACGGTGCCCGCCCTTTCTCAGCTTGGCAATATGTGCTATTGTGGGGAAGTTGGGGCAAGATAAATGTACTCACTCTCCTTCCATGGAGTCCATGGGCAAAAAACTGCTAGCAACTGCTGGCCCCCAGGGCTGCAATCCAGACTCATGCCATGCTCTCCCTCCACAGGTTGTCACCACAGGTTGCTACAGTCCCATCTCACCTCTGTCTCTGAGCTGCTGCCCACTCCGGCTTTATCCTTAGCCTAATACAGTATATTGGTCCCTAATCTGCTATCTTGGAATCTCCTACAGATTCTTTAATGAGTTGCAGAACCTATACAGTACTAGTCTGGGCACTGTGTGTGTGAGCAGTGGGTGTGGAATATGATGAGAAGAATATAAAAGGTGTAAATGGGACACACTTTTGGTCGAGAGGTTGAGACTGTTAAAGTGTTCGCATCCCACATTGGGGTGCCTTCACCAGCCCCCAGTTCCAGCTTCCTGTTAATACAGACCCTGGGAGGCAGCAGTGATGGCTCAATTCACTGGGTACCTGCCACTCATGTGGGGAACTTGGATTGAGTTCCTGGCCCCCAGTCTTGGCCCAGCCTGGTCCTAGTCATTTAATGGGATCCTGGAGGCTCTTTCTGGCTGTCTGTGTCTCTCAAATTAAATAGACAAATGAAATGCTGTGAGCCGGAAGACAAGGTACAGTGGTAGGGTAGAATGAGAGCTGAGGTCAGATGGAGAACCAGAGGAGGAAATGAGACTTTGGTGGCCTAAATCAGCAATTCTTTTTTTTTTTTTTTTTTTTTTTTTTTTACAGGCAGAGTGGACAGTGAGAGAGAGAGACAGAGAGAAAGGTCTTCCTTTGCCATTGGTTCACCCTCCAATGGCCGCCGCGGATGGCGCGCTGTGGCCGGCGCACCGCGCTCGTCCGATGGCAGGAGCCAGGAGCCAGGTGCTTTTCCTGGACTCCCATAGGGTGCAGGGCCCAAGCACCTGGGCCATCCTCCACTGCACTCCCGGGCCACAGCAGAGGGCTGGCCTGGAAGAGGGGCAACCGGGACAGAATCCGGCGCCCCGACCGGGACTAGAACCCGGTGTGCCGGCGCCGCAAGGCGGAGGATTAGCCTGTTGAGCCACGGCGCCAGCCTAAATCAGCAATTCTTACATGAATTGGATCTCCATGAACTGTCCTGAAACGTCCAAGAGATGGTGTCCAAGGAAAGGAAGACCAGGGCCCTGACCCGGGAGAGGTGGGGCGGCAGAAGATCTTGGGGCTAAGACCCTCGCACCCTGCTTCCCCTTTCCTTCTTGTTCTCCTCTGGTGCATGGTGCATCCAAGTTAGGACAAACAATTGAAATAGTTTTTTCTCCAGATTTTCTTTCTTTTTCTTAACAATAAACTTTTTTTTTAATGAGATATAACAAGTATAAAGAAAAATAGAACAATCAAGCTTCTAAATCTTAGTGCGATGCCATTTGATATCAGCTCTTGTAGTTCAGGAAGTAAATATCACAGATACATTGGAGGGACCTGTTTCTAAGGGTGACATCTGCCAGCTGCTGGTTACTGGGGCTTCCCTTGGCCATGGAGCGTAAATGCCTTTGAGAATCACATTGCATAAGTCTTGCAGGAAGACAGGTACTGAATGGACTGCAAATCCCCCATCTTGCTTAGAGAGGGAAGCGGACAGCAGAGTGTGGATGCACGTGGCAAAGTCTACAGAAACAGGATGTGGACAGAAACCTTCCAGCTGTGCCCATGTAATTAAGAGCACCTGTGCAGGCCTTGCCACCAGCTTTTCCTGTTAATGACTTATTGCTGGTTATCCTTTCACTCACATGTTTATTGAATTTTATATTCTATTTACAAAGTGCCCTTTTAACCACTGGCACTCATTAACCATTACTGTAATTTTCCACTTATGTAACTTGATCTGCATGTGGGTGTTGCTGCACTTACGCAGATATTTCCTGCCTATTCATTTGCAATATTAGGCCAATGATACCTGTTTCAGAGATTTCCTGACGATTCAACGAGATGATATATGTAATTGCTCAGCACAGAAGTTGATAGTATACAGAGTAAATACTTTGTTCCCCTTTTATGGTTTCTCATGAAGCATCTTTTTAAAACTTCATTTAGAATTCTCAAAGTTGCCAGAAAGCACCACACTTGTAGTTTCTGGAAGCTGCTTTTGGTCTGTCTATGGAGATTATGACATTGCTTGCTTGCTTGCTTTTTCTTTTAAAGATCTATATATCTATCTATCTATTTATCTATCTATCTTATCTATCTATCCATCCAAAAGGCAGAATTACAGAGAGAGAAGGAGAGACACATACAGAGGCAGAGAGATCCTCCATCCACTGGTTCATTCCCCAAATGGCCACAACAACCATGACCAGAGCAAGCTGAAGCCAGGAGTTTCATCCTTGTCTCCACTTGGGTGCAGGGGCCCAAGAACTTGGGCTGTCTTCCACTGCTTTCCCAGGTGTATTATTAGGGAGCTGGATTGGAAGTGGAGCAGTTGGTACTTGAACCAGTGCCTATATGGGATTGCCAGTGTCATGGGCAGAAACTTAACCTGCTATGCCACAATGCTGGCCCCCATTGCTTTCTTCTGACTAGTCTAAGTGCTGGAAAACCTGTGGGAATTAACAAGTGTTAACATTTTTGTAAATGTAAGAATATAACTTTTGTGCAAATTTAAAATTAATACAGATTAAAGATTTTATTCAACTCATTAACTTTTGGGCACCAGTAACATGTTAAGAATGTTTCAAAGGAGAATTTGAGGAGCAGATGATAAGGGAAGACCAAATAGTTTTGTTAATAAGGTAGTTCCCCATCTGTGAAATATACCTTCCAAGATGTTCTACTAATGCTGAAACCACAGAAAGTGCCAAACCCTTTGTGTACCATTTTTTCCTACATGTACTTATCCATGAGAAAGTTTAATTTATGAAGTAGACACAGTAAGATATTAACAGTAACAGAATAATAATATACTGTACTAAATTTAAAATTTGAGTTAAATATTTCATTTAGTATTTTCTTTTTAAAGTTTTGTCAAAAATATTTATTTTATTTGAAACATAGAGTTAGAGGGAGAGACAGAGAGTGAAGCCAGACCGAATCCAGAAGCTTTGAACTCCATCTGGGTCTCCCACTGGGTGGCAGGGGCCCAAGTACTTGGGCCATCCTCTGCTGCCTTCCCAGGCACATTAGCAAGGAAACGGATAGAAGCAAAGCAGCTGGAACTTGAACTAGCCCTCCAGTATGGGATGCTGGCACTGGAGGAGGCAGCCTAGGTCGCTGTGCCACAGTGCTGGCCCCCCATTTAATAATTGCAGACCACAGGTAACTGAGACTATGAAAAGTGAAGAAAGGGACTGCAATGGGTAAAAAACTGGTTAGTATTCTACAGTGCAGTATTATGTAATGTTTGGGGTTCTCTTCCCTATAGACGAGGAATCAGTCATATCTTTACTAGATAAAATGTATTTATATTGCTATAGATAGATAGAATTTGCATTTTCATCATTTTTACAAGTTAAACTCCTACATAGTTGTAAAATGTCCTAATCAACAAGAAATCAGTCAAATTGCACAACCCTAAAAAATCAGAAGGTCTAAGAGGTTCCAGTAGGTAAAGATAAGCCTTCCACTGGAAGGGAACATAGAATGGTAGGCTTCCCCTAATCCGTGGTTTTGCTTTCCACAGGTTCAGTTACCTGCAGTTAATTCAGTCTGAAAATATTAAGTGGAAAATTCTAGAAATAAGCAATTCTTAAGCTTTAAGTCGTGTACCATTCTGAGTAGCATATTGAAACCATCCCTCTCTGTCTCACTCAGGACGTGAATCGTTATCTGCAGTGTATCCATGCTGTGTATGCCACCTTCCTGTTCATCACTCAGTAGCATCTCAGTTATCAACTGTCATGGTGTCACAGTGACTGTGTTCAAGTAACCCCTATTTTACTTAAAAATGGCCCCGAATCTCAAGAATAATGATGCTGGCAATTTGGATATGTCAGAGGACAACTGTAAAATACTTTAAGTGAAGAGGTGAAAGTTCTTGATTTAGTAAGGAAAGAAAAATATACTCTGAGGTTGCTAAGATTTATGGTCAGAATGAGTCTCTTATACATGAAATCATGAGGAAGGATTTGTACTAGTTTTGTTGTTGCACCTCACACTGCCAAAGCTACAGCCACAGTACATGGTAAGTGGTTAATTAAGGTAGGAAAAGCTTAAATTTGTGGAGGGAAGACAAGGACAGGAAACATGTTCTCAGTGATGGCAATGTCTTGAGCCAGAAAGCATGGGGTCTCTATGAAGACTTCAGCAAGGGATTCCCTGAAACAAGTGACACCAAGCCATTTAGAGCAAATAAAGACAGCTACACAGACTCAAGAATAGGTCACTGATTGCAGGCACTGTCCTCTCCCTGGGACATTGTGGAGAATAGGGAGAGGGCACTGGAGCAGCCAGTGCAGCCTTATCTATTCATTTGAGTCTTGTTTTGGTGGCTGAGGGGCCAGCTATCCATTCTTTTTTGGCCTCTTTCCAAAAACCACTTATACAGACTTTCCAGGCTCTGCTACTTGCAAATCCTCTACCTAAACTAAAGAAAAAACTAATATAACCTGAAAGTTATAAAACTATATGGTTTAGCCGGCGCCGCAGCTCACTAGACTAATCCTCCGCCTTTCGGCACCGGCATACCGGGTTCTAGTCCCGGTCGGGGCGCCAGATTCTGCCCCTCTTCCAGGCCAGCTCTCTGCTGTGGCTAGGGAGTGCAGTGGAGGATGGCCCAACTGCTTGGGTCCTGCACCCCATGGGGAGACCAGGAAAAGCACCTGGCTCCTGCCATAGGATCAGCGCGGTGCGCTGGCCGCAGCGGCCATTGGAGGGTGAACCAACGGCAAAAAGGAAGACCTTTCTCTCTGTCTCTCTCACTGTCCACTCTGCCTGTCAAAAAAAAAAAAAAAAACTATATGGTTTGTTAAACAGTCATATATCCTCTTAGAACATCTGTTGTATCATATTTTTGACTTGTCTACTTTAAAAAAAAAAGATTTTTATTTATTTGAGAGAGTTACAGACAGAGAGAAAGGTCTTCCATCTTCTGGTTCACTCCCCAAATGGCTGCAATGGCCAGAGCTGAACCAATCTGAAGCCAGGAGCCAGGAGCTTCTTCTGGGTCTCCCATGTGGGTGCAGGGCCCAAGCACTTGGGCCATCTTCTACTGCCTTCCCAGGCCACAGCAGAGAGCTGATCGGAAGAAGGCAGCCATAACTATAACTGGCGCCCATATGGATGCTGGTACCACAGGCAGATGAACCTCCTGTGCCACAGTGCCGACCTTGTCTACTATTTTTAAAAATACCCTTATGTCTTGTGTTTTTGATTAAGTAGTTGTTCTTTGACAGAAGAAATGGTTCCTCCCTGCCATCACCCAACATTAGCTGTTAAGTTAGAATCTGATGATTGAAGTACCAGGTAAAGTTCTTTCCTGCTCAGAAAAATTATTTGACTTCCCAGGATCTTCAGAACAATGTGCAAACACCCATGTTTCAGAACCACATGAAGATCTCGGCTCCTAGCATCAGCCCGCCTCAGCCTGGGCTGCTCTACTTCAGATCCAGCTCCCTGCTTGTGTGCCTGGGAAATCAGTGAAAGCTGACTCAAGTACTTGGGCCCCTGCACCAATGTGGGAGACCCAGATGAAGCGCCTGGCTTCTGGCTTTGGCCTGGCCCAGCCCCGGCTATTGTAGCCATTAGGGGAGCGAGCCAGTGGATGGAAGAGATAGATTGCTCTCTCTCTCTTTCTCTCTAGCTCTAGCTCTGCCTTTCAAATAAGTAAATCTTAAAAAAACAAACAAACAACAAAAACTAATATGCAAACGACTAGCCTGAGAGCCCAAGCTTCCCCCCCGCCCTGCACCCAGCTCCAGTATTATCCCCTTCTTCTGTCAGGCCCAGTTCTTAACTCCCAAGTGTTTCCATAGCGTCTCTGTATTTACTGTTGTAATTTGGAAAGCTGTTTTACTTCACCTTCAGGGCTTAATTCAAATGTCGTCTCTTCCATGAAGTCTTCCTTGATGCCTGTAGTTGAAAGTTATATTCCTTGCCTCGTCCTCTTTACAACTGGAGTGAAATGATTCAGGATACAGGTTATGGGGCCAGATTGCCTGAACTCACTAGTTTTGTGGTCTCTGGCAAGTTGCTGTAGGAGTCCAGAATATGCCACCACAAAATATGCCCTAATGTCATAAGAACTGTTTTCAAGTGATTATTTTGAGAAACTGCAGATAGCAGAGAAGCTCTGAAAACAGAAATTACCCCTTTTTGGTTTAATTTACTTGTTTTTAAAATTTATTTATTTGAAAGGCAAAGTTACAGAAGGAGGAGAGGGGAGAGAGAATGAGAATGAGAATATGTTTCATCCACTTGTTCACTCCCCAGATGGCTGCCACAAGTGGAGCTGGGCTGATCTGAAGCCAGGAGCTTCCTCTGGGTCTCCCACACAGGTGCAGGGGCCCAAGGACTTGGGCCATCCTCTGCTGTTTTCCCAGGCCACAGCAGAGAGCTGGATCGGAAGTGGAGCAGCCGGGACTCAAACTGGCACCCCTGTGGGATGCCAGAACTGCAGGCAGGGGCTTCACCCACTAAGCCACAGCGCCGGCTCCTATTGTTGTTCTGTCTTGTTTTGCAGGGATCTGTCATCACTAAGAACTATGAAAAGTTTTGAGAAAATTGTTTATTCTCTTGAGTTTTCTGATGTAAATTTGGTGACAGTTACTACTGCTCATATCATTTGATATGGTGATTAAGTAAATTAATACATGTAGAGCACGTAGAAGATACCTGGAACATAGCAAGTACCCCAGTGAGACTTAGCTGTTATTAATCCTCGTAATTCTTCACTGGGCCCTCATCTGGAGCTCTTCTACTTAGTTCATTCTACCTTATATATATTTTCTTTACTTGATAAATTTCTGTCTCCATCACTGAAATAAGCTTCGTAAGGAATGATTAAGGAACATTTGCTGAATAAATGAATGTATTAAAGAATGGATGGATAGGTAATTGGTATCTGGCTCTTGGTAAGCAAATTCTAATTTTAAAAAATCAGACATTTTGCTCATAGTTTGTGAGATTTTCTTTTACGCACCTCAACTCTGAAATAAGCTTTTATTTTGTATTTTCAGGCATCTATTTCATTTGAAGCGTGATATTTGGATAGTTCTGATACTGCATATAGACCAGGCTCTTAATCATATAGATCATCTGGGCTGTATTTGTTTCCTGGGTGTAAGTCAAAACAGTTAACTTCATTGCCTCTTAAAATGCATGCAGATGGTAAATTTTTTCCAACGGAAGCTCTACACTGGACAATAAGTAGTTGCTACCGGTAAGTTACATGGCCTTGAACAAGTTGCTTCCTCAACCTTGGGTTCTAGATCCTCCTCTTTGGAAGGAGGTGATTTCACTTCCTGTGCTGGATTGTTTGTGTGGCATCTCTGTGCTGTTCCCACTTCCTTGTGTTCTCCGTGTGGCAGGAACTGGACATCTGGGACATTGTTAGCTCCCAGACCCTTGCCAGTAGGGGTCCCGTGGAGATTCTGCCGGTGAACGGTGAGCCTTTGTGGTCTGAAGGTGAGGGAGTGATTAGTGTTGCTGCAGTGGTGCTGGGCAGGCGGTAGACTCAAACAGGTTTCTGCCGTGTGCCCTCGGAGTCCTGCAGGGCGGAGGTCGCTGGTGCTCCTACACATGTTGCTTTCCCTTCAGCCCCCAGCAGCTGCCCTGTCTTCCCATCATGTTTTAAAAGCAGCAGTGGTGGTGTGCAGCTCTCGCCTCAGACAGTTCACCCTTTAAAGGTGCAAGTCAGTGTGGCTTAGTACATTCCAAGTGTTGTGCAGTCATTACCATCGTGCATTTCAGGACGTTTTTGTCTCCCCAAAAAGGAACTCTGTTATTCATTAGCAGTCCTTTCCCATTTCCTCCTACTCTGCCCATCCTCCCCTCCCCAAACCTAGGCCTAGGCAACCATCAACCCATTTCTTTGTCTGCAAAGATTTGCCTTCTGAGCACTTCATATAAATGGAATTGTACATTGTGTGGTCTTCTGTGTCTGACTTCTGTGACTTCACATAATGCTTCAAGGTTCCTCCATGCTGCCTGCCTACCTGCCCCCCCCCCCCGATTTATTTGTTTGAAAGGCAGAGTTACAGAGAGAGGGAAGGGGGGGGTCTTCCATGTGCTGGTTCACTCCCCCAAATGGCTGCAATGACCAGGGCTGGGCCAGGCCAGAGGCAGGAGCCCAGAGCTTCTTTCAGCTCTCCTCACATAGGTGCAGGGGCCCAAGCTCTTGGGCCATCCTCCTCTGCTTTCCCAGGTGTATTAGCAGGGAGCTAAATAGGAAGTGGAGCAGCTGGGACTCAAACTGGCACCCATATGGGCTACCAGCTGCGCCGCAGTGCCAGACCCCATGCTGCATCTTGAGTGGGTACTTTGTATCTTTGTGTTGGCAAATAGCGGTCCATTATTGGATGTTCGGTTGTTTTCTCGTTTGGGCTGCTAGAAGAATGCTGCTGTGCATATTCATTTCCCTTGGGTCAGTACCCGGGAATAGAATTGCTGGTTCATATAATTCCATGTTTAATCTTCTGAGGAAGCTCCTGTTCTTCAAAATGGTTGCACTGTTTTATATTGTACCATTGTGTATGATGTTTCTTTGTGTTTTTTTTCTTTTAAAGATTATTTATTTTACTTGAGAGGCAGAGTTACAGACAGAGAGAGGTCTTCCATTCATTGGCTCACTCCCTAAAAGGCTGCAACAGCTGGAGCTGGGCTGATTCGAAGCCAGGAGCCAAGAGCTTCTTCCGGGTCTCCCACACAGATGCAGGGTTCAAGCACTTGGGTCATCTTCTGCTTTCCCATGCCATCAGCAAGGAACTAGATGGGAAGTGGAATAGCTGGGACACGAACTGGCACCCATATGGGATGCTGGTGCCGCTGGCAGATACTTAACCTGCTGTGCCACAGTGATGGCTCCCTATGACGTTTCTGATTTCACCACATTCTTGCCAATACTTGTCTTCCTTTTTTTTTTTTTTTTTTTTACAGGCAGAGTGGACAGTGAGAGAGAGAGACAGAGAGAAAGGTCTTCCTTTTGCCGTTGGTTCACCCTCCAATGGCCGCCGCGGCCGGCGCGCTGCGGCCGGCGCACCACGCTCGTCCGATGGCAGGAGCCAGGAGCCAGGTGCTTTTCCTGGTCTCCCATGGGGTGCAGGGCCCAAGCACCTGGGCCATCCTCCACTGCACTCCCGGGCCACAGCAGTGGGCTGGCCTGGAAGAGGGGCAACCGGGACAGAATCCGGCGCCCCGACCGGGACTAGAACCCGGTGTGCCGGCGCCGCAAGGCGGAGGATTAGCCTGTTGAGCCACGGCGCCGGCCGTTGTCTTCCTTTTTTATCATAGCCATCCTAGTGAGTGTGAAATGGTATCTCATTGATGTTTTTAAAAATTCTTTTATTTATCTCAGCATCGGAAAGAGAGAGAATAATAGGTAGATATTACTTCTGCTGATTCTCTCCCCAAATGCTCCAATGGCCAGGAATGGGTCAGGGTCAGAGCTGCCTCCCGTGTGGAGGCAGGAAACCAACTACTTGAGCCATCACGTATGCCTCCCAGGGTCTGTGTTGGTGGGAAACTGGAGTCAGGAGCCAGAGTGGGGAGTCAAACCTTGGTGTCCCAGTGTGGGACCACAGGTTTCTTAACAACCAGGCTAAATGTCCACTCCTTGTTTGAGGATTTAACTTCCATTTTCCTAATGGCAAATGACATTGAATATGTTTTCATGAGTTTATTGGCCATTTCTGTACCTTCTTTGGAGAAATATCTATTAAAATCTGTGTATTTAAGTAATGGGATTATGCTTTTATTATTGAGTTATATTAAATCTTCAGGTAGTCTAAATATAAATCCTTTATCAAATATATATTTGCAAATCTCATTGTTGCCTTTTTGGTTTATTTTTATTTAAAAGGCAGAGGTGGGGGGGAGGGCAGGAGGGAGGGTGCTATCTCCCATCCATTGGTTCATTCCCCAAATCTTCACAACAGCAGGAACTGAGCCAGGTTGAAGCCAGGAGCCAGGAGCTCAATCCAGATCTCTCATATGGGGAGCAGGAACCAAACTACCTGAGCCACACCAGCTGCCTTCCAGGTTGTGCATTACTAGAAGCCAGAATCAGGAGTAGAGCCAGGACTTGAACCCAATATGGGATGTGGGGTCCAAGTGACATCCTAACCACCATGCCAAACGCCTGTCCCTCTTTTTAGTTTCTTGATGGTGTCCCTTGAAATATAGAAGTTTTTAAATTTTGATAATGTACAATTTATCAGTTTTTTCTTTTTGTCACTTTTTTTTTTACATTTGAAAAGCAGAATTATAGGAAGGAAGGAGAAGTAAAGAGATAGAGATCTTCCACCTGTTGGTTCACTCCCCAGATGGCCACATGGCCAGAAGCTTCCTCCAGGTCTCCCACGTGGCTGCAGGGACTCAAGCACTTGGGTCGTCTTCCACTGCTTTCCCAGCCATTTTCAGGGAGCGAGATCAGAAGTGAAGCAGCCAGGACTAGAAGCAGCACCCATATGGGTTGCCAACATTGCAGACAGCAGCTTAACCTGTTACACCACAGCACCTACCCTGTCACTTACTTTTGATGTTACATCTAAGAAACCATTATCTAATTCAAGGTTGTGAAGATTAATGCCTATTTTTTTCCTAAGAGTTTTAGAGTTATAATGCCTACATTTATGTGTTATTCATTTTAAGTTAATTTTAAGGTATTTTACCACAAAAGTACACAAAGAAAAAATTAATAGACGTAGACAATTCTGCAATAATCATTGGCAAGCTTAGTGCACATTTCTATAAATGTGTTCCCCAAATTTCTGTTATTGATTTCTAATTTCATCCCACTGTCAGAAAACATACTGTATGATATTTTTATTTTAAAAAAGTGCTGATATTTGTTTAATAGCCTAGCATATGGTCTATCCTAGAAAATATTCCATGTGTTTTTGAGAATAATTTATATTCTGCTACTGTTTGGTAGAATATTCTATAGATTTCTTATCAGGTCTAATTGCTTTGTAACGTTGTCCAGGGCCGGTGCCGTGGCTCACTTGGCTAATCCTCAGCCTGCGGCGCCAGCACCCTGGATTCTAGTCCCAGTTGGGGCACCGGGTACTAGTCCCAGTTGCTCCTCTTCCAGTCCAGCTCTCTGCTGTGGCCTGGGAGGGCAGTGGAGGAGGGCCCAAGTGCTTGGGCCCTGCACCCGCATGGGAGACTGGGAAGAAGCACCTGGCGCCTGGCTTCGGATTGGCTCAGCGACAGCCGTGGTGGCCATTAGGGGAGTGAACCAATGGAAAGGAAACCTTTCTCTCTCTCTCTCTCTCACTGTCTATGAATCTACCTGTCCAATTAAAAAAAAAGAAAAAACAAAAAAACCGTTGTTCAAGTCTTCTAATTCCTTGTCAATATTCTGCCTACTTGTAAAATGGGCAGTCACTTCGGAAAACAATGTGGAAGCTCCTCAAAAGATTAGACCTTGAGTTACAGTATGACCCATAATTCTCCTCACCATATATCCATGAGCACTGAAAACATCCATCCATGTAAGAACTTACACATGAATATTTATAGCAACATTATTCCTAATGGACAAAAATGGAATCCATCCAAATGTCCACTAGCTGTTGAATGAATTTTTAAAAGGTGTGTATATCCTTATAATGGGCTATAATTCATCATTGAAAAGAAATAAATTACTGACACATGGATAACCTGGAAACTATCATGTTAAATGAGAGAACCAAACTCTAAAGGCATATATTATGTGATTGCATTTATATGCAATGTCCAGAATATAAAAATCTATAAAGACCTACTTTATAATGTCATTTTCTGAGCCTAACAGCATTATTAAATCTTCTCTTAATGTCATTTTTTTCTTTAAGATTTATTTTATTTATTTGAAAGAGTTACAGAGAGAGGTAGAGACAGAGAGGTCTTCCATCTGCTGGTTCACTCCCCAGATGGCTGCAACGGCCAGAGCTGCGCCAATCTGAAGCCAGGACCCAGGAGCCTCTTCTGGGTCTCCCATGTGGGTGCTGGAGCCCAAAGACTTGGGCCATCTTCTGCTGTCCCAGGCCATAGCAGAGAGCTGGATGGGAAGAGGAGCAGCCAGGACTAGAACTGGTGCCCATATGGGATACTGGCACTTCAGGCCAGAGCCTTAACCCACTGCACCACAGTGCTGGCCCCTCTTAATTTCATTTTTAAACCCCGTCATGTTGGGGTACATGTATCAGGCTGGAGCCGAGTGAAGCACACACAGGCAAAGCCAAGTGAGCACTCTGCTCTCCACCTGTGCACCTGGCTGCGTCTGACAGTTCCCCAGCTCAGACCCAAGGCACCCTTTTCTAGATGAATGCTTTCTATTTTTTTCTTTCTTTCTTTAAGGTTTATTTATTTTATTTGAAAGGCAGAGTGACAGAGATCTTCCATCCACTGTTTCATCCCCCAAATGGGGACAAGGGACAGCCGGAGCTGGGCTGATCTGAAGCTGGGAGCCAGGAACTTCTTCTGGGTTTCTCATGTGGGTGCAGGGACCCAAGTACTTGGACCACCTTTTACTGCTTTCCTAGATGCATTAGCAGGGAGCTGGATCTGAAATGGAGCAGCCAGGACTCAAACCTGCACCCATATGAGATGCCAATGCCGCAGGCAGATGCTTAACTTAGTATACTACAACACCAACCCTCTGGTTCACTCCATTAATGGCCGCGTTGCCTGGGACGGGGCCAGGCTGAAGCCAGGAGTTTCTTCCAGATCTCTGATATGGGTTCAGGGGCCCACCAGGACTCAAACCAGTGCCCATGTGGGATGTCAGCATTGCAGGCGGCAGCTTTACCCACTGTGCTTCCACACTGGCCCCCAGATGAATGCTTCCTAGAACTAGAGGGAGGCAAGACTGTCACTGATATTCTGGGGGAAATACGCATGGATAACCCAGGCTGAGTGGGACTGACAGGCCTGGATTTGAAGCCTGAGACCACGTGTCTACCAACTAGGCTGTAGAGGAAGTTGTATAAAATTCCTGCCTCTCATAAAGTCGACCTCATAAAGTCTCATAAAGTCAGTTTGGAAATGTTTAACTCTCAATCTTGAAGGAATAGCACCTCGGAAAGGCCACAGAATAAAGGAAGAGACAGGACAGAGATAAAGATGGTCACACGGCTGCAAAGCCCATACCTACCAACCAAAACGTTGTATCAGGTGGAAGCCTTGACTTGGAGGCTTTCAGCCAGAGATCCACAGGTAGAACCGAGTCTGAAACTCAGGAAAGAAAATATTTTTTAAAAGATTTATTTGTTTATTTGAAAGTCAGTTACAGAAAGGGAGAGACAGAAAGAGAGCTCTTCTATCTGCTGGTTCACTCCTCAAATGGCTGCAACATCCAGGCCTGGACCAGGCCGAAGCCAGGAGCCAGGAGCTTCCTCTGGGTCTCCCACTGGGTGCAGGGGCCCAGGGAGTTGGGCCATCTTCTACTGCTTTCCCAGGCCACAGCAGAGGGCTGGATCAGAAGGGGGGCAGCTGGGACTCCAACTGGTACCCTTATGGGAGGCCAGCATTGCAGGCGCAGCTTTACCTGCTCTACCGCAGTGCTAGCCCCTAAAATTTAATTTTTACTTTGGTTACAGGGGAGGGCATTTAGCCTGGTAGTTAAGACTTTGGTTAGAAGTGCATGTCCTATATTGGGGCACCTGGGTTTTATGTCTGGCTTTGGTTACCGATGCGAATCTGGAGGCTGCAGTGATGGCTCAAGTCCTGGTTCCTGCCACACACGTGGAGACCTGCGCTGAGTTCCCAGCTCCTGGCTTCAGCTGGGCTCAGCCCTCACCATTGTAGGCATTTGGGGGCCAGATCAGCAGAGGAGTGCTCGTGTGTGTGCTTTCCCTCCCCTCCCCCACAAATAAATAAATACAATTTTAAAATAATACATAGTGGAAGAAGAATACAGTGGCACAAAACTGCAGTGTATCTGGGTCTTTGTGACTGTCACAACTTGAATTTCAAATGGTTTCACATACTTTTCATTTGATGCCTCCAAATATCACTTACATTTATCACTTCAAAATCACAGTTGTCGCTAGCCCTACTGCAGGATCTTGCATTTACTGCATTAATACAGGACCATCTTTTTCATATCACAAAGCAAATTTGCATTTTGATAATATTTTGATATAATTGGTTCTGTCTGTTGCCATTTCTGCTTATTTTATGCATTAAGAAGTGAGTCTGAGAAGCAGCCTAGGCTTTATCAGCCAGCAGAGAGGAGTTCATGGCATGTACACAGGTTAAAACCCAAGAAAGGTCGCTGGCCACGGGGAGGCTATGAAAACACAGTGCACACTGAGTTCCGTCTCCTTTTCAGAAGACACAGAGCCCTTTTGTTGCTCGTGACCATTGCCCTCGAAAGGTGATCAAGAGCCAACTCGGAGAACTGGATGGAGGTGAGGGCGGGGAATGAATGGGTGGAGGGCCATGCAAACAGGAAGAACAGAAAGGCCATGGCGTCTTCGGTTACTCCCCAGCCTCTGCACGTAGGCACAGGGGTCTCAGCTTGCTCAGGAGGATGGCACTGGCCTGGCCCTGACATCAGCAAGCGCCTTGCACTGTCAGCCACTGTGGTTTTCTCACTCCACACCGGCTCCTGTCGCCTGACAGCTGCCCTGCCTGTTGAAAGACTTCCAGAGGCCGTGCTGTGGTGTATCGGGAAGCCCATATGTGCGCCAGTTTGAGTCCGAGCGGCTCCACTTCCATTCCAGCTCCCTTCTAATGTGCCTGGGAAAGCAGTAGAAGATGGCCCAAGTGCCTGGGCCCCTGCACCACGTGGGGGACCGGGAAGAAGCTCCAGGCTCCTCCTCCTGGCTTTGGATCAGCCCAGTCCCAGCCATTTGGGGAGTGAACCAGCAGATGGAAGATCTCTCTCTGCTCCCCTCCACCCTGTCTGTAACTCTGCCCTTCAAATAAATTAAATAAATCTTTTTTTTTTTTTTTTTGAATAGGCAGAGTTAGACAGTGAGAGAGACAGAGAAACAGGTCTTCTTTTCCATTGGTTCACCCCCCAAATGGCCACTACGGCCGGCGTGCTGCGGCCGGCGCGCTGTGCCAATCTGAAGCCAGGAGCCAGGTGCTTCTCCTGGTCTCCCATGCGGGTGCAGGGCCCAAGCACTTGGGCCATCCTCCACTGCACTCCCGGGCCACAGCAGAGAGCTGGCCTGGAAGAGGAGCAACCGGGACAGAATCCGGCGCCCCGACCGGGACTAGAACCCGGGGTGCCAGCACTGCAGGTGGAGGATTAACCAAGTGACCCGCTGCACCGGCCAATAAATTAATAAACCTTAAAAACTTCCAGACACCAAATGTCTCTTCGTTGAGAAGGTCAAGGTGAGCTTTTACCTTTATGAACTTCCTGATGTTTCCTCACCGAGTGAGCCAGAGCTCAGCACTCAGCAGCCACTTGAACTTTGCCGCTTCCCTGTTTCAGTTAGGAGGCTGTTGAGTCTGGCTGGGTGAAGAACACGTCAGCTACAAGCTGGTCCTGGGCCGTGGGGAGCTGTGGCCAGGAGCCAATAGGAACGGTGCAGAGCAGAGCGGGAGAGGCCTTTGCTAGCTGCTGGCTGCCTTGGAACCAGCGTGGCCAGCCCAAGCCCTGGACTGTGGGCGGGCAGGTTTCTGGCTGTACTCAGATTGACTGTACTGGGAATCTCCCTGAGGCACGTCAGGCTAATTTGTAGATTAGAGGATTGTAGGAAGGTAACTGTAGTGTGAACAGAGCATTGGGTTTCTTGTTTGGTAAAAGCTAATGTTGACATATGGCACAATAAATACAAACTGCACTCTCTTTCCTCAGAATCCAGTACTGTTTGTTTATTTTTTTTTTTAAGATTTATTTATTTATTAGGCAGAGACAGAGAGAGAGAGGGAGGTCTTCCATCCCCTGATTCAATCCCCAAATGGCCACAACAGCTGGAGCTGCACCGATCTGAAGTTGGGAGCCAGGCCCAAGGACTTGGGCACTTGGGCCATCTTCTACTGCTTTCCCAGGCCATTAGCAGGGAGCTGGATGGGAAACAGAGCAGCCAGGATTTGATGCCAATGCTGCAGGCAGATGTTTAAGCTACTATGCCACAGTACAGTTCTGAAAAAATTTTTCTTAAAAAAAAAAAAAAAGATTGATTTATTCATTTGAAAGGCTGAGTTAGAGATGGAGAGACAGAGATCTTCCACCCACTGGTTCACTCCCCAAATGGCTGCAACAACTGGGGCTGGGCCAGGTCAAAGCTGGGAGCCTGGAGCTTCTTCCAGGTCTCCCACATGGGTGCAGGGGCCCAAGCACTTGGACCGTCTTCTTCTTTCCTATGCCATTAGCAGACAGCTGGATTGGAAGTGGAGTAGCTGGGGCTTGAACTGGTGCTGTCACAAGTGGCAGTTTTACCGGGTATACCATAGCACTGGCCCCAATGTAGAAAATACTTAATCAGAGACAGTATGGGGCTGGTGTTGTGGCCCAGTGGGTTAAGCCTCTGCCTACAATGCCAACAGTCCATATGCTGGCTGCTCCACTTCTGATCCAGCTCCCTGCTAATGTACCTGGGAAAGCAGCAGAAGATGGCCCTAGTGCTTGGGCTCCTGCACCCACATGGGAGACCCAGGTGGAGTTCCAGGCTCCTGGGCCTCAGCTTGGTCCAGCCTCAGCTGTTAGAGTCATTTGGAAAGTGAGCCAGCAGATGGAAGGTTCTTGCTGTAGCTGTGTGTGTGTGTGTGTGTGTGTGTGTGTGTGTGTGTGCGTATGCGCGCCTCTTCCTCTCTCTGACATTCAAATATATTTTTTAAAATAATCAGTAGCATTAGTACCATGTTAGAGAAGGGGGTGCACAGAGGTCAAGGAGCTCTCTGTTTTCAGATCCTGGAGAAGGCACAACCACTGGCATGGGCGGGACGGCCCACCACACCAGGTGGCTGCCAGCCTGGCCCCGCTCCCTGTGCGTTCAGTAAGGTGCTTGCAGCTGAGTGGCGACCGCAGACCGCACAGCCTTACGGGTCAGCAGCAGGAAGGGAGCAGTCTGGGACTTGCAGCTGGGAGGTAGGGAAAGCTCTGAGCTCATGGCTGCTGCTGGCTGCCTGCTCTTTGTCCGTGTGTGATGTGCAGGTTACAAAGCACATCGTGAATCCCAGTGAGATCACTGCCTGGGACCTCAGGGTTTCCCACCACAGCTTTGCAAGATGAAATTCTGGGGGCACTTCCTCCCGCACGGCCTTTGCTTCCGGGTCAGGTTTGAGTGGTGATTCCTAGAAGAGTCGTCATGAGCCAGTCCTGGGGGCCGGCCCTCTGTGGCCAGTGGGCCCTGCTGGAGCCAGGGCGGTCAAGAAGCTGATGGCGTCTGTGCTCTCTACACAGGCCTGGGCTTGTGGCCACTTGTGGTCTCGTGTGCATGTAGGAGGTGCGGCTTGACAGGGACCTGAACTAATCCATCTGATACACAAACTCAGGAAGGGCGGGTCGCCCAGCCCTGGAGAGCCACGCAGCCTTGCTGCCAGGCTTCGCCGCCCACTGCTGGGATCCGCATTGGAGCCTCTGCCAGGTCAGCAGGCCCCAGTTCCTGAAGAGGGTGGGGTTGCTCACAGGCCCCCCAGGCAGCTCCAGACACTCCCAGCAGGCCCTGCACAGCCCCTTTCGGACGCCCTTCACCCTGTGTCCCCGCTGGCAGGGCACGTGGCGGTGCTGCTCTCCCAGGAAGGACACTGCCCTCCGACATCACCTGAAGTCAGCCTGGTGGACCAGGCCTCCCTCTGGAGCTCCAGGCCGAGAGGCTCACAGCCCGTGGAAAACGCATGGGCCCAAGTGATGGTGGACTCTGGGGCAGGGAGAGACAGCTCAGCGAGGTCCCTTCAGGAGGGGTGGGGCATCTCACTCGCTGGCGTTGGCTTATGGGCTCAGGAAGGGTTTCCTGGTGAGGCGGCTAGAGTTGAGTCAAAAAGAGAAGGAGGGAAGAAGAGGCCTTCCAGGCGTCGCGGAGTCTTGAGAGCTGAGGCTGGAGCCGTAACCGGAGCTGGCTCAGGGGCCTCCTGCTGGGCGAGAGAGCATCTGGTAAGATAGGACTGGGTCCTGCAGGCAGTGGAGGACACTAGGGGTTTGGGGCGGCGCGTGGGGATGGGTGTGAAGGAAGCCGTCGTCCCTTTGGAGGTCTTAGAGGTTTCGGTATGAAAGCGGAGGGTACGAAACCGGAAGTGAGATGACAAAAGGCAGGAGATGATGGGACCTGACCCAGTGCCTGGAGGAGGGGGACACCAGGTGGAGAGGAGGAGCGGGGTGAAGATGGGTGAGTCAAGGGCGACTGGTTTCCTGCACGCTGGGCTGCAGGCCAGGAAGGAACTGGAGCGTACAGAAGAGGGCGTGTGGACATTCAGCAGGGGACGCAGCACGAAGCGCAGGGCAGAAGCCTGGGAGATGAGTCGGGCCTGGAGATAGGAATCCTTGAGTCATGAGAACTGCTAAGAGTTCAATCGGTAGAAGAGGACAGGTACTCCAGAGAGGGTGAGGCAGATGCTGGGGAGCCCTGAACTTGGAGGGGTGGCAGGAGAGAGGAAACTCAGAGGTGAGCAGAGGATCATGACGGCCGAGCACAGAGCTCAAGACCCTGCTTGGGAGGCCCACCTCCCTCATGGGAGCGCCCGCCTTCCAGGCTCCACTGCTGCTGCTTCCAGTCCCTGCTTACACATACCCTGGGAGGTAGCAGGGATGGCTCAAGGACCTGGGTCCCTGCCAGCCAGGTAGAGACCCTGATGGAGTTCTGGGCTCCTGGCTTCATCCTGGCCCAGCCCTGGCTGTTGTGAGGACATCTGGGGAGTGAGCTGGTAGGTGGAAGATCTCTGTCTATATCTCTTTACTTTTCTTTTTTAAAGATTTATTTACTTATTTGAAAGAGTTACACAAAGGAGAGGCGCAGAGAGAGAGAGAAAAGGAGACAGAGAGGTCTTCCATCTACTGGTTCACTCCCCAGATGGCTGCAACAGCTGGAGCTGTGCTGATCTGAAGCCAGGAGCTTCTTCTGGGTCTCCCACACAGGTTCAGGGGCCCATGGACCTGGATCATCTTCTACTGCTTTCCCAGGCCATAGCAGGGAGCCGGATTGGAAGTGGAGCAGCCAGGACTTACTTGAACTGGCGCCCATATGGGATGCTGGCACTGCAGGCTTGGGCTTTACCTGCTATGCCACAGTGCCGGCTCCTCTACTTTTCAAATAAAATGAAAATAATTCTAAAAGCCAAAGGGATGCAGCCTTTAAAATGGAGCATTAAGAAAAGATCAGCAGTGCCACATACCACGGAGAAGTCCAACAGGACGAAGACTGAAAAGCCGGTGCTGTGGCTCACTAGGCTAATCCTCTGCCTTGCGGCACCGACACACTGGGTTCTCGTTCCTGTCAGGGCACTGGATTCTGTCCCGGTTGCCACTCTTCCAGGCCAGCTCTCTGCTATGGCCCGGGAGTGCAGTGGAGGATGGCCCAAGTGCTTGGGCCCTGCACCCCATGGGAGACCAGGAAAAGCACCTGGCTCCCGCCATCGGATCAGTGCGGTGCGCTGGCCACAGCGCGCTGGCCGCGGCGGCCATTGGAGAGTGAACCACCGGCAAAAGAAAGACCTTTCTCTCTGTCTCTCTCACTGTCCACTCTGCCTGTCAAAAAAAAAAAAAAAAAAAAAAAAAAACCAGTGCACCTGACGTTTCGGAAGCTGCGGGTGACCCTCGGCGGGGCAGGCAGTCCCAGTCTCATCACACCTGGTGTGTGCCGAAGCTGGGGAGTCCAGGCCACTTGTGGGAATCAATCCTGTTCAGTATACAGGGAGTCTGATTTTAAAGCTAAATAAAGTTGTATTTTAGAACCCAACGAAAAAGAAAATAGCTTACTCTATTCAAAAACTATTCAAACTCTTAGAAGCCCTAATTCTGTAGGAAATAAACCCAGGTGTTCAGGAAGGAGTGAGTCTCCAAGCTGTGTAGGCCTGTTCTGTTCTGGTGGATGGATTTCTAATTATGCTTTCTGTGAATGAAAGCAATGTTAAGGCACATTTTCAGCGTTTGTCGTCACACCAGTCCTGACCTGTGCATTAAAAGGCTGGTATTTGGAACTTAGTTTTGTTCCACGGTGCCCCCTGGTGTAGATGTCGTGCATAAACACTTACCTTTTATTGTAGAAATACTGCTTCTTTGATACTTTTAGTTTAATGTAAAAAGCAAGTTCAAAACATGTTTTGGGATGGGGAAAATGTCTGCCTTGGGGGCTGATTTAGTTTTTTTTCTATTTATTTAAAGGCAGTGACAGAAAAGGAGAGACAAGAGCAAGAGTCCATCCGCTGGTTCCCTCCCCAGTAAGCTGCAACAGCCAGAGCTGGGCCGAGAGCCTGCAACTCCATCCAGGTCTCCCACATGGGTGCAGGGGCACAAGTACTTGGACCATCGTCTGCTGCCTTCCCAGGTGCATTAGCAGGGAGCTGGATCAGAAGTGGAGCAGCAGCAGCAGTAGGGACTTGAACAGGTGTTCTGAGATGCCAGCATCGCAGGCAGAGACTTAACCCACTGAGCCTCAGCACTGCCCCATGGCTTATGTTTTTTATAATGCAGTGTTCAGTGTATTCATGGACCTAGCATGGCTGCATCTTCCCTGCAGTGGGCGTTTGGCACAGCAGTGGTTAAGATGCCATTTCAGATCCCCTCACCACAGGGTGAGGTGCTTGGGTGCACGCCCTGGCTCCTGCCCCCTCCAGCTTCTGCTGACATGCACCCCGGGACGCAGCAGGCCATTACTCTAGGTTTTGGGTTCCTGCCACTCACATGAGACCTGGATTGAGTTCCTGGCTGCAGCTTGGCCCAGCCCCATTGTGAGACTTGGGGAGTGAACTATTTTGCAGTGCAAAATATAGTTCTGTCTCTCTCCCTCTCAAATAAATAACTTTAAAATTTCATTTGCTTGGGATTGGCATTGCGTTGCACGGGTTAATGCCGCCTGTAACGTCTGTTCCACTTCTGATCCAGCTCCTTGCTAACGTGCCTAGGAAAGTGGAAGAGGAGCCAAGTACATGGGCTCCTGCCACCCACTTAGGAGACCCAGTTGAAGGTCCTGGCTTCAGCTTGGCCCAGCCCCAGCCATTGCGGCCGTTTGGGGAGTTGAACCAGCAGATGGAAGATCAGTCTCTGTTTCCCCCTCTCTGTAACTTTCAAATAATCATTTTTTTTAAATGTATTTGTGCTTGTGCACGGTATAGCTGTGTTTCTATTAAGTGGGTCATGGGTGGGGCCTACTGTTTATTTTTAAAGATTTATTTATTTGAAAGTCGCGAGGTACTGATCCCTTAGGTGAGGCCCACTTGCTTTGTTGCCAGTTTGGAGCTATTGTGGTTGCTGAGAACACTCCCGTGTAGCCCTCGGTGCGTTGTGTGTGTTCGGGGTGTGTGTGTGTGTGTGTGCGTGCAAAGCTGGGCCAGAAAGGAGCAGGCACAGGCTGCTCAGCCCTAGCAGGGAAGGCGCATGCTCCTAGGCAGTGGCACCAATTCGTACTCCCTTGGCAGCAGAGAGTGTCTTCACCCGGTCTTGTTCATTTTTTGCTTCAGTATTCTGGTGGGGCCATGCACTGTGCTTTTCGGGCAGCATTGTGAAGGCACATTTTACCTGCCGTAGAGTTTCCTCGTTGACAGTGCGCAGTTCAGAGGCCTTTCTCTGTAGCCAGAGGGTCTGGCACCCATCACAGCTGATTTTCTCCTGCGCCCCCAGGGGAGCCCCGCATTCCTCAGCTGTCAGCCTTGGCCTTCCTGTACCTGGGACCCTGGGCAACCTCACTTCACTGTCTTTGTGGATTGTCTCATGGGGACATTCCGTGTCAGTGGAGTCACACACGGAGCCTTGGTGCCTGGGTTCCTCGCAGACTGGGGTGGTCTTGAGGTTCCTGAGCCGCCACTGTCTGCGCAGACATGGCTGCCTGCTTGTTCCTGTGCGGCCGCCCCCTCTAAACGACACTGCTGTTTGCGCGTGCGCACACACTCCCACCCACCCCCTGGTGGTGTGCCACGCTCAGCTTCGTGCACTAAGAGGCTGCGCTGCTCAGAGCCCTTTGAGAACATGACCGAGGTTTCTCTTTGGCTTCAGGAAAAAGGAGTGGGAGAGCCCCTTTAACATTTTCCAGGTCAATTGTTAGGCTTTTTTTTCCCCCCACAAGTTTTACACTTACAAAATTGTGTGGCCGGTGCTGCGGCTCACTTGGCTAATCCTCCACCTGCAGCACTGGCACCCCGGGTTCTAGTCCCATTGCTCCTCTTCCAGGCCAGCTCTCTGCGGTGGCGCGGGAGTGCAGTGGAGGATGGCCCAAGTGCTTGGGCCCTGCACCCGCATGGGAGACTGGGAGGAAGCACCTGGCTCCTGGCTTCTGATCGGCACAGCGCCAACTGTGGCGGCCATTAGGGGAGTGAACCAACAGAAGGAAGAATTTTCTGTCTCTCTCTCACTGTCTCTGTCTCTCACTGTCTAACTCTGCCTGGCAAAAAAGAAATTGTGAAGTTGCACAAAGAGTACAACTTTCCCTACTATGCACACAGTCCATAAAGAGGTCAAACTGGATTGGTCCTGTTTTATGGCAAGAAATTCTGGAGCCTTGAGTTCATTAGTTGGAACAGATCCAAATGGTTGAGTTGGGGCCAGCTGGCCAGACAGAGGCTCGGGCCTTCTGCCGGGTTGGTACAGGCAGGTGCAAGGGAGGCACCCAGGTGAGGCCTCCGGAGACAGAGAGAGGAGTGAGTGCAAGCCAAGGAGCTGCCCAGCTGCCAGCTGCCAGCTGCCAGCAGCCAGGAGAGGTGCAGAGTTCACACCCTCAGAGCCTCCAGGGGAAAGGCAGCCCTGCCAGCACCTTGACTTTGAACTTCTGTCCTCTGCAACTGTGAGAAAATAAATGTATGAGTGTTAAGGTTTATTTTGTTTATTTGAAAGGCATAGTGACACACACACACACAGACCAACCCATCCACTGGTTCACTTCCCAAATGGCTGCAGTGGCCAGAGCCAGGTCTCCCCTGAGGGAGCAGGGCCCAAGCACTTGGGCCATCTTCCACTGCTTTCCCAGGCGCGTTAGCAGGGAGCTGGATCAGAGGTGGAGTAGCTGGGACTCAAACTCAGCACTCATGAAATGCCGATATCGCAGGCGGTAGCTTAACCCACTGTGCCGGCCCTGAGCGTAAACGTTGTAAGCCGCTGCGTTTTTGGTCATTTGTTATGGCCCCGGTGAGTGAATACACTAAGCCCTTGTGGCCCTGGTTCTGAAGCTGGTGCTCAGGGAGCGTGGGAGCAGAGCAAGCATTCCCAGAAAGCCACAGGTGGTCTTCTGTGGGGACAGAACCATAGCTGAATTTGAGACCCCTTCCATCTTTCTATCTTGTTTACCCAACTAAAGCTTAGTAGCTTGGACTCACTAGATGGTCCTGGTTCCTTTTAGATTTGGAACTAGAGCAAATGTGCTCCTTTCCTCCTCACTGGTATCAGCACTGAGGCATTCTGGGAGTGAACCACCAGGACTCTCTTCTGGCAGAGACAGAAGAGGCAAGGTTATCTTCCTCTGAGTTAGCTAAGTCCAGTACTGTTCACAAGCAGAAAGGCGACCAGCTGGAATGTGTGGTGCCATCCTGCTAAGACCATGGAAGTGCTTCTCTTACTACTGCCAGGAACTGTCCTGGCCCGTTCTGTATCAGAATACACATGAACTACGAAAAAGGCCGGAGGACACAGATGGTTCCTCTCCAGACCCGTGAAGACTGGGGCAAGGGTAAGAGGGAGGCTGATACACCACAGACCTGCTGGTTGATGGCTAAGTCCAGAGGCGGGCGAAGGGGTGTTAATGCAGAAAAGGCAGCCCGCATGGCAGCTTGTTAACATGTTTAGTGCTGGGCACTAGCAGACTGCCAGTGTGCAGTTCTTAACCAGTTACCATTCCTCATTGCATATGTAGGCCAAGAACCAAGGTTTGAGGGAGAGGGAGAGGGGAGAACAGAGAGGGAGAGGTCTCCTATCTGCTGGTTCACTCCCCAGATGACTGCAACAGCCGTAGCTGAGCAGATCTAAAGCCAGGAGCCAGGAGCTTCTTCCAGTCTCCTACACTGGTGCCAGGCGCCCAAGGATCTAGGTCACCCCCTACTGTTTTCCCAGGTGCATTAGCAAGGAGCTGAATCAAAGTGGAGCAGCTGGGACTCGAACCAGTGCCCATGTGGAATGCAGGTGTCACAGGAAGTGGCTTAGCCTTCTATGCCATAGATAATGTGCACTCTTAAGCTCTCACTAGGAATCTACTCCATCAAAGTGGGTTGAATGCTTCCTACCCTCATTTCCTCAGAATGCCAAATGTTATGATTGCCTAACTACTTCTTAATAACTATGAACCCCAAAGGTGTAGACAATGTATAATTTGGGACTTTACTGACAAGGAACTCTGTTCTTGAATACGATCGAGGGTAGCCATACAGATGAAACCCACAATTATGCCTCCTTTAAAAATATTCTTTGTGTGTCAAACAGTAAAAGTTCACATTCAACTATACACATGTTAAAAGGCTTAATATATTGCAATTTAAGGCATACAAGGAAAAAAATTACATTGTGGCATAGCGAGTAAAGCCATCACCTGCAGTGCTGGCATTCCATGTGGGTGCTGGTTCGAGTCCCGACTGCTCCACTTCCGATTCAGCTCCCTGCTAATATGCCATTTGCAGCCATTTGGGGAGTGAACCAGCAGATGGAAGACCTCTCTCTTCTCTGCCTCTCTGTAACATCTCAAATAAATTTTAATTAAAAAATAAATAACTGGGCATAATTCTGGTCTGGACCTGTGCCACCCGGTGTGATGGCTCCCACCCACCTGTGGCTGCTTGAGCATTTGTGGTGTGGCTAGTCCAAATAATCCTCTGCCTGCGGCACTGGCACCCCAGGTTCTAGTCCCAGTTGCTCTTCTTCCAGTCCAGCTCTGCTGTAGCCCAGGAGTGCAGTGGAGGATGGCCCAAGTGTTTGGGCCCTGAACCTCCATGGGAGACCGGGGGAAGCACCTGGCCCCTGGCTTCAGATTGGTGCAGCACGCTGGCCGCAGCGGCCACTGCGGGAGGTGTGAACCAACGGAATGAAGACCTCTCTGCCTCTCAAAAAAAAAATATTTATACTCATTATATACTGAAATATTTTGGGTATGTTAAAATACACTAAAAATGGTTTGAGTGGGTGTTTGACACAGTGGCTAGGAGACACCACATGAGGATATCTGCATCCCATACTGGGGTGTCTGGGTTCAATTCCCAGCTCTACTGATTCAGCTGCCTACTAATGCAGACACTGGGAGGCAGCAGTGGTGGTTCAAGTACTTGGGACCCTGTCACCCACATGGGAGACCTGGATTGAATCCCAGCTCTTGGCTTTGGCCTGGCCTAGCATTGGCTGTTGTAGGGATTTGGAGAGGAAACCAGCAATAGATTTCTATCTCCTTGTGCCTAGTAAGAAATACTTTTAAAAAATATTTATTTGAGGCCGGCGCCGTGGCTCAACAGGCTAATCCTCCGCCTTGCGGCGCCGGCACACCGGGTTCTAGTCCCGGTCGGGGCACCGGATTCTGTCCCGGTTGCCCCTCTTCCAGGCCAGCTCTCTGCTGTGGCCCCGGAGTGCAGTGGAGGATGGCCCAGGTGCTTGGGCCCTGCACCCCATGGGGAGACCAGGAAAAGCACCTGGCTCCTGGCTCCTGCCATCGGATGAGCACAGTGCGCTGGCCGCAGCGCGCCGGCCGCGGCGGCCATTGGAGGGTGAACCAACGGCAAAAGGAAGACCTTTCTCTCTGTCTCTCTCTCTCACTGTCCACTCTGCCTGTCAAAAAAAAAAAAATTTTTATTTGAGAGTTACACTGAAAGGAGAGAGAAGAGGGGGAGAGAGGGAGAGAGAAAAAGGTCTTGCATCCTTTGGTTCACTCCCCAGTTGGCTGCAATGGCTGGAGCTGCACCGATCTGAAGCCCGGAGCCTCTTCCGGGTCTCCCACGTGGGTGTAGAGGCCCAATGACTTGGGCCAATTCTGCTTTCCCAGGCCACACCAGAGAGCTGGATCAGAAGTGGAACAGCCGGGACTCAAACCAGCACTCATAGGATGCCTGCATTGTAAGCGGCGGCCGTACCCACTATGCCACAGCACTGGCCCCAGAAATGCTTTTCAGAACTTCAGCTGTTTCCTTTGTACTTCTTAACATGGCTATCAGAAACTTAAAATTTATGCAGCTAGCTGTTGGATAGCACTATCTAGTTCAGCAGTCTGAAGCGCACCAGACTTGTCTATGTTCCGACGGCATTAAGAATCTTATACTGTGGTACAAATAAGGGCTCTGGCTTATTAAGGAATCACGATGGTGTCACAAAAGCCTCCTTAGAATAGAGCCCTCTCCCAGGGAGTCTCCCAGATGTGCTGGGGAAATGAGGACTCGCTTACTTTTCTGAACACATCTGTCAGCTGAGTACTGATCAGAGCGTGTCACCTCGGGAACAGCACATGGAGACTTTTCAGTGAAAGGAAAGCCACGGCTCGGACATCCATGGGGGACGGGCAGGGCTCCCTTCCATTACGTTGCCACCAGGCGGGATGTAAACTGTCGCTCCTGTGAACGAACGTGCTCAATTACAAGAACCTTGTTCCTGCACCTCCTGGCTGACGTACATAGAAAACACTTCCCACATGTGTGGCTACACTCTTGCTGCTATGCTGCTTCCTTGGCTTTTTAACAAATATGAACATATGCCATGTCATAAATGCTAGTTGCTTTTGTGTTTCTAGGTTTACACAAATGATGAAACAAAACCTGAAATACAACCTAAAAATTAAACCTGGCAGCTGGTAGCTCAACCCGGCTGCATCCTCCTGCTGGAACCCCCATCCCACCGCTGCCCACCTGGCACCTCCCTACAGAGGAAACGCAGTGCTTCAAGTGTACATCATACATTTATTACCAACAACCCTCTCAACTCCAAAATTGGGCACAGGGATTAAAAATAAAAATTCATTGCACTACTTAGTAAAGCATTACTAGTAACTTTCATAAAAAATGTACAAACTTTGTTAAAAATTTATCAAGCCTTCAAATGATTTGGTTACAGATATTTATAATACATACATTTAAAACTATATGTTAACTGATACAGTGGAATATGATTTGAGGAAATGACTCAGCAAATGATTCTAACACCCCTGTGAGCTTTCATAATCTGAAACAAACAGCAAATTGAGGTAACCGAAGGTACCAGCAGGGGAAAACAGCTTTCTGATGAAGGCCTGAAGACATCTGTGAAGAATACTCTAGTGAGTGAGTTGGTAGATCTCATTCAAAATTATGACAAGAGGCCCCAATTTAAGAATCTTAACAAATCACATTTCAGGGTGTATAAAATCTAACACGCTTTCACATCTTCCAGATTTGGTTCCCCCACCCTCCCCCAACAAAATATGGGCAGAAAATAAAGAGATCTGGATACCTGGAGGTGTGTGCGCGTGTGCGTGTATTTAAAAAAAAAGTCATCCCAACAAAAAAAAACCCACAGCTGAGTTAAGATGGCGACATCAGTACTTGTTTTAGGAGGAAAGAGGACCAACAACCCTGTCTGCTCTCTGGGGCATCACCCAGGATGGCAACAACTGGGCAACTGTTGTTTTCTCTTGTGTTAGCTACAAAGTTGCTCACTGGCTGGTCTGAGCTGGTTCAACAATGCACTAACTGCCTGCCAGAAAAGTCTGCACCCCCAAGAGCCCCATGCAAAGGAAAGACATCCCGAGAGATTCAACTCAGGGTTTCTACCAACACAGACCCTGCCGCCTCCTAAACTGCCAACTGCCTCTTGAACATTTACTGCAAAAAGGACGTGACGGGAATTCATAGTCCGAGAGGGGGAGGAACAGCTACTTTCCTAGTCATTAGTACAATGTGCCTTGTTAATCAGGTATCTCTATATAAATTAGAAAAAGTGCTTTATTTGCATGCTTCAATAAAATGAATACTGAGTGTAGTAGTGTTATGTTAGATCTGTACAGATATAAATTTTTTGCAACTATATAAAAGTCTACATATAAGTTGGGCGTTTGCCTTTTTAAACATGATTTTTTAATTAAAAAAAATAAAGGTTAAACTATACGTGATTGGTATGTAGTTGATTATTATATCAATAATTTTGGTCTTTAACAGTTTTCTATTCATCAGGAACAGGTGGGAGATTATCCTAATGACTCAAAAGTAACAGGTGTGTATTGCCGCTGTTTAAATGCCGTGACAAATCTAGGGGCAAACAGCATTAAAAACCCTATTTGTATGACTAGATAGAGGCAACGGTGTCTGGAAAAGGGCGACTTGTGCTTCTGTGTGAATCGACTCTGCTCAATTCTAGGCTGTGATGAGCTTAAAAAGACTCCAAGGGAGGGGCACGCAGCATGGCAGGACCAAGTAGCTAACACTGTGAGCGGAAGCCCGGCAGTCCCGATGGAACTGCAGTGCGTGCTCCTGCGACACAGCAATGAGCTCAACTGCGGGAGGGGCAGACAGTGTCAGATGCATTAGAGTAAGAAAGGAATTGAAATGTTATTGGAAAAATGACTTAAACAACCTGAATTATGCTCAATGAACCTATTTTAAAAAATCCCATACAGCTATGTATTAGCCATACTTTGAATGGCTAAATGAAGGTCAATTCCTGTTTTGACGGCATTATTTTTTAAAATAAAAATCAAATCTTCATTTATACTGCAAGCATTCTGAACACCTGTTGCATTAAACTTTTCTCATTCAAACAAAAAAGGAAAAGAAGTAAAACTTCAAAGCCTCAGGTGCAAGGAACAGGTGCTATCACAGTGCTTGACCCACTGTGAAACGAGGTTTTGATGAGAAGAGCAACTGCATGACGCTCAGAACAGCAGCTTGACAGGGGAATGAATACAAACAGTTAAAACTGGGTTGCCTATGAGTTGAACGCACCAGAAGTCACGCTCAGTAAGACTGTGTTCTGGTGGAAGTCAAGGAGAGACTTCATGAGACCAGTGGGATTCTTAGAAATATATTACTCAAATATCTTCAGAATAGACTACAAATCTAAACATTAAAGAGAAAAAAAACTGCAGGTACTTTCTGTAAGAAGCTTACTGGAAATGTAAAAGAAAAACAAGAAAGCATCAACATTCAAATCACGGACTGAAATGCTAATATTGCTAACTGATGATGTATGGATATTGCACCTTCTTTTTGGAAACAGCAAGTTGCAGGCTTAAAAATTTCTTTTTCACAACAGAATGAAAAAATTAGGTTCATGGAGTGAGAATCTGTTACACTTTTTTTTCCTCAAGTGACCCACCTAGGACCACCAAAGAGAAGGTGACAGCTGCCTGAAGCAAAGGAAGAAGGCTTCCCTCATTCCATTCACTAAGGAAGGGAATGGAGAACTCAATGCTTAGAATGGATGCACCCTTAGCAATCAGTGTGCAACAGCAAACACAAGGGAGAAACCAGTGTACAGTACTAGTGCTGTTTAAATAACACACCAGATTATACATTGCAGCATAATTAAAACTACACACACATTCTTGGTACATGCTGGTATATAGGATCTCACACACACGTTAGCTACCATGCCCTCACACAGGTAGTTGCACACACTCTCTCACGCACACAGATACATTTATCACCAGCAGTCATACTGCATTCATTTCCACTCACAGTTTCTGAAGGCTCTATATAAGGTAGATTGCTATATCATCTGGAGCTACCACTTTTTATAAAAGCACATGCTAAAAGATCATGTCCACTGTAATCTTGCAGCAACACTCGAACGATCACACGAAAACCAGGGAATGTTAGTGCACACACAAAATTAAGCTAAAGAAAAAGTCTTTGGAGTTCCAATCACACAGTTAGTATAACAATCCCATAATTGTGAAGACTAATTGTAAGCTTTTATAGTTGATTAAGTCACACAGTGCAAAGAAAGGTCCATTGACCCTTTTGGTAAAGGGAGGGCTGGAAGCCACACAGAGTAAGTTCAATGGATAGTCCGTATATACATGTGATGAGGAACACCCAAACTCAATTTGTGCTCTTAGGTTGGTTATTCTGAATCCCGATGCACTTCTGAAGCATCAGCTCGGCAAATTGGGCAAGTACGGTTTGCCTGAAAAACAGAGAGAAATGCATCTGAACTGTGAGTTACAGGATAAACATGTTAACCATAATGGAGTAACTGTTACTTCCCAGACAGTATCCCTCCGTACTCACCCCTTTGCTGGCTCTGAAACCTACTCTTTCTCCACGTCAGAGGGCATCAGTATTTGCCAGAACAAAAGCGTCACCTACTCTTGTGCTTCCTGCAATCCGTTATTCCCCAAATACACTCACTTCTAGATCACAGCAGCTCTCAAATCAGCCCTTGGTTTCTTCCAGTTGCCACTGCTCATTCTGTTTTACCCTGTCATATTCCATGTGTATTTAGGATGTGATACCATCTCAATTTTGTCCTTCCTTAAGTCCCCACACCTTCATACACACTAGGCCCCATCTCTGAACTTCTCTTGCTACTCTCTTATGCCAGCTATCGGCTACATGAAACGTTCTTTTTTTTGAAATTCTCATGTCAGATTTCTACATATAATGTTTGTTTTTTTCTGAAAAGCTAACATTCTTTGTGATTCAGTAGGTACCCTTGAACTATGCTTACTCAAAGAACTTATTTAACTCATCTATTTTACCAAACTATGAAGTTATCTCCAAATCAGACCATCAATTTAGAAAAATAAAAAATGTGATATGGAAAGAATTCATTCCATGTTAACTTAAGACTATGAAAGTATGGGCCGGCTCCGTGGCTCAACAGGCTAATCCTCCGCCTTGCGGCGCCGGCACACCAGGTTCTAGTCCCGGTCGGGGCTCCGGATTCTGTCCCGGTTGCCCCTCTTCCAGACCAGCCCTCTGCTGTGGCCTGGGAGTGCAGTGGAGGATGGCCCTAGTGCTTGGGCCCTGCACCCACATGGGAGACCAGGAAAAAGCACCTAGCACCTAGCTCCTGCCATCGGATGAGCGCGGTGCGCCGGCTGCAGCGCGCCGTCCACGGCAGCCATTGGAGGGTGAACTAACGGCAAAGGAAGACCTTTCTCTCTCTCTCTCTCTCACTGTCCACTCTGCCTGTCCAAAAAAAAAAAGACTATGAAAGTATGAAAAGTAAACTTTTAAAAAGTCCTGCAGTAATTTCACTCTGGCAATACCAGTGTTAGGAATTTGTGTCCTCAGTACTTTATATATAAATGAGAAAATGGTCAGAAGTAAGTGAAAGCACTAGATTGTTTATTCCCTACACACTTCAAAGGGGTGCTAGTGAGGTGTCCTACCCGCTGAGGTAATGTGTCCGTTCCTGTAAGGAGGTCAGGACATACTTTCAAGGACATGGAACCCATTCTCTCTCAAGCATGCATAATCACTCCCATGTTGATCCCAACAGTTCATTTTTACTCGTCTTTTTCATGTGCAGAAGTCATTCTCTTAAAGCTGTGTTTCAATTTGGTCTCTGGTACCCACACTTCACTAAACCATGGACTTATAACGAACCTGTTGTCACTAAAATAGAAAATTCAATAATGTCCTTTCCTTTGCATATGCTATCACTTTACCTTAAGCCATTTGTCAACACACTTGGCATGGAACTCGTGGTTACAGGGTAGGACTCTAAGTAGCTGCCTTGACTCAAAATCACACATGCACACTACACACCTAGAAAAAAAACAAATCATTTAACTTATAAATATAAAACTGGGTTTTCTATTTTGACTACCGAAGCCCACAAAACCACTCAGCATTCTCAATTATCAAAATGTCACATAAATTTTAGATGAAAATCATGATCTTAAGACTTTTGAGTACTTCAATTTATTGACAGATTATAAAGAAATTTCTAATACCAAGCCAGTATTAATAATGAAGATAATATACTACTGCTGCTAGTATGAAACCACAGGATAGTCACATGTAAAATAATGAAGATGTCACATTATATATATAAAAATTAAAAAAATCTTCCTGACCTTGGATTAAACAATGGTTTCTTACAGATGACATCAAAACAACAAAAAGGAGATAAAGTGTAATCAAAATTTTTAAAAATGTGTGCTCCAAAGGAAACTAAATGGGAGACACTTCTGAAAATCATTTATCTTAGAAGGGATTTGTATTTGTAAAATATAAAGAACTTCCACAACTCACTGTTAGAAAGACAATCCAATCAAAAATGGTCAAAGGGGCTAGTATTGTGGCATAGTGAGTAAAGCTGTCACCTGCAGTGCATTTCATATGGGCACCAGTTCGAATTCTGGATTCTGATCCAGCTCTCTGCTAATTTGCCTGGGAAAAGCAGTAGAGGATGGCCCAAGTTCTTGGGCCCCTGCCACCCACGTGGGAGACCTGGAAGAAGCTTCTAGTTCCTGGCTCCGGCCCAGGCCCAGCCTTGACCATTGCAGCTATTTGGGGAGTGAACCAGCAGCTGGAAGATCTGTCTCCCTCTAACTCTTTCAATTAAATAAACAGTCTTTAAAAAAAAATGGACAAAGGATCTAAATAGACATTTCTCCAGAGATCTACTGGGGCAGGCAATGTGGCACAGTGGATTAAGCTACCACTTAGAGGACTCTTGCATCCCATATTAGAGTTCCAGGTCAAGTCCCAGCTACTCCGCTTCTGATTCAGCTTCCTGCTAATGCATCCTGGGAGGTAGCAGATGATGGCTCAAGTACATGGATCTCTACCACCCATGTGGGAAACTAGGATGGAGTTACAGGCTCCTGGCTTTTGCCTGGCCCAGACCTGGCTGTTGTAGGCACTTGGAGAGTGAATCAGCGGACAGAAAATATCTGTCTTCCCTTTTTGTTGCTCTACTTTTCAAGTGGATGAAATTAAACATTAAAAAAAATGTGTAAATATATATGCACACACATACATACATATACACACACAAATGGCCATTAAGCACATGAAATGACGCTTAGCACCATTAGCCTTTGGGAAAATGAAAATCAAATCCTCGATGAGGTAGCACTGTACACTCATCAGGATGGGTATAAAAAAGACCATCTAGAGAAATTTAACTTTGTACATTGCTGGTGGGAATATAAGATGGTATACCCACTGTGGAAAAACTGGCAGTTCTCAAAAGGTTAAATGTGTAGTTACCACATGACCTGGCAATTCACTCCTAAGCATACCCTGCCTGCCATATACCAAAAGCAATGAAACATATCCACAGGAAAACTTGTACACAAATGTTCAGTCAACATATTCATAGTAATAGCTAAAAAGTAGAAGCAAACCAAATGTCCAGTAGATAAAGGGATAAACAATATATGTTGTATCCATACAATGGACTATTTATTATGTAGCCATAAAATAGCTGACTTACTAATACAAGCTACAACACAGATGAAACTTGAAAAAATTAGGCTATGTCAAAGAAGCCAGACAGAAAAACACATATTAAATGAGTGTATCTCCATAGCATCCTACAGAGTAAGTGGGAGGGGGGAATGTTGGGGTAGAGAGGAAAAGATTGGAGAAGATACAGGGAGTGGCTGCTAATGTGTAAAGTGTTTCTTTTGGGGGTGATGAAAAGGGTCTAAATTTGATTGTGGTGACAGTTTACACATCTCCATAAATATACCAAAAGCCATTTAATTATGAACTTAAATATTATTTTCATCTACTTGAAAGGCAGAGTGACAGAAATACAGAGAGACTGATTTTTCCATCCATTGGTTCACTCCCTAAATGCCTGCAAAAGCCATGGCTGGGCCAGGCTAACCATCCAGGTCTACACATGGAAGGCAGGGGCCCAGGCACTCCCAGGGCGCATTAGCAGGAAGCTCACCTGGAAGCACAGGACCCATGGTATGTGAGTGTTGCTAGTAGCAGCTTAACCTGCCACACCACAATGCTCACCCCAAATCTTAAAAAGTAAATTTCAGGGTAAGTAATTGTCTATTAATAAAATTTTCTATTGAAAAAGATACTGTGATCAGAATTTTCAGATAAAAATCCTCAAACTGTAAAATCTTTCAATGTTATGAGTCTAAAGCCTGAATTAGAAACAGTAATAAAAATGTCAAGAAATCTTGAAATCAAACACTGTGTATTTATATACATCTCTCTCTCTCTCTCTTTTTTTTTTTTTTTTTACTTTTTTAACAGGCAGAGTAGACAGTAAGAGAGAGAGAGACAGAAAGGTCTTCCTTTGCCGTTGGTTCACCCTCCAATGGCCGCTGTGGCCGGCACGCTACAGCTTGGCGCACCACGCTAATCCAAAGGCAGGAGCCAGGTACTTATCCTGGTCTCCCATGTGGGTGCAGGGCCCAAGCACTGGGGCCATCCTCCACCGCACTCCCGGGCCACAGCAGAGAGCTGGCCTGGAAGAGGGGCAACTGGGACAGAATCCGGCACCTTGACCTGGACTAGAACCCGGTGTGCCGGTGCCACTAGGCGGAGGATGAGCCTAGTAAGCCGCGGTGCCGGCAATATATACATCTCAAAACAGTAATCCCAAGTTAATGTGACTAAGAAATTTAGAGTTGGTGCTGTGGCACAGGGTAATCGTAAGCCTGTGGTGCAGGTGTCCTGTATGAGTGCTGGTTTGAGTCTCAGCTGCTCCTCTTCCAATCCAGCTCCCTGCTAATGACCTGGGAAAGCAATGGAAGATGGCCCAAGTCCTTAGGTCCCTGCACCCACATGGGAGACCCAGAAGAAGCTCCTGGCTTAGAAGCTGGGATCCTAGGCTTATTAAAGAACATGGATCTAGGGGCCAGGATGCTTGGGTCTGAATTCCAGCTTCATTGACCACTGGGTGTGTGGAGTCCTTATGACTCACTTTTTTTTTTTTTTTTTACAGGCAGAGTGGACAGTGAGAGAGAGAGACAGAGAGAAAGGTCTTCCTTTTGCCGTTGGTTCACCCTCCAATGGCCGCCGCGGACGGCGATGACTCACTTTCTTTACCAATAAAGTAGGAATAATATTCTTGCCTCATAGCATTGTTATAATGATGAAGTAGATTGTGAATGCACTCAAAATGGTGTTTGACACAGTTAATGCCACCATAATTTTTAAAAAGGGTGAATAAAGTGGTGGCAAAAACTTGGTTGCCATCCAGGAGCTAGAAGCTTACCACCTCCCTTTGACTGCTACCTCCACGCAGAGATGGGGCCAGATCCTGGCCACACCAGATCACAGGGACTGCTAATCTGAGTAAAGAGTTCTCAGCACCTACTGGAAGGACTATTTGAACAAAGTGCCAGATTTTTGCTGTTGCTTTAAACCACCAAATAGCTTCATAACTATGTACATTACTAAGAGTGGAAGCTATTAAATTTACTTGCAAACCACGGCACAATAAATTTGTCATGCTGCGCCAAAATAAAGCTCCTGGCTTCAGATCAGCCCAGCTGTGGCCACTGTAGTCATTTTGGGGGAGTGAACCAGTAGATGGAAGGACCCTCCCCACCCCTTCTCTGTAACTCTGCCTCTCAAATAAATAAATAAATCTTTAAAAACATTTAGGTTTTAATTTTACTGAAAATTTTTAACAGTTCCATGTAGACTAGTTGGACCGCACAAACCTAGAGTATGAACTAGATAGAACTTATTCAAGTTATCCTGGACTATTCAAGCTCTTGTTCAAAAAGGCAGATATAGAAATTGAGCAGTGATGTCAGGAAAATATACTTACAAGGTCTGTTCTGACTGGTGGTTGTTAGGATTGAACCTGTAAGAAGGAAGCTGTTCAATGTCAGCTTTCGTCAGTCCTCGAGGCTTTGCCTCTCCCAGACGCTCTGCCAGGTTTAACAGGGCCTGCAGAGAAAAAGGGCAGATTTTCATCTCTCCTCGAATGGAAAATTTCAATGCATGAGCAAAAACAGAAAAACAAAGTAACAAACCCACATATGCTTATTATCCTGTCTCCACAATCCATGGCTATTACTTCATTTCACCTAAGTTCCAAATTATTTTGAAATACCTACTGTTTGTTAGGTAAAATAGTTTGTGTGCATCTTTGAAACACAATTTGTATCCATCTCATCACTTTGGACCTTCTGAGCTGGACAATTCTGTGCTGTGGGGACTGTCCTGGGCATTGCAGGACAGAGAGCAGAACTTCCGGCCTCCGTCCGGAGAGATGCAGCAACACCCCCATCTTAACAACCAGAAATGTCTCCAGACATTGCCATGTATCTCCTGGGACCAAGACTGACCTTAGGCTGAAAACCACTGCTCTAACAGACAGATTTTGAACATTCCATCATAAATTCATTAAGGCTAAAAGTGCTTTCTTAAAAAAAAAAGTCTATTTTCAACTACTTGAAAGGCAGAGTAATAGATCTTCCATCTGCTGGTTTACTTCTCACAGGTCCTCAGTAGCAGGGTTGGGCGAGACTGAAATCAAGAGTCTAGAGCAGCACCCAGGGTGGCAGGAGCCCAAGCCCTTGAGTCGTTAGTCACTTCTCCCAGAAGCATTAGCAGGATGCTGGGTCAGAAGCAGAGGCGCCAAGACTTGGACTGGCTCTAACATGGGATTCGTGCATCCCAAGCAGCAGCTTAATCTGCTAGGCCACAACGCCTGCCCCAAAATGATAATATTCAAATTTTATCACTTTCTTCACTTATTAGCTGAAATACTTCTATCCTGAGTAGTGCTATCCTTTGTAATTCATCTAGGAAAGGCAGGACACATGGAGGCACCCCGGGGCTTTAACGTATTAAAACATACTGGTGAGTTAACACACTGGTTATTATGCTCACTGCTTTCACACTGGTACCTCCTTTCTCCGTATTTTACTGACTCTGGAGTCTCATTTGCTTTACCCTACAATTAGGCTGTCTTTTATGAACTACTTTTATTCATTTTTCAGGCTGCCATAGGGTTAAGCAAACAAATCACAAAAGTAGCAATGAACAATGAAAAGAACAGAATTAACTTCCCAAATTTAAGTAATTAATACAGTGACAGCAGTGACATGTCTGAGTACTTTTTAATTTGATATCACAACTCTGCCTTGGGGACAGCTCCCCAGCTGAAGTTCCCCAAATTCAGACCCTGCATAGTTTTATAAGTTACTGCCCGACCTATTAAGACATCATTTCAGCTATTCCCATTTATTCCTTTACTAGCAGAGTTTGATTCTCAAAGGTAAAGATCTGTTGCCATTAAGCATCAAACACATTTAGTGGCTACTTCCGCCCAGCAATATTCAAGATTATGTCCATTTTCTAGTAAGGCCTAGTGAGCTTTTCAATCGAGTTTCTCATTTTCTCCCTTTGACTTAAACCACAGACTGTATATGCGTTGCTACAAGAATGTCCTGTGCTTCCCTGCCTCAATTTTTTGTTTTCAGAGAAAAAGACAGCAACAGAGCTCCCATCTACTGATTCATTCCCAATATGCCCAGGAGCCAGGAACTCCATCTAGTTGTCTCACATGGAGCTGTAACTGGGGGTGGAGCCAAGACTTAAACCCAGGCACTCTGACATGGGATGCATGCATCCTAACCAGTGTTTTAAATACCATGCCAAATGCTCATGCCCTTGCCTCAATCTTTTTTTTTTTTTCCCTTTTTTAAGATTTATTTGAGAGGCAGAGTTACAGAGAAAGGAAGAGACACCTGCTGGTTCACTCCCCAAAATGGCCACAACACCTAGAGCTGGGCCAATCTGAAGCTTTGAGCCAGGAGCTTCTTCCTTGTCTTTCACCTGGGTGCAGGGGCCCAATCACTTGGGCCATCTTCCACTGCTTTCTGAGACTATTAGCAGGGAGCTGTTTATTCCAAGTGGAGCAACTGGGACTAGAAACAGCACCCATATGGGATGCTGGCATTTGCAGGGGGCAGCTTAACTTGCTGTGCCACAGAGCTGGCCCCCCATTTAAGAACTTACACGTGAATATTTATAGCAGCATTATTCCTAATGGGCAAAAGTGGAATCCATCCAAATGTCCACTAGCTGTTGAATGAATTTTAAAAAGTGTGTATCCTTTTACTGAACTATAATTCATCACTGAAAAGGAATGAAGTACTGACATATACTGACACATTCCGCAGCGCTGGCACCCCGCCTTGTCTCAATCATGCATGACAAAATTCCACGTGTTTCAAGATCCAGCCCAAACATTTCTGCTTCCACAAAATCTTTCCAGAACAATTTATCAAAAGTCACAATTATCATTTGCATTTCACCAATGGAACTGTATATAATTCTAATGGAGCTGGGGCCAGTGCTGTAGCATAGCAGGTTAAGCTGCCACCTGTGATGCCAGCATTCATATGGGCACCAGATCAAGTCCTGGCTGCTCCACTTCTCATTCCACTCCCTGCTATGTGCCTGGGCCCCTGCACCCATTCTGGAGACCTGGATGAAGCTCCTGGTTCCTGGCTTCTGGCCCAGCCCTGGCCATTTGAGGAATGAACCAATAGACAGAAGATCTCTCTGTCTTCCCTTCTTTTTCTGTAACTCTTTCAAATAAATTAATTTTAAAAAATTCTAATGGAGCATGAAAGTCTACCTACTCAGTGTCATAGCTCTGTGGAACCCATTCAAATATCCTTAAAGTGGCTGAACAGTTTTGTGACATATTTATACCTTGAAATGAATAATTCACTGAATATTAAATTAGATCAAAGAGTTGAGTAGAATAATATACTTCTATGTATGCAATACTCCCCATATTAATGTACAGTTTACTTACTAACCTCGTAATTTTCTACCTCTCCATCTTCCACATCCAATTCAAAGCTGAAAGTTGGGCCCACGGCAGGTGGCACTGGAAGCATTGATCTGAAGTCCAAAAAAAAAAAAACAAAAGCCACATCAGCATTAATATGCTAGTAAATTAACTCAGTGATTAGAACAAAAGGGACAAAGGCCAGTGCTACAAAGATGTGACACCGGCATCCCATATGGGCACCAATTTTAAGTCCAACTCCCTGCCAATGCACCTGATAAAGCAGTACTTGGGCCCCTGCCACCTGCATGGGAGACCTGGAAGGAGGTCTTAGCTTTAGACTGGCCCAGCCTTGGCTGTTGTAGCCATCTGGGGAGTGAACCAGTAGACTGAAGATCTCTCTCTCTCCCCATTCCCACCTTTCAAAAAGTAATTTTTTTATTTTACTTTTTAAAAAGATTTTATTTATTTATTTGACAGGTAGAGTTACAGACAGTGAGAGAGAGAGACAGAGAGAAAAGTCTTCCTTCCATTGGTTCACTCCCCAAATGGCCACAACGGCCAGAGCTGTGCCGATCTGAAACCAGGAGCCAGGTGCTTCTTCCCGGTCTCCCATGTGTGTGCAGGGGTCCAAGCACTTGGGCCATCTTCCACTGCTATCCCAGGCCATAGCAGAGAGCTGGACTGGAAGAGGAACAGCCGGGACTAGAACCCACGCCCATATGGGATGCCGGCGCTGCAGGTGGAAGATTAACCTGTGTCACGGTGCTGGCCCCAAAAGTAAATAGATTTTTAAAAAATGAATCAAAAACCCTTGAGATACATTTATTAATAAAACATATGTAAGACCTCTAGAGTAAAACTGCAAAAATAGTTAGAAAGAAATTAAGAATGAATAAACCACGTAGACTAGAAGTTTCAGTATTGTTAACGTCAACTCATTTCTAGATTTTATGCACTTCCTACCAAAACCCCAATAATTAAAAACACATACATACAAAGTTTTTTAATTTAAGGGACACAGAGTGAGAGAGAAGAGCTTCTATCCACTGGTTTATTCCCCGAATTTCTGGATTGGAAGTGGAGCAGCTGGTTTCAAACCAGCACCCATATGGGATGTTGGTGTCACAGGCAGAGCCTTAACCTACTCTGCTACAATGCCAGTCCCTCCCCAATTCCTGCAACAGCCCAGGCAAGGACCAGGCCAAGGCTGAATTTGGGAGCCAGAAACTCAATCCAGATCTCCTATATGAGTGACAGGAATGAACTAGCAGATGGAAAATTTCTTTCCAATGAATTAAGTGAATCTTTGAAAAAAAAATGAGGTTGAGAGACTCTAAAATCAGAGACTACTCGATTTTAAAATAGAGAAAAGAAAAATAAAACTGTCAAAGCAGTGTGATGTTAAGCAAATGGCCTGCTAGTATAAGACCATAATCCCTATGTTTCCTAGAAGGTAATTATAGACATGTGACCAGTTTCCAGACAATGAAACAAGCAGGCAGGAGTTACATGCAGCTTCTGGAAATATACTTGAGCAGAGCAGGCAGGCAGGCAGTGGGATCCATATCCATCTTTGACAGCTGGAAATATGGACATGATGGCTAGAGGCTGAGGAGCCATTTTAGGTCTTGTAGATGAAGCTATAAAATTTTAATGATGCTATAGAACCATGCCTCATAATTGGAAGCTTACAAACCATCCTTGAATCACCTCCTGGACTATGATGTGTGTGTAAGAGAGAAACACTTAATCCTAACAGAGTAGTTCTAAGACAAAGAAAGAACTTATCTTCTCCTTTTTTTTTTTATTTTTATTTTTTTTTTACTTATTATTTTTTTGACAGGCAGAGTGGACAGGGAGAGAGAGAGACAGAGAGAAAGGACTTCCTTTGCCGTTGGTTCACACCGCGCTCATCCGATGGCAGGAGCCAGGTACTAGGTGCTTTTCCTGGTCTCTCATGGGGTGCAGGGCCCAAGCACTTGGGCCATCCTCCACTGCACTCCCAGGCCACAGCAGAGGGCTGGCCTGGAAGAGGGGCAACCGGGACAGAATCCGGTGTGCCGGTGCCGCAAGGTGGAGGATTAGCCTGTTGAGCCACGGCGCCGGCTTGTCTTCTCCTTTGTTCCCCCCTCCCCAAGCATCAAAAGTGCTGGATAATCAAGTGATGGCAAATGGCAGTAAATGATGTCAGCTATAAAAGGGACAAAATCTTAAAACTTTTTCCCTATCTTTGTTCTTCTTTCTCTTTCACCCTTAACTGGCTCTTCACCCCAACTTCAACCCTTTCACAACATTAAGTAAAAACAAACATCCCAAGTGACAGTCCATATAGATATTTGTATGACAAATAGAATAAAGAGTTTCAAAATGCAGATACCATTACAATAACAAAGAAAGGACTTACAATACGTATGGCAGCAAGCTGGGGTGGTAAGGGGGTGGTGGTATCGGCTGCTGGGATCTATGATATCTACTCCGTCCAGTGAGCCTCCGAGGCATAAATGGAGGATAAGGCTTCAGGGAGGAAATATTAAAAGAATTTAAAATATTTCTACATTCACTACTAACTGTTCAAGTGTTATTAATTATTTATTACTTATTTCTTAAATTTAATGAGCAGATGCAACAATTAGTTTAAATAATTTTCCAACTGAATGCTTTCAAGAATACATTTAAAATTACAAAAATTTAAAATTGTAAAAATGTTTGCTGAAATAACTCAGAATAAATTATTGTCAGAGCAAGTAATAAATCCATAATGATGTACGGAAACTTACTACTCCAAAGGACACCTCTTGATGCAAAGGGTCATGTGTTAAGAATTGCAAAGGAGCTGATGGAGGTAAAGTTGGGGGATGAGCTGATGCAGGGTACGTAAAACCTCCAACTGGAAGATGTTCTCCTAAGAGTTCCACTTCGTTTTCTATCCTCTGCAGAGGCTGAAGAAGAAAATAAACACTTATTCTCAGTGTTTTTATAGGTTGTGCTTTACAATAATCAAAAGCAGAAAAAAAAATCTAAAATGTCTTTAAGGCCAAGCAACCCTTGATGTTCACATTAATCTAAAAATTCATGCAGACTACAATAAAATCTTCCTATCTTTAATTTCAATTTACAAAGTCTCTGCAACCTGTTACTAAACAGTTCCATTATCTATTATCAGATAATTTATTATTTGAAATTTCTCTTAAGAAGGAAAGACTAAAAGTTATCTAGTAAGTCGGTCATAAAAAAGAGAACAACTCAAGGGATCCTGTATATATTATAGAGTTCATACAACCATTACCACTGATCCCAAAACATTTTCATCACCTCAACAAAGAAAAACCCCATACCAGCTAGGATAAACTACCCAGGGCTGGAACTTAGGTAGAGGATCAAGCTGCTGCCTAAAAGGCCAGCATCCTGTGAGCACTGAGTACCAGTCTGAATCCTGGCTACTCCACTTCTGATCCATCTCCCTGCTAATGCACCTGGGAAAGCAGTGGAAGATGGCTCAAGTGCTTGGGCCCCTGCACCCACACAGGAGACCAGGACAGAGTTCTGGCCTCCTGGCATTGGTCTGGCCCTGCCCCAGCTGTTGTGGCCATTTAGAGAATGAACCAGTAGATGGAAGATCCCTGACGCTAACTCTTTCTTTATAAATAAATAAACTTAAAAAAAAAAAAAACTATCTATTTCTCCCCTCAGAGATATTTACTTTCCATTCGTATAGATTTCTGCCTAACTTTGCACATTTCTTATCAATGGAGAAATATAATATGTGGCCTTTCTGTCATTTCTTTTACTTAGTATAATGTTTTCAAAGTCCATCCATCATACAGATTCATGGTTAACTAATATTTAATTGTATGAAGAGACCACTCTGTTCATCCACTTACCAGCTAATGGACATCTAGGCGGTTTCCACTTGGATTGCTAGCAATGATGTTGCCATAAACATTTGGGTAATTACTTTTGTGTTGATATTGTTTTTTGTTTTTTTTAAATTTGAAAGGCAGAGAGGAGAGACAGATCTTCCATCCATTGGTTTACTATCCAAATGACCACAACAGTCAAGGGTGGGACAGGCTGAAGCCAGGAGCCTAGAACTACATCCAGGTTTTGGCCAAGGCCCAAGCCCATGGGCCATCTTCCGCTGCTTTCCCAGGCTCATTATCAGAGAGCTGGATCAGAAGAGGAGCAGTAGGGATTTGAACCAGAATTCAAATGCCAGCCACCAGATGTCTTCAATTATTTTGAGCACATGCATTTTCAAATGTTGGTCTGACTTCCTCAGTTACAGAATAGCAACACATTATTCTCATACAAATACTAACATTGTAATTTGAAACTTTACCCATGCTTGAAAGAAATCACTACTGCTGACACTGTGACACCATTAAACCTAAGTCCTGACTGACTATGAAACCGAACCTTTTGGCCGGCGCCGTGGCTCAACAGGCTAATCCTCCGCCTTGCGGCGCCGGCACACCGGGTTCTAGTCCCGGTCGGGGCGCCGGATTCTGTCCCGGTTGCCCCTCTTCCAGGCCAGCCCTCTGCTGTGGCCCAGGAGTGCAGTGGAGGATGGCCCAAGTGCTTGGGCCCTGCACCCCATGGGAGACCAGGAAAAAGCACCTAGCACCTGGCTCCTGCCATCGGATGAGCGCGGTGCGCCGGCCGCAGCGCGCCGACCGCGGCAGCCATTGGAGGGTGAACCAACGGCAAAGGAAGACCTTTCTCCCTGTCTCTCTCTCTCACTGTCCACTCTGCCTGTCAAAAAAAAAAAAAAAAAAAAAGAAAGAAAGAAAAAAAAAAAAAAAGAAAAAAAGAAACCGAACCTTTTAAATAACTCCAAATTACAGATATGAGAAGCTATGGAGAACAGCCTGACATGAATCTTATTCCCCAGCCCCTCAAAATAATATGCATCTCAGTTGTATTCCAGCCTCAGAACAGAATTAACTACCTTAACAGCCTACCTCCTCTGCTTTTCATCAGAACACAGTAGAAAAGGAATAGAGGCTCAGAAGAAGTTAAATAACTTGCCAAATGCAAATAAATAATCTAGTGACTACAAGCAACTTTATCATGTTTTCATTTTCCAACTTAGAACTACATGAAAGGGCTGGCACTGTGGCATAGTGGGTAAAGCCGCCGCCCGCAGTGCCGGCATCCAATGTAGGTGCAGGTTCAAATCCCAGGTGCTCCACTTCCAATCCGGCTCTCTGCTATGGCCTGGGAAAGCAGTGGAAGATGGCCCAAGTACTTGGGCCCCTGCACCCACATGGGAGACCAGGAGAAAGCACCTGGCTCTTGGCTTCGGGTCAGCACAGCTCCGGCCGTTGTGGCCAATTAGGGAGTGAACCAGAGGATGGAAGACCTCTCTTTCTCTTTCTGCGTAACTCTTTCAAATAAATAAATCTTAAAAAAAAAAAAAAAGTACAGTAAGAATCTTCAAATTTACTGCTTGAAGGACTGCAGATGAAGGTTTTCAATTAGTCAAGTGACTTTACAATAGCTAGAAAAAGAAACCAAATTAATCCAAGGTCTAGGTATGTACACTAGTTTATATGTCTGTGGATTCCTTTACCTCTTTAAGAATCGTAAGAATGCCCACCTTATAGTGTTTAAATGCAATAACTCACAATTACTAAATATCTGCTTGGTCTAAACATTTTGGGAGTTAGGTAAGAAGCGAGATACCTACCGATCGTGACTGCTGTGTCTGGAAGGGGACAAACTGGCCTGGTGGTGGCAAATGAGGAGGATGATGGGGAGAAAGGTGAGGAGGATGTATAAGAAATGGATCACTAGAAATAAGGGGTGGGAATGCAGCATATGGTACTGGTAAGTGCTGAACTGAACATGCCTGAAGCATCTGTAAGAGAAATCATTATTTTTTGGTTAAAAATATTGGAATATGTAATTTATTTTTTAAAATGATAGATTGAAGTCACGGCCAAAGCACCCTCAAAATTACACAAAAAAGTTTTCAGCAGCTTATATAAGCAATGAAATACTAATATATTTTATATCTGCTAGTAAAGTATTGGATGCTAATGTTATTCTAAGAAACTCTCCTTTTCGATCTATAGTACAACTCACAACTGTTTTACAGTTTCACAGCATTTCACTGGGAAATACAGCACAAAAATGGTTCTATTACTAAGAAACCAAGATTAGACACATGAATGTGTAAGTTTGCACTGGTTTATGTGTGTTTTAACCGCACATTCAGGCCAGGGCATTTTATTTAGATAGATCCTGTCAAGCGCTTTCCTTTGAAGACACCACTGACCTTATTGAAGTCCTCTATATTTCCATGCTTTCATTTGTGAGATAAGCAGGGTGGAAGGGTGGCAGATTGACAGATAGGGCACAAGTACTAAGCAGAAAGGTGAGTCTCTGCCCTCCCATGCTGACTACCTCTACAACATTAAGCAGGTCATTTAAATTTTCAGAGATGTCATTATTTTCATCACAGGTCTACCACAGTGAGTGCCTACGGAGACCCAGTCAGTGCCGACACTACTGCTGTTGACCATTATACTCTCAGATCAAGGCCAACCCTTAACGAACTTTAATTATAAAGAGTGTTGATAAATTAGGAAGCATAGTTTGACCCTCAGGGTATTCAAATATGATAATCAATGTAAAAATATATCAAGTTTTAAAGCTAATGTACTATAATGATGTGTTTGCAATGAAACTGCCTTTATATTTGGAAATAAAGCTACAAAGAATCTATTTGCTCATATAGTTCATTTAGCCATCCTAAAGGTTTTCTGAATCAGATTACAAAACCAAATCCAGGCTGGTGTGCTTAGTAAGTAGGATCTAACGGTAACAAAGGCACAGACTTACTGGAGGAGGCACACTACAGACAGGGAGGTGCTGTCCACTGAAAACCACAGAGCATCCTGGGACCTGTTGAGTACTGCAAGCAGGGATGTGCTGGCCTGTGCAGAGGGGAATTCCGTGTGGTGCCACTGTTGTTACTGTATAGGAAACAGGGACGGTTCCTTGATGGAGCTATTAGGAAAGAAAAATATTGGATAAAACATTAACTATTAAAAATTAACACTGGGCATTCAGTGCTGTCCTGTCTCTCAGGTGTACCGATTTTCACAATCTTCAACAGTTTTGACAGGACATTTGTTTTCTTTGAAGAGGAGAGCTATTTCAAGAATGTGTATGATTCTACAGAACTGGAACTAAACAAACTCTTCCCTTAAAGAAACTCAAAAAGCCCAAAAGAATAAAAGATTGCTATATTAATTCTTCAAGTCTGTTTTATATAGTAGGAAAGAAACTTTCCTCAAGATCAAACTTTGGGAAAAATGACAGCTTGTATCTGTTAATACTTGGTCACATTCAACAATAAACACAATTAATGAAGCAATACAAAGTAGTATAATCCTTTGTTAAAAATATTACTGAATACCCAGGAGTGCAGTGGAGGATGGCCCGAGTCCTTGGGTCCTGCACCCGCCTGGGAGACCAGGAGAAGCACCTGGCTCCTGGCTCCAGATCAGCGCGGTGCGCCGGCCGCAGCGGCCATTATGGGGTGAACCAATGGAAAAGGAAGACCTTTCTCTCTGTCTCTCACTGTCTACTCTGTCAAAAAAAGAGAGAGAGAGAGAGAGAGAGAGAGAGAGAAATATTACTGAATAATCTCAATATTAATTGTTATTATCTCAGAGGGATAAAGGGGTTAATGTATTTTAAGGGTTTTGTTTTTAACAAATACTACCAAGCACCTGGAGAAGGCTGGATGTAAGTCACACTCGCAGCTGTGACCCAGAAAAAAGGCCTATTTCCAAGCATCTCCACTCAACCCAGATTTATTTGCATTACAACTATGCTTACCTATCTGAAGAGGAAAAAAAAAAAAAAGTACTGGCCTACTTGCTTTGAATTTGCATTTCTCTGATTACAGGGATCAATTTAAAAATATATATATTATTTTATATTAAGGTGGATTAGAGGAAGACACAGAGAGATCTCCCATCCACTGGTTCTCTCCCCAAATGGCCACAATTCCCAGGGCTGAGCCAGGCCAAGGCAGGAACCAGGAGCTTCATCCAGAATTTCCAAGAGGGTACAGGGCCCAACCACTCAAGTCATCCTCCGCTGCTTTCCCAGGCACATTAGCAGGGAGCTGGATCAGAAGTAGAGCAGCTGGGACTCAAACCAGTGCTCATATGGGATTCTGGTGCTGCAGGCAACAGTTTAACCCACTGTGCCACAGTGCTGGCTCCAAGGTCAATTATTTTCAACACGTTTCAACGTTTATTAACCATTTAGATGTTTTTTCTGTAAATAATCTTTTGCTCACTGATCTTTTTTTCTAGGAAGTCATAACCAGCTGTACTTTCAAATTTAGAGATGAATCTTTTGCTTGTCATGTGCAACAAAAAGTTATTTTCCCTTGGAGCCAGCACTGTGGCATAGTGGGTAAAGCCGCCGCCTGCACTGCCAGCATCCTATGTTGGCACCAGTTCCAGTCCCTGCTGCTCCACTTCTAATCCAACACTCTATTATGGCCCGGCAGAGCAGTGGAAGATGGCCCAAGTTCATGGGCCCCTGCACCTGCATGGGAGACCCGGAGGTCGCCTGGTTCCAGATCAGCCCAGGTCCAATTTGGGGAGTGAACTGGTTGATGGATATATAGAGACTTTCCATCCACTGTTTTACTCCCCAAATGGCCACAATAGCTAGGGCTGGGCCAAGCCAAAGCTAGGAGCCAGAAACATCCTCCATGTCTCCCACATGGGTACAGCAGCCCAAACACTTGGGCCATCCTCTGCAGTTTTCCCAGACCAATATCAGGAAGCTGGATCAAAGTGGAAAAAGCCAGGACATGAATGGGCACCTATATGGGATGCCTGCATGGCAGGTGGCGGCTTTACTTGCTATGCCACAACACCAGCCCTTTTTAAACCTTTTATTTAATGATATATTTTTGTCTTTTATAATCATACATTTTAAAATGTAGTCAAAGTGTAGCATTAGAGCTTGTTATTGATGAGGTTATACAAATGTGCTCCTAACTTTTCTAAAAATCTTTTACTTTTTACATATAAATTCAAATTCCAGTCAATTTGTTTACAGTGTGAAATAAGGCTTGAATTTTTCTTGCACACGGGTAACAGACCCTATTCCATTTATTAAACCACCCCGTTTCCTCTAAACTGAAGCGCCATCTCTATTTTACCTTCAGTAAGTACCCACATATTCCTGGGATTATTTCTTACCAATTTCATGTTGTTCTGATGACAGTACCTTACTAGAATAATTATTATTCTCATACACCATAGTTTCTTTTCTTTTTTCGGGGGGAGGGGGCATTTTCACATTTATTCTTTTATGTAAGTCAAATAATTTTATCTGAAAATACATTATAATTCTATTAAATTTTCTTATTTTACAATGAACTCAATTTTACATTAAGCCTTTAATCCAGAAACATTATGCCACTATGTTCAAGATTACAATCCTGTCCTTCAAGAAATCAGTTTTCTTGGCTGGTGCCGCAGCTAACTTGGCTAATCCTCCACTTGTGGCACTGGCACCCGGGGTTCTAGTCCCGCTTGCTCCTCCTTCCAGTCCAGCTCTCTGCTGTGGCCCCAGAAGGCAGTGAAGGGGGGCCTAAGTGCTTGGGCCCTGCACCCGCATGGGAGACCAGGAGAAAGCACCTGGCTCCTGGCTTTGGACCGGCACAGCGTACCGGCTGTGGCAGCCATTTGGGAGTTGAACCAATGCAAGGAAGACCTTTCTCTCTCTCTCTCACTGTCTAACTCTGCCTGTCAAAAAAAGGGGCAATTTTCTTTATGAAAATATATTATTCTTACCAAATTTATTCCTCAAAGTTCTTTTATAAGGTTGCAGAATTTGTTATATTGTGAATAGGTTATTTTTTCTATTTATACGTCAAATCACTGTTGATACTGAGATATCAATTTGTATTTATCTACCTTAAATCTAGTAGATCTGTCTACAAGAGACAGATATTCCACCTGTTAGTTCACTCCCTAAATGGCAACAGTGGCCATAGCTGAGCCAGTCAGGAGCCTGGAATCCCACTTGGGTCTCCCATGTGAGTGGCAGAGGCCCAAGTACTTGGACCATCTTCAGCTGCTTTTTCTAGGCACATCTGCAGGGAGCTGGACTAGAAGTGAAGCAGTTGAAACTCTAACCCACATTCCTACTGGATGCCAGCATTGCAGGCAGCAGCTTAACCTACTGTGCTACACCCATGGCCAGATTATTATTATTTTTTAAGTAGTAAGTGTGGTGTTTTTTTTTTTATTTTTAAAGATTTATTTTATTTATTTGAAAGTTAGAGTTACACAGAGAGAAGGAGAGGCAGAGGTCTTCCATCTGCTGGTTCACTCCCTAGTTGGCTGCAATGGCCAGAGCTGTGCCGATTCAAAACCAGGAACCAGGAGCCTCCTCTGGATCTCCCACACGGGTGCAGGGGCCCAAGGACTTGGGCAATCTTTTGCTTTCTCAGGCCACAGCAGAGAGCTGGATCGGAAGTGGAGAAGCTGGGACTCCAACTAGCGCCAAACGGGATGCAACACTGCAGTAGGTGGTTTCACATGCTACACCATAGCGCCGGCCCCAGGCCAGATTATTCTTTAAAAATCCTATGTGTATTCAAGAGGTAAAGTAGTTATTGGATTTTCTGTTTTATTACTATGGTAATGCTAGCTTTATCAAATATACTAGGAAAATTCCCACCTTTCTATGATGTGGAATTAGAATAGTTTAAATAGGAATCACTAGTTCTTTAAAGGCCAGATCAATTTCTGCCATGGCTGTTGGTCTGTTCAGGTTTTCTGCTTGAACTGTATGGTTATTTACTGTAGTCTATTCATTTGGAGACCCGACATCCCACATCACATAAACGAGCCCTCACCTTTTCTGAAGTTTAGCCTTTTGCTTTTCTTTCTTTGGCTCCTTCTCGCACTGCTACTATCCTATCATTCACCTGAGCAGCCACCCTGAGCCTGGTATATATTTCTATGTATTTTTCTGTTGTACATATTTAATTATAATGCTGTAAAAAATGAAACTTGGTATATACTTCCCTCCATTTTGTTTTTATTACTCATGTAAAGGTGAAAATATACAATTATTTTTTTTTTTTTTTGACAGGCAGAGTGGGCAGTGAGAGAGAGACAGAGAGAAAGGTCTTCCTTTGCCGTTGGTTCACCCTCCAATGGCCGCCGCGGACGGCGCGCTGCGGCTGGCGCACCGCGCTGATCCGATGGCAGGAGCCAGGTGCCAGGTGCTTTTCTTGGTCTCCCATGGGGTGCAGGGCCCAAGCACCTGGGCCATCCTCCACTGCACTCCCAGGCCACAGCAGAGAGCTGGCCTGGAAGAGGGGCAACCGGGACAGAATCCGGTGCCCCAACCGGGACTAGAACCTGGTGTGCCGGCGCCGCAAGGCGGAGGATTAGCTTGTTGAGCCATGGCGCCGGCCCAATTATTTCTTTCAATATTTTAATTCTACTACATTATTTTATTGTACTTAGTAAAACTTCTAAAACAATATTAAATAAAAATGGACAGAGCAGCATCTTTCTAGTTGCTGATTTTGATATAATTAAGGCATCTGCTGTTAGTTTTAAATTTTTTTTTTTTTTTTTGACAGGCAGAGTGGACAGTGAGAAAGAGAGACAGAGAGAAAGGTCTTCCTTTTTTCCGTTGGTTCACCCCACAATGGCTTCTGTGGCTGGCGCGCTACACTGATCTGAAGCCAAGAGCCAGGTGCTTCTCCTGGTCTCCCATGCAGGTGCAGGGCCCAAGGACTTGGGCTATCCTCCATTGCACTCCTGGGCCACAGCAGAGAGCTGGTCAGGAAGAGGAGTAACCAGGACAGAATCCGGCGCCCTGACTGGGACTAGAACCCGGGGTACTGACGCCGCAGGTGGAGGATTAGCCTAGTGAGCCGCGGCGCCGGCCGATAATTTCCTTCTTACCTGCCTTTTCACCAAGTACTGATTTAAATGTCATATGATTTTTCTACTATTTCTTGATGCAAAATGAAAGTTTATCAGTAAACTCTTGGAATATACAGTATTTGATCAAAGGATATTGTTCTATTCCCACATTGCTAAATTGTGTTTTCTTTTTTTTTCTTTTTTGACAGGCAGAGTTAGACAGTGAGAGAGAGAGAGAGAAAGGTCTTCCTTTGCCGTTGGTTCACCCCACAATGGCTGCTGCAGCCAGCGCACTGCGCTGATCTGAAGCCAGGAGCCAGGTGCCTCTCCTGGTCTCCCATGTGGGTGCAGGGCCCAAGCACTTGGCCCATCCTCCACTGCACTCCCGGGCCACAGCAGAGAGCTGGCCTGGAAGAGGCGCAACCGGGACAGAATCCGGCGCCCCGACCAGGACTAGAACCCTGTGTGCCAGCGCCAAGGTGGAGGATTAGCCTATTGAGCTGTGGCACCGGCCTAAATTGTGTCTTCTAAACATTTACTTAGAAATTCTGATCAATAATTGGAAAGACAGAGAGAAACACATTTCTCATCTAGTGGTTCATTCCCTAAATGCCCAAAACAGCCAAATCTGGGGGAGGCTGAAGCCAGGGTCCAGAAACTCAATCCAGGGCTCCCATATGGCAGGGACTCAAATATAAGCCATTACCACTGCCTCTCAGGGAGCATACCAGCAGGAAACTGCAATTGGGGGCAGAATCAGGACTGAGATCCCCAAGCACTTTCTTAACTGCTAGGTCAAATGCCTACATTTAGAAATTCTTTCTTATGTGTGCAAGATTTTTCCTAAAGTTTTTGTGGAGATTACTACCTTCATTTGCTTTGTTATTAAATTACACTAACATAATAAAATACAGAACTTGCCTTTTTATAAAAGACTGGAATCACTTGTCTTTTATTAAAATCACTGTTCCTTACATTATTAGAGAAAAAAACAAACCAGTAGGGCTGGCTGGCATTGTGGTATGCCAGATTTCATATTGCAGCACTGGCCCTGTCTGCTCTGCTTCTCATCTAGCGCCCTGCCAATGTTCCAGAGAAAGCAGCAGAAAATGGTACCAAGTTCTTGGATCCTGCATACATGTGGGAGACCCAGATGGAGCTCCTGGATCCTAGCTTCAGCCTGGTCCAATCCCAACCATCATGGCCATTTGGGGAATGAATCAGCAGATGAAGATCTATCTCTCTCTCTCTCTCTCTCTCTCTCTCCCTCCCTCCCTCCCTCCCTCCCTCCCTCCCTCCCTCCCCATAACTCTTTCAAATAAAAAAAAAAAAGAAAGAAAGAAAGAAAGCAAACTGTGAGGTCACTCAAATGTAGTACTTTTTCAATGGTTAATCTCTGTACTTCATTATTATTTGTATTTTATTCGAATCATTTGCAGAACTTTTTCTTTTAATCCTCCCTCTAAGAGTTTTATATGGAATTATCATTATAACAGTTAAGTTAGTATTTGAGCTTTTACTACTTATGAGATAAAATGAATCCTTAATTTTCTCAACATTCCTCATCACGGAAATGCTTATTTTAGCCCTTTTTACAATTCAAGAAATTTCTGGCCAGCGCTGCAGCTCAACAGGCTAATCCTCCGCCTGAGGCGCCGGCACACTGGGTTCTAGTCCCGGCCAGGACGCCGGATTCTGTCCCGGTTGCCCCTCTTCCAGGCCAGCTCTCTGCTGTGGCCCGGGAGTGCAGTGGAGGATGGCCCAAGTCCTTGGGTCCTGCACCCGCATGGGAGACCAGGAGAAGCACCTGGCTCCTGGCTTCGGATCAGCGCAGCGCGCCAGCCACAGCAGCCATTGTGGGGTGAACCAACGGAAAAGGAAGACCTTTCTCTCTGTCCACTCTGCCTTTCCAAAAAAAAAAAAAGGAAGAAAGAAAGAAAAATAAAAAAAAGAAATTTCTCCAAAAGTTTCCTAAATGTGAGATATGTGATTATCTTCCTACTCTTTTTCACATTTGCTCTTTCCCTTTAATAAAGCTCACAAGGTACCAGGATTGGAGATTTTTTGCTACCTCTTTACGTGTGTCCTACTGACTCTGAATGAAGATTTCCTCTGATTTTAACACAAAGATTTTTTTCTTTAACTTATAATTTTGCTCCAGATATTTTACTGTCATTTTTAAAAGATTTATTAAAAAGGCAAAGTGACTGGGAGGGGGAGGGAGAGAAACAGGCTGATCTTCCATCTGCTGGTTCATTCCCCAAATGGCCATAACAGCGAGGGCTGGGCCAGGAGCTCCATTTAGGTCTCCGAAGTGGGCAATAGGAACTCAAGTACCTGAGTCATCACCCATTGCTTATTAGGTGCAGTAGCAGCAAGCTGGATTGGAAGCAGAGAAGCCAGGACTTAAACCAGCACTCTGATGGGGAATATGGGTATTACAAATGGTGACATAATCTACTGCACCACGACACTGGTCCCAGTCATTTTAATCAATTTTCCACCTATGAGTTATAGTTTATATTACAGTGCCACAAATAATGTAGGTTGGAAAAATATTGGTGTTGGGACAGGTGTTAGTGATGCAGCAGTTTAAGCCACTGCTTGTCACTTATAATGCTGGTATCCCATATCAGAGTGCCAATTCAAGTCCCAGCTGCCCCACTTCTGATCCAGTTCTCGTTAATGTGCCTGGGAAAGCAACAGATTATCAACAAGTTTTTGGACACTGCCTCTCACTTGGGAGACACAGATGGAGCTCCAGGCTCCTTGCTTTGACCTGGACCACCCCTGGCCATTGTAGCCATTTGGAAAATAAATCAACAGATGGAAGATCTCTTTATCTCTGTCACTCTGCCATTCAAGGGGCCAGTGCTGTGGCATGGAGGGTAAAGCCACTGCCTGCAGCACCGGCATCCCATATGGGCACTAGTTCAAGTTCCAGCTGTTCCACTGCTGATCCAGCTCACTGCTAAATGTGCCTGGAAAAGCAGTGGAGGATGGCCCAAGTCCTTGGGTCCCTGCACCCACATGGGAGACCTGGAAGATGTTCCTGGTTTCTGGTTCCTGGCTTCAGAGCAGCTTAGCTCCTGAGAGTGAACCAGAGGATAGAAATTCTCTTTCTGAATCTCCCTTTCTCTATGACTCTACCTTTCAAATAAATAAATCTTAAAAAAAATTCAGGGGCTGGTGCCTTGGCACAGCACATTAATCTTCCACCTGACGTGCAGGCATCCCTTATGGGCACTGGTTCTAGTCCCGGCTGTTCTTTCGATCAAGCTCTCTGCTATGGCCTGGGAAAGCAGTGGAAGGTGGCCCATGCACTTGGGCCCCTAAACCCACATGGAGACCCAGAAGAAGCTCCTGGCTTCAGATCAGCTCAGCTCTGTCCATCGTGGCCATCTGGGGAGTGGACCAGCAGACAGATGGAAGACCCTTTCTTTCTGTCTTTCCCTACATTGTAACTCTACCTCTCAAATAAATAAATAAAATCTTTTTAAAAAATTCCAATAAAATTTTTAAAAACATCTGGTTCGCTTTCCTTTTTAATTTCTCATGTCTATAAATGTGCAAGTTTTATTTTTTAAATTAAATCCTGAACATCTAGCCACATTACGGGGACATATTTAGATATGCATCTCTCTTGACCTCAAACTCCACAGAAAATCACAAATTTTTTGTCTTCACCTACAGGCTCTGATGACAGGCAACTTCTCTGTTCAGCTAGTCACCTAGTTCTGGAGATTTCCATTATTTCCTTGGAAGTGTGGAAACCTGTAGGCAAACATGCACCCAACTGTCCTGCTTACTGAACTATCCCAGAATAAACAGGAAAGGAAACAGAGATAAGCTAATGTACTCAAACCACCAGCTGTCTGATATTTATTAATCTTAAATCACTAATTTCTTTTTTTAATTTTTTTTTTTTTTTTTACAGGCAGAGTGGACAGTGAGAGAGAGAGACAGACAGAAAGGTCTTCCTTTTGCCGTTGGTTCACCCTCCAATGGCCGCCGCGGCCGGCGCGCTGCGGCCGGCGCACCGTGCTCGTCCGATGGCAGGAGCCAGGTGCCAGGTGCTTTTCCTGGTCTCCCCATGGGGTGCAGGGCCCAAGCACCTGGGCCATCCTCCACTGCACTCCTGGGCCACAGCAGAGGGCTGGCCTGGAAGAGGGGCAACCGGGACAGAATCCGGCGCCCCGACCGGGACTAGAACCCGGTGTGCCGGCGCCGCAAGGCGGAGGATTAGCCTGTTGAGCCACGGCGCCGGCCTAAATCACTAATTTCTAAACTATGACATAGAGCCATTTGTTTTCCTAACCCTGATCCTAATTATTTTCACTTCAACAGTCTTCTCTGAAGCTGTGTGTAATTTGTTTCAATTCTTATAAGGAATAAGGGGAACTTAACTAAAATAGTTGCATTTTAGGTAAAATGAAAAAAAATACACAATAAAGAACCAACTTCAGTAAGTTATCTCAACCTTTTTTACCTTCTGTATTTCCAGGATATTCTGTTACTGTACCTGATCATGTATGTCAACCATTACTGCATTCTGTTGGGGTGGATGAGCGGCAGGATGTAACAGACGGGGAGATACATTCGGAGGGTGGAAGGCTCGAGGTTCCTCTATTGCTTGCTGCTGTGCATAAGGGAGATGGTGATAGTTTTCATCTTGACTAATGGAATTATGTCGAGATAGGCGATCCCTTCTTCCTCTCTGGCGCCTGACAGGAGGACTGTAATACAGCAAATGTCAAAAAGTAGGTTGTTACTACAATATTTATCACTGTGCTCCACCAGGATTGTGTATTATTTTCTTTGCTATCCATCAATAAGTATGGTAAGGTAAGTCTGACTGCTCAGTAACTACCATGGTTTCCCATCAGCTCTAAAAAAAGGTGGGACCTGTACTGTGGTGTAGCAGCTAAGGCTGCTGCCAGCATCGCATACGGGTGCCGATTCCAGTCCCATCTGCTCCCCTCTCAATCCAACTCCCTGTTAATGCACCTGGGAAAGCAGCCAAAGATGGCCCAGATCTTTGGACATCTGTACCCATGTTAGAGACCCAGAGGGAGCTCCTAGCTTCAGCCTGGCTTATCCCCTCTCTGGCTGTTACAAGATATCTTTCTCTCTCTAACTCTTTCAAATAAATACATAAGTCAATGTTAAAAAAATTTAGAAATTTGAGCATGATATAAATACATATAAAATAACAGAAAAAATTATATTTAGCTTTGAAAGTACTTAAAAATGAACAGCTAACCACAGTCTGCTTTTTTAATATGAAATCATCCTGTTTGCAAGTTAAAAGTCGTCGTCTCAGCAATTTCATATCATTTAATCTATTCTTTTTCTCCTCGACCTTTATGAACATCGTAAACTTTATACATAAATCTTGTCAGTATTCTTCATATACATAACAGGCATTTTGTGTTTATCTATTTGGCTAAGGCAAACAGAAGACACAATTCTTATATGCCCACTTAATAAATTAAACAGGGCAGGCACTGTGTGCACAGGGCAGTGTATTAGGCCGCACGTAGGATGCCTGCATCCCCTTATCAGAGTGACAGATCAACTCCCCAGTTTCTCAGCTTCTGATACATCTTCCTCTCTCTTTTTTTTTTTTCTTCTCAACAGGTATAGTTAGAGACAGAGAAAGAAAGGTCTTCCTTTTTCCATTGGTTCAACCCCAAGTGGCTGCTACGGCCGGCGTGCTGCACTGATCCGAAGCCAGGAGCCAGGTGCTTCCTCCTGGTCTCCCATGCGGGTGCCGGCCCGATACAGCTTCCTTCTAATTCATCCTGAAAGGTAACAGATGCTGGCTCAAGTCCTTGGGGCCCTGCCACCCACATGGAAGTCCTGAATGGAGGGAGATCTTTGCTCCTAGCTATTGGGGGATTTGGGGAGTTAATTAGCAGATGGAAGATCTCTTGCATGTATTCTTTCAATAGGATGAAAATAAACATTTTAAAATAAATAAAAACTGAAAATATGGGCAGATATTTGGCCCAGCATTTAAGATGCTGGGTAAAAAGCCTGTGCCCTGTTTTGGAGTATCTGGCATCAATGCCTAACTCTAGCTTCCTGGTAATCCAGACCCTGGAACAGTGATGGCTCAAGTAATTGGGTTCCTACCACTGACATGGGAGACCTGAACTGAGGGGTTTTCAGCCTCAACCCAGCTCTGGCCATTGTGGGTATTTGGGGAGTAAGCCGGTAGATGAGAGCTCTTTATCTATGTCTCTGCCTCTCATATACATATATTTAATTAGAAAAGAAAACAAATGAAACAACCAAAAAACATAATTTGCTAACTACAAATATAACAGCAATTGCAGTAAATGTTGACATTCCTGGCTTTGTCCTGCTCCAGCCCTGGCTTGTGGCAGGCATTTTGGGAGTAAACCAAAAGACGGAAGATCAATCCCTCTCTCTCTCTCTCTCTCTCTCTCTCTCGACACTTTGCCTTTTCAAAATAAATAAAAATAGGGGCTGGCGCTGCAGTGCAGTGGGTTAAGCCATGGCCTGCAGCTCTGGCATCCCATATGGGTACTGGTTCAAGTCTCATCTGCTCCACTTCTGATCCAGCTTCCTGTTAATGTGCCTGGCAAAGCAGGGAAGGCAGGCCCAAGTGCCTTGGCCCCTGTACCTACATGGGAGACCCAACAAAAGCTCCTGGCTCCTGACTTTGGCCTGGCCCAGCCCTAGTAGCTGTAGCCATTTCGGGAGTGAACCAGCAGATAGAAGATCTCTCTCTCTCTCTTTTTCTAACTCTGCTTTTCAAATAAATAAATTAATCTTTTAAAAAATAAATAAAAATAAGTTTTCTAAAACTTCACAGAAAATGCATATTATGGGGCTGGATGTCTGTTAAGATGTTGCTGATGATGCCTGCTTCCCATACCAGAGTGCCCGGGGTTCAAGTCCAGGCTTCATTCCTGATTCCAACTTCTGCTGATACAGATCCTGGAAGCATCAGGGGATGCAAGTAGTTGGATCCCTGCTACCCTTATGGGAGACGTGGATTGAGTTTCTGGCTCCTGGCTTCAGCCTAGCCCAGCCTCAGCAGTTGCAGCATTTAGGGAGTGAACAAACAGAATTCTTAGCCAAAAGGTGCTTACTGAAGCAAACCATTTTTATTCTGCACTAGTCTCTATATAATTGAACAAAAATTTTGTTACTGTGGTTTAACTGTCATTTTCTACTTCTCTACACTTCCACAATTCACCTCCACTGCTTTTAACAATGATTCAGCACAAAAGCAATTTGAAAACGCAGGAGACCTCATTAAAATGTACTCTCCACTGGACAAAGAAGGCCAAATATCCTTGTAGGCACAGTTGTGAAACCCATCTTAGCAACTTCAGAGACAGGTCATCTCTTTTTCAATCTTAATTCTGCACCTCTACAACTGTTTCTTTCCACTCCAAACTCCACTCTCAATAAGAGGCACAAAGTAGTTTTCCTGATACCATTCTCCAAGTTCTTGCTCCATTAAGTCTTTTTCCCTCGGCCGGCGCCGTGGCTCAACAGGCTAATCCTCCGCCTTGCGGCGCCGGCACACCGGGTTCTAGTCCCGGTCGGGGCGCCGGATTCTGTCCCGGTTGCCCCTCTTCCAGGCCAGCCCTCTGCTGTGGCCCAGGAGTGCAGTGGAGGATGGCCCAAGTGCTTGGGCCCTGCACCCCATGGGAGACCAGGAAAAAGCACCTAGCACCTGGCTCCTGCCATTGGATGAGCGCGGTGCGCCGGCCGCAGCGCGCCATCCGTGGCAGCCATTGGAGGGTGAACCAACGGCAAAGGAAGACCTTTCTCTCTGTCTCTCTCTCTCACTGTCCACTCTGCCTGTCTCAAAAAAAAAAAAAGTCTTTCTCCCTCTTTATTTTTAGTATAATTCTTTTCGTACTTCTGCTTCAAAATCTGCATATTGTATTTCATTCATCACCTTGAAAACTTTTTACTGTGAAATAATTCCAGCACAGTTCCAGTTTCTCCCACTTATTATTTTCCATAACAGAACAAGTATCAAATTTAAGAAAAACATGTTGCGGGGCTGGCATAGTAGTGTATAGCAGGTATATTTGCCAGCTGCACTCCATGTGGGCGCCAATTCGTGTCTTAGCTGCTCCACTTCTGACCTAGCTCCTTGCTAATGCCCTGTGAAAAGTAGTGAAGATGTTCCAAATCCTTAGGTCCCTGTCACCCACCTAAGAGACACAGATGAAGCTCCTGGCTCTTGGCTTTCTTTAGCCTGGCCCAGACCAGGTCATGACAGCCATCTGGAGAGTGATGGAAGATCTTTCTCTCTGTCTCTTCCTCTACGACTAATAAATAAATCCCCCAAAATAAATAACTTTTGATATAATACTATTGAAACTATGAAATGTCTTTAGACTTTACCAGTTATTCTACCACTGTCACTTCACTGTTTTAGAACCCAATGCAGTACTCTATTACATATTTATGACAAAGTTTGAGCCTTTACTTGACTTTCATGATCTTGACAACTCTGAAGACATTAGTCATTCACTCTGCAGAATACCCTTCATCCTGAGTTTATCTGTTTTCTCATAATCTCATAATCATACGTTATTGGCAAGGATATCAGAGAGGTGATGGGTCATTTTTAGCACGACATATGAAGCGGTACACAATATGGACAGACATCACTATGATATTAACTTTGATCATTTGGGATGGGCCAGGGCTTGGGATGTCTGCATCTCAAATCAGAGTGCCAGTTAAGAATCCTGGCTCCTCTGCTCCCAATTCAGCTTCCTGTTAATACACCTGGGAAGGCAGTGGATGATGGCCCAAGTACTCCAGTTCCAGTCATCCATGTAGGAAACCCAAAGGGTGTTCCTGGCTCCTGGCTTCAGCCCCGGCTGATGTAGGCATTTGGAGAGTGAAAGGATGGAAAATATCTCTGCTCTTCTGCCTTTTAAACAAATTAATTAATTTTTATAAAATATTTGTTTCTTTGAGAGGCAGAGTTACAGAGAGGGAGAGACAGACAGAGAGAGAGAGAGAGAGAGAGAGAGAGAGAGTCTACCATCTGCTGGTTCATTCTCCAAATGGCCGCAAGGGCCAGAGCTGGGTCAATCTGAAGTCAGGAGCCAGAAGCTTCTTCCAGGTCTCCCATGTGGATGGAGGGGCCCAAGCACTTGAGCTATCTTCTACTGCTTTTCTAGGCCATAGCAGAGAGCTGGATTAGAAGAGGAGCAAGGGCCGACACTGTGGCGTAGTGGGTAAAGCCACCGCCTGCAGTGCCAACATCCCATATGGACGATGGTTCAAGTCCCGGCTGCTCCACTTTCAATCCAGCTCTCTGCTATGGCCCCGGAAAGCAGCAGAATATGACCCATGTCCTTGGGCCACTGCAACCGTGTGGGAGCCCCGGAAGAAGCTCCTGGCTACTGGCTTCGGATTGGTGCAGCTCCAGGTGTTGTGGCCAATTGGGGAGTGAACCATCAGATGGGAGACCCCACCACCACCTCTCCTTTTCTCTCTGTGTAACTCTGACTTTTGAATAAATGAATTAATTTAAAAAAAAAAAAAAAAAGAGGAGGAGAAGCAGCCAGGATATGTACTGGCACCCATATGGGATACCAGCCCCAATTTTTTAAAAAACTAATCTTGGGGTTAAAGCAATATCTGCCAAGACCCACCACTACAAAACTATTATCCTTCCTTTTGTAATTATCAAATATGTGGGAGTGGACTTGAGACTATGCAAACAACCTGCACCTTCTCAAGAGTTCTCCAAAAATTTTATTTTTTAAATATGTATTTACTAGCCGGCGCCGTGGCTCAATAGGCTAATCTTCCACCCTGAGGCACCGGCACACCGGGTTCTAGTCCCTCTTCTAGGCCAGCTCTCTGCTATGGCCCGGGAGTGCAGTGGAGGATGGCCCAGGTGCTTGGGCCCTGCACCCCATGGGAGACCAGAAGCACCTGGCTCCTGCCATCGGATCAGCGCGGTGCGCTGGCTGCAGCACGCCGGCCGTGGTGGCCACTGGAGGGTGAACCAACAGCAAAGGAAGACCTTTCTCTCTGCCTGTCAAAAAAAAAATTAAAAAAAAAAATATGTATTTACTGATTTGAAAGTCACAATAAAGATGTGAGGGGGGATCAATCTTTCATTTGCTGATTCACTCCCCAAAGGGCTACAACAACCAAGGCTGGGCTAGGTCAAATTCAGGACCCAGGAACTCCACCTTGGCCTCCAACATGGGTGGAAGGGGTCCAAGTACTTGGGCCAGCTTCCACTGCCCACTTCCACTTGCTCCACTTCCAATTCAGCTCTCTGCTATGGCTCGGGAAAGCAGCAGAATATGGCCCAACTCCTTGGGCCACTGCATGTGGGAGACCTGGAAGAAGCTCCTGGCTACTGGCTACTCCAGCCGTTGCAGCCATCTGGGGAGTGAATCGGTGGATGGAAGACCTTTCTCTCTCTCTCTGCCTCTGCTTCTCTGTGACTCTGCCTTTCAAATAAATAAATAAATGTCTTTAATAAAAAAATTAATTCAGAAAGCAGAGAGACAGACATGGAGTGTTGGTTCACTCCCCAGATACCCACAACAGTCAGGACAGGCCGGGGCTGCAGCCAGGAAACAGAAACCCCATCCAGGTCTCTCACATGAGTGGCAGGGACCTCAACCACTTGAAGGGTCACCTGCTGCCTTCCAAGGCCTTCACCAACAGAAAACTGAAATCAGGAGCAGGGCTGAGACCCAGGTACTTTCACATGGATGTGGGAGTAAATGAACCATTGAGCCAAATGTCTGCCCCCAGGGGGCTCTTGAGGGATCAATGTGTTCTGTTTTAACCTAGGAATTGGGCATGTTTTTCTTATTCTTTTAATTATACATTCATTTCACAAATGCTTCTGAATGCAGGACAGAGTTCACCATAAAATGGAAAAACTAGAGCAGTACTCAGGCTATAACTGTGAAACAACCAAAAAATTAAGAGAGAAGAGAGAGAGAGAGAGAGGGAAAAAAAAAAAAGTGACCCGTACGGACACGAGCTTCTCTCTCTTAGCTCACCTCTCAAAGGTGAGCAAGACAAAGAGCAGGAGCCATTTTGGAATACGTCATAAGCAGGGCGACCTCGGGTCGGCACCAGCCCTGAGCCTAGCAGAAAAACCTGACTCTGGGTGGGAGGGGTGAAATAACAGGAGATTAGAACCTAATGAATGTGTGGTGCTAATGAACTGAGACTGTGAAAAAAGAGACGGTGGGGGAGAGAACTCACGGAAATCACGAATTCATGTGAGTACTCTCCAGAGACGCTACAGTTCAGTTGCCTTGGCAGCCCAGTGGGAGACTACAGGAGAATCTCAGCCCACACAAAGGGCCACAAAGATTCCTTCTCTGGTCCTTGGGAAAGAGCTTCCGAACTCTGGCTCCTGTGGGTATATTATTCGCCTGCTAACCACCCCCAATTCCATTCAGCTGTGTGGAATTACTTCCCTTTTGAACCAAAAAAAAAAAAAAAAAAAAGTAACAGAGATTTACCACGCCTAACCTGGGAGTGTCTCCTTTGACACACCCTCAACCCTGAGGAACCAAACAGAGCTCTCAGGCCACACCCATCTCAAGCCTCTAAGGCTCCATCAAAAGCAGACAGTCCACTTAATCTAGAGTCATAGTATAACAAGAAAAAAACAAACACCACAGTGAAGAAACCAATATGCTAAACAACAAACGCAAAAACCGAGGTAATAAGAACAAGGAAGACACTATGGCATCCCCAAATGAAAAAGACACCCCGATTCAAGATTACGAAGGTGATGAGATAGAAGAGATGCAAGAAGCAGATCTCAAAAAATTGATAAGAACACTAAGAAGTACTCAAAAACAAATTCTTGAACTACAGAAATCCTTAATGGACAAGGTAGAAAATCTCTCTCGTGAAAATGAAATATTAAGGAGAAATCAAGCTGAAATGAAACAACTAGTAGAACATGAAACTGTGATAGTGACGAGAAATCATAATGAAGTGAAGAATTCAATAGATCAAATGAAAAACACATTAGAGAGCCTTACAAACAGAATGGGTGAGGCAGAAGAGAGAATATCGGACTTAGAAGACAGAGCACAGGAAACTATACAGTCAAACCAAAGACAAGAAGAGGAAACTAGAAATCTAAAAAATATTGTTGGGAATCTACAGGATACTATTAAAAACCCAACATTCGAGTTCTAGGAGTTCCTGAAGGCATGGAGAGGGAGAAAGGATTAGAATGCCTTTTTAGTGAGATAATAGCAGAAAATTTCCCAGTTTTGGAGAAAGACAGAGACATCCTAGTACAGGAAGCTCATAGAACCCCTAGTAAACATGACCAAAAGAGGTCCTCACCACGACACGTTGTAATTAAACTCACCACAGTGAAACAGAAAGAAAAGATCCTAAAATGCACAAGAGAGAAACGTCAAATTACACTCAGAGGATCTCCAATTAGACTCACGGCAGACTTCTCATCAGAAACCCTACAAGCTAGAAGGGAATGGCGAGACATAGCCCAGGTACTTAGAGAGAAAAACTGCCAGCCCAGAATATTATATCCTGCCAAGCTCTCATTTGTGAATGAAGGTGAAATAAAGACCTTTCATAACAAACAAAAATTGAAAGAATTTGTTGCCACTCGTCCAGCCCTGCAAAAGATACTTAAAGATGTGTTACACACAGAAACACAGAAACACAGCCATCAACATGAAAGAAGATAAACGAAGGGAACCTCACAGCAAAAGATCGCAGGGAATTCAAAGCATACATGTGGATAAAGAAATTATGGGACATGTACTCTATAGAATACTATACAGCAGTCAAAAACAATGAAATCCGGTCATTTGCAATAAGATGGAGGAATCTGGAAAACATCATTCTGCGTGAATTAAGCTGTCCCAAAGGGACAAATATCATATGTTCTCCCTGATCGGTGACAACTAATTGAGCACCAAAGGGGAAACCTATTGAAGTGAAATGGACACTATGAGATACAGTAACTTGATCAGCTCTTGTGCTGACTGTTGTTGTACAATGTAATACTTTATCCATTTTAGTAATTTTTTTATTCTAGTAATATTGGTTGAACTCTGTAATTAACAAACAATTATTCTTAGGTGTTTAAATTTTAACTGAAAAGTGATCCCTGTGAAATATAAGAGTGGGAATAAGAGAGGGAGGAGATGTACAATTTGGGACATGCTCAATCGGAACTGCCCCAAATGATGGAGTTAGAAACAGGCCAGGGAATTCCAATACAATCCCATCAAGGTGGCATGTACCAAGGCCATCTCACTAGTCCAAGTGATCAATTTCAGCTCACAATTGATCACACTGATAGGTCTAAGAGTCAAAGGGATCACACAAACAAGACTAGTGTCTGCTAATACTAACTGATAGAATCAAAAAGGGAGAGAATGATCCAACATGGGAAGCGAGATACACAGCAGACTCATAGAATGGCAGATGTCCTAAATAGCACTCTGGCCTCAGAATCAGCCCTTAAAGCATTCAGATCTGGCTCAAGAGCCCATGAGAATATTCAAGGCGTGGAAAGCCAAGACACTCTGGAAAAAAAAGAAGACCTAAATGAAAGATCTCTGTGAGTGAGATCCCAGTGGAACGAATGGGGCCATCAAAGAAGGAGGTACCTTTCTCTGAAGGGAGGAGAGAACCTCCACTTTGACTATGACCCTGTCGGAATAAGATTGAAGTCAGCGAACCCTAAAGGCTTCCATAGCCTTGGCAACTCATGACTAGAGCCTAGGGAGATTACTGAGGCCATAAACAAGAGTGTCAAATTGTTAAATCAACTTCAGGAGTCACTGTGTACTTACGTCTCATGTGGGATCTGTCCTTAATGTGTTGTCCAATGTGAAGTAATGCTATAACTAGCACTGAAACAGTATTTTACACTTTGTGTTTCTGTGTGGGTGCAAACTGATGAAATCTTTACTTAGTATATACTGAATCAATCTTCTGTATATAGATAATTAAAAATGAAAAAAAAATCTTGGTGTTAAATTGGAAATTGCCTAGAAAATTAATCAATTTTTTAAAAAAATATATCATGTAGGATCTCTGTCCTAAATGTGCTATACATTGTGAATTAATACTATAACTAGTACTCCAACAGTATTTTTCACTTTGTGTTGCTATGTGAGGGCAAACTGTTGAAATCTTTACTTAATATATACTAAACTGATCTTCTGTATATAAAGAGAATTGAAAATGAATCTTGATGTGAAGCAAGGGGAGAGGGAGTGGGAAAGGGGAGGGTTGCGGGTGGGGGGGAAGTTATGGGGGGGGAGCCATTGTAATCTATAAGCTGTATTTTGGAAATTTATATTCTTTAAATAAAAGCGTTATAAAAAAAGAGAGAGAAAAAAAATAAAATTGAATTGGTATGGTTAAAAAAAAAAAACCCAACCATTATTTCCTCATTCTTAATTATATTTGATAGCAATTGCAATAAAATGTTTCCACTGAATAGTTCAGAAATTTTTGTGTCTTATATGGAACACAAAATGGTATTTTAGGATCTCTTCTGTATTAGTCTTAATATAGCAGCTTAAACAAAAACTTATTTTCTCTAAGCTCTGGAAGCTAGAAATCTGACATGAAGATTCCAGCACTGTGGTTTCTGCAGAATGACCTCTTCCTGGCTGGCAGGTGACCACCCTATGTCTCTCTGTGTGTAACTCTGCCTCTCAAGTAAATTAATTAATAAATCTTAAAAAAAAAAAAAAGAAAGAAAGAAAAGAAAAGCTCACTTCTCATACTTACGTTTCATTAGTTTCATTACAGATATGAACTACAAAATAGTAGTAAGTATTCAGGCTAGCACGTCATAAACCATAAGACAGTTGAATTCACATATAATGGCATGAGTTGATTTTAGGTAAATCATGTTATCCCTTTTCAATTTCTTCACCTGTCAATTACAAGCTAAATGAACTCTTGTGACCTAGTGTGGGAACCCAAACAATTTGAAATGTTTTTGTGAATGTATGCATACAAATGTGTTGATGTATTAATGAAATGCCTACAGAAAAATACTTCCTGATTTTTAGAAATACTGACAAACCTATCAATGGAAGAAAATTTTAAGAAATAAGTTGCAATCAACTAACCTTCTTCTGTTGCGTGCAGGTGTGTTGCATCGTTCCCCTGAGAAGTGATGTTGGCTTGGTCGAACTGAAGGGGGCTGCCTATTTGATGTCATCTCCCATGGTCGCATTGGTGGTGAGGGAGCTGGTGATGCTGATGTATAATCAAAGACTGAATGAGAGAGGCGCTGTCTCTTGGGACTTGGACTATCTTCACTCTGCCAATGCAATAAAATCAATCAAGAGATTAAGACCTTTTCAGGATTTCATATTACTGCACATGCTACGTGTTTAAATATATTTAGCCTAATAGAAATTTACACACACACACAATCCAAATTAAAAATCTTTTTTTTTTTTTTTAATTTTTGACAGGCAGAGTGGACAGAGAGAGAGAGAGACAGAGAGAAAGGTCTTCCTTTGCCGTTGGTTCACCCTCCAATGGCCGCTGCAGCCGGCGCACTGAGCTCATCCGATGGCAGGAACCAGGTGCCAGGTGCTTTTCCTGGTCTCCCATGGGGTGCAGGGCCCAAGCACTTGGGCCATCCTCCACTGCACTCCCGGGCCATAGCAGAGGGCTGGCCTGGAAGAAGGGCAACCGGGACAGAATCCGGTGCCCGAACCGGGACTAGAACCCGGTGTGCCGGCGCCACAAGGCGGAGGATTAGCCTGTTGAGCCACGGCGCCGGCCAAATTAAAAATCTTTCTTAAAAATGCTGGAAAGGGGTTAGGGGAAAGGAGATGTACAGGAGATAAATGAATCAAATGAAAAATTAATTACATTTTCAAAACTCATCATAAAATACATTAGGTAACAACACAGAGTAGTGCAATAACATTTTGTATAGTTCTTTGACACTTCCCAGTCCACCTGAGGAATTCCATAGCTTTCTGATCAGCTGTCAGTTACTCTTTTAGTATCAACTGTTGGATGAAATTTCATCTTAGAGGCAGGCCCTCCTCCTGTGTAGGCCCACAACTTGATTATAAAACATACTCATGATTATTCTTGTTGTTTAGGCCATTACTTTATATCTTCTTTAATAAGGGCTATATGTATGAAATGAGAGTTATTAAAAAAAAAAAAACAGATACAGAAACAGTAAACTGATGGAGAACATCAGTTCTTAACTAGCATGTCTCAGGTTGGGAGTACCCCTCAAGTTTTCAAGGATTCAGCTTGGCGTTCCTAAATGTAAACTTGACACGGATTACTTAATTGCCACTACTTACTCTCCAAGATTCTCCATCCAGCTCAATTTCCCAATTGAGTTTCACCAAAACTGTCAAAATTATCAATTAGCTGAACATCAGATAAGGCTTTAGTTATTTATTTATTTATTTGACAGAGTTATTAGACAGTGAGAGAGAGAGACAGAAAGAAAGGTCTCCCATCCATTGGTTCACCCCCCAAATGGCCGTTTACACCGATTGGAAGCCAGGAGCCAGGTGCTTCCTCCTGGTCTCCTACGTGGGTGCAGGGGCCTAAGCACTTGGGCCATCCTCCACTGCCCTCCCGGGCCACAGTAGAGAGCTGGACTGGAAGAGGAGCAACCGGCACTAGAACCTGGTGCCCATATGGGATGCTGGCGCCACAGGCGGAGGATTAACCAAGTGAGCCATGGCGCCAGCCCTGAGGCTCTGTTTTCTACTGGAGCTGCTCCTGTCTCTACTGCTAATACTCCTAAAAGTTCCCATTATTTGGGCATTAAAGCACTTTGTGGTTCAAAACAATTGAGACCTGCTGCTAACACAAAAATCAAAACATTAGCAAAAAGAACATATAGGGCTACATACTACATTGTTAGATTTTTTTTTTTTTTGACAGGCAGAGTGGACAGTGAGAGAGAGAGAGACAGACAGAAAGGTCTTCCTTTTGCCGTTGGTTCACCCTCCAGTGGCCGCCGCGGACGGCGCACTGCGGACGGCGCACCGCGCTCGTCCGATGGCAGGAGCCAGGAGCCAGGTGCTTTTCCTGGTCTCCCCATGGGGTGCAGGGCCCAAGCACCTGGGCCATCCTCCACTGCACTCCCGGGCCACAGCAGAGGGCTGGCCTGGAAGAGGGGCAACCAGGACAGAATCCGGCGCCCCGACCGGGACTAGAACCCGGTGTGCCGGCGCCGCAAGGCGGAGGATTAGCCTGTTGAGCCACGGCGCCGGCCTACATTGTTAGATTTTAAAGAGAAAAACACATAAAACAGAATTATTTTTCTTTAAACTGACAGAAATACAACAAATTGCTTAATAGTTCCACTTGATCATTCCAAAATTATTTACAAGAGGTATTTCAAAAACCATGTCATTTTCCTTTTATATTTAAGAAATATTATAATTCAGTTGTCATTATAATTACAATAGAAAATTGTTTTCAAAGCTATATACAAATATGGTATGCTTTTATAACTCTTGCTATCAACATACCAACCTTATTTTCTTCCTGGATTTAATGTTTTTTTGGTTTGTTTTTAAATTACACTTGGGGGTAGGCATTTTGCCCAGTATCCCATGGTATCTGTGCTGGATACAGAACTCATGTGGGAGACTCAGATTGCGTTCTCAGCTCCCAGCCTTGTCCCACTGAAGACAAATGGGGATTGAACCAGAAGCAGGGAGCTTTGTTTCTCAAATATATCTTTTTTTTTTTAAGATTTTATTTATTTATTTGAGAGGTAGAGTCACAGATAGTGAGAGGGAGAGACAGAGAGAAAGGTCTTCCCTCCGTTGGCCCCCTCCCTAAATAGCCATAACAGCTGGAGCAACACTGATCCGAAGCCAGGAGCCCTCTCCTGGTCCCCAACGCGGGTGTAGGGGCCCAAGCACCCAGGACATCCTCTACTGCCTTCCCAGGCCACAGCAGAGAGCTGGACCGGAAGAAGAGCAGCTGGGACTAGAACTGGTGCCCATATGGGATGCCGGCACCACAGGCAGAGGATTAACCCACTGTGCCATGGCATCGGCCCCTTACATATATCTTTAAAAACTTTTAAAAGTGGGGCCAGCATTGTGGCACAGTGGATTAAGGCATCACCTGTTATGCTGGCATCCCTTATGGGTGCCAATTTGAGTCCCAGCCACTCCACTTCTGATCCAGCCCCCTGCTAATGTTCCTGAGAAGATAGCCTGAGGGCTTGGGTCCCTGTCATCCACATGGGAGATCCAGATGGAATTCCTGATTCCTAGCTTTGTCCTGTTTCAGCTCTGTAAGCTGCAGCCACTTGGGGGGTGAACCAAGTGGATGGAAGATCTCTCTCTCTCTCTCTCCCCGTAACTCTTTCGAATAAACAACTTAAAAAAAAATCTTTTTAATTTAGTACACTTATTCTTATCCCTTGATTTTAATAAGCAAATCAGTCAATAATCATAGAAATTTAGACATTCTGAATAGCAAAATTATACAGAACCACCAAAACTGACAAACTCATACATGAACTCTACATAAACACTAGAAACAGGCTACCCCTACAGCTGGTAACAAACAGTAAACAATATTCCTAAACATATTTATTGCTTCTGATCTAGAAATGGGGTAGGACTCTGAAGCAGGGGTTAGGACGCTGCTTGGAAAGCCCATATCCCATAGTTGAGTACCCAGGTTCGAGTTCCAGCTCCACTGCTAATACGCACTCTGGGAGCCAGTAAGCAAGATGATGGCTCAAGTGCTTACACGGAAGACCTGAGTTCCAGGCTCCAGGCTTCAGCTATTGTGGGCATTCTGGAGAGTGAACCAGTAGAGATATAAGATCTCTAACTTGCAAATTAATTTCTTTCAATTTTTCAATTAACCTAGGATGTGGCTGGCATTATAGTTACAAAACAGAACACAACAATTATAATTTGATAAAGTAACACCAAAAACCTGGGTTGTAAAAAAAAAAAATCACAGACTAAATGTGAAAATCCTAACAAAAAGATACAGAAATAATGTATTAACAAAACATACTTTCTAAATGTACGGCTGAACTCAGGAAAACTGGGAAACTAGCAAGGACCCCAAAACATGGAGGAATACTGAAAACCAGGCTTGTTTTTAGTTTTAGATTCTCTCTGAAGGAACAAAAGTAAGTCCTATCACTGAGGGCACCCCCCCCCATGCAGTCAAAATTTCCTTAACAGTATACATACAAAGAAGGGAAGACCAGAAAAAGTCATCCCAATGGCACAGAGTTAACAAGGAAAATGTTGCAACTTTGAATAGAGAAGGAACTTCTTCCAGGAGGATTCAAACCCAAGATCGCTCTTCACATCAAGTTTTAGATTAAAATTTTGTCCACAAAGCTGTATGTTCATAAACTAATATAAAAACTCACTCAGAACCATACAACCTCTAGGACTCTTGACAGAAATAAATGCAAAGTCAAATATGAAGGGGTAATCCAAAACACAGGCCAGCTGTTCTCAAACTTTTGCAAGCCTCAACAGCAGAATGCTGGTCTTCCCCTCAATCTCTAATTCAGAAAGTCTGGACAGAGGCCCGCAAACCAGCATTTCTAATATGATTCCAGCCCATGCTTGATGTTGCTTAGCCAGTACCAAATTTTGAGAACCAATGAACCAAGAGATAAGGAACTGTTAGCATAAGTTCCTAAAGATAAATGACCACAAAAGAAAACTTTATGCTTTGGGTTCTCTAGGGGAGAAACTCCTTATTTTTCTTGTTGATTGTGCGCCAGCAGGCTGACGTCAAAATATCAGACGATAAAAACCTCCAAGTCCTATTTCTACTGGTAAAGGACATTACGCAGATACTGCAGTATAGAATACTGGCACAGACTTAGGGATCAAGAGAGCCAAGGTGTGCTGGGGTTACAAAGGGAGGGAAGCAGGGATGTTTAACACTTATCATTAAGACTCTGATAAAATGGTTTAAAGATTACACTTCTATTAACACCAAACCACTGTGCAACCAAAACATCATTAGAAGTGAAAACAACCCTGGAGACTGGCCTGAGTGTTCTCCATGATTTCACCAAAGCAAGTCAGAAGTCATTATATGCTATAGAAAAAAACTTATTTAATACTTGTAATCTATCTCAGGTATATGAGTATATCAGGAAATTCTGGAGGTAATGGGAGATGCTGTACTGATAAATTTTGCCCAAAACAGAAGCAAGTTCCAAGTCCTATTAAAATGATGACTAATACACATCTGACTTCACCATGAGTGAGCCCCAAGGAGTTACTTCACCAAGAAGCAAGGGGGTAAACAGAGAAGGAATGTGGTATCCACACCCCTGCCCCTGCAACCTGGTTCTCTATCATCAAAAAGGACAGACAACTCTTTCCCTTAGACTTGCTAGTAAAGAATAATCAAAACAGGTTTTTTATTTATTTATATTTTTGGTAGGGAAAAATATAAGCAGGGAAAAGCAGAAAATCAGTAATTTTATATTTGGGGATCATACAATATAAATCACAAAATGATCTGTATACATTACCTCATTTAATTCTCCACAAGCTCAAATCTTTAAACCATTCTCACATATATGTAAAATGTCTCCCTTAGTGAAATTGAACCGACTGTTCAATATACTACTCTTGAACTACGTATGCAGTGTACACAGTCTTTGTCTTACATGACTTTCAATTTTTGATGTACACAGCTCTACACATGATCGTAGCCAAAAGGCTGAGAAGCAATGTAACAGCGCTAACAGACCTGGGCTCAAAAAGATTTCAGGATAAATCCAATTTCTCCACCAGACAAAGCAAACATCCTCTTGGAATGTTACTTTATTTGTAGAGATGAGGGAAAAGAGGCCTTGTATGATGTGTTTTCAACAGCTACCAATAAGCAAGCAAAAGCAACCAGAATTTTGCTTTTTGCCATGGTGTAAGTTGGTGCTTTTCCCCATGAAAACCCAAAGAAAATAAGTCCTCTGTGCAGTGAGTACCTGGAATAGGATTCCAGTGTGTAATTTAAAATTGCAATCCCTCCATAATGATTAGGATCTAATACTGTGTCAAAATACTTTGTGACTATCACAGGATATAACTGCTAATCCACAGGAACACATAAGCTGCCTCCATAATCTAGAAAAGCCCACATGGCTGTCTCTGAATAACACATTAGTGATGTATATGGTCTAGACTTTTCCCAATTTTTAATTGCACCAAACATCACCGGTTCATAAAAAGTTAACTTGGTGATATAACAGTTTTCAACCACTATATTTAATTCCAGCACTAATACTAGATTTTTTACTCAAGTACTCATAACTATAATAATTTTTTATTTTTAATTTTTATTTATTTTTTTAAATTTTTTGACAGGCAGAGTGGACAGTGAGAGAGAGAGACAGAGAGAAAGGTCTTCCTTTGCCGTTGGTTCACCCTCCAATGGCTGCCGCGGACAGCGCACTGCGGCCGGTGCACCGATGGCAGGAGCCAGGTGCTAGGTGCTTTTTCCTGGTCTCCCATGGGGTGCAGGGCCCAAGCACTTGGGCCATCCTCCACTGCACTCCTGGGCCACAGCAGAGGGCTGGCTTGGAAGAGGGGCAACCGGGACAGAATCCGGTGCCCCGACCGGGACTAAAACCCGGTGTGCCAGCGCTGCAAGGCGGAGGATTAGCCTGTTGAGCCATGGCGCCGGCCAACTATAATAATTTTAACCTATAAAAAAAGATGTCTACACTGATCAATTAAAATTTTTAAATTTGAGGCACAGACTTGAAACCATTAAAAATAGAAGCCGGCGCCGTGGCTCAACAGGCTAATCCTCCGCCTTGCGGCGCCGGCACACCGGGTTCTAGTCCCGGTCAGGGCGCCGGATTCTGTCCCAGTTGCCCCTCTTCCAGGCCAGCCCTCTGCTGTGGCCCGGGAGTGCAGTGGAGGATGGCCCAGGTGCTTGGGCCCTGCACCCCATGGGGAGACCAGGAAAAGCACCTGGCACCTGGCTCCTGCCATCGGAGGAGCGCGGTGCGCCAGCCGCAGCGCGCCGTCCGCGGCGGCCATTGGAGGGTGAACCAACGGCAAAAGGAAGGCCTTTCTGTCTGTCTCTTTCTCTCTCACTGTCCACTCTGCCTGTCAAAAAAAAAAAAAAAAAAATAGAGAATCACAGAATCATTAAATTATCAACTAAATGTGTATTAGGCAACAAATGCAATGGTCAGCAGCATTACAGTAATCATAAAAAAGTTTACCCAAATGTCAATCAAAAAGAGGATAAAAAAGAGTTTATATGCTCAAATACTGGAATATTAAAGCAGCAAAATGAATCAAGCAAAGAGGGACATACATTAAAATGGATGAATCTCAAAAGTACACAAAGTATACCACTTACAGTAAGTTCAGAAACAAGCAAAATAGAACAGTACAGCATCCATGCATCCAAGAATATCCTCTGTGGTAAAACCATACAAAAAAGCAAAAAGATACTAATCACAGATGTTCACCTGAGGCATAGGTATGGCAACAGTAGACACTGTATGGAGAGTCTTATGGAAGCTTCATAAGTATCACTAATGGCTAATTTCTTAAACTGGACGGTGATTTATCGTATGTATCTGCTCTATACTTTGTAACTTGGATATATGAAATACTTCATAATTTAAAGAGTCTAAATAAATCTTAAAAAAGTCATAAACCACCAGCGCTGAGGCTCACTAGGCTAATCCTCCGTCTTGCGGCGCCGGCACACCGGGTTCTAGTCCCGGTCGGGGCGCCGGATTCTGTCCCGGCTGCCCCTCTTCCAGGCCAGCTCTCTGCTGTGGCCTGGGAGTGCAGTGGAGGATGGCCCAAGTGCTTGGGCCCTGCACCCCATGGGAGACCAGGAAAAAGCACCTAGCACCTGGCTCCTGCCATCGGATCAGTGCGGTGCGCCGGCCGCAGCGCGCCGTCCGCGGCGGCCACTGGAGGGTGAACCAACGGCAAAGGAAGACCTTTCTCTCTGTCTCTCTCACTGTCCACTCTGCCTGTCAAAAAAAAAAAAAAAAAAAAAGTCATAAACCACGCAAAATGTGAAAGACAATTTTTTGCAACTAAAAATCTGGACTAGTAGTTGTACAGCAAAAATCTAAAAAAGCAGGATCAAAGTATTGTTCTTAATAAACAAGGATAGTGATAAATAATGGAGGTGACTAACATACACACACAATAAGAAAAGCTTAAAAAAAAAAAAAAAAGGATGAGCTTTACATTCAAAAACTGGTAGTCAGAAAAAATATAAGGGCTCAGGAGAGTACCAGCACTTCCCTTGTTTGCCATGACCACTCTAATTACTAGGCACACACCCAACCCCATTCTTGGAGTGAGGGGAAAAAAACTATTTCCTTACCCCTAGAGAAGGCTGTGGGGAAGTCATGTCCTCAGAAAAGAGAAGAGTTTTATCTAAGATAACGAAGTAGAAAGGGTGCCTTAAGAAAAAAAAAAAAAAAAAGGAAGAGGCAGGTAAGGCTGTTTAAAGTGAATATTTTGAAGTAAAGGCAAAGTAGAGAGGTGAGAGGTGGGTACTTGGAGGAAAGCCAAGAAAAAGAAAGCTAAGGCTTTGAGGGAGTAACTTTTGTAAGGACAGGAGATGGCTGGATAAGTTACCACATGAAAAGGAAAGCATAACTGGAACAAAGAAATTACACCCAATTTTATTATCAGAATTAGTTCCAAACATCAATTATTTGCTTCACAGAGAACAGTGGCAGGATAGTTGCTGAGTAAAGAAAACCTCTGGTCTCCCTTAGGAGCAAAATATACTAAAGGTCTTGGTTTAATTTAAAGGAAAGAATTAAGACTGCAAATACAAATTTAACACCTTTCACTTTCTGCAACACCTGAAGGCAACTGGCTCTATCAGAATTTTATTTTCAAAACAGCTGTTTAAATTTATTGCATTTGGCAACTGTTCTCTAAGTTTAAATTAAATGTTGAGTTAATGTCTGAAGAATCAAAGGGAATCTAGAGAACACACAAAGTGTCCAAAAAAATGTTTACTGGTGCCAGCAGTAAAGGTATGGAGTCAACCGTTTACTTATCTATCAGTTATCTAAATATCAAGCTACTTTATCTATAATCAAAAATGGTAATCAGTGTTATTTAATTCAATACTGATATCTATGCCTCAACACATACTTCACTATGTTTACACTATACCTGTTGATGCATCTAAAGATAGTATGATACAGTAGATAGGATACAGCTTCAGTTGGATTTTGGTCCCTGCTCTGCCAATAATAACTGGATGTGAATGGGCATCTCAGTGAGATTTTCCGAGCCTATTTCCTTACCTAGAAATAACAACCATACCTAGGTTTATTCTCCGAATTTAAAAACAGAGGCCAGCACTGTGCTACAGCTGGTTAAGCTGCTGCTTGTGATACCTGCATCCCATACTGAAGTGCCATTTTGGAGTCCTGGCTGCTTTTTATTATTATTATTATTATTTAATTTATTTGAAAAGTAGAGTTAGAGAGAGGCAGGGGCACAGAAAGAGAGAGCAAGCTTCCATTCGTTGGTTTACTACACAAACAGCCGCAACAGCCAGAGCCGGGCCAATCCAAAGCCAGGCCAATCCAAAGCCAGGAACCAGAAGCTTCTTCCAGGTCTCCCACATGAGTGCAGGGGCCTAAGGACTTGGGCCATATTCCGCTGCTTTCTCAGGCCACAGCAGAGAGCTGGATCGGAAGTGGAACAGCCAGGTCTCAAACTGGCACCCATATGGGATGCCAGCACTGCAACTGGTAGCTTTACCCACTACACCACAGCGCTGGCACTGCTCCATTTCTGATGCAGTTTTCTATCAGCCTAGGAAGCCAGCAGAAGATAGCGTATAAGTACCTGGGTGTCTGGCACTCATGGGAGACCAAGCATAGCTCCTGGCTCCTGGCTTTGGCCTAACACAGACCCAGCTGTCATGGCCATTTGGAGAGTGAATCTGAGAATGGAAGAATTCTCCCTGTCACTATTTCAATAAATAAATCTTTTTAAAAAATCAAAATAAAAGGAATTAATGCATGGGAAATAGAGAACTTAGCACAAATTTCAAAAAGGAATACCTGTCAGATTGAATAATCCTGGATCATTTACATGGCTTGTTCCCAGAAATTTCCTATCTCCAACTTAAAATGTGTCACAAGCATTTTTTTTTTTCCAAACTAGTTCCAGCTCCCAACCTGTCACCCCTACACAGAAAAAAAAAAAGGAACTGTCTCTACCCTCAAGTCCCAGCCTTGGTTAGCAATGATCAGGTACATACATGTATAAATAAATGACTTGGCCCCCTAAGCCCACCACAGAGAAGCAGTTATGCCATTTGGTTTCTTTTCTGTTAATAGTGTCATCCAGTACCAAAACAAGCTTCCCTAGGAATATGCACTGAAAGTCTAGTAGCCCATGATTTACGTGAGCAGATCGCAGGAATATTAATAGCCTAATAATGGTTTAAGTCATTTATACCTAATTTTCTTGTTCTGTATTTTTAAAAGCATTTAAATCATGGGGTCAGCATTGTGGTGTAGTGGGTAAAGCGGCTGCCTGCAACACCAGCATCCCATATGGGCCCTGATTCCAATCCAGGCTGCTCCACTTCCAATCTAGGTCCCTGCTAATGTGCCTGGGGAAAGCAGTGGAGGATGGCCCAAGTACCTGGGCCCCTGCCACCCATGTGGGAGACCCAGATGAAGCTCCTGGCTCTAGGCTTTGGCCAACTGCTGGCTGTTGCGGCCATCTGGAGATGGAAGATCTCACTCTCTGTAACTTTCAAATAAACCAATCTTCAAAAAAAATTTCAAATCACATTTTAACCAAAGGAACGAACCGAAAGTCATAAAAGGCAAAGTAACCATGTTCTCTCTCAGAAATACACATTATAAAATTCTGGGCACTAAGTAAATAAGCAAGGATGACTTTTAAAAATCTTATGTTTCCATTTTTCCTTTCCTTCACAAATTCACATATTCTATGACATTTTCTACTTTCCTATAGAACTTGGATTATTAAGACAAATGATTAAGACCAAAAAGGTCAAACAATAAGAACATTATTAACTGGTCAAATAATTAACAGTAGCTCAAGAGAAGACAAATATTCTTCAGAAAAGCTGGCTGGAAAAGTTACATTAAAGAAATCCTCTAAGAAGAACTTATTCCTACACATAACAGAAAATAAGAAGATACTGAGTATTTGTTGCAAGCTTTCCTAGAATCTATCTGTGGCTTTCAGCCCTACGTAGGGAAAGGGAAATATATAAGAACCTGGAAGAAAGCTTTGAAGTGAGCATCCTCTTGAACGGTAGTGTTCTGATCACTTGGGAGGAGAGGGAACAGGCTCTGAAGTCTCACCCTTTCACAAATCACCTTGTTAGGATGGCCAGGTAGAGGTGCTGAATTGGCCCCGGGAGATATCTGGGAAAAAGAGGGAGAAGAAAAGGATAGTTCATGGCTAGCTGCACCAATGTGGAGAATCATGCCTATGATGGATAGTTGGGTTTCCTAGATATTTGGTGATTTTGCTAGCTGAGACTGGAAAGAAAGTAAACAATAATTTTAAACATCAAAACATAAGAATGGCAAAGGCTGCCTCTGGCAATGGATCGATCTGTTATAAAAATCTTGTTAAACAAATCAGCACAGCTCAAGAACACCAAGTCCTCCCTATTCCCCAAAAACATCTACTGCCAGTTTTCCTATAGGTGTTTATTCTAAAATCCTAAAGGACTTCACATTAAGAAAACTCAAGGTAAAATCATGTGTGTCAGACACAGAATGATGAGTGTTTACCTGGACTAAGATTAATATGTTCCCTTATTCTATTTTTCAGTTAACCTTCCAAATGATTATGCAAAAAAAGATGAGAGACTTAACAATATCTGTAGTAAAATTTCTGTAACTATCATACATGTGACTGTACACCATATGATATAACTTTTGTTTGACCATGGAGATCTGAGCTCTAATCAACACAAGCTGGCAACTGTCCTAAAGAATAAAGGACAAAATCTTAAATCCGAAAGTAAACGATTGCATGCTTTAAATGCTTGTGTTGATTGTCACTTAATCCCCTTAAACAAATATGTAAATATACTTAATTTTTGGCACTTAATAAATCATGAACATCACTGTGTTGTGACAGTGAATCCTCTTGGAAATTGAAGCTTCAGAATCAGCTTGTCCCTACACTAAAAATCATATACTTGAATACTATCTTGTTTTAAATGTTCCACTGCACATTCATTTATTCAATCTTAACATCTAAGTGTAAATTCAATGGTAGGCATTAAAGCAAAAAGAAAAGGCATGGTTTCCCGCCTTCAAGAAGTACATGTTGGGGCCTGCACTGTGGTATAGTTGGTAAAGCTGCCAGCTGCAGTGCTGGCATCCCTTATGGGTGCCAGGTAGAGACCTGGCTGCTTCACTTCTGATCCAGCTCTCTACTATGGACTGGGAAAGCAGAAGATGATGCAAGCACTTAGACCCCTGCACCCACGTGGGAGACCCAGAAGAGGCTCCTGGCTTTGGATTGACCCAGATCTGGCTGTTGCAGCCATTTGGAGAATGAAGCAGGGGAGAGAACTCATACTCTCTCATTCTCTCTGCCTCTCTGGAACTCTGCCTTTCAAATAAATAAATCATCTTTTCTTTTCTTTTTAAAGGAAGTATATGCTATTAAAAAGTCACCATACAATATAAATACTTTCATAGAGTAGATACTAGATGCTGTGGAAACGTTAACTGTCAAAAGACAGACAACAGGCCGGCGCCGCGGCTCAATAGGCTAATCCTCTGCCTTGCGGCCCCGGCACACCGGGTTCTAGTCCCGGTCGGGGCGACGGATTCTTTCCCGGCTGCCCCTCCTCAGGCCAGCTCTCTGCTGTGGCCCGGGAAGGCAGTGGAGGATGGCCCAAGTCCTTGGGCCCTGCACCCCATGGGAGACCAGGAGAAGCACCTGGCTCCTGGCTTCGGATCAGTGCGGTGCGCCAGCCACAGCGGCCTTTGGAGGGTGAACCAACGGCAAAGGAAGACCTTTCTCTCTCTCTCACTGTCCACTCTGCCTGTCTAAAACTAAAAAGAAAAAAAAACAGTGTAGACAAGAAACAACAGAATGTTTAGTGTAACTGGACAGAAAGGAAACTGCCAGAGAGGAAGGCAGAACACATCATGAAGTTGAATGTTAACTGTGTTTATAGCCATGCTGAAGTAACTTTCCTAAGCCCTTTATGATTTTTTGTTACTGGTTTTTCATGAGCTTGGTAAATAGCTAACCATGCTATTGGTAAAAGTACCTCCCCAAAGACCCTCCTAGGAATAAAAAGCAAAGCACTTTAGGATTCACCAGTATGCTATATAAAATGTTTTTATCTCTCTACTGCAAATAAGTGTGCGCTAATATTCTTTACTATGGAAGAAGTATGCACTGCTGAATCAAGGAATATTTACTGAATGTCTCCTACAAGACAAAGTTATGTGAGTAAAACCAGAAAAAACATGGACTCCGTCCCTGAGCTGCAACATAATATTCAAATGCTGTCAAACAAACAAAAAATCATACACAAGAGCCTGACTCTTTCTGAGGGTAAGAATAAGACAAGATTTCCTAGAAACAGCTGTAGATCACATTCCTGATTCAACTCAAACTAAGGAGTGTTTATTGTTTTTTAAAGCAATTCTCTCTCAAAATGGTCTGTGTTCCTGTATGTAGATTCAATAATCTTTCTGCAATCCTCTTACATTTTTAATTTACACAGTAAGTAACCTTTGTAGAGTGGTTTAAAAAGGCCATCTGTCTCCAACTACATAATGCCCAAAGCAGTCTTACAAATCAGCAGTACAAGTAGGTGGTTGGAAGAAAAATCAAAGGGTAAATGTTTCCTCTCCTTCAGTCTTTGTTCCTTTGAAAATATAAAATTTTGGTCATAAATAAATTAAAACCTGACAACCCTAGCCCCTGTGGTCAGAAGTTAATCAATTTCTAGCATATACTCTCCTACCCACAAAAGGACCAAAAAAGAGTTTCTTTTGGCCAGCACTCCATTTGTTTATAAAAAGAGAAGAAAAATCAGACAATGGTAAAAAGCTAAGTCTTGTAGTTAAAAAAAGTCTGGGACTAAACAGTAGATGGGCTTTATCAAAATCAGGTATATTCTCACTGGGTGACATAAAAATCACACACATTTGGGAGATGAAGTAGTGGGGGAAGGCAGACTACCTACCTAACATGTTCCCCAGGGTTTCCTCCTCTAGTATACATCTGCCATACAAGCCCTCCCTTGTAGGTGGAGCACTGTGAATATGATGGGCTTCATTCCCATGATGAAATCACAAACAGGCTGATTTTAAGTTGATCAAGATGGAGGTTGTCATGAGTAGGACTGACTCATTCAGAAAAGGATCCTAGAGGAGAAGCCATCCTTCCTGAAGATATCCTGCCAACCCTTGAGACAAAACTGCTGCACTGTCAGAAGACATAGCCATGCCTTAGAGTCCTGAGAGTAGTCTCCAGTTGGCAGTTACCAAGAAAACAAGGGGCCTCAATAATCACATTCTAGCTCCTCATTGTAATCTTAAGAAACACAATTTATCAACAACCAGTGAACATGGACGAGGACACACCCAGTCTTATTAAATCACAGCTATAACTACCTAAGATTCTTATCAGAGTGACCAGCTGTTAGCCTATAGCAGGATGCCTGATTCAAGGAAACTGAGAAAATACATTTGTGTTTTAAGTAAATTCACATGTGGTCACTTGTTACACACAACAGAAAAAAAAAACATATATGTTTTTAACCAGAATAACAATTACTGCACCACATACAAGGAAAGTTTCTTCTCCAGAATTCTGACTTCTAACTTGATTATGAAACAAAACTAGGACTGGCATTGGGGATATAACAGGTTAAACCACCACCCACAATGCTGGCATCCCATGTGGGCTGCTCTGCTTCTGATCCAGCCCCCTTTTAATATGCCTGGGAAAACAGCAGAAGGTGGTCCAAGTTCTTGGGCCCCTGCACCCATGTGAGAGACTCAGATGAAGCTCCTGGCTCCCAGCTTCAGCCTAGCAAGTGGGGCCACCTGGGGAGTGAACCAGTGAAGATCTTTCTCCCTCTCTCTCGAACTGTGCCTTTCAAATAGTATCTTTTAAAAAATAAAAGCCAAGACTTTTTATTTAAGCATTTACAGCAGTTTTTAACATCTCAATCTGGTAATAGCTAATTTTGTGCCAGGAACCAAACTGGGCTCTCTGATTGTTAAACATCTCACATCAGGTTTAACTGACTTTCTTAAAGTCACATAGCTTAGAAATATCAAAATCAGGGGGCCAGCATTGTGTGCAGCAGGTAAAGCCACCACCTGCAACCCTGGCATCCCTATGCGCACCAGGCACCAGTTCATTTAATGGCCTAGGAAAAGCAGTGGAAGATGGCTCAAGTGCTACCCATGTGGGAGACCCCAAACAAGCTCCTGGTTCCTGGCTTCAGCCTGACCCTGCCCTGGCCACTGCAGCCATCTGGGGGAGTGAATCAGAGGATGGAGTATCTCTTTCTGTCTCTGCTTCTGACTTTCAAATAAATGTAAATAAATAAGATAGAAAGAAAAGCCAAAAATCATATTTGAGCCTGAGTCTATTGGACTACAAGGTTCATATTCAACCCACAAAACAAATACCTGGGTTCAATACCCAGCTCTGGATTCCAGCTTCCTGCTAATGCAGACCCTGGGAGGCTGGGGGGTTATTCACATGACTGAGTTATTACCACTTATACAGAAGAATGGCTTGAGTAGTTAGCTCCTGGCTTGGGTAACATTTACTGCTTCAGTGAAGTTGTGGGCATGTGGGAGAGTGAACCAGTAGGATAGGAGTCTTGTCTCTATCTTCTCTCAAATAATAATAAAGTAACATTCTACTTTATAATCTAATTTGATTAATAATTAACTATTCCACAAGATCTATTTTTAAATATCTAAAATAGCTTTAAATAATCAACTTATTTCTTCATAAAATGTTTTAGGTATTACTTTTTACTAATTCTCCCTCAGTTACAATCACTAAGTAAGGATAACTAAGGTTACACTACACCTGAAAATTGATACAACCTTACATTTTTTTTTATCTAGTGCATAGTATAAAGATTTGGTAACTTCAGCCTTCTCTCAGGATACAAACTATATTTGAAAAATTAAAAAAAAAATTCATGGAAATGCTGAGACAGAATTAAATCTGCAACTCCCAGAACTTCTCATTTTTAATGCTTATTTGCATATAGCTTATGATTAATCCACCCAGCAAAAATAAAAACAATAGCCTCACAAGACTAAAGTTTTCAGCAAACAGTTTAATCTTTTAAGTACCAATATCACTTCTTTTTTTAATGTGCCTTCCCTTGGTTTTGATAACCATAAAATAACCAACAATTTAACCTTCCTTGGAAACTGTAGTAACCATTACCTGTTACTGTGTTAAAAGTAATAGGGGGCTTAGGACAAGACATTGTTCAGAACTTGTTTCCTCTAAAATTGCTTCTGATGATAGTTTCCTTCTTCATTCATTTACATTTCTCTGAGAAGGCAAAGGCCTTTTTAGGCCTGAATTAAATAAAGTACTTTCTATAAAATAAATTGTTCAAAGGCCCAAACAGCCCATTAAAAAAAAAAGTGTTCACTATTACTAGCAGCACACTGACTGATCAAAAGCATCCACATCATAGCCAAATATAAAAGAGGAAAAACAAAAACCAGATGAGTTGAAACCTCCAGGAAGTTCCTCCTTCTCTAGATCCAACTCTGGGAAACTATAAAATGAAGAGGTCAAATCCAAATAACCTACAAGTACAAACATTCTGAAAATATTCTCACAGCTTCCATAATGGCAAATATTACTCTCTTGGAAAGTAATCAGGGCCGGCGCCGCGGCTCAATAGGCTAATCCTCCACCTTGCGGCGCTGGCACACCGGGTTCTAGTCCCGGTTGGGGTGCCGGATTCTGTCCCAGTTGCCCCTCTTCCAGGCCAGCTCTCTGCTGTGGCCAGGGAGTGCAGTGGAGGATGGCTCAAGTGCTTGGGCCCTGCAACCCATGGGAGACCAGGAGAAGCACCTGGCTCCTGCCTTCAGATCAGCACAGCGCGCTGGCTGCGGCGGCCATTGGAAGGTGAACCAACAGCAAAAGAAGACCTTTCTATCTGTCTCTCTCACTGTCCACTCTGCCTGTCAAAAAAAAAAAAAAGTAATCAGATCGTATTAAATTTATTTAAATGCTATGATTAAAATTGGAGCTAAATAAACATAACTTCAAACTTGAGATAAAAGTTATTTTAGAAGATTTGGAAGAAAAAACTAAGAATTCCCTCTAAAAACCACAGGGATTGGGGCCAGTGTTGTGGGGTGGCAGGTTAAGCTGCCATCTGCAAAGTCAGCATCCCAATGGGCGCCATTTCACATCCTGGTTGCTCAACTCTGACCTAGCTTTTGCTAATGGCCTGGGGAAGCACAAAGGAAGATGGTAAATGCTTGGGTCCCTGCCACCCACATGGGAGGCCCAGATGAAGCTCTTGCCTTCAGTCTGGCTCAGCCCTGGCCACTGTGGCCATTTGGGGAGTGAACCAGCAGATGGAAGATCTCTGTCTCTCCTACTCTGTAACTCTTATCTTTCAAATAAATAAATCTCCCCCCACCACTCCTGCCCCTGGCAAAGACTACAAGGTAGCCAATCTATGAAACACCGATTGTGCACTCAAGGAAGCACATATAAGTTCTGATCAGTGCAGGGGAAGAGATGATTCACTCACCCACAGATCACTGAACCCACTAATGAGGCAGGAATAATCAAGAAATACTGATGGCACTACGCTCCTTGCTGGTGCCCTCTCCATCCCCAGCCCCCTAAGATTAGGACTTCTCTATCACTGAACCAAAGACAAATCTGTTTCCTTGGTTTTCATGCCTTACAAGCAAAGTTCTCTGAATTTTGCAAGTGTAGAGCAGGGAAGAGGCTCTTAGAAAAAGGAATACGATTGTGGCCTTTAAAGCCATGCAACATGCAGACCTGAATGGACACGATGATCTTTTGGTGATGGAAGAAATGTTCTAAAATTGTGATTGTGGTGAGAGCTGCACAACCCTATAATAAAAATCACTGAATTGAGCCAATGAGTGAATCCCATGGTATATAAATTGTCAACTTGATAACGCTGCTTTAATTAAAAAAAAAAAAAAAGCTTTGGTCAACTTTTAGTATGTTAATGAAAGAGGGGGGTGGATCAAGAACCTGTTCCTGGAAAGCTGAGGTCCAAACAGTGGACAGTGCTGACAGGCCAAGACTTACTGTCTTTTGAGGTACAAAACAAGTATCTAACTCTTCTCAAAGTTTCAACAATCACACAGAGATGGCACAGGGAAAACTGTGAAAGCTAATAAATGACAAAAGTTTATTACTTTTACATAACTATCATAATGCATTTCTCTCAACTTTAACTTTTGAAAAGCTAATAGGCAGTAGTATTAGCAGGGGACCACTACTATATAGCACTGGAACAATCATTTTTCAAAAACCAAATTAAAGCAAGCAACAAATTGAACCCCTGTCTTCCTGGGAGCACAGGAGAATCCACGTTGGTGAAAACAACCTAAGGTGTCCCACTTCCTTTTCCCAGTACACAGTCCCATAAATTAACAGCAAGGAAGGAGGAAGTGAGACACATGCAATTAGCAAACTCCTATATTCAACGCATGAACTGAGAAGGAAGATGGGAGTAAATTAAGGAAAACAAGAGTTACACATTTTTAACTATTTTTTCTTTCCTTCCCTACCAGATTTTCTTTCCTCAAAGAGGTGTGTCTAAAATCATTATACTTAGGCTGGTAAACTCTAAAGAACTACAAGGATTTGAATTATCTCTAGACCATGACCAGCCCAAATCAATACTCATATAAAATAGCAAGATTCACAAGAGTTGAACCGAGATGAGCTTTTTGTGATTTTGATCATCTTATTACACTGCAATCATAATGTGAACACAATGAGAAATAGCCCTTGCACTCAAAAAGATTTGGTCTAGAAAGGGACAATTACCAGGAACTAAATGAGGACAATAGGACCCCAAAGGTGAACGTGAGGATGTGTTTATTTAGATCCTTTAAAAAGGAACATGAAAAGATTTGAGTTGAGACTATATATATGACCTCTCTTCTTCATCTGTTTAGTCCAAATTTCTCTCCTGTTAGTTAATTTACTATACTGAGTTCAAGCTTTTGCTTTATCTCCTCTAAATAAACAATGTCATATTACATACTTAACATCTGCCAACGAATGCACTGGATAAAAACTATATGGCTCAAGCAAGTTTACAATCTGTCTGCTCTGTTTGGAGAAAAAGCAAGCTATGGTAACCAGTGTAGGAGCAAAACTTGTCTAAGTGCTTAACAGAAAACAACCAAAAATCCAGCAAGTAGCCTTCAGATATTATGTAGCAATCAAGAGTAATCAAGTTCCACATCTCCAGCAAAATGAATTACAAAAGGTAGTGGTCCAAGTAAAACTAGGAATAGCACAAAATGTACAAAACCAGAAGGAATAAACTAGAAGTGAAAGACCCAAAATAGTCTTGACCAATCCTTGAGTATTGATCAAGAACCTAATTAACAACTATTCTAATCTAAGGATTTCTCACCCATACTTCCCACTCACAGCCTCAGAAAGTGAAAAACAAGCAGTCTACTGGTGTAAGGTAACTAAAGCCTCATCCAATGCGGCTGGCAGAGACATGATGCTAACACATTCAGTTGTGTCTCACTATGCCAGCCTCTTTACTCTTGGTTCAAAATCAGGTGGCTCTAATAGAGACATTTCTAGTTATACAGAAACAGAGGATGAGCATATATAAATCCCAACAAGTGTAGAAACACAAACTATCTTCTAGAAGCTGTCAGAGGTGGAGAGACCACAGCGAAGGCTTAAGTTCATCTCTTTCTATACTTTACACATGGGGACCTGAAGCCCTTAGGGCTAGTCTGGCCCAGAAGTAACAAACTATAGCCCCTAGGGCCTCCAGCTCTCTTGGAAATAGGTAAAAGAAAATTATAAAAATCCACTTAAAATTAGATGCTAATAATGAAAACTAAAGTATGGGTTTTCAAAAGGTGAATTATAAGTGTATTTATAGGCCGGCAGAATATGCAGAAAAGGGTAGCTAAAGTGATACAATCCCGTTTAATTCCATAGAAATTTCATCTTTTGATTATGTCACAGCTTCCCACACCTGACCTGACAACTCCACGTGCTCTTGTAGCGTTACTTCTGTAGAACTTCCACTAGACCATGTTCTCTTAATAAAAGAACAATTTTACTTTGATTCCAACTGTCCATATAAAAACACTCAATGAATTATTTTGAACCCACTTATAAGGACTTCTTGCTATTTAAATGTATCTGTGGTAAATGTGTTTACTACAATACCTACAATCGAAGCCAAGTAAGATCCACAGGCTTGCGATTCTAGTTAACAAATCATTGTGTACAAATACTGAACACATTTAAATTTTCAACCGTTAAGTCCACTGCTAAAGAAAAAGAAATGGCAATTTATCTGAACTTTATACGTAAGCATTCGCTTCTATTTATGGTAGAAGAATTAGCATCCCCAACTTTTACGGAGTAAGAACACACATCATTGTTACAACACAAAGAAAAGCGCCGTCCCTTACAAGCCAAGTACACGAAAACGAAAACTTTATTCTCTTTGGCTCTCGCTACCCTGAAAAACTCCCTTTCAAAAACCAACCTCGCTCATTCTTCAGCCCTGAAAAGAAGTTCCATCCCCTGAGAACAAACGCAGACCGCGCAGAAAGCCGCGGAGCAGGAGCACCGGGTTCCGCGTTCTTCTGGGTGACATCATTTCACCTGCGCCTCAGCAAAAAGGGAGGGAGCGGGAGAGCGAGGCCGTCTGCCTGACAGCGGCGGGCCGCGGCCCCCCGACAGCGGCCGCCGCAGGAACAAAGAGCCCCGAGCGGCCGGCCAGACCTGCGCCGGGCGCCCAGCAGCCCCCGGCCCATCCCGCCCTCGCGGGGAGCCAACGGCCGCAGCGGCCAGTACCTGCGAGGGGAGGCTCCGCCCTGCGGGGCTGCTCCCGCGGCTCCTCGCCGGGCCGCCGCCTCCTATTGTGACCGCTCGCCCAGCCAGCGGCCAGCTCGCCAGCTCCGCCGTCCCCGGGCCTCCTCACCCCCGGACCCCGGGCTCCGACTGAGGCGCTGTCACGGCGCTTCCTTCCTCCCGGCACCATCACACGCACGGGTCGCGCCAGGAAACGACGACTGCACGCTCAGACCTGACAGACTCGGCTAACGCCTAGGCGGCTCCATCCTCTCCGCCCCCGCGCCCTAACCGCCCGGGCCTCGGCACGGTCCGCACCGCCGCACGAGGGGGGCCCCGCCCCACCGCGCCCGCCCGGACGCTCGCGGACCGGGCTTGCCGCGCGCCGGCGCACTGCCTTCCGCTGCGCGCGCAGGCGACACTCGCCGCCAGGCCGCAGGAGGCTCGGGCACAGGGCCCGCCCACTTCTGCCTTCTGGGCTGCCCGCCCCTCCCCCTTGCCGGCACAAACCTGGGAAGCCCCGCGCGCGAGGAGGCCGAAGCGCTCCGCCCCTTTCCCCTCCGCCCAGCTCTGCGCCGAGCCCCCTTTGTTTCCACCCGCGGGGGCGGGGCAGAGCCGAGGGCGCGCGACTCGGGCTAGTTCCGGCAACAGAGCGCGGCGCGCAGCGCCACTGCGCAGCCGGCCCGCCCCGCGCCAGGCAGCCAGCCCCGCGTCCACTTCGTTCAAGAATACGCAGTCGCCGCTCGGTCCTGCCCCCGCCAAGCCTCGGGACTTAACAGTAACCAAGCTCAGTTCTCACAGCAGGAATTGCTGTGGCCTGGACGGCAGCGGTTTTGATCGGTGTTTCACAAGCAGGTTAGAACTCCGCTTGTCCGACTCTGAGGCTGCATTAAGCCTAACGCTGTCCAGCCCTGCCGAGGATGGAAACAAGGATGAGCACTGAAGCCGACTGAGCTCCTGACCTGATCACGCTAAGGCTCCACGAGAATGGGAGGAATTCCGTAAAAAGCACACTAAGTAAAAGACTGTTACGTGCATGGAAGTGAAGGAGAGAAGGCACTCAAGGGGTCCTCGTGGAAAACGAAGGCTGTTTTAAAGCAAATGGCAATTAGATGTGATCGTATTTTAGGGTGATGGGGGCAAAATTGAGTACTAGTCAGCAAAAACAGAAAACAAAAAACCAGGTTCTACTTCCTAGAGCATTATCCTAACCGCCCTCCTTCCCTCCTTGGGGCCTTAGCTGGGGAACCGGGGGCCGGTGGGTGGCACAGCAGGTGGCCACCTGCAGTGTGCCTGCAGTGCCGACTCGCCATATGGCCACCTGCAGTTTCAAGACCCGCCTGCTCCACTTTCGATCCAGCTCCCCGCTAATGCACCTGGGAAAGCAGGGGAGGATGGCTCAAGTGCTTGGGTCCTGCATCCACGTGGGAGACCTGGAAGAAGCTCCTGATTCTTGGCTTCGGCCTGGCCCAGCCCTGGCCATTATGGAGGATCTTTCTGTCTCTCCTGTTTCTCTGGCTCTGCCTTTCAAATAAGTAAATTTTTTTTAAAGGGAAAAAAAATCCCATCCAGCTGGGGCTGGTGGTGTGCCACAGATTAAGCCATGCCCTGCAACACCAGCATCCCATATTAGAACAAAGTGCCAGCTGGAGTCACAGCTGCTTTGCTTCCAGTCGGGCTCCCTGCTAATGCACCTGGGGAAGCAACGGACGCTAGCTCTGTAGTCAGGACTTTCAATGTCTTAAAACAGGAGACTGCCCTCTTTCCATTTTAGCACATTCTCTGCCACCCAGCATCCCCCAAACAGATCCCCAGCTACAGATAAGCAAACTAGAAATGGGATTTGCCCTTGAGGAGCTTATAGTTACACAAGAGGGCAGATACTTAATACATGCTGTAAGTTGTTTTAATAGAAGTACAAAGAGGGACAAGAAAGACTGAAGCTTCATAGTCACCATTTTTGTAGGAAACCCATACGGACTCAGGGTTCCTGGCTTCTGGCCCTCTGCCATAGTGGCTACTTGGGGAGTGGACCAGCGCTCTCTACCTCTACCTCTGCCATGCTGCCTTTCCAATAAACAAAAAAAATAAATCTTAAGAAAAGAAATCCTATCTAGCAGAAAATGATTTCTTTCCAACACATTTTCTTTTTCCTGTCTTTCCTGCACTGGCTGGGACCTCTGGTATACTGATAAACAGATGCGATAAAGCAGAATGTTTTATCCCAAGTCCAACTGTACCATATTTACAGTAATTCTTTTTATTAGATCCCTTTAGCAAGTTAAGCTATTGCTCCTCTATTTCCAGTTTGCTAAAGATCTGTGATTCTTGTATGTTTCATTTTATCAAAATACTCTGCATCTGATTATAATTTTTTGTAATGTCTGAAATACACAGATCAGTTCTTAGTAAGCCACTTTTATATTCTAATAAACTCAGTTTAGTATTTAATGTATTGGTCTTTTATTGGCGAATCTGGCTTGCTAGTATTTTTCTTGGAATTTTTATGTCTATGTTCTTAAGATTGGTTACCTTTTCCCATTTTTGTATTGTCTCTGTCAAGTTCTGTCACAATGATTTATGCTAGCCTCAGACAATGAATTTGAATATTCTCTTATTTCTATTCTCCAGAAGCATTTCTGTTAAGACTAGTGTTATGCTTTCATTAAATGTTTGGGAGAATTTTCTGGCTAGCCAACTGCACGTGGAATTAACTTTAGATTTCCTGTCTTTATTAATAACTAAGAAAAACAACAACTATAATCTTAGAACATACAAATGGAAGACCTCATTGCGAATTTCAGAAGCTGCTTCTAGAGAATCATATCCCAATCGTGTGAATTAAGGGTACTGCTCCAGAAAATACATTTTCAAAGGCACTGCATAAACAATAATCAAGTGCTAGTTGATAATCTGTCAAATGTAAACTGTGTGATCAATTTTGTATTTCTAGACATCAAGGAATACTGAAATAATGGTTACCTGAAGAACCTTTTCACAAAAATGGTGACTATGAAGCTTCAGTCTTTCTTGTCCCTCTTTGTACTTCTATTAAAACACCTTACAGCATGTATTAAGTATCTGGCCCTCTTGTGTAACTATAAGCTCCTCAAGGGCAAATCCCATTTCTAGTTTGCTTATCTGTAGCTGGGGATCTGTTTGGGGGATACTGGGTGGCAGAGAATGTGCTAAAATGGAAAGAGGGCAGTCTCCTGTTTTAAGACATTGAAAGTCCTGACTGCAGAGCTGCAGACAATGAATCATTTGTCCAGATGCTAAAGAACCATTCCCATGGAGGGTCAAATACCAAACTAGATCCTGGGTATCCTAGTGAAGATTTTGACCTCTAATAATGAGAATGCTATTCCCTACTGGGCTACTATGCCACCACATCCACTGCCAAGTCCAACAACCCAACCACTATCCCTGGGTTAGCAACCTCTCTCCTACTTATTCTAAGGTAGCATTAATCACTCTGCCTTGCAATTTTGTATTTACTTGACTCTTCTGCCCAACAGATGTAATCTCTTTGAAACAAAAGGATTAAGTCTCACTGCATCTGGCAAGGGGTATAGCATATGTCATGTGCTCAATAAATAGTTTAATTAAGAATATGTACATATTTCACAGTAGAGGTAATTCTATTTTTCACAACATTTAAGTTGCCAAAGAGAAAAAGGTCACAAAAACAGAGGAAAGTAGGTATAAACTAACAAGAAAAAAGCAAAAAAAAAGATTTTTTTTCACTATTTTTCTTAAAGCTAGCTCTGTTCTCGCCTTAAAATGCCTTTTCTTCCATCAAACCTGGCTTAAAGGACCTAATAAAATGAAGCTGCACTGAATGGAAAGGTGTACTGGCTGTTCAAGCTATGAAGCATCTACAAGCAAGTCAAGACTTGATCTGCAAAACAATCAGCACTAGCAGTTTCACCCGGAAGTGTTTACACCTGTCCAAGTGGAAAACATCAAGGAGCAGCAGCTGCCAGCTAGATGGGCTACACACCAGAAGAGGGCGGCAAAGGCTCACCCTAAACCAAGTCCGCTGAAAGCCTCCCACATAGCCAGTAGAGGCTGTTCCCACAGTGCAGGTGAGATAGGAGAACTGCATTGTGGGAGTTGAAACCGAAGGAAAGCTCTTAGGACAGCTGAAAGTGTGATGGTACTAACGCTGATACAGGGTGAAAATTATCAGCTAGGAAGGACATCAAGAGGGAAAAATGAATAAAACTAAGTAAACAGGATCAGCTGTCCAAACCCACACCAAAATAGAAATGGCAAGCCAAGGGTGCAAATAACACATGCCCAGCACATCACAGCATGTGTGATCTCTAAAGCAGGTGAACAGGCAGGAGCTAACCCTAAAGCAACGAAGCCTCCTCAGTATGGCTCTTTATGCCTGGTGGAGAGAGACCATCTTGGGAGCAACAATAGCTATTTGATTCTGTGTAGTATTACTTTGGCATATTCTGGTGCTATTATTTTATCAAATCAACTGGATAAAAGGTAAGCATAGGGGCCAGTGTTGTGGCAAAGGCCATCACCTGAAGTGCTGGAATCCCATATGAACACCAGTTCCAAGTCCCAGCTGCTCCACTTCTGATCCAGCTCCCTGCTGATGTGCTTGGGAAAGCAGCGGAGAATGGCCCAAGTGCTTGGGTGCCTGCATGCACGGGAGAGACTCAGAGGAAGCTCCTGGCTTCGGCCTGGCCCAGTCCTGGCTATGTGGCCATTCGGGGAGTGAACCAGCAGACAGAAGACTGACCACTTGCACTCGCTCTCTCAGTCATTTGGGGAGTAAACCTGATTTCTCTCTCTCTTCCTCTTCTGCATAACTCTTTCAAATAAATATTTTTTTAAGGTAAGTACATAGAGATTTAGGCTATTCTCTTCAATGAAGCCCATTATTTTGTTAGGGATTAACCATCTTTCATTTTTGAAATCCTGTATATATATTAACATTTGGGTTGTTTTCAGTATTTACCATTGCAAAGACACAACAGATATCTTATGCATACCTATGAAGGGTCTTCAAAAATGAATGGAAATGTGTACTTCCCAAAAGACTATGCATGGATTTCAAAATTTTTTGTATCAAAACAAATTTCTTTTAGTTCCATTTTCCATGAATTTTAAAAATATTTTTAAAAGATGTATTTATTTGTAAGGCAGAGAGACAAATTTTCCACCCACTGGTTCACTCTACAAACGGCTGCAATAGCCAGGGCTGGACCAGGCGAAAGCTAGGACCCTGGAGCTCCATCCAGGACTCCCATGTGATTGGAGGGGTCCAAGACTTGGGCCATCATCTGCTGCTTTCCCAGACACATAAGCATAGAGTTGGATAAGAGGTGGAGCAGCTGGGACTCCCAACTGATACTCTGATATGGAATGCTAGTGTCATAAGTAACAGCTTAACTGGCTGTGCCATACCACCAGCTCCACTTTATCTATTTTATTTATGGAAGAGGCACGGTTGCAGAGAGAGGAGGAAACAGACTGATCTTCCATCTTCAGTTTCACTCCCCAAATTAGCATTAGTAGGAAGGCACATCAGAAGTGGACTAGACAGGACTCAAACCAGCACTCTGATACGGGATGCCAGCATGGCAAGAGGTGGCTTAACCTCCTTGCACCACAACACTGGCCTCTCCTGAGTTTTCTGAAATACTCTTGTATACTGCTAAATTAACTCCTAAAAGACTGTACCAATGTGTCCTCCAACCAACAGTATATGAAAATAGTTCCAAAGTGACTCTGGAGTGGGAAACAGTAGTGTTTGGGGAAACTCCCTGTGAAAGGCTGACACTACGGACAGCAGGAAGCCAAGCTCTGGTGAGAGAACCTGGGCCAGGATACACTGAGAGCAACTATATTTCGTATCAAGCTTGTAAGCCTCTTTATTATAGTGCCCTTTCCATTAAGTCTCAGTGCCTTTACTATGATCTTATTAAATGCAATTGCTTAGGACCTGGGCTCAAACTTGAGCCAAACAGACATAAGAATTAGGTGGGAGGCCGGCGCCGTGGCTCAACAGGCTAATCCTCCGCCTTGCGGCGCCGGCACACCGGGTTCTAGTCCCGGTCGGGGCACCGGATTCTGTCCCGGTTGTCCCTCTTCCAGGCCAGCCCTCTGCTGTGGCCCAGGAGTGCAGTGGAGGATAGCCCAGGTGCTTGGGCCCTGCACCCCATGGGGAGACCAGGAAAAGCACCTGGCACCTGGCTCCTGCCATCGGATGAGCGCGGTGCGCCGGCTGCAGCGCGCTGTCCGCGGCGGCCATTGGAGGGTGAACCAACAGAAAAAAAGAAGACCTTTCTCTCTGTCTCTCTCTCTCACTGTCCACTCTGCCTGTCCAAAAAAAAAAAAGAATTAGGTGGGAAAGGAAAATATAATGTGAAAAGCCAGCGAAATAGGGACTTAAAAGGGGTTATACATACATATGCACTTTAAGAAAAAATGATTGCTGTATACAAATAATTAAGAAACAGAACACAGATAATTAGCTCCTTCACTTTGGAGAGGACAATGAAAATGCATTGTGGGGCCAGTGTTGTAGCATGGCAAGTAAAGCCACCTCCATAGACTCTAGCATCACAACATGGGCACTAGTTCATGTCCTGGCTGCTCCACTTCCGATCCCGCTCCCTGCTAATGTGCTTGGGAGGGCAGAGAGAGACAGCCCAGATCCTTGGGCACCTGTACTCATTTGGGAGACCCCAAGGAAGTTTCTGGTGCCTGGCTTTAGCATGCCCATCCCTGGCTGTTGCAACCACTTAAGGAGTAAATCACAGGGCCAGCCCTGTGGTGCAGTAGGTTAATCCTCTGTCTGGCCAGCATCCCATATGGGCACCAGTTCTAGTCCTGGTTGCTCCTCTTTCAATCTGGCTCTCTGCTGTAGCCCTGGAAAGCAGTGGAGGATGGCCCAAGTCCTAGAGCCCCTGCACCGGCATGGGAGACTGGAAAGAAGCACCTTGCTCCTGGATTTGGATTGGCACAGCTCTGACCGTTGCGGCCATTTGGGGAGTGAACCAACTGAAGGAAGACCTTTCTGTCTGTCTCTCCTTTTCACTATCTGTAACTCTGCTTCTCAAATAAATAATTTTTAAAAAGGAGTAAATCAGCAGATGGAAGATTCCCCCCACCCTGTAACTCTGCCTTTCAAATAAAAACATCTTTAAAAAAAGAAAATACAGTTTCAGAAAAGGAAAACAAAATGAAAAGTCTTAATTCAAGAAACAATGCCAACATTTTCTTAGCAGACCAGACCACATGAAAGCTGGTTAATTCCACTATGTTTGTTTGTTTTTTTGACAGGCAGAGTTAGACAGAAAGAGAGAGAAAAGTCTTCCCTCCATTGGTTTACCCCCCAAATGGCTGCTATGGCCAGTGCGCTGCGCTGATCCAAAGCCAGAAGCCAAGTGCTTCCTCCTGGTCTCCCATGCAGGTGCAGGGTCCCAAGCACTTGAACCGTCCTCCACTGCCTTCCCAGGCCACAGCAGAGAGCTGGACTGGAAGAAGAGCAACTGGGACAGAATCCAGTACCCCTATAGGGACTAGAACCCAGGGTGCCGGCACCACAGGCGGAGGATTAGCCAAGGCAGCTACAGCGCCGGCCTCTACTATGTTTGAGGAACAGATTTCGGTGGATCTTATGTACCCCTGGATAGCCAACAACTTGCTTAAATTCATGAAATATAAACTGCTCACTAAAACTGCCATTGTCCTCACACTTGCTTCTACTGATGATATACTCTTAGGGCCCTGCCTAACCTGAGTGGTCTTGCACATACACTGGTAATACAAAACACAGGTCCAAACCCTGCAAGCCTCCTGCCTATGCTACTTTCTGCAGGCCTTTCCAGATTTCATCTAATGAAAAAGAAATCTGTTATCCAGTAGAATTCTAATCCATACCACAGAATAGAAACTGCAACCTTTAAAAATCCTTCACAGTTTATTTGCAGGATGAATATAAAATTGACATTCCCCTGGGAAGCATATTTATCTCACTCCTGCATGCCTGTTCCTGTTACAACAGTCTTGTAAAACGAACTCAGGAGGCAATGATATTTTAAAAGCCAAGAAAAGGAGTGAGCATTTGCCACAATGATTAGAATGAAATAATGACCCTTGGGGACATTTGCATCCCATACTGGAGTGCCTGCTTTAAGTCCTGGTTCTGATTCCACTTCTGATTCCAGCTTCTTGCTAATGTGCCTCCTGGTGGCTCAAGTGGTTGAGTCCCTGCCACCCACATAGGAGACTTGGATTAGGTTCTTGGCTGCTAGCATGGACCTGGCCCAACCCTGGCTGCTTCAAGCATTCGTGGAGTGAACCAGTGGATGGGGATATTAATTATGTGCATACAGCCATAATTAATTTACATACATCAAATACTTAATTTGCATACAGAAAATATTTAATATGCATACAGCAATCATTTTTCCTTGAAGTAATATGTACATATAACCCATTTTAAGTCCCTATTTAGCTGGCTTTTCGAGTTATATTTTCTTTTCCCACCTAATTCTGATGTTAATTTGGCTCGAGTTTGGGGCCAGGTCCTAAGCAATTACATTTAATAAGATTGCCTGGGCCAGCACTGTGGTGCAGTGGGTTAACGCCCTGGCCTGAGGCGCCAGCATCCCATATGGGTTCCAGACCTGGCTGCTCCACTTCTGATCCAGCTCTCTGCTATGGCCTGCGAGGGCAGTACAAGATGGCCCAGGTCCTTGGGCCCCTACACCCATGTGGGAGACCTGGAAGAAGCTCCTGGCTCCCAGCTTCGGATTGGCGCAGCTCTGGCCATTGCAGCCAACTGGGGAGTGAACCAGCAGATAGAAGACCTTTCTTTCTCTCTGCCTTACCTCTCACTGTGTAACTCTGACTTTCAAATAAATAAATAAATCTTAAAAAAAAAAAAAAGATTGCTTGTCCCTCTCTATTTCTCTGCCTCTTAAATAAATAATAAAAAACAATAGAAGAATATAAAATAACTCCAAAATATCTACCATTACATGGTATTTATAATCACTTAAAATATTTCACAATAAAACAGTATAAAACCACATTGGACCACATATTCCAAATAAACTCCAAGTAGATCAGAAAGGATAACATAAAAATTAATGTTTTAAGAAAATACAGGGGCTGGTGCTGTGGCGCTGCAGGTTAAAACCGTGGCCTAAAGCGCCGGCATCCCATATGGCCGCCAGTTCTAATCCCAGCTGCTCCTTTTCCAATCCAGCTCTCTGCTATGGCCTAGGAAGACAGTGAAGGATGGCCCTGGTGCCATCCTTCTGGTGCCTGGCTTTAGCATGCCCATCCCTGGCTGGGTCCCTGCATCCACATGGGAGACCTGGAAGAAGCTCCTGGCTCCTGATCGGCACAGCTTTGGCCGTCTCGGCCATCATGGCCATCTGACCAGCAGAAAGGAAGCCTCTCTGTCTCTACCTCTCTCTGTAACTCTTTCAAATAAATAAAACTTTTAAAAAAGAAAGAAAATACAGGCAATATCCAAAAGGAGACAGATGTCCTAAACAGAAAAGGAAATAAGATTTCAAAAGAATGTACCAATAGAATTGTCCCCCAAATAGTGAAAAAAAAACACAGGAATATCCCCAAAGGAAAAAATATACATAAAAAAATTTTTAAAAACCCCAGCAATACAAATAACTACTGAACAAATAAATATAGGAAAAGCTATAAAACTTCAATGGTTATCAAATGACTACATATTTCAATCAATTAGATGCTATTTCTCAGCAATCACATTCACAAAGCAAATGACATGATGGATAATATTAAGTGTCAAAACAAAGTGCTACAAGCATTCTTGTGTGGTACAGGCAGAAGAACTTATACATTAAGTGTAAAAAATATAAAGACAAAAGGACTAAAATACATCCATATCCTCAGACTCATTAATTCTGCTATAATACAGACTAAAGAAGTAACTGACCCAAACCTTATTACAAAGCTACAATAATCAAGTGTGGTACAGGCACAAAGGATTACTGCCTGTTGAGACAAAATAAAGCTCAGAAATAAACCCTTGACTATACGATCAAATGATTTTCAACATATTGCAAATACATTCAGTTGGGAAAAGGACAGACTTTTTAACAGATGAGAAACTGGATACTCACATGAAACAGGATGGAATACAATCCTTAACTCACACTCTATATGAAAATTAGCTCAAAATGGGTTAGACCTAAACAAAAGAGCCAAAATTACAGAACCTTTATGAAAAAAGTGGGAGGAAAACTTTCTAATACTGGATTGGGCAATAATACCAAAAGCATAGACAGAGAAAGAAAAAAATTGAATTACATCAGGGCTGGCCCTGTAACGCAGTAGGTTAATACTCTGCCTGCAGTGCCAGCATCCCATATGGGTGTTGGTTGTAGTCTCTGCTGCTCCTCTTCCACTCCAGCTCTCTGCTAAAGCCTGGGAAAGCAGTAGAAGATGGGACCTTGCACCCATGGGGGACACCCAGAAGAAGCTCCTAGCCCCCGGCTTCCAATTGACTCAGCTCCGGCCTTTGCAGCCATGCAGCCATTTGAGGTGTGAACCAGCGGATGGAAGATTTTTTGTCTTACTGTCTACCTCTGAAATAAATACATGAAATTTTTTTTTCAAAATAATTTGTTTTAAATTGAATTACATCAAAATAAAACAATTTCTGTATAGCAAATGACACAACCAACAGGGTGAAAAAGCAATCTATGTCTCTTAGGCCGGCACTGCATTTGGCTGCTCCACTTCCAATCAAGCTCCTTGCTAATGTGCTTGAGAGAGCAACGAAAGATGGTCCAAGTGCTTAGGCCCCTGCACTCACAAGAGAGACCCAAATGAAGCTCCCGAATCCTGGCCTCGGATCAGCCCAGTGGATGCAAGTGGTCACTCACTTTCTCACTCTGCCTTTCAAATAAATAAATCTTTTTTTTTTTTTTAAAAAGCAATCTATGGAATGAGTGAAAATATATGCAAAACATGTGTATTAAAGTGTGAAAATCCAGAGAATTTCTATAACTGAGTAACAGAAAACCCATCCACATGATTTATGAAGGCAAAGTCTGAATACACATTTCGCCAAAAGATATGGAAATGACCAACAAATATATGAAAAAGTGCTCAACATCACTAATCTTGGGAAGTGCAAATCACAACCACAATGACATACCACCTCACATGCATTTTTTTTTCTTTCCTTTTTTTTTTTTTTGACAGGCAGAGTGGACAGTGAGAGAGAAAGAGAGAAAGGTCTTCCTTTTTCTGTTGGTTCACCCTCCAATGGCTGCTGCGGCCGGCACACTGTACTGATCTGAAGGCAGGAGCCAGGTGCAGGGCCCAAGCACTTGGGCCATCCTCCACTGTACTTCCGGGCTACAGCGGAGAGCTGGCCTGGAAGAGGGGCAACCGGGACAGAACCTGGTGCCCCGACTGGGACTAGAACCCAGGGTGCCAGCGCCGCAGATGGAGGATTAGCCTATTGAGCCACAGCGCCAGCCTCACATCCATTTTTAGCTACTATCAAAAAAATAGAAAATAGGCCGGCGCCGTGGCTCAACAGGCTAATCCTCCGCCTTGCGGCGCCGGCACACCGGGTTCTAGTCCCGGTCGGGGCACCGGATTCTGTCCCGGTTGCCTCTCTTCCAGGCCAGCCCTCTGCTGTGGGCCAGGAGTGCAGTGGAGGATGGCCCAGGTGCTTGGGCCCTGCACCCCATGGGGAGACCAGGAAAAGCACCTAGCACCTGGCTCCTGCCATCGGACGAGCGCGGTGTGCCGGCCGCAGCGCGCCGACCGCGGCGGCCATTGGAGGGTGAACCAACGGCAAAAGGAAGACCTTTCTCTCTGTCTCTCTCTCTCACTCTCTCACTGTCCACTCTGCCTGCAAAAAAAAAAAAAAAAAGAAAATAACAAATGTTGATAAGGATGTAGAGAAATTGGAATCCTTGTGCACTGTTGGTGGGAATATAAAATGGTACTGTCACTACGCAAGGCAATATGAAAGTTCCTCAAAAAATGAAAAATACGATTACCATCTGATCCAGTAATTCCACTTCTGGGAATGTACCCAAAAGTAGGGTCTTGAAGAGATATCTGTACATGCATGTCCTTAGCAGTATTCACAACAGTCAAAAGGTGGAAACAACCCAAGTGTCCATCTATGAATGAATGGATAAAATATGGTATATCAAACAATGGAATATTAAATTCTGACATATGCTATCACATGGATGAACCTTAAAGACATCATGCTAACTGAAGTAAGCTAGTCAGAAAAGACAAATAGTGTATGATACAAATATGATACAAGTAGCTGTATGAGGTACTGACAGTAGCCAAATTTATAGAGAGAGAAAGCAGAATGGTGGTTGCAAACAGCTGGAGGGAAAGAAGAATGTTAAGTTATTATTTAATGAAATAAACCTTCAGTTTTCCAATACGAAAAGTTATATGGAGACTGCACACTGTACTTAACACTGCCAAAGAACACACTTCAAATGCTGGAGATGGTAAATTTTATGTATATTTTATCCCAATTTTTTAGACAGATTTCATTACAGCAGCAAAAGAGATCTTTGGAAAATATATATCAGATCATGCCACTCATCTGTGTAAAACTCTCCAATTGAGGGGGCAAGCATCTGGCTTAGCAGTTAGATCCAAGTCAAGGTGGTCATGTCCCTTGTCGGTGTCCCGGCTCCATATACAGCTTCCTGCCAGTGCACACAGTGGGATGCACAGTGACAGTTCAAGTAGTCAGGTCCTTTCCACCCTTGTGGGAAACTTGGCTTGCGTTCCTCCCTCCCTTTCCTCCTCTCTCTTCTTTTCCCTCCCCTCCCCCTTCCTCTCTCTCTTGCATAAAAAGAAAAAAAAAAAAAAAGGAACACCCTCCAGTGGTTCCGACAGAAACAGAATAAATTCTGAACTTTTTCCCTAGCTCACCAAGATTTACTGTAATTAGCCTAAGCCCACCTCTCAACCTCATCTTACACTTCTCCTGCCCTCATCTACTTTTGCTTGTTTTTGTTCACCAATCTTCCCAATACTAGGGCTTTGCACTAGCCGAATTCCTTACCTGCAATGCTGGTGCCATGGCCCTGATTTTCCTTCCTATCATTCCGATCTTAGGCCTTCCTAAAGGCCTTCCTCAACATCTAATCTAGAGCAGCCAAATGCTCCATTTCTCCTGCAGTACTTGGTTTGCAAATTCAGTTTATACTCTGTTCCTTCCACAAAATGTAAAGTACTCAAAGAACAAAGACCTCAGGCCAGCATTGTGGCACAGCAGGCTAAGCCTCCACCTGTGGCGCTGACATCCCATATGGCAACGGTTCATGTCCTGTCGGTTCCTCTTCCAATCCAGCTCTATGCTTACAGCCTGGGAAAGCAGAGAGAGATGACCCAAATGCTTACCTCCCTGAATCTGCACGGGAAACCCAGAGGAAGCTCATGGCTCCTAGTTCTGGATCACCTTAGCTCTGACCATTGTAGCCATTATTTTTTTATTTTTTACTTTTTTTTTTTTTAAGATTTATTTATTTGAAAGTCAGAGTTACACAGAGAGAGAGGTCTTCCATCTGCTGGTTCACTCCCCAATTGGCCGCAACGGCCAGAGCTGTGCCAATCTTAAGTCAGGAACCAGGAGCTTCTTCCGGGTCTCCCACGTGGGTGCAGGGGTCCAAGGACTTGGGCCATCTTCTACTGCTTTCCCAGGCCAAAGCAGAGAGCTGGGTCAGAAGTGGAGCAGCCAGGACTCCAAACCGTGCCCACATGGGATGCTGGCACTGTAGGTGGCGGCTTTACCTGCTACACCACAGCGCCAGCCCTCACTGCAGCCATTTGGGGAGTGAACCAGTGGATGGAAGACCTTTCTCTCTGTCTCTCCCTTGCTCTGTCTGTAACTCTACCTCTCAAATTAAAAACAACAACAACTACAACAAAGAACAAAGACTTTGTGTCAAGGTTATTTCCTCCCTGTATCCTGGTGACTCAACAGTGCCTCACACATTTTTTTTCTTTTTACGATTTATTTATTTGAGAGGCACAGCAAGAGCATACACGTGCCCAAGACAGAGGGAGAGGGGAAGTGGAAGAGGAAAAGAGATAACTTCTCTCCACTGCTCCATTTCCCAAATGCTTACAATAGCCTCAGCTGGGGCCAGCACCATGGCTCATTTGGCTAATCCTCCGCCTGTGGCGCCAGCACCCCAGGTTCTAGTCCCGGTTGGGGCACCGGATTCTGTCCCGGTTGTTCCTCTTCCAGGCCAGCTCTCTGCTGTGGCCTGGGAAGGCAGTGGAGGATGGCCCAAGTGTTTGGGCCCTGTACCCACACGGGAGACCAGGAGGAAGCACCTGGCTGCTGGCTTCGGATCGGCACAGCACACCGGCTGTAACGGCCATTTGGGGGGTGAACCAACGGAAAGGAAGACCTTTCTCTCTGTTTCTCTCCATCTAAATCTGCCTGTCAAAAAAAAAAAAAAAGAAAAAGAAAAAGAAAGAAAAAAGCCTCAGCTGGGCCAGGCCAAACCAGAAGCCCAGAACTGCATCACGGTGTCCGGACTCAGCCACTTGAGTCATGATCTGCTGCCTCCCACAATCATATTAGCAGGAAGCTGGATTGGAAGCAGAGGTGGGACTCAAATTGGTACTCTGATATGACAGACATGGGCATCCCAAGCAGCAGCTTCACCCCTGTTCCACAACATTTGTCCCCTTAATAAATATTCAGTGAAAGAATAATTGCATGTTTTTTAAAAATGACCTAAAGGGGACCGGCGCTATGGCACAGCAGGTTAAAGCCCTGGCCTGAAGTGCCGGCCTCCCATATGGGCGCCAGTTCTAGTCCCAACTGCTCCTCTTGCGATCCAGCTCTCTGCTGTGGCCTGGGAAAGCAGTAGAAGATGGTCCAAGTCTCTGGGCCCCTGCACCCACGTGGGAGACAAGGAAGAAGCTCCTGGTTCCTGGATTCAGATCAGCACAGCTCCGACTGTTGCAGCCATCTGGGGAGTGAACCAGCGGATAGAAAAACTCTCTGTCTCTACCTCTCTCTGTAACTCTTTCAAATAAATAAATCTTTAAAATATGATGGAACATCAATGTAATCATTTAACTGACATTTCATGCTTATTCAGTACATAGATGGGAGTTTCCAAGATGGTCATAACAATTTCTCACACCCTAAATTTTCTTTTAACATTAGGCTGACATCCTTCCCCAGTGGCCCAATTAATGTTCCTCCTGAATTTTGGCAGGCCTGTCACCATGTTAGAAGTGATACTTTACAGGTTTGGCATTGTGGCACAGGGAATTAAGGCATTGCCTGCAACACCAGCATCCCACATGGGCATGTTTGAGATCCAGCTGCTCCACTTCTGATCCAGCTCCCTGCTAATGCGCCTAGGAAAGCAGTGAAAGACAACCCAAGTGCTTTGGGCCCCTGCACCCACATGGAAGACCAGGAAGCAGCTCAGGGCTCCTGGCTTTGTTCTGGCATAGCCCTGACTCTTGCAGCCATTCTAGGGAGTGAACCAGCAGACAGAAGATCTCTATATGTAATTGCCTTTTCAAATAAATTTTAAAAATCTCTAAAAAAAAAAAAAAATGATGTGATACTTTGCGACTTCTGAAGTTAAGCCATGAAAAGTGATCACACAACACCTGCCTGGTCCTCTCGGGACACCTACTCTTGGAACCAATCTTCGATGCTGTGAGGAAGCCCAGGCTGCATATAGGTACTTAATCTGGAGAGCCTGAGCCAGCATCAACCATCAGACCCATATGGGAACACGAAAGCCTTCTGCAACTACCGAACAAATTCCAACAAGAGCCTCCTAGCACACCCTAGGAGGCAGCGGGTGATGACTCAAATGGTTGGGTCCCTGCCAGGCATGTGGGAGACCTGAACTGAGTTCCTGGCTCCTAGGCATTTGCAGAGTGAATCACCAAATGAGGGATCTATCCCCAACCTTGTCACTCAAATAAACAAAATCAATGATTAAAAAATTTTAAATGCTATATTAAGAAGAGTTATCTAGGAGCCAGCCCAGTGGCACAGTGGGTTAATGCCCTGGCCTGAAGCACTGGCATCCCATATGGGTGCGGGTTCAAGACCTGGCTGCTCCACTTCCGATCCAGCTCTCTGCTATGGCCTGGGAGAGCAGTAGGAGATGGCCTGAATCCTTGGGCCACTGCACCCATGTGGGAGACCTGGAAGAAGCTCCTGGCTTTAGATCAGCACAGCTCTGGCCATTGCAATTGGCCGTTGCCAACTGGGGAGTGAAACAAAGAGAGGTCTTCTCTCCGATGGAACTCTTTCAAATAAATCTGAATAAATCTTCAAAAAAGAAGAAGAAGAAGAAATCATGTGACCAAATAAACAAAAACTTACATGTAAACATTCACAACAGCATTGTTTATAATAACCAACCCAGAAGTCCATCATTTAGTGAACAGATAAACAAGATGTGCTATATACATATAATAGAATATTACTGACCCATGAAACAAAATAAAGTACTGACTCAAGCTACAACATGAATCTTGAAATGATTGTGCTACACAAGAGAAGCCAGACACCAAAAGCTACAAACTGTATGGTTTTATTTACGTGAAATGTATGAAACAGACCAATCTATATTAGAAAGATCAGTGGTTGACAGCAACTATGGGGAAGGAATAATCAAAAGTGACTGCTACTAGGTATAGATTTTGGCAGGGGAGGGAATGATAAAAATGTTCTAAAATTACATGGTGGAGATACTAGCACAATTTTTAAACATACTAAAACCCATGAAATATACTTTAAATGAATGAATCTTCCATGGTATATGAATTATATCTAAGTAAAACTTTTTTTTTTTGGACAGGCAGAGTGGACAGTGAGAGAGACAGAGAGAAAGGTCTTCCTTTTGTCGTTGGTTCACCCTCCAATGGCCGCCGTGGTCAGTGCACCACGCTGATCCGAAGGCAGGAGCCAGGTGCTTCTCCTGGTCTCCCATGGGGTGCAGGGCCCAAGCACTTGGGCCATCCTCCACTGCACTCCCAGGCCACAGCAGATTTCTGGCCTGGAAGAGGGGCAACCGGGACAGAATCCGGCACCCCAACCAGGACTAGAACCTGGTGTGCCCGCACCGCAAGGCGGGGGATTAGCCTATTGAGCCGCGGCGCCGGCCTCTAAGTAAAACTATTAAAAGACTTAAAGCATGTTTTCTGATGTTATAAGAAACTTGAAATTAGCTTGCTAAATATTCTATTCAAATTCTCTGCTTCATTTTTTTTTCCTGCTGTGACCACCAATGAGTCAGGCCCTTGTGCAATCCCCTCCCAGTGAATGTAGGTGAAATCCGTGATTTGCTTCTAACCAGAATAATGTGACAAAGATAATATGCTATGACTCTTTCCAATTGGGTTCATTACATAAGACTCTATCTCAGCAGATTGGAGAACTTCTATTGGTCTAGAAGAAGCACAGCCGTGAGGTGAACTGCCTATGGAAAGGATCATCCATATGGCAGGAACCACGGGCAGCCTGTAACATGTGTGGTTCACTGGAAGCCAGTTTCTGTCATCAACTTGAGTGAGCTCAGAGGAAGCAGATTCTTCCTTAGACCAGACTGCAGATAAGAATACAACCCAGCCGACACCTTGACTGAAGCCTTGTGAGACCATGAGCAGAGGACCCAACTCAGCCATGTCTGCATTCCTGATCCATGGAAACTGTGAGACAATAAATGTGTTGCAAACTGCTACATTTGTGAAAATTTGTTACACAGTAATACAAAACTATTACACCTATAGTCAACACATAACTTCTTAAATGGTATTCCTACTTCCACAACAGCTACCTAACTCCACAGTAGTGACTTTGTCCAATCTTGCACTTCTAACGACTTTTCAAATAAACATTTGGGGCATGATGCTACTGACTGTTCTCTATTCACTGTGCAATATGCCTTCTGACTCTTCTGTTTGGGAGTACTTTTTTTTTTTTTTTAAGATTTATTTTATTTATTTGAAAGACAGAGATACAGAGAGAGGAAGAGACAGAGAGACAGGTCTTCCATCCACTGTTCACTCCCCAGACAGCCACAATGGCCGGAGCTGCGCCAATCTGAAGCCAGGAGCTTCTTCTAGATCTCCCACGCAGCTGCTGGGGCCCAAGGACTTGGGCCATCTTCTACTGCTTTCCCAGGCCACAGCAGAGAGCTAGATCAGAAGATGAGCAGCCGGGACTAAAACCAGCACCCATATGGGAGGCCAGCGCTTCAGGCCAGGGCTTTAACCTGTTGTGCCATAGTGCCAGCCCCAGGAGTACTTTTTGGTACTATCTTATTTTTTATTTTCACTTCTCTGTGTCACTTTAAGTATGACTCATATATAGTTTATAGCTAAAAATTCTGTTTTAACTCAGCTTACCATTTGAAAGGCAAATCGGACATACTCACATCTACTAGGACTAATTAAGTTTGCCCCATTATTTTGTTTATCCTTACTTGTTTTCTAAAGGTTTCTAAAACCTTAATTGAATTTTTCAGTAAAATATTAAGTTTTCTGTTCCTCCTCCTTTTTCCTATTTTGACTTAAAACTATAGTTGTGTTCTACTAGCAGTGAACTTTATTTTTTTAAAAAAGATTTATTTAAATATTTGAAAGTCAGAGTTACACAGAGAGAGAAGGAGAGGCAGAGAGAGAGCAAGAGAGAGAGGTCTTCTATCTGCTGGTTCACTCCCCAGTTGGCTGCAACAGCTGGAGCTGTGTTGATCTGAAGCTAGGAGCCAGAAGCTTCTTCCGAGTCCCCAGTATGGGTGCAGGGGCCCAAGGACTTGGGCCATCTTCTACTGCTTTCCCAGGCGATAGCAGAAAGCTGGATCAGAAGAGCAGCCAGGACTCGAACCAGTGCCCACCTGGGATGCTGGCACTTCAGGCCAGGGCATTAACCCACTGTACCACAGCACCAGCCCTTGAACTTTATTTTTTAATTATTCAAGGTATTTTTCTAAAAATATCAAGAATGGGCCGGCGCCGTGGCTCAACAGGCTAATCCTCCGCCTTGCGGCGCCGGCACACCGGGTTCTAGTCCCGGTCGGGGCGCCGGATTCTGTCCCGGTTGCCCCTCTTCCAGGCCAGCCCTCTGCTGTGGCCCAGGAGTGCAGTGGAGGATGGCCCAGGTGCTTGGGCCCTGCACCCCATGGGGAGACCAGGAAAAGCACCTGGCTCCTGGCTCCTGCCATCGGACAAGCGCGGTGAGCCGGCCACAGCTCGCCCACCGCGGCGGCCATTGGAGGGTGAACCAACGGCAAAAGGAAGACCTTTCTCCCTGTCTCTCTCTCTCACTGTCACTCTGCCTGTCAAAAAAAAAATATATATATATATATCAAGAATGAAACAATGGGGTCCATGCTGCAGCATAGCAGGTAAAGTCACTGCCTGTAGTACTGGCATCCTATATGGGCGCCAATTTGAGTCCCAGCTGCTCTACTTCCCATCCAGCACTCTGCTATGGCCTGGGAAAGCAATAGAAGATGGCCCAAATCCCTGGGCCCTGCACCCGTGTGGAAGACCAGGAAGAAGCTACTGGCTCCTGCCTTCAGATCAGCACGGCTCTGGCTGTTGCGGCCAACTGGGGAGTGAACCAGCAGATGGAAGACCTCTCTCTCTGTCTCTGTCTCTGTGTGTGTGTGACTCTTTCAAATAAATAAATAAATCTTTAAAAAAAGAATAAAACAATCCTATGGATGAGCCCTTTTTAAATGGATAAACTGTTCCACTTCTAAAAATCTAGTTTTTAAGCTGGAGGATCTCTCTCTACTAAGGTACAATCAAGGGACCTCAAGTGTTCCTAAATAATTGCTTTTAACAATTTTCTGTGTGTTTAACGTTTTGTTGTTCCCTTGTTCTGTTGCCAGTACTCTTTTGGGCATTAAAGGTCTCAGAGTCTGATTATACAATCAGAAGTTTATTATTTCCAGGATAGGTGTTGTGGCACATCTATGGTGGAGGAGCCACGGCTTGGGATGACTGCCAACTCTTACCTCTGCTTCTGATCCAGCTTCCTGTTTATGCACTCTCTGAGAGGCAGAGTGATGATGGTTCAAATACTTGGGTCCCTGACAACCAAGTAGGAGACCCAGATGGAAGTCCTGGCTCCTGGCTTTGGCCTGGAGCAGTACGGACTACTGAGGGCATATGGGGAGTAAACCAGCAGATGGAAAATCTTTCTCGATTTCCCTCTATCTCTGTCACTCTGCCTTTCAAATAAATAAATAACTTAATAAGGATATTACTGTCTTAATTTAGAAGCAGAGTGGTAGACCTGGAATGAACTTTATATACTACTTAAGCCAAGAATAACAAACAGGCTTTCTCATATATCAACCCAATCAACTTCCTTAAAAGACCTGAGGCTGCCAGTTAGCAGGAAAGAACCTAGTAACCAACTAGTGATATCTGCCAGAGGAGTTGAGAGAAAGAGAAGTCCCTGGACAACACATCTGTTATCCTTGTCCTGGCCCAATAGTCACCATTAACCTCCTCCGCCTCCAAAAAGACCTCTGGCAGCTCCTTCCACATGGTCTCAGAATACTACATTCATCACACCTGACTGCACGGACCTCGTTTCCCAGCAGGTAGACGACTAACAGCTTCCTTTTTTTCAAGATTTATTTATTTGAAAGGCACAGTTAAAGAAAGAAGGAGAGACAAAGAGACACAAACAGAGAGAGAGAGAGAGAAAGAATCTCTCATCAGCTGGTTCATTCCCCAAATGGGTGCAACAGCAAGGGCTGGGCCAGGCCAGGCCAAAGCCAGGAGCCTGGAACTCTATCGGGTCTCCCACATGAGTGCAGGGGCCCAAGGACTTGAGCCATCTTCCACTGCTTTCCCACACTCATTAGCAGGCAGTTAGAATGGAAATGAAGCAGCCAGGAATAAAATCAGTGTCCATATGGAATGCTGGCATTGCAGGCAGTGACTTAACCCACTGGACCACAACGGCCCCAGTCAACAGCTTTCAAAATCAAGAGTGATACAGCCTAAAAGGTAAAAATTCAAACATGCCCCCCACCATGCACTCAAAATACATTAAAAATGAAAAACTGATGATACCAGGTTAGCTAAAATGGGATATATGAATCTAAGTTCTATTAACTGAGTCATTAGTTCATTTTTAATAAAGTTCTTGATTTTTCCATTCTAATATAAAATGTAGGCACTGATAATAGTCGTATTTATTAAATACCACCCATGAGCCAGGCCCACTCATGAATTAAGCTATCAAATTTTCTTACTCATTTTTTAAAGTTTTTTTTAATGTATTTTGAAGTCAAAGTTAGAGAGAGGGAGAGACAGAGATCTTCCACTCATTGGTTCACTCTCCAGATGGCTGCAACAGCCAGAGCTGAGCCAAGCTGAAGCCAGGAGCTTTATCCAAGTATCCCACGTGGGTACAGGGGCCTAAGCACTCAAGCTATCCTCCACTGCTTTTTTTTTTTTAACAGATTTTATTTATTTATTTGACAGGTAGAGTTATAGACAGAGAGAAAGGTCTTCCTTCCATTGGTTCACTCTCCAAATGGCTGCAACGGCCGGAGCTGTGCTGATCTGAAGTCAGGAGCAGGTGCTTATCCTGGTCTCCCATGTGGGTGCAGGGCCCAAGCACTTTGGGCCATCCTCCACTGCTATCCCAGGCCACAGCAAAGAGCTGGACTGGAAGAGGAGCAATCAGGACTAGAACCAGTGCCCATATGGGATGCAGGCGCCGCAGGCAGAGGATTGACCTAGTGTGCCATGGCACCAGCCCCTATCCTCCACTGCTTTCCCAGCAGCATTAGCAGGAAGCTGGTTGGGAATTGGAGCAGGTGGGACCCAACTGGTGCCCATATGGGATGCCTACATTACAGGCAGCAGCTTAACCTGCTGGTTCCTTCCTCCTCTTTTCAAATGTAAACAGTTATAGTATCACTTCATAATTGAGTGGATTGAGGATTTAATACAAAATGCTTAGAAAAGTGAGAACACAGAGAACAACTCAATAAAACAGGATAGGAAATGGCTATTCTTCCTGTTTTACAGATGAAGAAAATGAGGTGTAGAGTAGCTGCATCAAGTCATAAAATTTAGTTTAAGTGGTAAAACTTGGATTAGAACTTGGGTCTCTACCTCCAAATCACACACACTGTGCTGCTACCTGAGGTCCCTTCAAGATAGTGAAGCATCTGACTGAGGTATCTTCCTTACTGTGTTTCAGCATGCTCTCACTTCTACAGAACTTCAGGATTTAGAGTCAAACGAGTTTTCTGAGTATATGTGTTTTGTACGTAACTCATTCATAAAACACTGTTTGCAAAGATGGAAAATACTTCATACAAACAAGATGACTAAAAAAATCTTAATATTAAAATTCCAATTATTTCTAGGGAAAGAAATTAAAGGAAGTATTGCATTTCTTTGTATGATCATTATGTAAACTTTTAAAAAGCTGAAGTTAAAAGGATAAGGACTGAAGTTAGACAGTCACTTTTCTGAAGCAAAAAAAAAAAAAAAAAAAAAAACAACAGTAAATTTGTCTCTGGTCCTGAAGTCAGTCTGTCCTCATGGGATCACCTGCACACAAACTGGATTGATGCCTTCTTCCATGGCAAACAGGAACAAGCCCAGCATAAGGAAGTTTTGTTCAGACAAGACTTCTACCCTAAATCGCAGCTCATACACATGCAATTTAGGAAGAATGCTCCTATTTTCCAAATGGTCAACCTTCCTGGCACTTCACTAAGCCCCTCTGGAAAAGTATACCTTTGGAGCAACAAATTATACACCTCCCATAAAGGAATCATCTTTTTTTTTTTTTTTAATCAAATTGCTCAACATTTTATCCCATTGTTAGGCCAGACCCAGTCTGCTTTGTCACACTTGTTCTCACTATGCCAATGTAACTTTTCAATCCCAAACTGACATTAGCTGAGTTAGGTTAATTTCAGTACCTAGGAGAAACACAATGCTATCAATCACATTTTTTGTACTATAGAGTGTTTCTACATGATCCTCACATTTGAATTGTGTAATACAGCAATGCACAATCTAGGGTTTCTTACTAAGAAGCACAGAATTCTGAGCATGAAGTAGGGCAGGGTGCCACAGAAGAGGAGCCTGGAAGAATAGAGTCATGAACCGGAGTGGAAGCCAAAAGGACAAGGGCAAGAAAAAACCACCAGGCAAAGACTGCCTGTTGCCTGAGTCAGCTTCACTGTGACTCTACAGGGACCTCTCTGCTTGCAAACATGTTTCTCTAAGCACGTCACAGCTGACTGGGTGAAACTAAAGCAGGAATGGTGGAGTGGGCATTTGGCCTAGCAGTTAAAAATACTGCATCTCGCATCAGACTGCCCAGGTTCAATATCTGGCTGTGACGCCTGAATCCAGCTCCTGTACACCCTGAGAGGCAGCAGTGATGGCTTAAGCAGCTGGGGTCCTGCCTCCCACCTGGGAGAACTGGACTTAATTTCCAGCTTTGGCCTCATCCAGCACAGGACTCTGTGGGCATCTGAGTAGTGAATCAGCAGAGATGGGAGATCTCTGTCTCTCCAGTTCTCTCATCTGTCCCTCTCTCAAACGCCAAAAAAAAAAAAGTATCATTTTCTTGAGTTAGTGGAATACAGACTCAAGGAGGTAGGCAATCTAGATCTGACTTCCAGTTCTACAAAATCGGAATGAAACCATACATATTTCAAAGGGGTGAAATGACTACCCTGTTCTGGAAGGCAACCTTCTCCTAACATCCTACAGTACTTTCCTGCTGCATTACTCTTCATAACACAAGTGACAACTTCACAACAGCTTTAAATTATTTATTGCCTCACTTTCTCCCTACTTGCAGCAAGCATGCTGCAGAAGAATGAAGATGTCCATTTGTTCAGAGCACTCAACACCTAGAACAGCACTGGTATATGCTGGGTACTCAAATAAATAAATAAGTGTTCCCTAACCGAAAATAGTGGAGAATGGTCCTGTGAACAAATACAAAAGTATTGCTGAAGAGCTTGTGTTAACTGCTGTCTGCAGCATAAATTAACCATCTGAGAGTCTGCAACTAACAGGATTTAGTAGTTAATCTCAGAGCTGGAGACAACCTCTCCAGCCAAAGTGTATTAACAGACAGAAACGGAAGCTCAAGAAAGGTCAAGAAATAAGAGATGTGGAGGCCTACATTGTGACGCAGTAGCTAAGCTGCCACCTTCAATGCCAGCATCCCATATCGGAGTATCGATTCAAGTCCCAGCTTGAATTTCTCCATTTCCAATCCAGCTCCCTGCTAATGAGCCAGGGAAAGTGGGGGAGGATAACTCTAGGATGTGGGCCTCTGCCACTCATGTGAGAGACCAGGATGGAGTTCCCGCTTCCTGGCTTCAGCCTGGACCACCCTCAGCCTTTGTGACCACTTGGAGAGCAAACCAGTGAATGGAAGATCAATCAATCGACCTCTCTCTTTGCCTTTCTAATTCATAATTTTTTTTATAAATTGTTTTTAAAAGAAAGGATCTGCCAACACCTCCATGACTATGAAGTAAAGGTCCACCTCTTCCTTGCCTGACAGTTCCACCCTAGTCATACATAATTAAATGTTTAAAAACTATTAAGGAAAACCATCTTTTGCTCCCCAATCTGAGAAACAACGCATGCCTGAAAGATAAGTGAGGACAACAAACAAATCATCAACTGTTCTTTGACAACGTGCTTGGAACAGCTAAGCAACCATCTTATAGGACTTGCACTGGGGATGAAAGATCTGCTCTATCTCCAGTACTGTACAGTGACCACTTAGAAAATTTTTCCCACTCTGGTCACAGCTTCCAAGTTGTTTTTTTGTTTTGTTTTGTTTTGTTTTGTTTTTTAAGCTGGATTAGATGTGTTCTATAATCCATTAAATCCCAGGCAGTGGGGGAACTGCCCGCAGTTTCATCTTTGTTTTTGCAAAAGCAGTATTCATTTGTTAGACAAGGAAATGTCAGAAGTTGCTGCAAGCACAAACACAGAAACTGGGTTTCTAGTCATGCTCCCCCCACTCTGGTCCCCAGAATGCTGCCTGGCCATCTTCAACTGCAACTGAGCCACCCACTCCTGAGTGCTCCTCTCTGAGCTCTACTTCTAATTTTCTCCGTTGCTCTTACTGTAGCATCCTATATGATTATGTTTATTAATACGCTCTGCTTCCTCCAGTTAGAGAGCACACTCTTGTTTTGTACCCTGGTATATTCCCTGAATACCTAAACACACAGCTACCAATCAATATTATTTGCTGACTGCAACAGTTGATTACATTATAAATACGTAGTCAAGAGATCCTAATCTATTCTCTCCATTTCCCTCTGGGAAACAATTGCAGGTAGGCAGGAAGGAAAGTATAATTTATGAGTTTGTTGATCTAGTGAAGTTTAATTTTACTTAAACTTTTCTTCTTCCTTCCCTCATGTATTTCTGGAAAAATCTCATCTCTCAAAAGCAAAAAAGCAGTCACAGAAAGATTGAAAAATTAGGAAGAAAATCATTGAAAGGGAAATGGGAAGTACCTGGCAGGGTACTCTTATCTCCACTCACAACCTCTAGAGACAGCACAGAGGACAGCTTGGCTCTGACACCATCAATGAACAGAGAAGCATATTATACACAGTGGAGCAAAGACAATTTAACCCAATTTTCACATCACAATCATGGAGCACAACCAATTGTAATATTACTGACCTCAGGTGATTTTTTTTCCTTCTTCTTCCATTATATTTTCAAATGCTGATTCCTAAAATCTGTAGCACACTAAATTTTGTGGATTCAACTATACATTCTAGAAGTTTCTTTCAGCTGAAAGACGTCAAAAGCAAAACCCATTCCTCTGCATGACTGTAATAATAAAAGAGCCTCTGGAATGCTAAGAGCATACCACTTTTTCTGTGAACAGTGAAATCAGTCTGGGCAAAGCTTACAAATACAGACTCAACAGACAGAACAGAAAAAGCATTTGGAAAATCCCAGTGATCAATCAGCTTCTTAATCTAGCTCCAACAGGATGAGGGAGGACAATTTTGATCCAAAAAAGAAAAAATAATAACTTTTTATGGGCTGCCTTGGAAACTACCAAGCTAATGGGACATTTCTGCATACAAGACACAAGACATGCGAGAAAAGCCACTAGAAACTGATGGTGGTGGAGAAGGCTAAATGTAAGCCCATCTAGATCAGCAACCAGATCAAACACCAGCCCACAGAAATATCTACAAGAGCTGGGCCATCAGGGTTGCTGAAAAATATTGGAAAGCCTCCAAAGATTATGTTCCTTTAGATGAAAAAAGCAGAAACAAAATACCAAAAACAATGAAAACCACCAATAATTTGCACATGATTAAAAAACAAAACAAAACAAAACAAAAAACCAGGCCTAACTTGGACTTAAGCATAATTCAGGCAGGTTCCCTTCCAAACCCTCAACATTTAATTTGGACTGGGAAAAAAAGCTAAAAGATTTTTAATGACAAAGTATGAGAAAACAATTTAATTAATCAACTCCAAAATGAACCAGATTGCAACATCCAAGGTATTTTCAAGTGGAAACAAACCTGAGTTGCGAGGACAGCTATCAGTTCTGGGGCACATGTTCATATGTTAAGAAAATCCATCCCATCTGTGCAGGAGCAGCAGCACAGGAACAGAGAAATGAAGAGCTGATTGTGAGTCTAGCCCACCTGCTGCTGAGGTATTATCCTCAGGTACTCTGGAGTAGTCGAGAATATAACACACACCAGCAAGGACTGCTACAACTCAACTCTGACCTCCAACTCTCCCAGCCCTAAATCCAGAGTTAGGCAAGTGAATCCAGCAACATAGGGTAGCATGCATTTACACCATAACAGACATCAACTCAGACCTCACCTTGTCACTGTCATCATGACAAATGTGGTCGTGATGGATGGACTGGCACTGAAAAGAAGCACCAACGCTACCTAAAAGAAAAAGGGAGGAAAAGTTAAGATACAGTCATTTTTTACATTTAAAATGTAAAATTTTAATTCAAAGAGTTTTTATATCCATCATCCCACCTAATCCTCCACAATACTTGTAGCCAGAGTAGAGATTATTATTCATGTATTTTAACACAGAAAAACAAAACAGAGAGGCTGACTCATACAAAGTAGGAGTCAGTGAAGTGGCAGGTTTGAAATTATAATCCTGTTACTCAAATCACACTTCCTACTACACTGAGTGGTCTGGTTTCAAAGTAAGGCCACCTAAGCACACATGAGGACTTCAGTAAGACAAACTCCTGTTTATGAAGAAAATGACCATACGTTTTTATACCCCACACATACTCGAATAAAAGTGGCACTATATATTCTCGGTGTATAAAAACACAAACAGGGGCCACCTGTGATGCTGGTATCACATATGGCTGCCAGTTTCAAGTCTCAGTTGCTCCACTTCCAATCCAGCTCCCTGCTAATGGCCTAGGAAAAACAGAGGAGGATGGCTCAAGCACATGGGCTCCTGCTACCTCCATGGAGACTTAATGGAAGATCCTGGTTGCTGGCTTGGAGGCTTGGCTCAGCCCTGGCCATTGTGGCCACCTGGGGAGTGAACCAGCAGATAGATCTCTCTCCCTTCTCTTGCTGTAACTCTGCATTTCAATAATAAATAAATCTTAACACACACACACACACAATTGGGGCTGGCACTGTGGTGCAATGAGCTACAGCCTGTGATGCCACCATCCCAAACCAGAGAAAAGCTGCTCCACTTTCAGTCCAACTCCCTGCTATTGTGCCTGGCAAGGCAGTGGAAGATGGCCCTGCACTTGGGCCCTTGTCAACCTGGCACTATGGCTCAGCCTAGCCCAGTCCCTTCCATTGCAGCCACATGGGAGTGAATCAATTAATGGAAGACCTCTGTATCTCTCCCTCTCTTTATGCCTTTCAAATAAATAAAAATCCTTTTAAAACACACAATCTAGGGGTTGGCATTGTAACACAGAGGATTAAGCAGCTGACTGCACCACCAGAAAACCATATGGGCGCCAGTCCCGGCTGCTCCACTTCCATCCCAGCTCCCTGCTAATGTGACTGGGAAAGCAGCAGAAGATGGTCCAATTCCCTGAGCCCCTACACCCACATGGGAGACCTGGATGAAGCTCCTGGCTTTGGCCTGGCCCAGCCCTGGCTGTTGCAGCCATCTGGGAAGTGAACCAACAGATGGAAGATTGCTCTCTTTCTCTAATTCTGCTTTTCAAATAAAATAAACCTTAAAAAAAAAAAAAGCACAATCTATGATTATGTAAGATTTTAAATCTCATTATTTTAAGGTACACATAATTCACACACTCAACTATTTCTTAATTTGAAGAACTTTTTCCCAAAAACTCCTTTATGATAATAATGACATTCCCAACTAACAGGGCAACAAACTACTACTCAGTAAATTATCAAAACTGAGTATCCATTTTAAAAAAAGGTTTTGGTTCCTATCTTGTATCATACACAAAATGATGATTCAAAGATCTATGTATATAAAAAAATTAAACAATTCAAGGGTGTGGCACAGCAGGTTACAGTCCCAGCCTATAGCATGGGAATCCCATATGGGCACATGTTCAAGTCCCAGCTGCTCCACTTCTGATCCAGCTCCCTGTTAATGGGCTTGGGAAAGCAGCAGAGGATTGCCCAAGTCCTTGGACCCCTGCACCCACGTGGGAGACGTGGAAGAATCTCCTGGCTCCTGGCTTTGGATTGGCTCAGCTCTAGCCATTGCAGCCATTTGGGGAGTAAACCAGCAGATGGAAAACCTCCCTCCCTCCCTCCTTCTGTCTCCCTCTGTAACTCTATTAAAATAAAATAAATCACTTTAAAAAATGAACCAATTCTAGACAGGAACTTTTTCTAAATAATCATGGAAAAAGAAAAGTTTGAAAAAAAGCAACACAAATGACTGTGGCCCAATAGTTAACAAAACCCCTTCTCCTTATTTATGAGAATTAGACTTTCACTTAACACCTGTTAACCTGATTAAGAGAGCTGCCAAGGATGTTAGCAACAATGTTTATAATAGAAATTACTCTACTAGTGAAACATCTCTGGACTGGATTAGAATAAATATCTAGTAGGAAGCCCTATTTCTGAGGTTCTCTGTTGAGTGAGGCATGTAATTAGGCATGACCCTGCAGAGGACCCTGGAAACCATGCTTACGGAGTTCTTGCAAGAGTTTTCTTCTTCTGTGGGAACTGGGCAGCTCTGCACCCACGCACTGTGGAAGTCACCTCTGAACCCGAGCTTTCAGAAGAGCACTTTGGTGAGTACCAACACTACACGGACTCTTTCTTACTGACAAGTTGTAGTTTCTGCCCCGTATCTTTTGTCAGTAAGTGGTATTAAGTGAGACCAACAAGTGTGGTTTTATCCGTCTGAATACATGAATGTTTAGTTGAATTGAAGACATTCTGGGGCTGGCAGAAGGTTAAGTGTGCAGTGCTGGCATCCCATATAGGCACCGGTTTGTGTCCCAGCCTGAAGCGCCAGTATCTCATATGGGCGCTGGTTCTAGTCCCGGCTGCTCCTCTTCCGAGCTCTCTGCTATGGCCTGGTAAAGCAATTGAAGATGGCTCAAGTCCTTGAGCCCCTGCACCCACATAGGAGATCCGGAAGAAGCTCCTTGCTTCTGGCTTCAGATTGGTGCAGCTCCAGCTATTGTGGCCATCTGGGGAGTGAACCAGTGGATGGAAGACCTCTATCTTTTCCTTTCTCTGTAACTCTTTCAAATAAATAAATCTTTTTTAAAAAATAGTAGTATATAGCAGAAGAAAGGAAATCTATACTAGAATATGGTACAATTTTTGAGACTTCAAAGAATCTAGCAGAGAACAAATTAATTGTGTATCTTAACTGACAGTGTTTACCATGAGTTTTCTTCTTTCAAATACATTTACAAAGTTATTATTCCTACCCAAAATCATGCTCTGGTACTGTAGTACCAAATACAAATTCCCTGCTTGAATTCTTCTCTCCTATGGAGGAATGTGGCTTGGGCAGTGCTAAGGCCAAAGCAGCGTGCTTCCCCGGAGTCAGGGGCTTATTCTTCCCCTTTGGTGACCCTTCCGTGATCTGCTCAAACCAGGACTACAGGTCTCATTCTAGATAAGGGGTTCTTAACCTGGGCCCAAGAATTTACATGGTGATAAAATGTTATCTTTATTTTCATTAACTTGAAACCAAAGTGTAATTACTTACTCTTTTATGAAATTTGAAACAAATCACACTAGTATTAACAGTATCTGTGACTTAGTTACTGATAAAAAAAAAATGACACACATATAATACAGATAGTTGATACAGGTATTCTGAACTATCATTTATACTTACCACTATTTTGAATTTCTAATAGCTATCAGTTAAGCCTACTGTTGGATGTGTTATTTAACACATTCATGAAGCAAATATATTATTATACTAGCTTTCAATACTTTGATAATTATATCCCAAAATAATTGGCTTCCTTTGTAATGTCAGGTATCTTTTGTGTTATTCAACTGAAAATATTCACCTAGAGAGGGTTCTCTAGGCTTCACGTGACTGCCGAACAGTCCAAGAGCTAGACACACACATACAATGTTTAAAAACCTACATTTGCCAGCGGAAGATGATGGAGCCAGAGAAACAAACTAGATAAGAAGCATTGTAAGGAAAGAGACATGCAACATCTTGGAAGAATAAAAAAGGTATAAAATCCATACAAGAGGGGTGGGCCCTGTGGCATAGGTTAAGCCTCTGCCTGCAACACTAGCATTCCATATGGGTGTGGGTTCAAGTCCTGGCTGCTCCACTTCAATGTAGCTCCTTGCTAATATGCCTGGGAAGGCAGCAGCGGATGGCTCCTGTACCGTGTGGGGGACCTGGAAGAAGCTCCTGGCTTCAGATTGGCCCAGCTCCAGTTGTTGAACAAGCCATTTGGGGAGTGAAACAGTGAGTGGAGGACATCTCTCTTTGTCTTCGCTCCCCTACCTCTCTCTGTAACTCTGCCTCGCAAATACACACATTAAAAAAAAAAAAAAAAATCCATGCAGGAGAACAGCAGAACAGTAGTGGGGCTTAAAATCAGTGTAGACAGCCAAAGATTAGAACTGGGATCACAAAAAAGTTGAAGCTGACACAGCCATCAGGAGGTAGAGAAGTTTCAGTATAACTGTCAGCTAGTATTTCAGATTGTCAGGGGCAAGGAACACACACAAACTGCCATGTTCACAAAACCAGTGGGGTTTTTTTTTGTTTTTTGTTTTTTTTTTTAATGCTTACTTTCACCTACTTGAAAGGCAGAGAGTGAGAGCAAGAGCAAGTTTGCTTCTGCTGGTTCTCCCAAATGTCTGCAAAAGCCAGAAGCCTGACACTCCACCTGAGTCCCCCACAAGAGTGGCAGGACCCAAGCACTTAAGCCATCATCTGACACTTCCCAGGTTGCACTAGCAAGAAGCTGCATCGGAAGTAGACGAGCCAGGGCTTGAACCAGGCACCATAATATGGGATGCGGGATCCCAAGTAGCAGTTGAATCCCCTGTACCACAATGTTCACTCCTGGTGGTCACTTTTTAATTCTCATTCTTGATCTACTGGTAACATTTAATCCAGCTGACCTCACTCTCCTTCTTAAACTCTTTTTTCACTTTTAGGGAACTTCTTGCATCGTTACCTGCATCTTCTCATTCCCATTTGCGTACTTTTCTCACCTTCTCTACTATAAAAGGTCATACCATTCCAAGGAGCTATCCTCAAAGTTCTCTCTTCCATCTACAGTCATGCCTTTTGTGATCCCAAATAAACCCATGGCTGACAAACAACTCTAAAATTTGTAACTCCAAGCCCTGGTCTTCCACTCACTGAAATTTAGGTTTCTAAATGTTGCTACTTGCTCGATATCACTTACATATTTAACCAGCACCTCAAACATAACATGCCCAAAACCAAGTTCTTGATCATTGGGAAAGCAGCAAAGATGGCCCAAATGCTTGGACCCCTGCACACATGTGGGAACCTGGATGAAGCTCTTGGCTCCTGAGTTCACCCTGAGCCACTGAAGCCATTTAGGGAGTGAATCAAAGGATGAAAGGCCACTTCTCTTTCTCCACTTCTCTCCTTGCAACTCTGCCTTTCAAATAAATAAATCTTAAAAAAAAATACTAGTTTTTAATAAACATACAATCTTTTTATACAAACATCAAAAGAAAAACACTGTTGAGATACACACATATTCCTTGAAATGTAAGTACAGAAAAACAAAATACTGAAATATAAATTCTATTAAAAAAAAAAAAAAAAGACTAACTGAAACATCAATGAAAACCCATGTACCAAACAGTCTCAGAGAAAAAAAACCTCAACAACCACTATTTGAAGTATCTGTGAAAACAGGTTGGGGGGGGGGGGCAGTGCTGTGGGGTAGCGGGTTAAGCTGTGGCATGTGATGTCAGCATCAGACATGAGCACTGGTTCGAGGCCTGGCTGCTCCATTTCCAATCAGCTCCCTAGTAAAGCACTTGGGAAAAGCAGCAGAAGATAGCCCAAGTGTCAGGCCCCTCCCACTCACTTAGGAGACCCAGATGAAGTTCCGGACTCCTGGCTTCTGCCTGGCCATTTGGGGAATGAATCAGCAGATAGAAGAACCCTCCCTCCCTCCAACTATGCTTTTCAAATAAACAAATCTTTAATAAATAAGTACTTTTTGCTTCAAAATTCATGTATTTTCCCTACCTTTCAGAGTAACCAAAAAAGCCCTAGTTCTACCTTACAAAAGAATTTCAAAGGCCTAGGCTTCCAAGATGGCAGAATAGGGAGGGAGCTCACTGCTCTAGTCTAGGAGAAGATAGTTTTAAAAGCGGAGGGGCTGGCCGGCGCCGCGGCTCACTTGGCTAATCCTCCGCCTGCAGCGCCAGCACCCCGGGGTTCTGGTCCCAGTTGGGGCACCAGATTCTGTCCCAGTTGCTCCTCTTCCAGTCCAGCTCTCTGCTGTGGCCCAGGCAGGCAGTGGAGTGCTTGGGCCCTGCACCCACAGAGCAGACCAGGAGAAAGCACCTGGCTCCTGGCTTCAGATTGGTGTAGCACGCCGGCTGTAATGGCCATTTGGGGGGTGAACCAACAGAAGGAAGACCTTTCTCTCTGTCTCTCTCATTAACTCTGCCCGTCCAACAACAACAACAAAAAAAAGTGGAGGGGCTGGTGCTGTTGCATAGCAAGTAAAGCTGCCACCTGCAGTGCTGGCATCCCATATGGGCACTGGTTCACGTCCTGGCTGCTCCACTTCTGATCCAGCTCTCTGCTATGGTCTGGGAAAGCAGTACAAGACAGCCAAAGCCCTTGGGCCCCTGCACCAGTGTGGAAGACCTGGAAGAAGCTCCAGGCCCCTGCACCCATGTGGGAGACCGAAAGAAGCTCCAAGCTCCTGGCTTTGGATTGGTGCAGCTCCGGCCGTTGCAGCCAATTGGGGAGTGAACCAGCAGATGGAAGACCTCTCTCTCTGCGCAACTGACTCTCCTTCTCTCTCTGTGCAACTGACTTTCAAATAAATAAATAAATAAATCTTTAAAAATAAAATTAAAAAGTGGAGAGAGTGCAGTGTCAGGGAAGAGTTAGGAAGAAAACAGCAGAGGAAACTATGCAAATTAGAGGGACACAGTGGACTTATGTGGAGGACGTGGACACCCACAACTCACAACAGCCGAGGGCTTTTACACCAGCAATGGACAGAGGTGAGACCAGACTGCAGCAGCCCAAGCCACTGGCTATAAAGCTGCAGGAAGAGCCTAGAGGGAACCCGGCTTGGAGCCCCATGGGGGATAGTGAACCTGCCAAACTAGAGGAGGAGCAGGAGGGACATGTTCCTCTCTCCTCAACCCCATCATCCTGTAACAAGCAGAGAGCAAGCACCATTTTGGATATATAACAGCTGCGCCAGCTCATGTCCATGCCCAGCAACTAGGTAAGTAGGAAATCCTGACTCTGCTGGTGAGAACTAACAGGGGGCAGGGTGCCCCTGACCGTGGGAAGTTTGTGTGCCAGGACTGTGAAAAAACTGAGGCTGTGTGCAAGGGCTCACTGTGTGGCTGGCACTTTGGGCAGTCACTTTTGGAAACTCCACACACTCAGGGCTCCCTGGTTACCTAGTGAAGGACACTGCTGGTGAATCTGAGCTTACACTGAGGATTGCACAAATCCCTTGTGTGGTCCTTGGAACAGCGTGGAAGAATATTATACCCACTAGAGCTAGAGTTCAGGCACTGGTCTGCTTTGAGGAGAGGAGCTCAGCTGAGTAGAATAAACCTCCCTTCTGATTTAAGAGAGAGAGAGATTTACCATGCCAAACCTGGGTGTGTCACCTTAGACACACACTTCACCAGGGATAACTGAACAGAACTCCCTGACCACACCCACTACACATCTCTAGATATTCACTGAAAGCAGACACTCTACTAATTTACAAAGGCATAGTACAAGGATAAAAGCTGCCACAGAGGAAAAAAATAAAGAAGAAGCCAACAAGTATCTCCACAAATGCCAAATAATAAATGCACTAGGTCAAGAAACAAGAATAAGAAAGAAAACACTTCAATACTAGATTGTGAAGATGAGATTGAAAAAAGGCCAGAAATGGAATTCAAAAAATTGATAAGATTACATAGAGGTAATCAGAACGAAATGCACTAACTACAGAAATCCATACATGACATAAAGAAAATGTCTCAGGAAATTGAGATGTTAAACAGAAATCAAAATGAAATGAATAGGCTGGCACGGTGGCTCAATAGGTTAATCCTCCACCTGCGGCACCGGCACACCGGGTTCTAGTCCCGGTTGCCCCTCTTCCAGGCCAGCTCTCTGCTGTGGCCAGGGAGTGCAGTGGAGGATGGCCCAAGTCCTTGGGCCCTGCACCCGCAGGAGAAGCACCTGGCTCCTGGCTTCAGATCAGTGCGGTGTGCCAGCTGCGGCGGCCATTGGAGGGTGAACCAACGGCAAAGGAAGACACTGATCTCTGTTTCTCTCTCATTTCCACTCTGCCTGTCCAAAAAAAAAAAAAAAAGAAAGAAAGAAAGAAATGAAGACTTCAATTAAATAAAAATGCAGTGCAAAGGCTGGACAACAGAATCGGTAAAGAAGAACATCCGACTTAGAAGACAGAGCACAGGAAATTATACAGTCAGATCAAAAAAAGAGAGGAAATTAGAAAACTAAAAAACACTGTTGGTGTTCCACAGGATACTATCAAACGACCCAACATACAGGTTCTAAGAGTTCCTGAAGGCCCAGAAAAAGAGAAAGGATTAGGCCTTTTTAGTGAAACAATAACAGAAACTTCAATAATTTGGAGAAAGAAAGGGATCCGGAAGAGGCTCCTGGCTCCTGGCTTTGGATTGGCATGTCTCCAGCCGTTGCAGCCAACTTGGGAGTGAACCATCAGATGGAAGACTTCTCTCTCTCTGCCTCTCCTCTCTCTGTGTAACTCTCTCAAATAAATAAATAAATCTTAAAAAAAAAAAAGTTATCTGCACCCCCAGGTTTATCACAGCTCAATTCACATTAGCTAACACATGGAATCAACCTAAATGCCTGTCAACCAAAGACTGGAATACTACACAGCAGACAAAAAATAAAATGAAATCCGGTCATTTGCAACAAAATGGAAGAATCTGGAAAACATTATACTTAGTGTAATAAGCCAGTCTCAAAGGGACAAATACCATGTATTCTCCCTGATCTGTGAGAACTAATAGAGCACCTAAAACAAAAGATGTGGAAGTGAAATTAACACTTCAAGAAGGGATGACTTGAACAGCCCTTGTCTTGACTATCTTGTCTTGACTGGTGAGGAACAGTTTTGTTTTGTTTCTTCATGATATTTGTTGAACTCTTTACTTAACAGAGTTAATCATGTGTATAAAGTCAATTGAGGATGGATCTCATTAAAAAATAAGAGTGGGAATAAGAGAGGGAGGAGGAGGTTTGTAACTGTAAAACTGTATAGTTCTGCATACATTCCTACAGACTAACTTCTAAGGGTACAGCTCCCTGCTAATGTGTCTGGGAAAGTGCTGGAGGATGGCTCAAGTCATTTGGGTCCCTGCACCCATGTGGGAGACCCAGAGGAAGCTCCTCACTCCTGGCTTCGGATTGGCCTAGCTCCAGCCGTTGAGGCCATTTGGGGATTGAACCAATGGATGGATGCGTGCGTGTGTTCACGCTCTCTCTCTCTCTTCTCTCTGTAACTCTGAATTTCAAAATAATAAATCTTTTCTTAAAAATCACAAATACAAATCTTACACTGCTTTTAGAATCTTTAAGTTACTAGTACAGGGCCTGGCAAATAATTGTATCTGGCCTGAAATCTATCTTACTAAAGTCTTAACAATCCCTTTCAAATCGAAAGAGTTACAAACAGAAAGGAAAAGACAGAGATTTTCCATCCACTGATTCATTGCCCAAATGGGACACAGCCAGGGCTGGGCAAGACCAAAGCGAGCCTGGAATTCCATCTGGGCTTCCCACATGGGTGCAGGGACCCAAAGACTTGGGCTATCTTCCACTGTTTTCCTGGGCACATTAGCAGGAAGCTGGATAAGAAGTGCAGCAGCTGGGACTTGAACTGGTGCCCATATGGGATGCTGACATTGACAGATGGTAGCTTAACCTGCCGCACCACAAGACCAGCCACCCAAACCAATCTTAAAATTAACTACCAGGTCAGCGCCGCAGCTCACTAAGCTAATCCTCCGCCTGCGGTGCCGGCACCCTGGGTTCTGGTCCCGGTTGCTCCTCCTCCAGTACAGCTCTTTGCTGTGGCCGGGAAGGCAATGGAGGATGGCCCAAGTGCTTGGGTCCTATACCCACATGGGAGACCAAGAGTAAACACCTGGCTCCTGGCTTCAGATCGGTACAGCCATTTGGGGGGTAAACCAACGGAAGGAAGACCTTTGTCTCTCTCCCTCTCACTGTCTAGCTCTGTCAAAATAAAAAATAAATTTTAAAAATTAACTACCAGTCACCATAATCCAAGTAACTGACATAGATATAGGCACTGAAACGCATTTAAACTCAATGAATTATACACATACACATGACAGGCAAGACTTTTTTTTTAAATCCAGCCCCAGGAATCTTGCCTGTACTTTCTAAGTAATTGTCACTGCAATTACTGTCCAAAAGAGAGGCTCAGCAGTTAGGTCTAATTTTTTGGTACTGCTCCCATTTACTATTCTTTCCGGCCTCTTTTCCTTTCACTCTAGTAGAAATAATTTTTTGAAGTGCCTGATTTTATAGGAGGACATGAAAACATGTTGAGTCTTATCTAATAGTTGGCCCAGAGGTTGCTAAATTCTGGAATATGATTTCTCAGGGTTTAACTGTATCACTTGCACACCAGCAGCCTTCACAATTGCTACCAGGAAACCAGAGTTTATGGCAATGCTGCAAAGAAATGTGCTAAGAGCCAATGCTGTGGCATAGCTGGTAAAGCCCACTATCTGCAGTGACAGCAACCCATATGGGCGCATGTTCAAGTCCTGGATGCTCAACATCCAATCCAGCTCTCTGCTATGGCCTGGGAAAGCAGTAGAAGATGGTCCAAGTGTTTGGGCCCCTTATGTGCAGGGCTCCTGGCTCTGGACCAGCCCAGCCTGGCCATTGTGGCCATTTGGGGAGTGAATTAGCAGATGGAAGATCTCTCTCTCTCTCTCTGCACCTTTCAAATAAATAAATAAATCTTATTTTTAAGAAATGTACTAAGAGGGGCTGGCTCTGTGGCGTAGCGGGTAAAGCCGCCGCCTGAAGTGCCAGCATCCCATATGGGCACTGGTTCAAGACTGGGCTGCTCCACTTCCAATCCAGTAAGTGATGATCTCCCTGTTTACTTTTATAGTCAGATCTTACTGATACATGTAGCTATCTAAAGCCATCTAGAACTTGTATGCTGACACCTAAACCTCAATGTGAAGATATCTGGAAAGTGACTGAGTCACGTGGGCTCATTAATATCCTTATAAAAAGAGGCCCCAGAGAACTCCTCACTGCTTCCACCACATGAAGACAGAGAAACCGCTGTCTATACACCAGGAAGGGAAGCAGGTCCTCAACAATTTGTCAGTGCCTTGATCGTGGCCTTCTAAGACACCAGAACTACAAAAAGTGAATTTCTGTTATTTGTAAACTACTCTGTATATATTTTCATTATAACAGCCCAAACAGACTAAGACAGCTCAAACTATGTCTTAAAGACAATCATTAAATAAAGTAAATTATCTTCTCCTGCTGGAACACTAGGCTCTTTGGAATCACAGATTAAGTCTTAGCTGTCTTCATACCCACCATAGGAGTTATCATGCCAAGTCTTGTTCACAGAAGGCCCTCCTAGAGGCTAGCCAATGTCTGTGATGCTAGCCTCTCATAGGAGCACCAGTTTGAGACTCAGACACTGCACTTCTGATCCAGTTCCCTGCTAATGTGCCTGAGAAAGTAGCAGATGACGGCCCAAGCACTAGGGTCCCTACCACTTTAGGAGATCTGGATGGAGTTTCAGGCTCATGGCAATGACCCAGACCAGCTCTGCAACCATTGGGAATGAACCAGCAGCAGACAGAAGGTATCTCTCTCTTCTTGCTCTCACTCTCTTGTGTCTCTCCCTGTTACTCTTTCAAATAAATATTTTTTAAACAGTCCTACTAAAAAAGTTTTCTGAATGCACAAAGACTTTAAACTGGGCTACTGACTTAACACAAAGGAATCAATGAAGGTAACGGGTATATTACAACTGGAGATACAAGATACAAACTGGCAGATGTTAATCACTCTGGCTAAATTATGAGCTCTAATTCTGTAATGTTCCAGTCCAAAAAGAGCCATGAGCATTTGCTGAGTACCTCCCCATACCAGACATGAGTATCCAAGACACAGCAAAAGGTAAGCAATGCTGGCAACCCATAAGAGAATTTACCTGCTATCCTAAAGATTCTAACCTCATTACAGAAAATATTTAATTTATTCACTAACTATTTAACAAGCCCCAATTTCATACCAAATCTATCCCTAGGCACTAGGAACAAAGGAATAAATAAGACAAGGAGCTTGCCTTCACCAATCATAGAACTAAACTATTCTACCCTTCCCACCCTACTTCTTGTCTCATCCACTCTTCTAACTTAACTGAGCAATGTTCTGTGTTTGTATCAAGACGGTGGTCACTGGAATTCTAGAAATAGTGTAAGAGCTCCAAAAAAGAATTAGCCAGGGAAAAGCAGCAGGCCAAATACTAAGTTTCTGAGTGAGTGTTGAAATGGGAGAGAGAAGTAGTTAATACAGGAGATAAGAAGAGAATGAGCCAGAGGAAGAAAATGAAGACAAAGTAGCACATGTGGGTTTAGGGAGGCCCAAGACAGAAGCATCTAATTTGATTGGTTTATTATGTGTTAACAAGAGGCTAGAAGAAGAATTCCATTGGTTATTTTTGTATTTGGGTGGAAATATGAGGACTTCAGATAGAGGAAGGGGTACACGATTTCCAGAGCATCTCCTTATTCATTTTAAGCAAAGAGAATGCAGACATTCTGAATGTAAATACCTAGTCTAAATGTGGCTAAAAAACAAACACTGCTATTAAGGAATCTCATGACATTTTTGACACGAAAAGTATGGGTTTTCCACACCAATCAGTCCTCCAATTCTCTACGGACACTAATTGGGGGGTGTCCCACAGTTTCAGTTTGACACTACATGGAGCAGCAGACTCCACAGTAGTTAAGGGGTCAGCCTCACAAGATTCCCCTGCCTCCTACCTAATACCAATCCGAAGTTGGGGTGGGATCCACAAGTTACTCACTTCTGTCCAGCATGCAACCCTCTCAGCACCTCAACATCTTTTTCACCAGCCCAGAAGTTCATCATGCAGGGTAAACCGCTGTCTGCAACACTGATGTCCCATATGGGTGCCAGTTAAAGTTCCAGCTGCTCCACTTCTGGTTCAGCTCCCTGCTAACACATCTGGAAAATCAGTGGAAGATGGCTCAAGTGTTTGGGTCCCTGCACCCATGTGGGGAGATCTGAATGGAGTTCTAGGCTCCTGGCTTTGAGCTGACCCAGCCTCAGCTGTTGCATCCATTTGGGAAGTGAACCAGCACTTCTCTTTTTCTCTCTCCTCACTCTTTAAAACTCTGCCCTTCAAATAAAGAAATATTTTAAATAAATTTAAAATTTAATTATTGGTTTTTGGTGACTGGACTTATCTCCAACCCTTGACCCCCCCCCCCCCCCCCAAGAAAAGGGAATATTCCAATCCTCTGATCACTGGCTGGTTCTGACAACAAGCCCCATCCTAAAGCTACCTAGGGGACCATCAAGAGTCCCACCTTTAGCACCAACTCAGGGAGCTAATTACAAATAACAAAAGCTGCTCCTCCAAACTCTCCTCATTCAGGAAATTCCAAGGGCTTTAAGAGCTCTAAGGGGGAGGGAGAGACTCCAGCATTGTGGCATACCAGGTAAAACACCTGCATTCCATACAGGTGCCAGTTCCAGTCCCAACCACTTCATTTCCAATCCATCTCCCTGCTAATGCCCTGGGAGAGCAACAGAAAATGGCTCAAGTCCTTGGGACCCTGGCGCTCATGAGGGAGATCTGGATGAAGCTCTTGGCTCCTTCCTTCAGCTTGGCCCAGCCTTGGCATTGTGGCCATCTGGAAAGTAACAACAGATGGAAGGTGTCTCTCTCTCTACCCTACCCTCACCCCCGTTAACTTTAACTTCCAAATAAAATGAGTACGTCCTTTAAAAGAAAAGAAAAAAAAAAAAGGAATGAACTTGGGAGCCAGCATTGTGACATGGCAGGTAAAGCCACTGCCTGCAATGCCAGCATCCCATACGGGCACTGGTTCAAGTCTTGGCTGCTCCACTTCCAATCCAGCTCCCTGCTAATGTGAACGCAGCAGAGGGAGGATGGCCCGAGTGCTTGGGTCCTTGCACCCACATGGAAGACATGGAAGAAGTTCCCGGCTTAGTTTGGCCCAGCCCAGGCCCCTGTAGCCATTTGGGGAGTGAAGCAGCAGATAGAGGATCTCTCTCTGTAACTGTGCCTTTCAAATAAAGAAATTTTTTAAAGGCAGAGGCAGAGAGAGAGAGAGAGAGAAAGAGAGAGAGAGAGAGAAGAAAGAGGTCTTCCATCAACTGGTTCACTCTCCAAATGGCCACAACAGCTGGAGCTGCACTGATCCGAAGCCAGGAGCCAAGAGCTTTTTCCAGGTCTTCCACGTGGGTGCAGGGGTCCAAGCACTTGGACCATCTTCTACTGCTTTCCCAGGCCATAGCAGAGCACTGCATCCGAAGTGGAGCAGCTGGGTCTCAAACCGGTGCCTACATGGGATGCCTATATGGGATGCCAGCACTGCAGGTGGCAGTTTTTACTCACTACACCACAGTGCTGGTCCCAATATATATTTTTTAAATAGAGAAGTGGGGGGGTGGGGAGTACTGTGGCGCAGGGGGTTAACGCCCTGGCCTGAAGCGCTGGCATCCCATACGGGCGCCGGTTAGAGGCTCAGCTGCTCCACTTCTGATCCAGCTCTCTGCTATGGCCTGGGAAAGCAGTAGAAGATGGCCCAAGTCCTTTGGCCCCTGCACCCGTGTGGGACCCAGAGGAAGCTCCTGGCTCCTGATCAGCGCAGCTCCAGCCGTTGTGGCCAATTGGGGAGCGAACCATCGGATGGAAGACTCCTCCTCCCCCCACCCGCCTCTCCTCTCTGTGTAACTCTGACTTTCAAATAAATAAATAAATCTTTTTTAAAAAATAGAGAACTAGAGAGGAAAACCAAATAGGTATTTATTACTAGGTCATACTATCATAGTAGCCCACTCTTTAAGTGATTTATTGGTGTTTTCCCACAGTCTAAAAGTACCCACTTTTTTAATTATTCATTTTACAAGAGATAAAGGTGAAATTCAGCAAATATTATCATGGCCATTCAGTAGAAAATTTTAGGTACACATATGCTAAGCATGAATGATTATCTCCCAACTACCATTTATAACCAAACATCTAATAACAGTAACATACTTAAATTTTAAGTTGACTTCTACTTATACACACACACACACACACACACACACACACACACACTTGAAAGACAGAGAGCAGGGAGAATGACAGAGAGAGCTTGCCCATCTGCTGATTCACTTCCCAAATGGCCACAACAGTTGGGGCTGAGGCCAGGAGCCTGGAACTTCATTTGGGTCTTCCAAGTGGGTGGCAGGGGCCCCAGCACTTGAGCCATCTTTCTCGTGTGCATGAGCGTGGGAGCTGGACTGGAAAGTGGAGCAGCTGAGACTGAAATGGGCATTCATATGGGAAGCCAACAAGGCGGGGTCGGGGGGGGAGGTAGCACCACAACACCAGCCCCAAAAGTTGAGTTCTTCAATGAATTCAAATCTTTACCTTAAAGCACTTGACATCTAGTATCTTCTCTGAATATTGAAAAAGATGAGAAGTAATTGCTATGAGTTCTAGTATAGAGACAGCACATTACACATAACATTTCATTGAACAATATAAAAAGATCTCATTTAAAAAAAAAATGGTCTCAGGGCCAGTGTTGTGGTGCAACAGATATCGTCATTTGCAGTGCCAGAATCCCATATTGGAGTGCTGGTTCCAGTCCTGGCTGCTCTGCTAATGTGCCTGGGTCCCTGCCACCCACACAGGACACTTGGACGAAGTTCCTGGCTTCAGCCTGGTCCAGCCCTAGATGTTGCAGTCCTTTGGGAAGTACACCAGCAGATGGAAAAACCTTTTTTCTCTTTCTCTATTTCCCTATCTCTCCTCTGACACACTGCCTTTCAAATAAAAAAAATAAATAAATAAAATAAAAAAACTTTTTTAAAAAAGAAAGTTTTCCAAAGGAGTCTTAAGCAGGAGTTTATAAAGCCCAAGGGATTTTTTTTTTTTTTAAACAAAGTTTTTTGTACATGCAGAAGTACATTTTTCTGTAGGGGGTACTGATTTTCATCAGACCCTCAAAGCAGTCCCAGATTCTCAAAAGTTAAGACTCAATACTCCGAAATAGAGTATTCAAGATTCCTCTCAACACAATTCATCCCAATACACACAACAAAGCAGTTCCAAGATTTGCAGAAAGCATTTCTGCCCAGACCATAAAGCTTCCACAGTGCTAAACAAAAAGACAAGAGATTGGTAAGCATACTCCTGCATTTACTTCTACACAGCCTAAGAAGTAGATGGGTGGGAGAAATGACAATGCCATGCCTAACTGGAAGAAAGAATCTCCCCCTTCTCAAACTGAGTAGATAAGAAACCTGGAGGGGACCAGCACTGTGGCATAGAGTTAAACTCACAGCCTGCAACACCAACATCCCATATGGGTACTGGTTCAAGTCTCGGATGCTCCACTTCCAATCCAGCTCCCTGCTAGTGTGCCTGGGAAAGCAGCTGAGAGGATGGCCCAAGTGCTTGGGCCCCTGCACCTACACTGGAGATCTGGAAGAAGCTCCTGGCATTTGGCTCATATTAGCTCCGTCATTGTGGCCACTGGGAGAGTGAACCAGAGGATAGAAAACCTCTTTGTGTCTATATTGCTCTCTGTAACTCTTTCAAATAAATAAATATTTATTTAACTAAAAGAAAGAAACCTGGAGTTTAGCCCTGCTTATGAAGGGATGCCCTCTCTCCTGCTCTCCTGAGACCAGGGGTCTGCAGGACAAAATAATACATGGGATAAATAATGCTACACCATGGTCATTCTATGAATTATTAGACATTTCTCTCAGTCTTGAGTATTGTGACACAGACATTTATATATTTAATACTCTCAAATCCCAAGAACTAGAATAAAGAAGCAGTAAAATGAGTCATAGGGACCACTTTATGTTCCCCTGCTTCAAATCCACACAGAATAGAGTTACACATTAAAAGCAGTAGAAGAGAAGATATAGCACTCAACGGGATTTTTTTTTTAAATGGAACACAAAATTTACATTCAAGCTAATTCTACCATCACTGGCAGGGGAAAACAATTTCACTTGCTAACAGTATATTTAGACCAAGGGATGAGAAGTAGAAAAGATTTTGCAGAAAGATAGGCTTGAGTTTTAAACCTCATTCTTCTACTCATGAGACTAACTTCTTCCCTTACCTGCAAAGGGGGATGGCAGAGTGGTTGCAAAGCTTAGCACTGTGTCTGACACTGCTATCCATAGAAAAAGCTAACAATACTATTCTCTTATCTCTAGAACTCCAAAAATTTGCACAGTTCTTTACTGAAAAAAATGCTACCAATATCCATCAACAGCAAAGTGGTTGAATAAATTATTGCTATTCCTTCCTACAAACTTGTTATCTAGCCCTCTTGAAAGTTACTAACATGGAAAATCCAGCAAGACATCTTAAGTGAAAATAAGGTGCAGAATAATAAACATCAGAAGATACTGATGTTTATTGATACTGGTAATACACATACAAACTATTAACAGTAATTACTTCATAAAGGATAATAGGACAGGAGCCAGTGCTGTGGCTATGGCACAGCAGGTTATGCTGTCCCCTCAGCACTGGCATCCCATATGGGTATGGGTTCAAGTCTCGGCTGCTTCAGTTCCAATCCAGCTCCCTGCTAATGCTCCTGCGAAAGCAGTGAAAGATGGCCCCTGCACCCACATGGAAGGCTTGGAAAAAGCTCCATCTTCAGCCTTCCCAGCCCCAGTCATTGTGTCCATCTGGGGAGTGAACCAGCGAATGGAAGATTTCTCTCCTTCCGCCTCTTCTTCTCTCTCTGTAACTCAGACTTTCAAATACAGAAATAAATCTTTAACCAAAAAAAAAAAAAAAAAAGATAATAGAACTAAGGGCATGTTTATATACTTTGCAATGTTTGTGAGTTTTAGAATTTTAAGCGGTATATTGCTTTATGACTAAAAACTAATAAGTAAAAAAGTATTTCTTGTGTTCATTTAAATGAAAATTCCTCATACAAAGCACTTACATAACCTCAGATACTGATTTAACCTTCCTATCCCACTTTTTTTTTTTCCTCCAAAATGCCTTATGGTCTGTCTTGGAAACCCCACAAAGAGACATATTTTTGGTCCCATCTGCCAGCCAATCTAACACAGCCAAGGCAAAGCTCAGCATGACTCCTTTAACTCCCACAGTGGCCAGGAGGTGGGAGCCTGGAGTGATGGTAGGGGAAGGGTGGCAGAGCAACAATGAGAAACAGCCCAAAGAGAAAACATACCTTTACTTTGTTAATGTACTACTGAGGTTACAAAATGATCTTTTTCCATTGTGGTAGATAACTATATGCAACATAGCCAACCTAGTCAAGAATGTCAGCTGATTAGTGAAATGTAAAAATTATGATTTTATTTTACAGGCTTTTAACCAGCTAAGGGTTACTAAACTATTTTTTTTTAAAGATTTATTTGAAAATCAGAGCTGCAGAGAGAGAGAGAGAGAGAGAGAGAGAGGTCTTCCATCTGCTGATTCACTCCCCAGATGGCTGCAAGGGCCAGAGCTGCACCAATCCAAAGCCAGGAGCCAGGAGATTTTTCCAGGTCTCCCACACAGGTGCAGGGGCCCAAGGACTTGGGCCATCTTTCACTGCTTTCTCAGGCCATAGCAAAGAGCTGGATCAGAAGTAGAAGAGCCAGGACTTGAACCAGCCCCCATATGGAATGCCAAAACGGCAGGCAGCGGCTTTACCTGCAACACCACAGTACCAACTGTTTCTAAACTATTATGCCAGATATTTTTAAAATATGGATTTTATCATCTAGTATTCCAAAACAATTTTTTATCTTTTTATTTCCCTACACAATATAAAGGTCTAACATTGATTTACAAACTCTTTAAAAATAATTTTAAAAAGAAAAATAGTTCCTTCAAAAAGGCTTCCTTTGGAGAAGTTAGTACTTATGCTCAATGATGACTTTCACCTAAATCAGCCCAGGAAGTGGCCTTCTGTTCAAGAAATCACAGCTATTTAAGGAGTAACTATCTCCAAGAAAGATTATTTCCCGTCTATAAAGCCATTCGTATTCCCACACTGATTTACAGTGAACATCACATTGTAGGCCTATTAGCCATTGCCACTGAACATCAGCCTGTTCTTAAGACACTAATAATAACATTTTAATGTATTATCTATATTGAAACATCATATTAACTTTGTCATTCCCCTACATAAGGACCATTAATAGTTCCCTTATCAATCAGGCATTCAAAGTCCCATACAACCTTGCCCTGGACAATCTTCCTAAGCTCATCACTATCAACATTTAAAAAACAACAACAACAAAAAAAAAAAAAAAAAAAAAAAACAAGCTTGCTTTTTTTTTTTTTAATAATCTATTTGAAAGGCGCAGTTAGATAGAGGTGGAAAAACAGCTCAATCTTCCATCCACAGGTTCACTCCCCAGATGGCCACATCAGCAGAGGTTGGGCCAGACCCAACCAAGGAGACAGGAGCTTCATCCAGTCCCCCATGTGGGTGCAGGGGCCCAAGGATTTGGGCCATATTCCACTGCTTTCCTAGGCGCATTAGCAAGAAGCCGGATCAGAATGGAGCAGCTGGGTCTTGAACCAGTGTCCATATAGGATGCTAGCGTCACAGGCAGAGGCTTAACATGCTACACCACAACGCAGACCCCTACTACCAACCAACATCTTACCAAAGCCTTTGTTTAAGCCTGCCATCAACTTCCTGCTCTTTGAAATCATCTTTACCTGCCTGAATTTTCTCATACTCGACCCACCTTTTAAACCCTACCTGGGGGCTGGTGCTGTGGCACAGCTGGTAAAGCTACCACCTTCAACGCCAGCATCCCATATAGGTGCTGGTTCTTGTCCCAGCTTTTTCACTTCTGATCAAACTCCCTGCTCATGGCCTGGGAAAAACAGCAGATCATGGCCCAAGTGTATGGAACCTGCCGCACAAGTGTAAGACCTACATGAAGCTCCTAGCTTCAGCCTGGCCCAGCTCTGATCTTCGCAGCCAAATGGGAGTAAACAAGTTGATAGATCTCTCTGTAACTCTTTCAAAACTAAAAATATTAAGTTGTTTTTAAATTGTATTTACTTATTTGAGAGGCAGAGTTACAGAAAGACAGAGGGAGAGACAGAGAGAGATGTCTTCCATCTGCTGGTTCACTCCCCAAAGGGCCACAAAGGCCAGAGCTGAGTCAATCCGAAGCCAGGAGCCAGGAGATTCTTCTAGGTCTCCCAAACAGGTGCAGGGGCCCAAGCACTTGGGCCATCTTCCACCACTTTCCCAGGCCATAGCAGAGAGCTGGATCACAAGAGGAGCAGCCAGGACACAAACCAGCACCCATAAGTGATGCCGATGCCACAGGCAGAGGCATAGCCCACTGTGCCACAGCAACAGCCCCTGAAAGTTTAAAAATAAAAATAAAAAATAAAAATCCTACCTGAATTGTCACTCAGTGCGCAACTGAAATCTCAAAGAAAAAGGAATCATCTCACCTATAAAATTTTAAGTTTATTTTTATTCATTTGAAAGGCAGAGCAGGGGCTGGCATTGTGACCCTAGGATGTCAAGCTGCTACCAGCAGTAGACATCCCGGGTGCACCCCTTCCAATCCAGCTCCCTGATAATGTGCCTGGGGAAGCAGCAGAAAATACTCCAAGTCCTTGGGCCCCTGCACCCAAGTAAGAGACCTGGAAGAAACTGCTGGCTTCAGTCTGGCCCAGCTCTGACCAATGAGGCCATTTGGGGGGCTGAACCAGCAGATGAAAGACACCTCTCCCCCTCCCTCCCTCCTTCTTTCTCTAACCAACCTTTCAAATAAAATAAATCTGGGGCCGTGCTGTGGCACAGTAGGTTAATTATCCACCTACGGCACTGGCATCCCATATGGGTGCTGGTTCAAGTCCTGGCTGCTCCACTTCTGACCCAGTTCTCTGCTGATGGCCTGGAAAAGCAGTAAAAGTGCTTGGGCCCTCACACCCATGTGGGAGACCTGGAGGAAACTCCTGGCTCCTGGCTTCAGATTGGCCCAGCTCCAGCTGTTGCAGCCATTTGGGGAGTGAACCAGCGGATGGAAGGCCTCTCTCTCTGCCTCTCAATTAAATGTCTTAAAAAATAAAAAATAAATTTTTAAAAAAATAAGAAAGAGCACTGGGGGGAGGGGTAACAGGAAAGGTGGACAGATAGAGTTCTTTCACCTTCTGGTTCATTTCTCATAGGATTGCAACAGGCAGGGTTGGGTCAGGCTGAAGCCAAGAACTCTGTCAGAGTGCCTCACATGGGTGACAGAGTCCCAAATACGTGCACCAGAGACCCAAATATGTGCACCATCAACCTCTGCTTCCCAAGGTGCACACTAGCAAAAAGCTAGATCAGAGGCAGAGGCACAACTGGATGAGAGGGAGAGGGAGAGGGAGGGGAGGAGGGGGGGGAGAAGGAGGGAGGGGGAGGGAGGAGGGAGGGGGAGGGAGAAGGGTCTTTCATCTGCTAGATCACTCCCTAAATGGCTGTAACAGCCAGGGCTGTTAAAATGTACATTAAAGGAACACCAACCCTGGGCTTCCTAAAATTACATCTCAGAATTGAGCCAATTCATCCATCTAACGACAGTTACAGTCGAAGAACCACACCCTACCCACACAGAGGTCTGTTTCTGGAAAACTTTCAACTAGGAGGAAAAGGATACACGTGGCTGGCTCCCCAGGAAAGGGACAGAGCTAGGTAGGCCCTGCCTAGTTCCTCATTGAAATTCTTTAATACAATGAGTCACCCCCACCTTGGGCAAAGAAAGGCCAACAATTATATGGGGAGATGTCCCTCTATGTGCAAAAGTAAATCTACAAGTGAGGAATCTACCTTTGCAACCAAACCCCTAAACAAGAACCCTGAATGCAGATGCAAAGTAACACCAGTTTCCAGTCTCCCAAGCCTCCTACCCTTAGCTTAAGGAGTCCTCACCTTTCCTTCATGCTTATGAATTAACCACTTACTAATATTAATTCACTCAATTGAAGGAGTGATACAATGGGCCCTACAAGGACTCTCGTTTCAGGAGAATTCCACATACAGGGCAGGAAGTAAAAACCACCTGCATGGGGCCCGAGCTGTGGCATAGCAGGTAAAGCCGCCGCCTACAGTGCTGGCATCCCATATGGGCACTGATTTGAGTCCAGGCTGCTCCATTTTAATCCAGCTCCCTGCTAATTGCCTGGGAAAGCAGTAGAAGATGGCCTAAGTCCTCAGGCCCCAAACCCATGTGGGAGAGACCCAAAAGAAGTTCCTGGCTCCTGGCTTAAGATCGGCTCAGCTCCAGTCGTTGTGGCCATCTGGGGAATGAACCAACATATGGAAGACCTCTCTCTCTGTAACTCTGCCTTTCAAATAAATAAAAAATGTTAATAATAAAACACCTGCATGTACTCCCAGACTGACTGATGCCCACTTTTCCATCATAAAGAATATAAAGTACAAACTACCAATAGTGGAAGGCTGGGAGCACTACTGACCAACCAGGAACCTGGGCAGGCACTGAATACCCACCTCTGATCCCAACTCCAATCTTTACGAACCTTCACTTATAACCCCTCAGGGAGTCCGGACTGAGCAACAGCTGCCTAGCTCCTAGCTCTATGCATTGAAAAAACTACTTTCTTCCACCACTCCACTGTCAGTGACTGTATTTCCGTGCATTAGGTGAGCAAATCCAGTTTGGGGGTTCTATAGCAACTCCTCCAATTAGCTTTTGGGAGTTGCTCTGGATCACCAACTCCATCCCCTCTAATAGCCTGTATCATTTTACTATTAAGCTCACATCAATTTTTCAAACACCGTATACACTACTTCTCCTATAGATCTCTTAAAATGTTATTTTTACTTAAGGCTTTTATTGTTTTTACCTAATATGTTTATTATCTCAAGCAGACTTTAAGACCCTATGGGGGGCTGGGGCTGTGGCACAGTGGGTTAAAGCCCCGACCTGTAGCACCAGCATCCTATATGGGCTCCGGTTTAAGTCCTAGCTGTTCCACTTCCGATTCAGCTCTCTGCTATGGCCTGGAATGGCAGCAGAGGATGGCTCAAGTCTTTGGGCCCCTGTACCCACGTGAGAGATCTGGAAGAAGCTCCTGGCTATGGATCAGCTCAGCTCTGGCCGTTGCAGCCATTTAGGAAGTGAACCAGCAGATGGAAGATCTCTCTCTCTCTGTCTCTACTTCTCCCTGTAACTCTTTCAAATAAATAAAATAAATCCTTATAAAAAAAAAAAAAACCTACAGGCAGGTCTATTAAATGGACTGTCCAAAAGTATAGTGGGGGCAGGACTTGAAGTAAGAATAGCAACACTAAGAACCAGCTGATAAAGTCTCTGATGAATGGAGAGGAGTAGGATGAATGCTTATGCTGGAAGTTCTAGTAGGTTGCAGCAAAGAAAGGTCAAAGGCAAAATAATATAAGACAGTGAAGGAGTTAAAGCAATGGTACAAAGAGAAAAATGCCAATGCTGCTATATATTTATATCAAAGAAGGAAAACAAAGCTATTCTACCTTTGTATCAATCATATGCACAACCACCACTGAGTTGCTGGGGACACAGAAGGCTCAAATTACAACTGGATATCACTATAAGCACATAGTCTTAATACTCTGCCAGAAAATTATTTCAAACCATCAAACTATATAAACTGGAAAGTAACAAAAAGAATGTGATTATCATTCAACTAAGAAATGAAGTCAAACACTGAAAGGCAGGCATAACCATTGAATAGAAAAGAACACTTAAGATGGCAAACAGACTCATCCATCTGGTCCCTGAGACGGAAACTTGGGATGAGGCACTCAAGGAGAGAAGATGTCCCAGTTAAGAACTTGGTAGTTATAACATGAAAGACAGGAAAAGTACAGAGATAAAATTAACTAGCTAGGAGATGGCACTGTGACATAGCCGGTAAAGCTGCCACCTGCAATGCAGGCATCCCATATATGCGCAGGTTCATGTCCCAGCTGCTCCACTTCAAACCCAGCTCCTTGCTAATGTGCCTGGGAAAGCAGTAGAACATGACCCAAGTATTTGGGCCCCTACTACACACATGGGAGACCTGGAAGAAGCTCTTGGTTTTGTCCGGGCCTAGCGCTGGCCATTATAGTCACCTGGGGGAATGAACCAGCTGGTGCAAGATCTCTCTCTCTCTTCCTCTCATTCAGAATAAAACAAATCTTTCTTTAAAAATTAACTAGTTGCTCTCTGGGCTTGGACCTAGGTGGCGGCGGTATGGCGAAACGCACCAAGAAGGTCGGGATCGTGGGTAAATACAGGACCCGCTATGGCGCCTCCCTCCGGAAAATGGTGAAGAAGATTGAGATCAGCCAGCATGCCAAGTACACTTGCTCCTTCTGCGGCAAGACCAAGATGAAGAGACGAGCCGTGGGGATCTGGCACTGTGGCTCCTGCATGAAAACAGTGGCTGGTGGTGCCTGGACATACAACACCACTTCCGCCGTCACAGTGAAGTCTGCGATCAGAAGACTGAAAGAATTGAAAGACCAGTAGAGGTGCCATCTTTGAGACATCAGCAGCCTATAATAAATGGGTTAATTTATATAAAAAAAAATTAACTAGTTAACTTTTGTTAACAAATGAATGACATGCACTAGATGGAGTTAAACAAACTGGAGAGCACATGCCTCTCCCAGAAGGGAAGTTCCAATGATCACTGCCATGGAGGAATGGCCACTCAATGCAGCTAGGTCATTTCCCCACACAAAAAAAGCCATACATTCTGATTTTTAATATAAAAGGTTATATTTTTATTGCTGACACCTACTCTAAATTAGTTTTCACTATAAGAACCAAATAAAAGATGCCTGCAAATAAAATTTGACACACAGATTGTTTGCTATTGCTGACTTGAGACATGAACAAAGAAAAAGCAACAAAAGCGCATGAAAAGGAATACTAAAAAAGAATAGTGGCCAGCATCACGGCTCACTAGGCTAATCCTCCGCCTTGCAGCGCAGGCACACCGGGTTCTAGTTCCAGTTGGGCGCCGCATTCTGTCCCGGTTGCCAATCTTCCAGGCCAGCTCTCTGCTGTGGCCAGGGTGTACAGTGGAGGATGGCCCAAGTGCTTGGGCCCTGCACCCCATGGGAGACCAGGAGAAGCACCTGGCTCCTGCCATCGGATCAGCGCGGTGCGCTCATTGGAGGGTGAACCAATGGCAAAGGAAGACCTTTCTCTCTCTTTCTCTCTCACACTGTCCACTCTGCCTGTCCAAAAAAAAAAAAAAGAATAGTGAAGGGGGGCCGGCACCTTGGCTCACTTGGTTAATCCTCCGCCTGCGGCAGCGGCATCCCATATAGGCGCCAGGTTCTAGTCCTGGTTGCTCCTCTTCCAGTCCAGCTCTCTGCTGTGGTCCGCGAGGGCAGTGGAGGAGGGCCCAAGTGCTTGGGTGCCTGCACCCGCGTGGGAAACCAGGAAGAAGCACCTGGCTCCTGGCTTCAGATCGGCGTCCATTTAGGGGGTGAACCAATGGAAGGAAGACCTTTCTCTTTCTCTCTCTAACTCTGTCAAATAAAAAAATTAATTAAAAAAAAATAGTGAAGGATCAAGATGGGCCAGTTCACTGAAGCCAAGGGAGAAAATAGCAATAAATAGAAAGTTCAACTAAAAAGTGTCCAAAAGTTCTGATTCATTAGATATTCATTTATAGAATAAAGGCCTGAGAAAAAACTTCAAATAGAAAGCTACTTTGTAACAAAATCCTACAGGAAACTGCCAGTTCTGAGAACCTGGGTAACCTGTAGTTTCAGAAAATCGTGTTAACAAAATTATCTATACATCCTTGATTAACATCAAGCTACCCTTACTTTAGAAATACTACAACTACATTTCAGATTTTCAAAAGGGCTAAAAAGAGGGGCTGGTGCCGTGGCGTAGCTGGTAAAGCCACATCCCATATGGGCCCTAGTTAGAGTCCCAACTGCTCCACTTCCCATCCAGCTCCCTAATGTGCCCAAGAAAGAAGTGGAAGATGGTCTCCCACATGGGAGACTAAGAAGAAGTTCCTGGCTCATGGCTTTGGCCTGGCCCAGCTCTGTTGCAGCTTTTTGGGGAGTGAATCAATGGACAGAAGGTCTGTCTGGTTCTCTCTCTCTTTGCCTCTGCCTCTCTATAACTCTGCCTTTCAAATAAATAAATATTTACTAAAAGGGGGGGGGGATAAAAAGGAATTTAAGAAGCTAAAAGTCAGATAGATATTTAGTCCAGGAATTAAGACACTGGTTAAAATGCCTGAGTCCCATATCAGAGTGCCTGGCTTTGACACTCAGCCCTGGCCCCCGACTTCAACTTCCTGCTAATGCAGGCCCTGACAGGCAGTGGTAATGACTCAAGTAATTGGGTCCCTGACACCCATATGGGAGATCTAGCTAGCCAGACAGGCCATTATGGGAATCTGGGGAGTGAACTGCTCTCTCGCTCGCTCTCTCTCTCTCTGAATCTTAAATTAATAAATATAAATAATAATAATGGTCAGCGCACTGACGTAGTAGACTGAGCCTCCGCCTAGGAGGCATCCTATAGGGGCTCCAGTTCATGTCACCACTATTGCTCTTCCAATCCAGCTCTCTGCCTATGGCCTGGAAAAGCAGTGGGAGATGGCTCAAGTGTTTCAGTCCCTGCACCCACATGGGAGACCTGGAAGCAGCTCCTGGTTCCTGGCTTCAGACTGGCCCAGCTACAGCCGTTGAGGCCATTTGGGGAGTGAACCAGCAGATTCAAGACCTTTCTCTGTCTCTCCCTCCATTTGTAATTCTACCTCTCAAATAAATAAAATCCCTTAAAAAAAAAAAGTGTTGGCCGGCACCGCGGCTCAACAGGCTAATCCTCCACCTTGCGGCGCTGGCACACCGGGTTCTAGTCCCGGTTGGGGCACCGGATTCTGTCCCGGTTGCCCCTCTTCCAGGCCAGCCCTCTGCTGTGGCCCGGGAGTGCAGTGGAGGATGGCCCAGGTGCTTGGGCGCTGCACCCCATGGGAGACCAGGAAAAGCACCTGTCACCTGGCTCCTGCCATCGGATGAGCGCGGTGCACCGGCCATGGTGGCCATTGGAGGGTGAACCAACGGCAAAGGAATACCTTTCTCTCTGTCTCTCTCTCTCACTGTGCACTCTGTCAAAAATTTTTTAAAAAATTTAAAAAAAGGTGTTATCTAAAAATAATTTTAAAAAACTAAAGAGTAAATCTGAATAAACAAGGGAATATCACAACCCCTATAAAAAGATTGTGCTTTTCACTAACCTGAAAGTTCACCATAATTTCATACTGTACTTTTTTTTTTATTTGACAGGTAGAGTTATAGACAGTGAGAGAGAGAGATAGAAAGGTCTTCCTTCCGTTGGTTCACTCTCCAAATGGCCGTCACGGCCAGCACTGTGCTGATCCGAAGCCAGGAGCCAGGTGCTTCTTCCTGGTTTCCCACGCGGGTGCAGGCACCCAAGCACTTGGGCCCTCCTCCACTGCCCTTGCGGACCACAGCAGAGAGCTGGACTGGAAGAGGAGCAACCAGGACTAGAACCCGGCGCCCATATGGGATGCCAGCACTGCAGACGGAGGATTAACAAGTGAGCCACGTCGCTGGCCCCTCCTCATACAGTACTTTTAAGAACCATTCTCCTTTCTCTTCACAGACACCTCTGGAGATAACTGACGATACATTCTGGTTAATCCAGGCCCAAGCAAATCTTATATGAACTACAAAGTCTCAATCCTAAACTATGCAACTGGACCCAGGACACATGGTGCCCCTCTAGGGTTCAGTATTTACAAGGGCAGACCAAATCACACTTTTTAAATTTTATTATTATTATTATTATTAATTTGAAAGGCAGAGTTACAGAGGGAAGACAGAAAGACTGACAGATTTTCCATCTAGTGGTTTATCCCACAAATAGGAACAATAGCTAGGGGTGGGCCAAGCTGGAGCCAGAAGAATGGAAGTGTATCCAGGTGTCCCACATGGGTGGCAGGGGCTTTAACACTTGGGCCATCTTGCCCAGCTGTCGCAGGAGCATCAGCATAGAGCTGGATCCGAAGTGGAGCAGCCAGGACACAAATTGGTATGTACATAGGATGCTGGCATTAACTGTGGCACCAAGTCAGCCCCAATTCACTTTCCTAACATGGGAATGCATGTTATGACATGATGATTCCACTCTAGAATAACAGAGCAGACACACTAAAACTTGTCAGCAATTAATATCAAGTACTGGAACCAAAGAATAAAAAAATTAATCATGAAATATTTCTGAAAATATCTAAATATGGGGCCAGCACTGTGGTACAGTGGATTAAAGCTCTAGCGTGCAGTGCCAGCACACCATATGGGCACCAGTTCAAATTGCAGCTGCTCCACTTCTGATCTACCTCTCTACTAAAGCCTGGGAAACCAGAAGATGGCCCAAGGACTTGGGCCCTTGCACCAGCATGGGAGAGCCAGAAGAAGCTCCTGGCTCCTGGCTCCTGGCTCCTGATCAGCTCAGCTCTGGCTGTTGCAGCCATTTGGGGAGTGAACCAGCGAATCGAAGACCTCTCTCTGAGTCTACCTCTCTCTATAACTCTGTCAAATAAATAAAAATACATCTTTATTTATATATACAAAATCTTAAAATATATAAAAAAAGAAAATCTAAACATGGTAAAGCTGAACATTTTAAGGAAATAAAAGACATTTAAAGTGGATGTTGTAGCCAAGTGTCCCCAATCTTGAAACAATGTCAATTTTTTAAAAAATTTTCAATAGTGATTACTTTACAACTACATGAATAATTTTCAATGCTTTCTTCTTTTCCATATTTATAATTTATAAATTCATTCACCAGATTTAGTACATAGTTTGGGCTCAGATAACTGGTCACCCTATTTGTGAGGACAGTGGAACTACACTGGGATGTAGAGATGCTTACAAATAAATTTTCAGAGCTGGATTGAAGAGGCAATCAAGTATACAGCCCATTACTAATGCAGGGGAGTCACACCATAGACCAGAAGGATCTAATGGTAAAGAAGATTTCTAATCACGGAAAGATTCTTCTAGGACAAAGAGGGAGGTGGCTCTGAGAGATAGCCTGTAATTTTTTTTTTTAAGATTTATTTATTTATTTTAAAGAGTTACACAGAGAGAGAAGGAGAGGCAGAGAGAGAGAGAGGTCTTCCTTCAACTGGTTCACTCCCCAAATGGCTGCCATGGCCAGAGAAGTGCCAATCTGAAGCCGAGGGGCCCCTCCTGGGTCTCCCATGCGGCTGCAGGAGCCCAAGGGCTTTGGCCATCTTGTACTGCTTTCCCAGGCCATAGCAGAGAGCTGGATTGGAAGTGGAGCAGCCAGGACTTGAACCAGCACCCATATGGGATGCCGGCACTGCAGGTGGCAGCTTTACCTGCTACACCACAGTACCAGCCCCTGTAATTTCTTAATATACTTTTTAAATTTAGTTCTTCAAATTGTTAGCTGATCTTAAGAGTGTCAAAATCAACAAAATCCTACCAATTAACACTTTTCTTTACAAAACAACCTGCAAGTTCAATATGTCCTCCTGAAATAACAGCACAGAAAAGACGCATTCGTGAAGACATGATGCCTGCAATGGAACATGTCACTCCCACAAGGCGTGGCACTCAGGACTTGAAACATTCGGTTCTCCCACACTCAGTTTTAACCTAGTTCTTGTCTTTTTCCTTCTCCTACTTAAGGACAAAGTTTTGGGTCTTGCACAGAGAAGTCCACCAAATCTTGTGAGGAGCTAAGAACTCTCGCTCTGCTCTGTGAGGTTCTTTGCACAAATGAGCCTCCACTTCTGTCAGGGAGCTTCATGGGGGTTAGCCCTGCCTGAGGGCTAAATTAACAGCCTCCATGTTTCCAACACATACTCTGGCAACATTACATGAATCTGGATCACATGATCCTTTACTTTCTGCTCCTGGAGTCTGACACCAAATAGTGAGGATTACCAACAACAAACTTTAAGAATTGAGGACAGGGGCCAGCGCTGTGGTGTGTTAGGTTAAGCCTCCACTTGTGGCGCCAGAATCCCACGTGGGTGCTGGTTCAGCCCCCAGCTGTTCAACTTCAGAACCAGTACCCTGCTAATGACCTGAGAAAGGCAATGGAAGATGGCCCAACTGCTTGGGAGACCTGGAAGAAACTCATAGCTCCTGGCTTCAGCCTGGCCCAGCTCTGGCCATTGTGGCCATTTGGGGAGTGAACCAGCAGACTTCTCTCTCTCCCTCTGACTGTAACTCTGATTCTCAAATAAACAATCTTAAAGAAAAAACAAAAAAAGGAATTGACGACAACATGAATTCAGTGCAACAGTTAACATAAAATGATTTTTCCGGCCGGCGCCGTGGCTCAACAGGCTAATCCTCCGCCTTGCGGCGCCGGCACACCGGGTTCTAGTCCCGGTCGGGGCGCCAGATTCTGTCCCGGTTACCCCTCTTCCACGCCAGCCCTCTGCTGTGGCCCGGGAGTGCAGTGGAGGATGGCCCATGTGCTTGGGCCCTGCACCCCATGGGACCCCAGGGAAAAGCACCTAGCACCTGGCTCCTGCCATCGGATGAGCGCGGTGCACCGGCCGCAGCGCACCATCCGCGGCAGCCATTGGAGGGTGAACCAACGGCAAAAGGAAGACCTTTCTCTCTGTCTCTCTCTCTCACTGTCCACTCTGCCTGTCACAAAAAAAAAAAAAAAAATTTTTCCCTTGTGTTTCTCAGAAAGTAAATTTTTTAAAACAAGGGAATCATTTGGAAATAACTGTTCCCTAGTATTTAAAAAATAAATCTAAAAACCTTTTATTATGTTTAAATACACATGACGCTAAGTTGATTACACTGTTCTCATTAGGTATGGCTAGAAACTTTGACTCAAGTCTCATCACTGTGACCAAATAGCCCAGTGCAGACAATCCTTGGTGCTGTTGGACCTCTGAGTACATCAGTCACAAAACATTACACTTCTCAACAGCCACTTAAGAACAAAAGCAAAGACTTAAGTGTCTTGACATATCCAGTCTTCCACAGTACTGGATACATAGAAGGTGTCAAATACATCTGTTGAAGTACATGACATGCACTCAATTTTTTTTTTTTTAAGATTTATTTATTTGAAAGTCAGAGTTACACAGAGAGGAGAGGCAGAGAGAGTGAGAAAGGTCTTCCATCCACTGGTTCACTCCCCAATTGGCCGCAACAGCCGGAGCTTCTGATCCAAAGCCATGAGCTTCTTCTGGGTCTCCCACGTGGATGCAGGGGCCCAAGGACTTGGGCCATCTTCTACTGCTTTCCCAGGCCACAGCAGAGAGATGGATCAGAAGTGGGGCAGCCGGTGCTTCAGGCCAAGGCATTAACCCGCTGCACCACAGCGCCAGCCCCTGATACGCACTCATTTACCGTGAATTAAGAAGACAATCTTGGAGCTGGTGCCATGGCATAGCAGGTAAGGCTGCTGCCTGTGATGCCAGCATCCCATATGGGCACCAGTTCAAGTCCTGGCTGCTCCACTTCCGATCCAGCTCTCTGCTAAAGGAAAGATGTCCCAAATACTCAGGGGTCTGTGCCCACGTGAAGGACCGAAGGAAGCTCCTGGCTCCTGGCTTCAGCCTGGCCCAACACTAGCCATTGCAGCCATTTGGGGAGTGACCCAAAGGATGGAAATTTTCTTTCTCTGTAACTCTTTCAAAAAATACAATAAATCTTTTAAAAAATGACCATCTCTTTTTTAAAAAGAAAAGTTTTATTGGGGCAGGCATCTGACACAGCAATTAAATCACCACTTGGTATAGGACCATATCCCTGTCTGAGTTCCTGGTTCAAGTTCCAGTTCTACCTCTGATCCAGTGTATTACTGATGTAGACCCTGTGATGCAGCAGATGACAGCAAGTACTTGGGTCTCTACCATCCATGTGGGAGACCCAGATGGAGTTCCAGGCTTCTGGCTTTGGCCTAGTCCAGTCCTGGCTATTTCAGACATTTGTGGAGTGACACAGTAGACAGATCAAGTGGGTGCAGGGGCCCAAGCACTTGGGCCATCTTCTGCTTTCCCAGGCCCATTAGCAAGGAGCTGGATCAGAAGTAGAGCAGCCAGGTCTCAAACCAATACCCATATAGGACGCCAGGGTCACAGGCAGAGGCTTAACCTACTATGCCACAACACCAGTCCTAGAAAGAACACTTTTAAAAGGTTGAATTTTATGATATATGAATTAATCTCATTGAAACTACTGTTAAGAATTAACACATATTAAATATTCGGTAGTGAATTTTAGTTTTTGCTTGAATTAGAATCCAAACTGATTTGTATTTGTAAGTGACTGACTACGCTTAGTAAATTTTTCTCTAATATGAGCATACTGGCTTTCCCCTTAACCATTAAAAAAATCTCCCATAATTTAAGATTTATTCATTTGAGAGACAAAATTACAAACAGAGGGAGAGACAGGTGAGAAAGATCTATCTGCTGGTAAAGTCCTGAAATCAATGGCCAGAGTTGGGCTGATCTGAAGCCAATGGGTCTCCCACTTGGGTGCAGGGGCCCAAGCACTTGGGCTATCCTCCACTACTTTCCCAGGCCATAGCAGAGAGCGAGATCAGAAGTGGAGCAGCTGCAACTCAAACTGGTGCTCATATGGGATGCAGGCGACACATGGAGAGACTTACCTACTAAGCCACAGCACTAGTCCCTCCCATAATTTATAAAGGTTTGAAATTTTCCATAAAGCATTACAAATATATAGTATATTTTAGTATAATTTTAAGCCTTAGAAAACATAGCACCTATTACATTATTTCATACATCAACATCAAACAGCTGATATTTCTTTAAAATCTGAGACAAAAAATTTGTGCCTAATGAAAGTGTCAAATTATAATTTTAAATCCTATAACCAGTTTTTCAAGGTTATTTATTTATGCTACTTAACAAAAACTGTCACATCCAACTAAACCTCATTAGCTACAAATGTGAAAAACCAAATTTTTTAATCAGTATTCAACTCCCACATGCATTCAGAAATAAATTCAAAGTAACTGCAAATGCAGCAATATACTTTATCTCAGTTGAGAAACTTCTGTTTCTTTCATAGTAAGCACAACTCTATAAAACAGTCAACTTGCCACTATCTCCAGTAGAAGGAAACTTAACAGGCAAATCAATTGTCTAAAAGTACATTCATTTTCTTAATTCACAAACTGAATTTCCTTTTTCCTTCACAAAATGCCATTTGACCAAATCATAGAAAAGGTAGCCCAGGCTGGCACCGCGGCTCAATAGGCTAATCCTCTGCCTAGTGGCGCCCACACACCGGGTTCTAGTCTCAGTAGGGGTGCCGGATTCTGTCCCAGCTGCCCCTCTTCCAGGCCAGCCTCTCTGCTATGGTCCAGGAGTGCAGTAGAGGATGGCCCAAGTCCTTGGGCCCTGCACCCCATGGGAGACCAGGAGAAGCACCTGGCTCCTGCCTTCGGATCAGTGCGGTGTGCTGGCCGCAGCGCACTGGCCGCGGCAGCCATTGGAGGGTGAACCAACAGCAAAGGAAGACCTTTCTCTCTGTCTCTCTCTCTCACTGTCCTCTCCGCCTGCAAAAAAAAAAAAAAAAAAGAAAGAAAGAAAGAAAAAGAAAAGGTAGCCCAGCGATTTTTCCCACAATCCATCTAGTCTAATTTCTATTTTTACTTTTTATTTGACTTATAAAATACTATGAATTATTGTGTATAACAGGATGTTTTGATGTACATATACATTGTGAAATGGCCCAACTTAGCTAATTAACATATACATTACCTCAGTTTTCATTTGTGTGGTAAGCACGCACAAAATACTTTACCAGGTATCAGAGGGAATAAGAAACTCCACCTGAATGAACTTCCTTGATGACAGCTGATCAAACAAATAATTTTTATCTCCACCATCTTCAGTGAAATTATTCCAAAATATAATATTCTAAGCTTCATAAATGTTTTATAAATACTCCTATGCTTTATAAATGTTTTATAAATACTTCTATGCTTTACAAATAATTAAATCCAAAGTAATTTTAAATTTTTCATGACAGTCCTCATGAACATCGATTATCAAACTCTGACACTTTTTTTTTAATGCTTGTTTCTGTGGAATCAAGGGATTCTTCAACGATCTATCCTAGATGCTGGTCTGCCAGTGAAAACACACTCCCCCATAGGGTTGAAAGTTTCTCTGCATCTCTTCCAAGCAATTCACCTCTCAGCCAATCAGACTCGGGGAGGCACTGTGGCACAGTAAGTTAAGCATCCGCCTTTGGCACCAGCATCCCATATGAGCACTGGTTCGAGTCCCAGCTGCTCTACTTCCAATCTAGCATCCCTGCTGATCCCTGGGAAAGCAGTCGATGGCCTAAGTGCTTGGGCCCAGAAGAAGCTCCTGGCTCCTGGCTCCAGATCGGCCCAGCTCCAGCAGTTGTGGCCATTTGGAGAGTGAACCAGTGGAGGGAAGATCTCTTTCTCTGTCTCTTCTTCTCTCTATTAATTCTGCTTCTCAAGTAAATAAATAAATCTTTTGTAAAAGGGGGGAGAGGAGGGTTAAGGAACATCCAATATCTCTCCATTCTTGGGTAGCATAAATATCTGACCTCGTTGGCTCCAGAATTATTATATTATGCATGTATCAACTAAGATCAACAGATTGGATTCTGTTGACCAAATTGATGGTGGCCAGCATTATGGAGAAGCAATGCCTGAAATGCTGGCACCTATATGGGTCCCAGCTACTCCACTTCTGATCCAGCTCCCTGCTAGTAGCCTTAGAAAGCAGCAAAGGATGGCCTAAGTGTTTGCATCTCTGCAGCCATGTGGGAGATCCATATGAAGCTCCTAGCTTCGGCCTAGCCAAGACCAGCTGTTGCAGCCTTTTGGGGAACAAACCAGCAGACAGAGGATCTCTGTCTTTCCCTTTCTGTAACTCTGTCATTCAAATAAAAAAAATTTTGAAAAAAGATGTGAGGACTGAGGCAGGCAATGTAGCACAGTGAGTTAAGCCTTCATCTGGGACACTTGCATTCCATATTAAGGATGACTCAAGTACTTGGGTCGGGGCCAGTGCTGTGGCAGTAAAACCATCACCTGAAGTGCCAGCATCACACATGGGTATCAGTTCAAGTCCCACTGCTCTACTTCCAATCCAGCTCTCTGCTATGTCCTGGGAAAGCAGAAGATGGTCCAAGTCCTTGGGTCCCTGCACCCACAGGAGAGACCTAGAAGAAGCTCCTGGCTCTGGATTGGCCCAACTCTAGCCATTATGGCCACTTGGGGAATGAACCAGCTCATGAAAGACCTCTCCCTCCCTCTCTCAACCTCTACCTCTCTGTAATTATGCCCTTCAAATAAATACATCTTTATTAAAAAAAAAAAAAAAAAGTACTTGGGTCCCACATAAGAGGCACAGATGGGGCTCTAAGCTCCTAGCTGCAGCCTGGCCCAGTCCTGGCTGTTGCCAGCATTCAGAGTGAACTAGCAGGTAGAGGATATCTAACACTGTCTTTCAAATAAATATTCAAACACATACACACACAAAGGCAATTTTCTGGTCCAAGTGTTTTTTGCATTTCTTTCATAAATATTCACATACTACAAGATTATAATGCAATAAAGTATATATATGTATTTTTTTTTTGACAGGCAGAGTGGACAGTGAGAGAGAAAGAGACAGAGAGAAAGGTCTTCCTTTTCTGTTGGTTCACCCCGCAATGGCCGCTGCGGCTGGTGCACCATGCTGACCCAAAGCCAGCAGCCTCTTCTGGTCTCCCATGCGGGTTCAGGGCCCAAGCACTTGGGCCATCCTCCACTGCACTCCCGGGCCACAGCAGAGAGCTGGACTGAAAGAGGAGCAACAGGGACAGAATCCAGCGCCCCGATTGGGATTAGAACCCAGGGAGCATTAGTCTATTGTGCTGTGGCGCCGGCCATAATAAATAAAGTATACTGTCATCAAGGGAGCCAAATTTTATCCTAATTCTTAAAATTCATAAGTGCTAGTCCTTCTAGAATAGTCATATACATGCTGGATGACCTTGTATTAAATTAGGACTAGCTTTATCACAGCTACTTTCTTTCAGAACCCAAAGACACTGAACTCACTGGAATCAATCACATATAAACCAAACCATAAAATAGTTTTTGTAGAACCACATCTACTGTGTACAGGCTACAGTATAGAATATGGGGTGCTTTAAACAGACTTGCTGACTGAACTTAAATCATTTGACAGTTAATGTATTAATCTTAACTCTTTTCTACTGAGTCATAACAGAATATCATATCTGTCCTTTCAACTGAGTTCTGCTTATACCATGAGATTCTCAAAGTCTATAAATGGGCACAGACATGAATATTTACTTAAACAGCTTAAAAGTCTTTGTTTGGTTAACTTTAAAACTCTTACACAAAAATTTTATGGTAAGCTTTGATGTTAATATTTAAGGCACAGTTTCTCAAACTGAAATCCAGTTTATTGATAAACTTCAAAAGGTCCACTCTGCCAACTCCCTATAACTACACATAAAAGTCAGAGCATGAACGTATGTGTGCATGTGTTAGAAGACCCACAGCTTCTACCAGATCCTCAAGATATCCATGATGCCAAAATCGTTGAGAAGCACTATTTTAAGTAAAACAAAGCTTTCAGGTCTCATAGGTAGGGCAGCTCATGATGGCTGCAGAATGCCCAACGACAAAAGTAACATAGTTGACAATTCACATACATCAATCTTTTTGGAATGCAAAACCTTAACACAGAGATCAGAAGTTCACTGGTCAAAACACAGGTAAGTCCACCATATTTCTGGCCAATATACAGTTGCAGAACAGCAAGGTATTTTCTAAGAAAGTAAGATTGCCATTCCTGGCCACACACTAAAAAGATGGGAGATGGGATAAAGATAGCGAGAGGGTGGTTCCTAAGGTGAAGATCCTTCCAGCAGCCCCAATCTAAAACACAAATTTGTGTTCAAACCTTTAAACATAAATCCCCTTAGTATTCCCTGAGACTGAGAATTCTTGCATATTTAATGCCCTAGGGGCTCAAATTGTGGTGAAAAAGGGTTAAGCCACTTCCTGCTCCACTTTCAATCCAGCTCCCTGCTAATGCACCTGGGAAAGTAGAAGATGGTCCAAGTCCTTGGGCCCTTGAACCCACATGGGAGACCCAGAGGAAGCTCCTGGCTTCAGCCTGGTCTAGCCCTGGCTGTTGCAGTCATTTGGGACTCTTTCTTCTCTCTCTGTAACTACGACTTTCAAATAAAATAAACCTTTAAAAAAAAAAAAAAAGACACCCTGGATATGTGTGAGTCTGAGTGTGTGAATATTCACACTCCATCACATACCAATAACTGTATGGCACGTACAGAAAAATATTGCTTTCCTTCCACTGTCACTAAATATCATCAATTGTTCAATTTAGAGATTTGTGCATTTGAGAAAGGATTTCTCTTCTATCACGTACAATGACAAAAATTGTTTTGGGGGCCAGTGCCATGATACAGCAAATAAAGCTGCCATCTGCAGCACTGGCATCCCATTTGGGTGCCAGTTTGAGTCCTGGCACTCCACTTCCCATCCAGCTCCCTGCTAACAGCCAGAGAAAACAGCAGAGGATGGCCCAAGTGCTTCGGCCCCTGCACCCAAGCAGGAGACCCGGAAGAAGCTCCTAGCTCCTGGCTTCATATTGGTTTAACTCCAGCTGTTGCAGCTATTTGGGGAATGAACCAGCAGATGGAGAACCTCGTTGTCTCTCTGTAACTATGCCTTTCAAATAAATAAATAAATCTTTTAAAAAAAAAACTTAATATAAAAGAAAATGCTTTTTCTAACCAAAACCATGCTTATTAATATCGGAAAACCACACTCGGGGCCAAAACTAGTGCTTCCAATTAGAGACTGCAAATATAATTTTAGGCGCCAGCACCGTGGCACAGTAAGCTGAGCCTCCGCCTGCAGCACCAGCATCCCATGTGGGCACTGGTTCTAGTCCTGCCTGCTCCTTTTCTGATCCAGCTCTCTGCTAAGGCCTGGGAAAGGAGTGGAAGATGGCCCAAGTCCTTGGGCCCCTGCACCCACATGGGAGACCCAGAAGAAGCTCATGGCTCCTGGCTTCAGACTGGCCCAGCTCCGGCCATTGCAGCCATTTGGGGACTGAACCAACAGATGGGAGACCTTTCTCTCTGTCTCTCCCTCTGTCTGTAACTCTGCCTCAAATAAATGAATAAAAAAATCTTAATTTAAAAATATGATTTTTCTAGGGGTTGGTACTGTGTTGTCACTTGGGATGTCTGCATCCCGTATCAGAGTGCTAGTGTGAGTCCTGGCTGTTCTGCTTCTGAGGCAGGTCCCTACTAATGTGTCTAGAAAGCAGTGGATGATAGCTCAAGAACTTAAGTTCCTCTGATCCATATAGGAGACCCAAATGGAGTTTCTGGCTCCTGGCTTCAGCCTGGCCCAGCACTGGCTATTGCAGCCATTTGGGGAGTGAACTAGTGGATGGAAGATCTCTCTATCTCAAGCTCTCTTCCCCTTTCACAAGACAAACAGATCCTTTAAAAACTACTTAAAATTTTTTTAAAAAATCTTTTTTCTTGTGCATATTGGCATCATGATCAACTGCCCACAAGACTCTGTGAATGTTGCCTTACAAGATGAGGAGGATGAAAAACAGCAAGAAGCAATAAACATCTTACAAATTCCAACTCTCCCATTTAATAAATGTTTAATAAACTACATAACAATTGTTTGACATAAGCACACAGAGTTAATTCCCAATACCTTCTTCACAAATCCAAATAGATGTCTTGTAAACAAAGGCAGCAGTGGGGAAAGGCTAGTATTGGCACAGCAGACAATGCTTGGTGCTTATGACACAGGCATAAAATGTGGGTACTGGTTCAAGTCCTGCCTGCTCCACTTCCAATCCAGCTCCCTGTTAATGGCCCAGCAAAAGCAGCGGGAGATAGCCCAAGTACTTGAGCTCCTGCCACCCACAAAGGAGACCTGGATGAAGTTCCAGGCTTTGAACTGGCTGTTACGGCCATCTGGAAAGTGAACCAGCATATGAAAGGTATCTCTCTCTGTCTCAGCCACTTTCAAATGAGTAAATAAGTATTTGAAAACACACACAAAGGCAAATTACAGCACAGTGGTAGGAAAAAATCTTTCCCCAGGTCCAAGAACATTTAACAAACTGGAAGCAGCAGTGATCTTAATCATCGACAACTGCCCCCATAAAAAAACAAAGCCTTGGGGCAGGCACTGTGGCATAGTCCGGGTTATTGAGTCCCCACCCAGCTTTCTCTAATGCAACAGGGAAGGCTGTAGATGATGGCACAGGTAATGGGGCCCCTGCCACCAACATGGGAGACCCAGATGGAGCTCCTGGCTCCTGGCTTCAGCCTGGCCCTGCTATACCTATTACATGTATTTGGGGAATTAACCAGCAGATAAAAAATCTCTCTCTCTCCTTCTCTGTCACCCTGCCTCTCAAATAAATAGTTTTAAGAAACAAAGTCAGTCTCACTGACAATTGGTAGAAACAGATTCTTAGACACATACTTTGGTCATGTCTAGCTCTGCTCTGGGGAAAGACTGAGGAGGAAGTGGGAAATGAAGACAAGTGGCAAATCCTCATTCTGTACTCCAGAGGCATTTGCTGCTGAGAAGCGCCACCATCACTTACAAATGAAACCCTCACAAAATGAGCACCTGCTTTGGCTCCAAACCTACCTCATGCATTCGCAGTAAGTACCAGATACCACATAAGCACCAGGTTCATCATGGTGGTGAAAGGAGACAGATATTGTCTTTATGTTGCTTGTAGTAGATGAGGAAAGACAATTAAGAGAGAGATGGTGAGACAGAAGATACCAGTCCCCTTCACTCCCTTGTTCTTTCCAAAGTCAAATTCCTACTAAATGGACCTATTTTAGGATAACGTATCAAACTTACCTTAGGAGAGGTAGCCAAAATAAGGAAGAGGTCTGTTGTCTCATAAATGTTCAATTTTGAAAAGTATGAGGATCCAAAACTACCTCACTGGATACAGCCTAGATCAGGTTCTCCCAGGCTGGAAAATAACTTACCAAAGATCTTCCCAACCTTGGGCAGGAAAGTGACCAGGAAAGAACAGGAAGGGGTGCAGAAAAGGAAGGAAGACCAACCAAAGGAGAATGGACTTCTGGAAATTCACACAAGGCAAAGTGAAAATATTTGCAACCTCTTCTGAATTCATTCTTGTGTGATCAGTTACAATCAAGACCAAACTCTGGGGCCGGCACTATGGCATAACAGGTAAAAGCCGCCGCATGCAGTGCCAGCATCCCATATGGGTGCCAGTTCAAGTCCCGACTGCTCCACTTCCAATCCAGCTCTCTGCTATGGCCCAGGAAAGCAGTACAATATGACTCAATTGGCCACAACTGGGGAGTGAACCAGTGGATGGAAGACCTCTCTCTGCCTCTCCTGTGTAACTTTTTTCTGTGTAACTTTCTCTCTTTCAAATAAATAAATAAATGTTAAAAAAAAAAAAGCCAAGTATGTATGATGATGCTACAGAAATAGGTGATTATTCAAACGATGGAACCGTGTACTACAGTCTGTTCATCCAGTTTCCTTATTCATCCTTCTGATCACCAAGGAAACAATCAATTTTCTCTGCATACTTCCTAGCTCAGGCTGTTCTACCTGGAAAGGTAAGCACTAAAAAATATTACCTTGTAACTTCTGACAAGCTAAGAACAAACAAAGCTCTGGATTATGTTACTGAAGTGCAAACCTTAGTCACAGCTTTGAAATCATGCTTGCAACTGGTTATCAGTCATACAGATCACCTATTCATGTAATCCTTATACACCCTGCAGAAACAGATGTTGGGGACTGCAGTACACAATTATATTATATATAGCCAAAAATGGAAGAAAGCAGCAAAGTCAATCAAATTCAAATAAATCTAAATAACTGTAATAAAGCTGGCTACATAATTGCATAAAATATTTCTAAAAATCACTCCAAAAAGGTGCCAGTGCTGTGGAGCAGTGACTTAACCCACCCCTATGACACAGGCATCCCATATGAGCACCAGTTCAATTCCAGGTTGCTCTGCTTCTGATCCAGCTCCCTGATAATCACCTGGGAAAAGCGGCAGAAGATCCAGCTCCCTGCACCCACATGGAGACCTAGAAACTCCTAGCTCCTGGCTTCAGCCTGGCCCACCCCAACTGTTGCAGCCATCTGGGAGAGAGCCAGTGGATGGAACATCTTCCTCTCCCCCTCTGTGACTCTTTCAAATAAGTAAATTAGTCTTTAAAGAAAAATCATTCCCAAAAGAAAACATGCAATGTATAAAAATATAAATAACACTAATTATTTACAAAGGAAAAAATAGAGGACAAGAAACAATGCACTAAAACAGCAGTCTCAAAATCATGAAGATGCTTAAGACACTATACAGTGTCTTCTGATAACTACAGAAAGTTTAAAATTGCTAGGCTAACTACTTGCCCCTAAAATCTTTTAAGATTTATTTTATTTGAAAGGCAGAGAGAGAGATCTTCTATTTGCTGGGTCACTCCCCAAATGGCCACAAAAAGCTGGTAGCTTTGGGATCCGCAAGGAGAGTCCCTACTCACATTTCCTTGTCAAGGTCCCCTTGGGTGCCTAAAGGTTTACCAATGAGGATCAGACCTGCCTCAACCTTTAGCCCCCACACCCTGTATCTATAAAAGGCGCCCTCCCAGCCCTGATGTGCAGGCACCACCCCCCACTCTCCCCAGAGAACCTCGCCCAGGAGCGGAATTCCAATAACAGCTTGTGAATTGATTGATTCATCTGACTGGGAAGATTTGTTACTCAATGGACACCTTGCAAAAAGCCAGGAGCCTGGAACTCCAAACAAGTCTCCCATGTGCATAACAGAGGAACAAGCACTTAGGTCATCTTCTACCACCTTTCCCAGTAGCAGTAGCAGGAGCTGAATGGGAAACAGAACAGTCAGAACTTGAACCAGAGCTCTGATATGCCAGCATCAAAACTGGAAGCTTAACCCACTGCTGCTATCACAACACCCACCCTCAAAAGCCTTGTATAAAGCTACTTGAGAGAGGTGGCGCTGTGGCCCAGTGAGTCAATCCACCACCTGCAACACTGATACCCCATGCAGGCAATGGTTTAAGTTCTGGCTGCTGTACTTCCAATCCAGCTCCACGCTATGCACCTGGGAAAGCAGACTATAGCCCATGTCTCTGGGTCCCTGCACCAACATGGGAGACCCAGAAGAAGCTCCTGGCTCCTGGCTCCTGGCTTTGGCCTGCCCCAGCCCTGGTCAGTGTTTGTGGCCAAATGGGAATCAACCAGTGGATGGAAATTCTGTCTTTCCTTCTAACTCTGCCTTTCAAATAAAATCTTTAAAAAAAAAACGCTGTATGAGGGGCAGGTATCATGTCAGAGCACGTAAAGCCACTGCCTGTGACAGCAGCCAACACCCATATGGACACTGGGTGAGTTCTGACTGTTCCATTCTCAAAACAGCTCCCTGCTAATGTGGCTGGGAAAGCAGCAGAAAATGGCACGGAGGCTTGGGTCCCTGTACCCACATGGGAGACCCAGAAGAAGCTCCTGGCTTTTGTCTGGCCCAGCCCTAGCATTTAGGGCTATTTGGGGAGTGAACCAGTAGATGAAAGATGTCTGTATCTCCCTAATTCTGCCTTTCAAATAAATAAATATTTAAAATAAAATAAATGTTTAAAAATAAAATAAAAGGGCAGGCGCCGAGGCTCAACAGGCTAATCCTCCGCCTTGCGGCGCCGGCACACCGGGTTCTAGTCCCAGTTGGGGCGCCGGATTCTATCCCGGTTGCCCCTCTTCCAGGCCAGCTCTCTGCTGTGGCCAGGGAGTGCAGTGGAGGATGGCCCAAGTGCTTGGGCCCTGCACCCCATGGGAGTCCAGGATAAGCATCTGGCTCCTGCCATCGGATCAGCGCAGTGCGCCGGCCGCAGCGCGCCAGCCACGGTGGTCATTGGAGGGTGAACCAACAGCAAAGGAAGACCTTTCTCTCTCTCTCTCACTGTCCACTCTGCTTGTCAAAAATAAAAAAAAAATTTTTAAAGTTTTAAAAATAAAATAAAAATAAAAGCTCCACTTGACATGGTGGTCCAGCAGTGTTTTATGCTGGACATCTTCAATCCCATATTGGAGTGCCAGTTCAAGTCCCAGTTAGTCAACATTGAATTCAGCTTCCTACTAACGCACCTGGGAAGGCAGCAGATGGATGGCCCAAGTGCACAGGTCTCTGCCACCCACATGGGAGACATAAGATGGAAGTCTGGCCTCTGTTTCCCATCTCACTCATACCTGCATGTTGTAGGCATGTGGGAAGTGAACCAGTGGATGGAAGATCTCTCTCTCTCTCTCTCTCTCTCTCTCTCTCTCCCTCCCTCCCTCCCTTCCTCCCTCCTTTCTCTCTCTCTTTCTCCCATGCCCTGTGACTCTGCATTTCAAAAAATTAAAAACTTTTAATTAAAAAAAGCTAAAAGATACAACATTAGCCAAAACCACATGAGGAGATACCAAATAAAAAAGATAATAAAAAGTATTGGCAAGGATATGGAGAAACTTGAACTCTCAAATGTTGTTGGTGGAAAGCAGTATGGCAGTTTCTCAAAAGGTTAAACAGTTATTAGCACTGGACCCAGGAATTCTACTCTTAGGTAGGGGTAGAGAAGCAGCAGAGGATGGCCCAAGTTCTTGGAGATCCCATTGGAGTTCCTGGTTTTGGTCTGGCTCAGCACCAGCTGTTGCAGACACTTGGAGAGTAAACCAGCAGTTGGAACTGCTCTCTCTCCCCATCACCCTACCTTTTAAATAAATAAATACTGAAAAGAGTATGTATGATTCCACTTCCATAAAAGCTCCAGAACAAGCAGATCTTTAGACAGAAGGTAGATCACTGTTGCCCAGGGCTGGAGTGGGAGGAGATGGAGAGTGGCTGCCGATGGGTAAGGGATTTCATTAGGGTACATCACGGTGGTGAAGACTGCACAGCCACAGCTATACCAAAATACCAGAAAACCACTGAACTGCTTACTTTTGCACAAAGGACTGTATGATATGTGAATTTATATCTCAAAGCTGCTAAGTTTTTAAAAGAGAATGAGGTAGTCACACAGCAGGAGGATTTTAGGTTATTTCTAATATTGTGTTTCTGAAACTGCCTGCTGGCTACACAAGAATGTTCACAGTGTGATGATTCATTAAGTTGCAAACTTAATAAGATATGCATGCTTCTGCATGTATACATATGTCAAACAAAGGTTTTAGAAAAAGATACAATTATAAAACGGGGAGAAAAAAATCAAGTTTCGAAACAAACACATATACATTACAGTCCCAATCTTTGTGTGCGGGGACACACACACAGGCAGGAATAGTTTAAAAACAAAACAACAACAACAACAAAAATGAACATACACATACCTGTTCTGACCTCTGTGAATTCAAAGAAAGGGACTTTGATAATCTTTGATACACATATCTGTGTTATTTTTTTTACACGGTATAGTCTTATAATAAATATAGACTTTAAAAAAAACTTTTAAGAAGGTATACAAAGGGGCTGGTGCTGTGGCACAGCGGGTAAAGCCGCCACCTGTAGTGCGGGCATCCCATATGGGTGCCAGTTCCAGGCTGCTCCACTTCCGATCCAGCTCTCTGCTATGGCCTGGGAAAACAGTGGAGGATGGCCCACTGAACCTACGTGTGAGACCCAGAGGAAGCACCTGACTCCTGGCTTTGGATCAGAACAGTTCTGGCCATTGCAGTCAATTAGGGAGTGAACCAGTGGATGGAAGACACGTCTCTCTCCTCTCTGCCTCTGCCTTCTCTCTCTGTGTAACTTTGATTTTCAAGTACATAAGTAAATAAATCTTTAAAAAAAGTATACAAAAAAGAATTTAATAAGGTTAAGAACAGAAATTCCTGAATTAGTATATAGAAATAAAAACTCCAAAAATAGATTTAAAAGGTAATCATTTAAAAATTAATAGGGTCACAATAGGTTAGGCAATACCTATATTCCATATTGGAATGCCAGTTCAAGTTTTGGCTGCTCAGCTTTCAATCCAGGGCACAGATTCGAGTCCCGACTGCTCTACTTCCCATCCAGCTCTCTGCTATGGCCTGGGAGGGCAGTGGAGGATGACACAAATCCTTGGGCCCCTGCACCCACGTGGGAGACCCGGAAGAAGCTCCTGGCTCCTGGCTCTGCATCAGCACAGCTCCGCTCCAGCCATTGCAGTCAAATGGGAAGTGAAGAACAGATAGAAGACCTCTCTCTCCCCCCTCCTCTCTGTGTATAACTCTGACTTTCAGAGAAATAAATAAATCTTAAAAAAAAAAAAGAATGAAAGATTCATCAGTCAGGGTTCCAATGGTAAAGAAAGAACAAACACCAGTTGGAATAATATAAAGGGGCTTTATTTATAAAACGAATAGCTATAAAAGTAGGGGACGCAGTGTAGAAAACCACCAGTGATGGAACAGACACCACAACTAGCAAAAGCTGAACAACTGTTGCTAGAGGCCCCAGAAGAAAGGAGACAGGATGACCAGTCTCCAGGTAGCAGAAGGCAGGCTACCCTGAGGTGAGGGGATAATCAGAACAGAGGCTCAGGAGTTCTTTATCAGGTCAAAGAACCAGAGAGACATAAAATGGAAGATGGGGGGCCAGCGCTGCAGCATAACAGGTTAACACCCTGGCCTGAAGCACCAGTATCCCATGTGGATGCCGACCTGGCTGCTCCACTTCCGATCCAGCTCTCTGTTATGATCTGGGAAAGCAGTAGAAGATGGCCCAAGTCCTTGGGCCCCTGTACCCACAAGGGAGACCCAGAAGCAGCTCCTGGCTTCAGAACGGCGCAGCTCCAGCAGTTGCAGCCAACTGGGGAGTGAAACAGCGGATGGAAGACCTCCCCTCTCTCTGTGTAACTCTTTCAAATAAGTATTTTTTAAAAAATAAAAAAATAAATTGAAGATAATTTGCCCAAATTTCTTTTAATTTTCCGTAAGATCACACTAGTACAATATCTTCATGAAAAAGTGAAATCTTACATAAAGATAAACGCTCACCTTCCATAATCCTGATTCTCTATAAAAGTCAATCATCTTTGTTATCAGTTTGGTAGGTTTATTGTTGACCTTCTAGAAAGATAGAGACACATGGGGCCAGCACTGTGGCTCAGCAGATTAAGCCTCTGCCTGCAGCGCTGTCATCCCATAAGGGCACTTGTTCAAGTCCCAGATGCTCCACTTCTGATTTAGCTCCCTGCCAATGGCCTGGGAAAGCAGTGGAGGATGGCACAAGACCTTGGGTTCCTACATCCACGTGGGAGACCAGGAAAAAGCTCCTGTCAGATTGGCCCAGCTCAAGCCATTGCGGCCATTTGGGGAATGAGCTAGCAGATGGAAGACCTCCCTCTCTAACTCTTCCTCTCAAATAAATAAACTAAAAATAAAAAGAGACTCACATACACAATGCAACAATGCTGAGGGCTATTTTCTGGGGTGGTGTCTGTGTAATAGGAATGGCACTATTCCATTATGTTCTTCAAACTCAGTTTTCAGTTCAGTTAGAAAATAATGCTCAAGAAGCCATGATGGGCCAGTGCTGTGGCACAACTGATTGAGCTGCGGATTGCCTGACTATGGTTAGGTCTATCTCAGCAGCTCTGAAAATGTGCCTCTACTCGGTACTCAATTATATTAGCATAATTAGGAGTCTATTTAAAATGCAAATTATGAGGCTCCACCCTAGAGAGGTGAACAGAAAACCTGAGTGGTGGGACCCAGCAAACTTCCTTTTAACAAGCCCTCCACCTGATTATTGCACATGTGCCCCATCACCTGGGTGCTTGCTAGAAATCGGCATTTTTAACAAGACCCACAAATGAAGTCTAAGAAGCACCAGCCTACTGCACAGCCATAACCCCAATTTATATTACCCTACAGTGATGGGGGATACCATCAGAAACAGCAGTGGTTTTTCATCTCTTTGAATATGAATCTATCATTTCACTACCTTATGGGAAAAACATCAGCACTGCATGCCCTAATTAAACAGAGCACGTTAGCAGTGTCATCTTTGTGTGTGACATACAGCACATAACCATCTTGGAAATTTATTCCTCTTAGGTGTCAATGTTACATCATAAGTTCTTTTTCTTTCAAAATAAGTAAATGTCAGCTTTAACTCCAGGCATAATAAAATTACCAAGACTAAACTTTGTAGCATTATAACTGTAGTGGGAATCCATCATTTTAACAAAACAAACCTCAGGGATGTCCCCACTCTATACGGCTTAGGAGGAGAGGGAAATGTCTCCAGCTTTCCACCTTCACTTCCTGCAACTTCCCTCTAAGACTCACAGATCCTATTTCAAAACCTGTGTGCTGAAGTCTCTGTTTCTTCCACTGAGTCTGCCCTACAACAAAAACACTGATTCTGCAAATCTAGCAGGTGAACTACATACACATTTCTCCCTAAAAATCCAATAGTCTAACTGCTCAATCCAGATTGACTCAGCCTAACAAAATGGTCTGTTTTTTCTTTTTTTAAGGAACTTTCAGTTTCACTTCTAACTAACCAGGCTTCCACTCCACAGCAGTGTAACACGGCCTTTCTCAGCTTTCCAGACCCACGGAGTGGGCATGGTTAATTCTGTAGGGCCTGTACCCAGTTTGACTTGGCTCTCCCTTCCTAAGGCAATTTTAAGAATTAAAATTCCTAAAGTCCCTCCCTTAATTGGAGAACTTATATTGCATAAAAGCAAGTGGTTCTAATCAAGTCTTAAAATAAATCTGAGTTTTCAGTTGATAGTATCAAGAAAAATAATCAAACAATTTTATTTCAAAAGGAACGTGTTTACATCTCAAAATGATTTTGGTGTGATAAAACTTGATCTCTGTGACATAGTAGGTTGGGCCGCCACCTGTAGTGCCGGCATCCCAGGCTACTCCACTTCCGACACAGCTCTCTATGGCCTGGGAAAGCAGTAGAAGATTGCCCGAGTCCTTGGGCCCCTGCCACCCGAGTGGGAGACCCGGAAGAATCTCCTGGCTCCTGGTTTCGGACTGACCAGCTCTGGCCGTTGCGGCCAACTGGGGAGTGAACCAGCAGATGGAAGATATCTCTCTCTCTCTCTCTCTCTCTCTCTCTCTCTCTCTCTCTCTGCCTCTCCTTCTCTCTGTGAAACTCTGAATTTCAAATAAATAAATCTTTAAAAAAAAAAAAAAAACTTGATTTCCACCGCCTTTTTCCATTCCTCTTCAAATTTCTCCAACAAAGTGGCAGAACTGCTTAGTCAAAATCACATCTGTCAATTGAGGCAGAAGACATCGCTCAGATTTTTTTCTACCAAAGTTAGACAAAGTATGCACAGTATTTAAACATTCTGGAGTCAAATTCTGACTTTAGTTTTGATCTCAACACAGTTCATGAGTTGCAACAGTAATTCACTTTAAATCAAACATTTTGACTGTGCTGCCTTACTGTTTTTAGGGGTTTTGTTTCCCTTTAGCACATGTAATTTAAAGCTTAAAAACATCCTCGTGGAATAGTAATAATCTCTGTTTTCAACAATATATGCACAGTTTTAATAGAAATTTGGATAATTAAGTCACAAAAGTTCCTGACTCTATTTCATTATTAGCAGATAGTAAACAATTACTTAATAGCCCTCAAGCATTTCAAACTCTAGGTCAATATATTCTGAAGCTAAGGTTATTAAGAAACTCAAACAAATGAATGTGTGTAAACCTCTTAACAATCTAGATTAACCAGGAGTTTGTATCGTATCAGTAGAGAAAACAAAAAACCAATTCTATACTGTTTAGTCACTTTGAAAGGCAGAGAATTCATTTTTCCCTTTTAAGTATCCATATGCAAAGCAGGAGAGAAGGACTGAGTTGGCAGTGTTCAACTGGAAAACAGATCATATTCCAAAAGTCTCTAAGTACTATGTCTGGTTTTGAGCTTAGACTCCCATTTTCCCATAGAATATTTTCTAAATGGTAGGTTCCCAAGATGGCTCACAAATGCCTATTAAGCCCACAAAAATAGGTGAAACAGTGTTACAAACATCATCTAAATCTGCTTATGAGAAAATTTACTTAGTATCAGATTTCAGCTTTAGCCCACACACAACCTACCTATTGATAACAGAATTTTTTTCAAAGATTTATTTATTTGAAAATCAGAGTTACATAGAGAAGGAAAGAGAGAAAGAGAAGCAGAGAGAAACAGAGAAAGAAAAAGAGAGATGTCTTCCATCCTCTGGTTCACTCTCCAATTAGCTGCAACCCGGAGCTGCACGCATGCGAAGCCAGGAGCCAGGAGCTTCTTCCGAGTCTCCCACATGGGTGCAAGACGCCCAAGGACTTGGATCATCTTCTACTGCTTTCCCAGGCCATAGCAGAGAGCTGGATTGGAAGTGGAGCAGCCGGGACTCAAACCAAGGTGCCCATATGTGATGCTGGCACTGTGCATGGCGGCTTTACCAGCTACACCACAGCGCCAGCCCCAATAATGGAATAACAAGCAGTTAAAATTTAAGAGCAGTTCAATTAGAAGCCAGTATGCTAAATAATCTTCCTCAAATAATTCACTGTTAATGCAGCCATCAACACAATACTGGGCTCAACAACTGATGCCTGGAATATTCATACTCTCTGCTCCTAACTAAAGGGATGTGGGGGTTGATGTTGTGGTACAGTGGGTTAAGATTCCATTTGTGATGCCAGGACCCTGGAATCCCATATCAGAGTGCAAGTTTGAGTCCCACATGCTCCACTTCCAATGCAACTTCCAGATAACATGCCAGGGAAGGCACCCAGAAGATGGCCCAACTACCTGGACCCCTGCTACCAAAGTGGGAGACTAGGATGGAGTTCCTGGCTCCTGGCTTCAGCCTAGACCAGACCGGGCTGTTGAAGCATCTGGGAGTGAACCAGCAGATGGAAGATCTCTGTCTCTTCCTCTGTTGCTCTGCCTTTCAAATTAGTGACTGTGTTTATGCCTTAGCTTTTGACAAATAAAAGTTGATTAAGGAAAGGAGGAAGATTTTTCAAAAAGGTCCAATATCCTTGTGCTGATAAACAGAGGGAAGTACCAATTTGCACAAAGAGAGATTCAGAAGTTCCTCCAAGCAGAGCCAAGCTTTTCCTTGGGAAGTTTTATATCTGCTTAAGTGTTCAAATAAACACTGGTTAAGATCCTAATGTTCAAAATCATAGAACATGAACAAGTTTCTAAGAAGCAATTTAAATATGGCTGATTTAAAGTAATGAATGACTTAAAAAATAAATTTAAAAATCCTAACACAGGAATTCAAAACTTATCAAAAAGGAACAGATATCTCAAGAGGGACAAAGGTAAAACTAAAAACTTCAAATTCCCATTAGTGGCTAAAACAGTGATCAATTTGACTTCTATTCAGTCTTTTGTTGCCAAAACCAACTGCTGAGTTTGCTAAATTGATCTATAAAGTGAGATGCAGTAAAGATCCATGGCTAAAAATACAATGACAGGACTACTGGATTCACATCCCAGATAATGCTCTGAATGGTTGTACCATCCCTGGCAAGTCACTGAACCTCCTTGTTTTCCAGTTTCTTCATCCATACCCTAAGTATGATAATTGATATCTACCTTTACAGGACTGAATGAGGATTACATTAATTAATCCACAGAAAGTACTCAGAACAGAGTCACAGATCTAATAGGCACACAGTAACTGACAACTATTATCTAGATATGAAAAAACAAAGATGGATTTGGAAAAACTTGAGGACAGGAATTCCAAGCTAAAGTAACAAAGGTACAGAGATAGAAAAGTAACACATGGACTAGTTGTTCTATTTCCCTGGGGAAAACATTCATGAGCATGAAGAGGCATACAACATACAAGGGTACTTCAAAACACTGGGGGCAGAAGGAGCCAGAGAAATATTTGATGATGTGGTTAAGACACCACTTGGGATGTCCCGGAGTTCAAGTCCGGGCACTTGCCCAGTTCCAGCCTCCTGCTAATACATACCCTAGAAGGCAGGAAATACTTGGCACCATGTACCTCCCACCCAAGTAGACCTGAATGGATTTCCAGGCTCCCTGCTTTAGCCCTAGCGTTGCAGGTTTCTGTGTAGTAAACCAGCAGACAGATCATCTCTGGGTGCCTGCATGTGTGTATCTACCTTTCAAATAAGTAAAGATAAATTAAAAATGTTCGATGTTCATGGAAAACAGTTTAAAGATCAATTTATATTGGTGCAAAAAATTTTTGAAACCTATATAGCTATTTTCATAATACATACTTTTCATGAATTTCTTGACGATCCCTCAAACACATGTATTTCAAATGTTTTGCACTAAATTAAACTTATCTGCTAATTTGACTTTCTACAAACCCCTTATAGCTGAGATTGGAATAATGAAGATGCAATTATGCTGGCCTTGAATGACATACCAAAAATATACAGCTTTTACTTTTTACTTAGAAGGTAGCCACTTAAATTTCTGATCTGATATAATCTGTGCTTCAGCAAGATTAACTGTTGGGCTGGCACTGGGGCATAGTAGACTAAGCCTCCACCTGCAGTGTGGCCATCTCATATGGGTGCCGGTTGGTGTCCTGGCTGCTCCACTTCTGATCTAGCTCTCTGCTATGGCCTGGAAAAGCAGCAGAAGATGGCCCAAATGCTTGGGCTGCTGTGCCCACATGGAAGACCCAAAAGCTCCTGGCTCCTGACTTCAGAACTGTCTAGCTCTGACCCTTGCGGCTATTTGAAGAGTGAGCCAGCAAAGGAATGGACTTTCTCTCTGCCTCTGGCTCTTAAATAAATCAATAAATCTTTAAAAAAAAAAAAAGATTAATTATCAAACTTATCATATGGTATCATTACTGCTAACACAATTTTGAAGCTCTCTGCCCTCTTATTAAAGGCTAGCAACTCCAAAAATGCATTTGTTCTGTTAAAACGCTTTCAGAATTTCTCACTTAACTATTGCATATATTGATCATTTCTAAAATTCTAACTGTGTTCAGTACATAGTAGATATTCAATAAATGTTCACTAAAACCACTACTTTTACGGCCGGCGCCGTGGCTCAACAGGCTAATCCTCCACCTTGCGGCGCTGGCACACCGGGTTCTAGTCCTGGTCAGGGTGCCGGATTCTGTCCCGGTTGCCCCTCTTCCAGGCCAGCCCTCTGCTGTGGTCCCGGAGTGCAGTGGAGGATGGCCCAAGTGCTTGGGCCCTGCACCCCATGGGAGACCAGGAAAAAGCACCTAGCACCTAGCTCCTGCCATCGGATGAGCACGGTGCGCCAGCCGCAGCGCGCCGACCACGGCGGCCATTGGAGGGTGAACCAACGGCAAAGGAAGACCTTTCTCTCTGTCTCTCTCTCACTGTCCACTCTGCCTGTCAAAAAAATAAAAATAAATAAATAAAAATAAAATAAAAAAACCACTACTTTTAGTGGCCACCAGAGAGCAGTGAAATATAGTCAGTAGTTATCTCCAAAAAATATATATATTATAAACAAAGCAAAGGAAGTAGCCCACATAAGTTTATAAATGAGCTAAAATGTAAGTCACTACTGAACATACTGGACTAAAATAGGGGTTTGAAAAATAAACCTTATCCTTCATTAGAAGCATATGAAATAGACCCCTAGTGTATTTTTTTTTTTAATTACTTATTTGAAAGGCAGGGTGACACAGAGAGAGAGGGAAGGACATACAGATCTTACATCTGTTACTTCTTTGTACAAATGCCTAAAACAACCAGGACTGAGCCAGGAAGGCACCAGGAGCCAGGAACTCCATCTGGGTCTCTTACATGGTTAACAGAGACCCAAATACTTGAGCATCATCTGCTGCCTTCTCATACACATTAGCAGGAAGCTAGACAGAAAGCCGAGAGCTGGGTCTCCAACCAGCACCCTGATTCAGGATGTGGGTGTCCCAAGCAGCGGTTTAACCTGCTGTGCCACAATGCCCACTCTGGTGTATTTACTATTTTTTAATGGACTACTAAAGACCAGCAGTCTTATTTGGATACAAGTTTAAGCTAGATTTCCTCAACTTAGGACAAAATCATGCTAGAGAGTAAGAATAAAGATCTAACTCCTGGGGCTGGCCTTGTGGCATAGCAGGTTAAGCCACTGCTTGCAGTGCCAGCATCCCATATGGTCACCGATTCAAGACCCAGCTGCTTCACTTCCGATCCAGGTCTCTGCTATGGCCTGGGAAAGCATTAGAAGATGGTCCAAGTGCTTGGGCTCCTGACCTGCGTGGGAGACTTGGAAGAAGCTCCTGGCTCCTGGCTTTGGAACAGCCCAGCTCTGGCCATTGCAGCCAACTGGGGAGTGAACCAGCAGATGGAAGACCTCTCTCTCTCTGCCTCTTCTTCTCTAACTCTGACCTTCAAGTAAGTAAATAAATCTTAAAAAAAAAAAAAATCTGACTTTATGACAAGTAATTAGACAAAGTAGCCCAAGGTTTCTATAGAGCCATATCATCTACACATTAGAGCAACAAAAAGGGCTCTTTCCCCTCGTCCTCAATAAGGACTACTACAGATTACCTTGACAAACAATGTTTGCTACATTTCGTTTAAAAAAACTTTGAGATATTAGTAACAAGCAATATAGTAATATTATCACTAGAAGATAGCTAGCAGAACTTAGACAAACATCATGGCATAGAATGGTTGATAAAAGCATTTATTAAGCACAAATACCCAGAATGTTTTTGCTTTGTTTTTATTTGGTGGTAGTAAGGGGAAATCAGTTTCCCAAAAATGTCAGTCACTGCTTAAACAGAAAAAAAAAAAAAGATTAGTGGGAGCATCCCCTGGAGAGTAAGAGCAATCAATCATTCTGGCAACACAAACATAAAGCAAAGAAGACCCAGATTTCTACATACCTTCTTCTAAAATACTTTTCAGTTACAATTGCAAACTAAAAAGTGGAAAAAAAAATTTAAAAAGTCCAGGCCTTTTTCTGCCTTTTTTTAAGCCTTCAAGTATCTTGTATTTGGATCTAAAACTAAAACGTATTCACTTGAACACATTCCTGTCAGCATCACCAACAACACTCCATTATCCACTCTGGGATACTGTCTCCAGATGATTTCTAATCCCTGCCTGACTTCTCCCTACCAACAAGTACTTGGATACCATCTTTACCCTGCCTGCCCCCATTACTTGGTTGTGCTTAGGGAATTATAATTACAGTGATCCCGCCTTTAGAACATCTTCAGAGCACAAAGCTTCTTTGTATGACTGGGGGGGGGGGGGGGGCCTCCAGGCTCCACAGCAAAGGGTGGGTGGTGGCAACAGAGGAAAAAGAGATGCACCCGCTATGGTGCCCTCAGTTTGGGTTCAACAGTTTATAGGGTTTTACTTGTGGGTGATCAGCCAGGGTTCTGCTCAGTCTCTATTCTCTCCTGTGGTGGGGGGATGGGAATGGGGAAGGCCTATTTTAACAGACACAAGCACCACCAAGCCCAGAAGGCCAGAGAGCAAAAAGAAGCCAGACATAGAGAAAAAGCAGCACTAGCTGTCCTGAGAACTTCAGTACCTCAAGTAATAGAGTTTCTGACACTCAGGGATACCACTCCAGGAATCAGAGGTTAGTACTGCATTACAAGCACCCAGTAGATGCCTAAAACATGTATAAGTGGCAGTAAAAATGTCTGGGAGCCAGGACTGTGGCATAGTAGGCTAAGCCTCTGCCTCAAGTGCCACCATCCCATATATGGGCACCAGTTGAAATCCGGGCCGCTCTTCTTCCGATCCAGCTCCCTGCTATGGGCTGGGAAAGCAGTTGAAGATGGCCCAAATCCTTGGACCCCTGTACTCACATGGGAGATCTAGAAGAAGCTCCTGACTTCTGGCTTTGAATAGACTCAGCTCCAGCCTGGCTGCAATGTGACCTAGTGGATGGAAGACCTTTCTCTCTGTCTCTCCCTCTCTCTCTCTGTAACTCTACCTCTCAAATAATTAAAATCGCTTTTATAAAAAACCCATAGGGGCTGGCACTGTGGCACAGCGGGTTAAAGCTCTGGCCTGCAGCACCAGCATCCCACAGGGGCACAGATTCAAATCCCGACTGCTCCACTTCTGAACCAGCTACCTGCTAATGAGCCTGGGAAAGCAGCAGAGGATGGTCCAAGTCCCTGGGCCCTTGCACCCATGTGGGAGACCTGAAAAAAGCTCCTGGCTTTGGATCAGCTTAGCTCTGACCATTGTGGCTATTTAGGGAGTGAACCAATGGATGGAAAACCTCTCTACCTCTCTTTTAAATAAATAAATCTTTAAAAAAAAAATCTATAGGGGCTACCTGCAGTGCCAGCATCCCATATGGGCGCTGGTTCCAGTCCCGGCTGCTCCACTTCTGATCCAGCTCTCTGCTATGGCCTGGGAAAGCAGAAGATGGCTCCCGTCCTGGGGCCCCTGCACCTGCATGGGAAATCTTGAAGATGCTCCTGGCTTCCAACTGGCACAGCTCCAGCCGTTGCGGTCAATTAGGGAGCGAACCAGCAGATGGAAGACCTTTCTTTCTCTCTGTGCCTCTCCTTCTCTCTGTGTGCAACTCTTTCAAGCCAAATAAATAAATCTTTAAAAAAAATGTTTTTAATCTATAAAGACAAATCTATTTTAAAAAGTTTACACAAAACAGCCCAAACTCCCCCCAAAAATACTTTTTTGTTAACAATGAAAAGTCCCAACTCCTATTTGCAAAAGTGATTTGGGAAGGATTACCTATTTTACTCTCAGCCCACCCTTCTTCAACTTAGTCTGAGAAACTGCTCATGGTTTAGTTCTGTGATAATAAAGCAGGTTTCAACAGATCAGCAAGCACCATCTGTAGACAGATCCTGACATGAAAGGTACTGAAGCACAGTGGACAGACAGTAACTTCCCCAACCTAAGGAATACCCCCAAAGCACTAGAACATGTCCCAGTCCAATTGCAGGCTACTCTTTTTTCTATGCATATTTTTTCCTTCCATTTTTCTTTCAACAAAGTCAAATCATTACATTCACAACTCCCATACATCTACACATATTTTACTACCAAAGCAGAAAATGCAGGGATAGATTTCAGTATCAAGACTGAGGGATCTCTGATAAACCTTAGTATAATCCCATCATTTCCTCCTCCACCTGCCCAACATCACTTCAGTTAACTATTCCCAGCAGTCCCAAAATAGCACTAACAGCCAGTCAAGCAAACAGGAAAACAACTAAGGGCCATGTGTTTTGCCTTAAAGGGTAAAGCCGCTGCCTGCAACGCTGGCATCACATATGGGTGCCGGTTCAAGTCCTGGCTGCTCCACTTCCAATCCAGCTCTCTGCTATGGCCTGGAAAAGCAGCAGAAGATGGCCCAAGTGCTTTGGTCCCTGCACCCGTGTGGGAGACCCAGAAGAAACACTTGGCTCCTGGCTTCAGATCGGCACAGCTCCAGCCATTGTGGCCATCTGGTGAGTGACCCAGTGGATGGAAGAACCCTCTATCTCTCTGTAACTCTGCCTTTCAAATGAATAGATGAATCTTAAAGTTTAAAATTTAAAAAAAATAAAAACTTAAACAACTTTGGGTAAAGTCTATAGGTAAGAAAAGTTACTTCTTGTTTGGACTTGAGACCATCTTTGTAAACATTTTAAGTCTTATTTATATACAATTTCTTCAAGAAATTCCTGCAGGGACTGTTATATGACCTAGTGACCTAGATGCCATTCGAGACACCTGCATCCCACATCAGAGTGAGTCCCTGGGTACATTACCACACTCCAGCTCCTAACAGGAACTTCCCGCTAATGCAGACTATGAAAGAAGCACTGATGGCCCAAGTAGCTGGGTTCTTGCCACACACATGTGAGACCTGGATTGCACTGCAGGCTCCCAAGGCTGAAGTCAGCTTCGTTCGCTCTGTGATCATTGAGAGTATCTGGGGAGTGAATCAGAAGATGAGGGCACTCATACTCCCTCACTCAGTCTCTCAAATTCTTAAAAATTCCAATTCCTTCCAGAGGAAAAGCACAATAGACCTCTCTATCCATCACCCTCAATCATATCTAAAAATAATAAAGACCACTTCAAATGTACCTTTCCCTTGAGCCCCTAGAACAGTATTTGTCCATGACAACCGTTCTAAAAAACACTCTGCCATTATCTGCAGAAGCAGTAGGAAGTCCAGTCTTGTCCTTGGTTCACACTCATCCTGCCACTCTCTCCAAGAAAAAATGAAACAGCAGGAAACATAAACCACCATTTAATGGAAAATACAAATGAGTAAATATTTTCAAAATTGGCTTAAAAGCCTCAGGTCTTCAGAAATTCAGGAATGCTAGGGTAGGATTAATTAGGAGAAGAAAAATGTTATGTTTCCTGCTCAGATTGAGTACTGTAAAAATATAAGAGCAGGGGCTGGCGTTGTGGCATAGCAGATATAACCGCCACCTGCAACACCAGCATCCCATATGGGCGCCAGTTCAAATCCCGGCTGTTCCACTTCTGATTCAGCTCTCTGCTAATGTGCCTGGGAAAGCAGAAGGTGGCCCAAGTGCTTGGGCCCCTACACCCATGTGGGAGACCTGGAAGCTCCAGGCTCTTCATTTCCATATGGCATTCACTCGCTCACTTTCTCTCTGTATATAACTCTACCTTTCTAATAAATAAAAATGTTAAAAAATCTAAGAGGGGGCAGCACTGTGGTGTAGTGGGTAAAAGCCACCACCTGCAGTGCCAGCATCCCATATGGGTGCCATTTCGAGTCCCAGCTGCTCCACTTCTAATCCAGCTCTCTGCTGTGGCCTGGGAAAGCAGTGGAAGATGGCTCAAGTCCTTGGGCCCCTGCCACCCTCATGGGAGATCCAGAGGATCTCCTGGTTCCTGGCTTAAGATCAGCACAGCTCCAGCCGTTGTGGCCATCTGGAGAGTGAACCAGCAGAAGGAAGACCTCTTTCTCTGCCTTTGCCTTTTTGTAACTCTGCCTTTCAAATAAATATTAAAAAAAAAAAAAAGTATATAAGAGCAAATGTGGCACACAGATGTTTTTTCTCCTTTACTTACCAGACCACTTCTTCCTTCATTAATGACTCCTCTCATTTCATCTTTCCACAAGTAATGGTATTTTCCATTTACTCTGAACCTATTTCTCCAGCTTCATAATGAAGTTCACAATTTTAAGCTGAGCTCATTGGTTTATCTGAGCATGGTAATGAACAGCTGTGGGGAGGTGGAGGGGAATGCAATTCCTAGGAAAAGTCCACATGAAGAACTCTTTTGGGGCCCTATGTCCAGCACCAACCCACCCCTCATCCTACAGTCCTGAATGAGTATGAACAGTATAGTTACAGCTGATTCTGCAACCCCGATGCTGCGGGGCAGTGCAAGGTCACAGGGTACCTTTGCAAGATTTAGAGAAGATGCCCCTTCTCTGAGGACACACCAGGTCCTCACCAGGTGCTCATCCTGGTAAGCAAAGCACACAACGGTTTCCATCCTGTCCACCCGACACAGGTGTCCTTGTGCTGGGCACAATCTGTACAGTTGCCACACAGCAGCACTGCTACAAAATGTACCAGGGCAACTGCAAAGTCAATTTCCAAAAAGCAGAGCCACAACAAAGACAAAAGGGAACTTCACAAATTATCAAAAACTTCAGGGGGCAGGTAAAGCTGCCGCCTGAAGTGCCAGCATTCCAAATGGGTGCAGGTTCAAGTCCCCGGCTACTACACTCCCAATCCAGATCACTACTATGGCCTGGGAAAGCAACAGAAGATGGCCCAGATCCTTGGGCCCCTGCACCTGTGTGGGAGACCCGGGAGAAGCTCCTGGCTTTGGATGGGCACAGCTCCAGCCATTGCGGCCATTTGGAGAGTGAACCCGCAGATGGAAGACCTCTGCCTGCCTTTCAAATAAATAAATAAATCTTTAAAAAAAAACCTTCACATTTGTTAACATAAATTAAGTCCTAAACACACTAGGTAGGACTAGAGAGAAAAAAGGTTAGCAGAGAAGGAGAACGAGTCAAGTTAGGAACAAGGAAACACTTCCAATTTGAGGAATAATCAGTTGCCTCTCCTGAAGACTCACCTCTCTGGTCACAGGTTCCAACAGCTGAAGCACAAATGTAGGTCATAAACTACAGCAATCACTATCATCTGCAATGGGATGAACCACCACTCTCTTAAAAGACATTATCACATACATTTACCTTTTGGGGTTTACTTTCTCTACATACACTAATTTCCCTTCTCTTTATACCCACTGTGCTCTTTAACTATAAAACCACATACAATAGACACATGTGGTTAAAGTCTATAAAAGTTGATAAATAGCCCTGGTAGGCAGTTCTCTTAGCTCCTTGGATGAAAATAAGAGTGGGAAGGGCCAGCCTTGTGGCATAGCGGGTAAAGCCGCTGCCTGCAATGCTGGCATCCCATAAGGGCGAGGGTTCGTGGCTGCTCCACTTCCAATCCAGCTCCCTGCTAATGGCCTGGGAAAGCAGCAGAGGATGGCCCAAACTGGGCCCCTGCACCCACATGGGAGACCCAGAAGCAGCTCCTGGCTTCAGCCTGGCCCAGCCCTGGCTGTTGAGGCCATCTGGGAAGTGAACCAGAGGTTAGAAGTTCTGTATCTCGCGGCTCACTAGGCTAATCCTCCACCTTTCGACACCAGCACCCCAGGTTCTAGTCCTGGTCGGAGCGCCAGATTCTGTCCCGGTTGCCCCTCTTCCAGGCCAGCTCTCTGCTGTGGCCCGGGAGTGCAGTGGAGGATGGCCCAAGTGCTTGGGCCCTGCACCCTATGGGAGACCAGGAGAAGCACCTGGCTCCTGCGTTCAGGTCAGCGCGGTGCTGGAGGATGAACCAACAGCAAAGGAAGACCTTTCTCTCTCTCTCTCACTGTCCACTCTGCCTGTCAAAAAAAGAAAAAAGTTCTGTATCTCCCTCGCTCTGTAATTCTTTCAAATAAACAAAATAAATCTTAAAAAAAAAAAAAAAAAAAAGGAAGGGAGGGAGGGAGGGAGAAGAAATGAACTGACCACCTGGATTGAGAGGTTTGGCATCCAAAAAACGTTCCACAAAATTATGGTCCACAGAAGAGCCAATCATCACATGGATTCTGGAGGGGCAAAGGAGGGCTGCCTCAGGAACAGCCTGGGGACAAAGCTAGATTGAACTTTAGAGAGCAGCAGAATCCACAGAACCACATGTCTGGGTCCCTCCCAACACCTGATAAATCAGAATGTCCTGGAGCATTTATGTTTTAAAAAGTTCAAACTGTTGAGCTAGACCCACTAGAAAGTTTAGAAAGAAGGAAATCTCTCAGAGTTCCAAAATAAAAGCCATCCATCCCATTTCCAGGTTTAGCAGATCAGAAAGGGGTGACAAAGGATCACCAGCATGCATGTCTAACAGGCTGGGATGGGCTGGAGCCTGCAGCTGGACTTCCATTATTATGGAACAAAAACTCTGTTTTCTATAAACAAGAAAATGTTTAGCATGTCAGAAATATTTCAAGCATCTGAAAAATACTTAGAAAAATCTCTCTACCCTAAACCCAACAGGAGCAAAAAAAAAAAAATCTTAATTTGTACTCACCTGATCCTGGTTTAAGAGAATATTTCAGGTATAATTAAATCCCTCTGCAAACCCCATCCAATCCCACTCCCGATCTTCTCTTCCAGAGATAATCAGTACTCTGAAATTGGCATTAGTTGTTCCCATTCACATTTTTATACTATTACTACTTATGTACACAGCCACAAACAATATTATTTTGCATATTCTCATATTTTATACATGTGGAAAGACTATTTAAGAATCATGTGACTTGCTTCCCCACCCCATATTATGTTTTTGAGATTCATTCATTTCAGAACAAATTCACAGTTCTACTACACTCAGGTAATATTCAACTGTGTGGGTCTAAAAATTTATGTATACCCCTCTTGGTAGACATCTAAGCTGAATGACCATTCTAGTAGTTCTTTTGTATTTTCTTGGGGCAAGTGTGCAAGGATTTCTTAAGATCCATACCCAGAAATGGACATGTTAGGTACAAGGGCATGCCTGCCCCCCTTCAACCAGACACCACTAGCCTAACATTACACTCGGAGGTAGATGTACTCATTTACATTCCCATAGCCATATATAAAACTTTATTTACCTGCAATCTTACTATTATAGTCTTTGGTTACCACAGCATTTAATTTTTGCCAATCTGATGAGTGTGAAATGGCATCCATTGTTTCAATTTGTATTTCACCCACTATAACTCTATGACAAGTAAATATTCCTGCGTTTACATGTTAATCAAATGTGTATCCTACATTTTTTAAAAAAAATCTAGCCCATCTTGTCTAAATTGGAGCACTTCTTCCCAAAACAACCAGCCAACAGCCACCACAAGCCAGAAAGCCGATGTGCAGAAGGGCAGCAAGAAAACAGCTGACTTCAACAAGGAATCATCTTGGACAAAGGGCCTTAATTAATGCATCTGCTAATTAGTCTTTCCCTCCCCTCTTTTGCGGAGCCATACTTCCAAGACAATACTACTGGCACTTGGGGTCTGCATTCTGGGGGTGGGGGGAGCTAAAGCAAGAATGGTTATAAAAGTATCACAACTGATCCTACTTAGAGAAAACGAAGTAACTGCCGACCAATACATACACTCAGCCTTGCAAGAGATCATCCAACTCCACCACGCTCCTTCCAACTCAACACTGCTTGGCTTCCTCTTTGCAAAAATCCCAATCTTTTCTCTAGACACCATTCCGTCTCTTCAGCAACCCTTCCATTTCCCCGCCCCCATTCTACAGCTGCTATTTTCCAGCTCCATGGGACAGGCTGCTCTCTCCCTCTAGTTGAGAACTCTCAACTCCTCTCCCATTTCCAAGATGCAACCACATTAAAAGCAACCCACCCAATCACCCACCTCAAACAAAAACAGAAATCCCACGCATTACGGGCCAGCCGGGCGGGAGAGTCGTCCCAATCCTCCCAGCTTCCTTCCCCCTTTGCGCCTGGGATGGCTCTTCTTTCTCTGGGACTTCAAGCGCGGTAGGTCCAGACCACAGGAGAAAAAACTATGGCTTCCTGTGGCATACATGCCTTTTCCAGGGCTACATATGCATTTCTGATTTGGGATGTAAAGGACTCGGGCCATTTGGTTTAAGTCACCTAGGGGCGTCTCCAGAAAGCGGGCAGGCCTTCTTGTCACTAATTCCAGCAAGACTGGGTTGGTCCGCGCAGCGGCCGGGGAAGGTGGCCTGGCGGAGACCAGGCGGCCCCTACAGTGCGAAGTTTCCGGGGCACAGCCCCACGTACGCAGAAAAGCCTCTCCCCGACTGCACACCCCGCGCAGGAGGCTCTGCCCTGCGGCTCCCCAGGGCGCCACCAAGCTCCCCAAGGGGCCCCTCTCCGCGGTCCCACCCCACCAGAGATCTGTACTCCTAAGCCAGGCCGAAAAGGGCTGGTGGGTGTGCCAAGGAACAGGGCCTACCCCACCCCCCGCTCCCCGGCCAACAGCTCTCGGGGCTGGGGGCTCTGCCTCCTCCCTGCCCCCTCTCCCCGGGGCCCACGCCAGTCCAGGGTGGCCCTGGGTCCCAGCCAGGCTTCCACGCTCACCGGCTCTGTGACCTTGGGCAAGTCACTTCCTCCTCTAAGCCTCAGTTTCCTCCTCTGCGGAGCGGGAGACCCGGGGAGGTCCTGCCCTGCCCACCCTGGGGGAGGGGGCTATACCCACCCGGTGGAAAACGCTTTGTGAACCGCTCCGCGCGGCAAAGACGCAAGGCTCTAGGGGCTCCGGGCCGGACAAAGCTGACCCGGACAACGCTCCTCCCCCTCGGCGGCTCGGGCGACCGGGCCACAAGTCCCCGGGACCCCTCACCCCCGGGACGGACCCACGCCCCTCCCCGCCTGGCCCGCTTCTGGACCCCGTACCTGCTCCTGGCGCTCGGCCGCAGGCGCCGCCTCCCTGGGCGCCCGCCCGGAGAGGCCCGTGGCCCGGAGGGCTGAGGCGGTCGGCGGCGGCGGGCTCGGGCCGGGGAGGCGGCGGCGGGGGGCGCGGGCGGCGCGGGGGCCCGAGCTCGGCGGGGCCCGGCCTGGGAGACGACGACTGAGGCTGGAAGTGCGCGGCGGCGGCTGAGGCGGCGGCGGCAGCGACCGCGGCGGCGGCGCTTCCGCTCATGGCGGGGCCGCGGGCAGCGGCTCCGGCTGCGATTCGACTCCGGCGCGGGCGCTGGCTGGGCCCCGGCCGGCGGCAGCGGCAGCGGCGGCGCAGGCGACGGAGGCGGCTCCCGGAGGGGGAGGAGGCGGAGCGGGGCAGCAGCAGCGGCGGCGGCGGCGGCGGCGGGGGGGGCGGGGCCGCCGGAGGGGCGGGGACGCCGAGGCGCCGCGGCCAATGGGCGCCGGGCTCGGCGGCCGCGGCTCTGGGGGCGGCGGGCGGCGCCGAGGGGTATCCTCAGCGGCAGCGGCTTGCCGAGGCGGGGAGGCCGTGGGCCGGCAGCCCGCGGGGAGAACCCGGCTCAGAGGGCTGCCCCGCCTCCGGCCCGCCCCTGGGGCGCGGCCGAGGGCCTCCGGGGCCAGGCCTGGCTCCGCTGCGCAGCTGCCTCCGGCGCGGTGTTTGCGCCCGCCGCTGAGCCGAGGGCTCGGCCGGGGGAGCTGCTAGCGCTGCACGCTTTTTGTCGCCTCGGCCTCCCTCCTTCTCCTCTTCCCCGCGTCGTGGCCACAGCCTCGTCTCGCCACCCTCTCTTGGCTGTTTTCTTCAAAGTTTTAACCTCTCAGACACTTGAGAAACTCTGCCTTCCTTTCTTAGGCCGTGTTTCTGAGGTGAATCAGCCCCCGCGGACGCTGAGAGGAAGGCTGAGGCAGAAGGGGGGGAGGGGGAGTGAGAGACGGGGAGAGAGACGGGAGGCCTCCCCTGAGTCCTGGAGGCCCATCTTGAATTCTGAGCAGAAGCCGGCGCGGCCCGGCCCTGGCCCCTGGCTCCTTTCTCAGGCTTTCTCTTCCTCCTTCCCATTTTAAATGCCCTCGTTGTTAAAGGACTGGGGGAAACCATCCCACCCGGCTGGGCCCGGGCCTGAAAGGAGAGGCCACGGAGGTGAGGAAGAGCTTCGGGCTATGCTGACAACTTTGCCAGGGGCAGAAGAGCTTTGGATCCTTGACCCCGTGGCTGCCCTCTCTGTGAATGCGATGGTGTTGGTCACGGAACCCATTTCCTTCTCGTGTTTCTGACTCAAAGTCACAGAAGAAAAAAAAAACTGAAAAACAAACAGGCTGTCGGTGAGGATGCCACGAAACTGCTCACTGCATCCTTCCAGTCCAGTGTTACCCTCAGCCAGTTGGTCAATCTTATGTGAATGACTCCTTGACGACAGACTGGATTTCAAAGTCCCGCCCTGACACCGACTGCTTTCTTTGGTCATGCGGTCGTCAACAATGATAAGACATAGCCTAGAACCAAAAAAGAATTTACAGTCTCCTTGGAGGACGGTGAGACTTTTTTTTTTTTTTTTTTTTTTACAGAGAAAGAGATCTTCCATCCATTGGTTCACTCCCCAGATGATCACAACAACCAGGTCTGGGCCAAGCCAAGAGCCAGGAATTCCATCTAGGTCTCCCTGTGGGTAACAGGAACCCAAGCACTTGGGCCATCCTTGTGTGCTGACTTCCCAGGTGCATTAGCAGGAAGCTGGATCTGAAGCAGAGTAGCTGGGAGCAGTTGGAACCTGTGCGGTACCTGGGATGCACTTAACTCTGCATCACAATGCTGGGTGGGGGCGGGGGCTCCCTGAGACATTCTTACAGATTAAGAATTTGAGGATGGTGGGGTTGGCATTTAGCCTATCAGTTAACAAACTACTTGAGTTCAAAACCTGCTCCTGACTCTAGCTTCCTGCTAATTCAGCTTCCTGGGGAGCAGCAGTGATGGGTGGAGGAGCTGGGTTCCTGCTATCCTTCTGGAAGAACTAGATTAAGTTCCTGGCTCCTAGTTGCTTACATTTAGGAAGTGACTCCGTTGATAGGAGCTGTCTCTCCCTTCCCCTTCTTCCTCTCTTCCTTTGTCTCTTTCTCTCTCTGCTGCTCTTTAAAAAAAAAGGAGAAGAAGAATTTAAGAATGTGTGGCAGTTCATCAAGTGGGGCAAGTTGGGGAAAAGTGGATTGGGAAGACATTAAAGTTCTATTTAGCCAAGAGACCTAAGATTTCCTGATGATACCCTTGACTTTCTGGTCACAGGAGAGACAGGGAATGTGCTACTAACTGGGGCTTTGGTCCCAATGCCTCCTTTAAGACACCTGGAAACTGCTAGAGGGAGGAATCGTCTTTCCTGTGAGAGGTCTCAACAGAGTGAGCCAAGTCAGACCTTTTTCTACCCCGCTGCCCAAACACTAGTTTCAGCGCTTCTGACTTCAATTTGAGTAAATGCCTTGACTACCAGCCCCAGAAGAAAAGGAACAGATGAGCAGCTCAAAGGAGCCCATCTCAGGCTGTATTGTGGCCGGGAAGAAAGGAGAGAGAGGGCCTAATGAAGCCCTGGCCCTTGTTACCGTGCCAGTTAAAGGAAGCAAAAGAAAGAATGGTCCATCCCGTGTTTGCTATGATCTTTATCTTTTAAAAATTCCCACCCTCCAGCGTTGATCAGGAAGAAAAATGACCTTTATGGATTTAGGAAAGCACAGATTTAATACGGCTGGGCCACCTTGGGTAGTGAGTGATAAGAAAAGGGTCAGCTTGGCAGGATGAGACCAGACCATGAAGCACCTTGGCTGCTATATTGAGGATTTTAGACTCAACCTCAGTTAAAAAAAAAAAAAAAAAAAAAGGAGCCACTGGAGGGTTGCACGAGGGAGCAATGTGATCAGATTGCACTTTCGAAAGCCTCTGCTGTGTAGGAAGTGAATGGCAGGGTGCTGGGACAAAAAGAAGCAAAAAGACCAGCTAAGAAGCTCTAAGGCAGGGGTGGGTGTTTAGGCTGGTGGTTAAGAAGCCCATATCAGAGTACCTCATTTTGATACCTGATTCCAGCTTCCTGCTAATGCAGCCCCTGGGGGAGGGGACAGCAGAAATGGCTGAAGTAATTAGGGCCCTGCCACACACTTGGAAGACTTGTACTGAATTCCTGACTTCTGGCTCCAGTCATGGCAGTTGCAGGCATTTAGGGAGTGAACCAGCAGATGGAAGCTGCCTTTCTCTTTCTGTCTCCCTCTCAGAAATACATTAAAAAAATTTTTTTAAGCTATAAGGTAAAGGATGAAAGCAACCCCAACTGAGTCAGAGATACTAGAAATATAGAAATATTGAGGTGGCAGAGGCAGCAGGACACGCTGTTGAGGAACATTAGAGAGAGTGAAGGATAAGAAAGATATTCGACTGGGCTATGATTGTGTCATCCTGAAGCCAGGAAATGCAGTACAGGCGACAATGAGGAGCAGAAAACTATCACCCTGGCTAAGTCCATTTATCTTGTTACTTTCCACATGGATAGAAGAGTTTGAGGCACTTGCTTAGACTAAAGACACTACTGTACAGTTATTAATGTCCTTCTGAGATTGGAATCCAAAAATTTGCAAAGGAGAGGCAAAATAGCAGAATTCCCCAACTCACTCTTTTCCTATGTTCACTTTGAACTGTGGTTATATATTATATATCTACATATACATATACATGTATATGTGTATATATCTGGGCCCTAAGAATTTCATTCTTTTTAAGAAACTGAATAATATGCCATTGTATGTATTTACACATTTTGTTTATCCAATACAACTATCCATGGACGTTTAAGGTGCTTCTCCCTTTTCAGTATTGTGAATAATGCTGCAAGTATAAATTTGAGTCCCTGCTTTCAATTCTTTTGAGTGTATACCTGGGAATGGAATTGCTGTATCATATGGTAATTCTATGCTTAACTTCCTGGTGGAAGGAAGCCCCAAGCCATTTTCTACAGGCATGGGTTGCACCATTTTACATTCCCACCAGCAATGCACAAGGCTTCTAATTTCTCCATATCCTTTCCAACACTTATTTTCCTTTTATCTTTTTTTAAAAAGATTTATTTATTTATTTGAAAGTCAGAGTTACACAGAGAGAGAAAGAGAGGAAGAGGCCTTCCACCCTCTGGCTCACTCCCCAACTGGCGCAACGGCTAGAGCTGCGCTGATCTGAAGCCAGAAGCCAGGAGCTAGGAGATTCTTCCGGGTCTCCCACATGGGTGCAGGAACCCAAGGACTTGGGCCATCTTCCACTGCTTTCCCAGGCCACAGCAGAGAGCTGGATCAGAAAGTGGAATAGCTGGGTCTCGAACTGATGCCCATATGGGATGCTGGCACGGCAGGCGGGTGGCTTTACCTACAATGGCATAGCACTGGCTTCCCTTTTTTCTTAATAGCTATTGTAATAGGTGTAAAGTGGTATCTCATTGTAGTTTTGATTTGCTTTTCCCACTTCACTTTAAACCCAACACAATTTTTTTTTTCTTGTCTTTGTCTCCCAGCATGGCTTACAAACCATTTGGGGAGCAGAGGGAGTAGGGGACAGGAGACATTATAAGAAAATAGTGAGGCCGGCGCCGTGGCTCAACAGGCTAATCCTCCGCCTCGCGGCGCTGGCACACCGGGTTCTAGTCCCGGTCGGGGCACCGGATTCTTTCCCGGTTGCCCCATCTTCCAGGCCAGCCCTCTGCTGTGGCCCAGGAGTGCAGTGGAGGATGGCCCAGGTGCTTGGGCCCTGCACCCCATGGGGAGACCAGGAAAAGCACCTAGCACCTGGCTCCTGCCATCGGACGAACGCGGTGCGCCGGCCGCAGCGCGCCGTCTGCGGCGGCCATTGGAGGGTGAACCAACGGCAAAAGGAAGACCTTTCTCTCTGTCTCTCTCTCTCTCACTGTCCACTCTGCCTGTCAAAAAAAAAAAAAAATAGTGAAAGAACTATTTCATGAAAAACTGAGACAACAATAGACCTCAAATAGAAGATAAAACTGGGCCAGCGCCATGGCTCAATAGGCTAATCCTCTGCCTGTGACGCTGGCACCCCGGGTTCTAGTCCCAGTCGGGGCGCCGGATTCTGTCCCAGTTGCTCCTCTTCCAGTCCAGCTCTCTGCTGTGGCCCAGGAAGGCAGTGGAGGATGGCCCAAGTCCTTGGGCCCTGCACCTGTACGGGAGACCAGGAGAAACACCTGGCTCCTGACAGCAGCCATTGAGGGGTGAACCAACAGACAAGGAAGACCTTTCTCTCTGTCTCTCTCACTGTCCACTCTACCTGTAAAAAAAAAAAAAAAGAAGGTAAAACTGAAGAAAAGCATAGTAGTATTACAGGGTAGCAGAGAATAGTACTTGGCAATCTTTGCAACCCAGTGGAATCTGTAAGCAAGCCCAGCAGAGGCGGGGGAAGAAACTATGCCAGATGGAAGGGGCTGGTCAGGATTGGTTTCACCAATACCAGATGACCCCATGTGTTCACAGGCACCTATACAGCACCTCAAAGGAGCCCATGAATGTCCTAGGGAATAAGTAGCAGGGTGGGGCAAGGGCAGAAGAACCCAGGTTGACCATTTGTCTCTCACTATTATTACATGGCTGATAAGCATGTGTTTCTATAAAATTAGATTCCTCAAAGTGGAATTGCTGGTTCAATTTTTTAAAGATTTTACAATTGTAGTAACTTCTTTTTTAAGTATTTATTTTACTTAAATATAGAAGATTGAATTGATTGCATTCTGTGGCAATCTCATTTTTTTTTTTTTTTTTATTTTTTGACAGGCAGAGTGGACAGTGAGAGAGAGAGAGACAGAGAGAAAGGTCTTCCTTTTGCCATTGGTTCACCCTCCAATGGCTGCCGCGGACGGCGCGCTGTGGCTGGCGCACCGTGCTCATCCGATGGCAGGAGCCAAGTGCTAGGTGCTTTTTCCTGGTCTCCCCATGGGGTGCAGGGCCCAAGCACTTGGGCCATCCTCCACTGCACTCCTGGGCCACAGCAGAGGGCTGGCCTGGAAGAGGGGCAACCGGGAAAGAATCCGGTGCCCCGACCAGGACTAGAACCTGGTGTGCCGGAGCCACAAGGCGGAGGATTAGCCTGTTGAGCCACGGCTGGGGCAATCTCATTTGTTTTATGTATTCTGTTTGACCCACATTCTCTAATCTCATTCTACTTTCTCACCTCAGGGCAATAGGTTTTTACTTAAAACATTACTTAAAACATTCACTATTGTTTCAGGTGCATGCATTTTTTCTTATGTAAATAAGCTTTTCCCTAAGTTTTCTTCCTCCTAGAAGCATGGTTTTGTGATCCAGACTGCCACATAATACTCCATTCACCACATTTTGCCTAAGGACATCTTCATTATGAACATCCAAACTACCTGCATCTCTCCACAAACAAAAACAGCACCGCCATGATTATTTTCATACCAGGACCTGTGGAAGAATCTATGCAGTAGCAGATGGATATTTTAGGATACTTATCTCTTTTATATAATTTTGCTTTCTGGTAAATATAAATGTGTGTGTGTATGTGTGTGCTCTTAGGTGTGTTGTAGGGCTTTTCTGATCATTTCCTTACCCTATCCCCTATGATGCTTTAAAGACTCAATTAGTCTGCAATTGACTATAATACATTCAGTAAATGTGATACCTGGGTCTACACATGAGTCTATTAATGATACTCAAAAAGAGAGAGAGAAAGGAGGGAAAATTTCATTTGCCACAATTGGAAATACTATGACACCAACTCCTTTGTCAGGAAATTGGTAATTAAAGAGAAAGAATGAAGCATTTAATCTGGCATTTTAGGAACAAATTAGGTTCATCCCCAGTTGATGAGGGAAACTCACCATTATAAAAGAATGTCAGTTAATATATGTAGGAGGATTGATAAAATTAGAAAAATCACCATTTTTCAAACTTCTATGAAATAATTCATTCAGGCAAGGATCATCAATGAATGTTAAACCATTAAAAATCAAAGGAAAAAGACCCATTTGCCCATCTATCTATTTCCAACTATTCACTTGCTGGACAAACATATCCAATTTGCCTTTGCTCCCACCATTCTATTCTGAAACATACATGCTTAAAGGACAATAGTGACTTCTCAATTGCTGAATATAATGGTCTTTTCTCATTTCTCACCCTCCGTGTTCTCTTCATGGTATTTGACAAGAAAGGTCACCTCACTTTTCTTGTAACTCTCTTTTTTATCCTCAAAAGACGGGTTGGTTCTCTGTTGCTGCATAACAAACCTTCCTGATATTAGTGGCTAAAGACAATACTTTATTATGACTTCTCATGGTTCTCTGGGCAGATTGTGCTTCATTGTGTGATTCTCACTTGGGATCACTAATGAGGTTACAATAAAATGGTGGCTAGGGCTGAACACATCTGAAAGTACTACCAGCCTGGACATCCACGAGGCCTTCTTCATTCATTTGTCTGGCACCTCAGCACTGGTGGCTGGGTTGGCTGGAGGATAATGAGGCACCCCCTCCCCCTCTATGGGCTGGCTCGGACTTCCTAACAGCATGGTGGATTCAGGACAGATACAAGGGTACTTCAGAAAGTTCATGGAAGAGTAAATGGTGTGATATAGTAGGCTAAGCCAACGCTTGGGATGACTACATCTCATATCAGAGTGTCAGTTTGAGTGCCTGATATTCCATTTCCAATCCAGCTCCCTGCTAATATATCCCAGGAGGCAGCAGACTATGACTTAATGGCTTGGGTCCTTGCCACCCACATGGGAGACCCAGATGGAGTGCTGGCTCCTGCCTTCAACCTGGCCCAGCCCTGGTTGTTGTGGGCATTTGAGAAGTGAATCAATGGACAGAAGATTCTCTCTCTCATTCTGCCTTTAGATTAATTTAATTAATCTAAAAAGTTGATTTGATGCAAAAAATGTTTGCTATCCATGCATTGTTTTGTATAATACTCATTTTCCATGAACTTTTTTTTTTATTTATTTTTTTATTTTTTATTTTTTTTATTTTTTTTTTTGACAGGCAGAGTGGACAGTGAGAGAGAGAGACAGAGAGAAAGGTCTTCCTTTGCCGTTGGTTCACCCTCCAATGGCCGCCGCAGACGGCGCGCTGCGGCCGGCGCACCGCGCTCGTCCGATGGCAGGAGCCAGGAGCTAGGTGCTTTTCCTGGTCTCCCCATGGGGTGCAGGGCCCAAGCACCTGGGCCATCCTCCACTGCACTCCCGGGCCACAGCAGAGGGCTGGCCTGGAAGAGGGGCAACCGGGACAGAATCCGGTGCCCCGACCGGGACTAGAACCCGGTGTGCCGGCGCCGCAAGGCGGAGGATTAGCCTGTTGAGCCACGGCGCCGGCCATGAACTTTTTTTTTAAAGGAATGTGTTTATAGAACATTCATTGATGGTGAGCTTGTGTTGCTGAAGGTGATTTATTGATTTATTGATTTATTTGAAAGGCAGAGTTACAGAGAGGAGGAGGAGGAGGAGAGAGAGAGAGAGAGATCTTCCATCTGCTGGTGTACTCCCCAAATGACCAAAACAGCCAAGCAGAAGCCAAAAGCGAGAAGCTTCTTCTAGGTCTCCCACGTGGATGCAGGCGCTGAAGCTCTTGGAGCATCTTCTGCTGCTTTCCTGGGCACATTAGCAGGGAGCTGGGTCAGAAATTGAGCAGCTGGGACCCGAACCAGAGCCCATAAGGGATGCCAGTGTTGCAGACTGCAGCCTTACCCACTATGCCACAACACCAGCCCCTTCCGTGAACTTTTGAAGACCCTTTGTAGACCTCTTACATAGTGCCGGGATTTCCCAGGGGCAAGTTTTCCCTGTGGTCCAGGTGGGAGCTGCAAGGTTACTTAGGAGACAGCTATGTCCTCTTTCTCACCTAATGTGCATCACCCACTAGTTCTAGCCTTCATGTCATTGGAAGGGATACACAGCTGAAAGACCCTTCCAAAGCTGAATGTAAAATCAGTCCATATTTTTATTGTTCTATTTTTGATAGATGTATTTATTGATATGTAACCCAAAACCAATTTTCCAATACTCACCTTTATCAAATATTTCAAAAGCATTTAATTTAGTTTTAATAGGAATGCTTGTGTCTTCTCGGTATATTTAATATTTAATTAAATAACAATTTCAGTAATAAATGCCACTCACATAAGCAGATTTGGTGGTAAATCTCTCAAGTTTGTTGGATAAATCTCTCAACTGGTTCTGTAAATACTAAAAAGTAGTCTATTGGCTATGTCTGTTCAGTGTACCTGGGCATAAATTATATATTTTATATATTGGAGAGAATTGGTTAATCTCCCTAATGTGAAATAGGTTTCTAATGCACTCATATCTCTTATTGAAGCTTTTGATTTTTAAAGTGGCATGAACAACTTTAAGAAAAAAATTGAAAGTGTGAGGTGCTCTGGCCTGGCTTGATTCCCTGGCTCTAACGTCATGAGCTCCCAGGTCTCCTCCGTTATCTCAGCTGTGCCTGCCACCACCACAAGATCCCAATAGCAGCTCCTGCACAAAAGGCAGAGCCTGGCTTCCTCTCGGCAACGCTGGCAAAAATCTCTCTCCTCTTCATCAGCTGACACTGAGCACATGCCCATCACGGTACTGGTCCCTGGCTGGCAGCACGATGACCTGTGAGCTGAGCCCCATGCTGCCCTGAAGCCACACCTAACCCCATGGACTGCAAAGAACTGGCGTGCAATTCTGAAAGTCCCTTGCTGGGGTAACAGCTGGAACGGGGGAAGGCTATAACATCCAGTTCCTCTCAGTACCCCTACCCCACATACACAGCACCCAGCATGCTTTCCTGTGCACAGCAGGCACCGCTTATTGTGAACCAAAAAATCACAAGCATCTTTCTCTCCACTCCCCATGCACCTTACTGCAGTTTATGGAAAGCTTGCCCTTGCTGTGCAAAACGTCAATCCCCATTTGCCTGAATTTTGTCATCTTTTGATCTCTTATGTTGTCAAAGGCCTCAAAGCCTAGGTTTGAATGGGATTTTTACGTAAAGAGCTGAGCTCCGTATGGAATTCCCTGAGGGCAGTCTTTCCCTCTCCGTCTCTAGTCTTGAATGTTGCGTTGTAACGCTGGTTATGGGGTGATGCGGTTTCAGCTCTCCTTCTACCTTTTGCATTTGCACTAGAGCCACTTTTAAGGAGTCTCCTTGGGGCTTTTCCCTAACCCTCCTCCCTGACCCCCAGCTTTCCCTTGGCCCCTCTCTCCCCTGCAGCCACAGCTGCCTGGCTCCAGGGCACTCAGTCGGCACTGTCGCCTAGGCAACCCGGAAGGGGGCTTCAATCTTCCCTCTCCCCAGAGGGGCTGGGCTGGCCCTGCGCCAGAAAGAGGCAGGGGGCAGGGGACCTGACTGGCCCTGCGCAGGGTGTGTTGGGAAGTAAACAGACTACTGGTGTGATGCTGCCTGCTCTGAGAAGCGGGCTGGGGGTTGGGGGATGTCATGGTGTGATTGTGTACATGTTGTGCAAAGCTAACAGCAAGGATGCCACTGCCCTCTAAGAGAACAGGATCGGGACAGCAGAAAGAAGCTCCCCAGCCCCCCCCCCCCCCCCCGGGCATCTTTAGGCTCCAATCTACAGTGCTGGAATTAAAGGAATGAGAGTCTGTATTTGTGTCCTAGGGCTGGCTTAACAAAGTACTACAAACTGGGAGGCTTCAAATAATAGAAAATGGGGCACGCTGTGTGGTGTAAGAGTTCAGCTGCTGCTGGAGACGCCCACATCCAATATTGGAATGCCTGGTCCAAGTCACACCTCCTCTGCCTCCAATCCAGCTCCCTGCTAATGCACCTGAGAATGCAGCGTTGACGACCCAAGTGCTTGGGCCCCTGTACCCACATGGAGACCCCCTGGAGTTCCCGGCTCCTGGCTTCTGCCTGGCCCAGCCCTTGCTGCTGTGGGCATTTAGAATGAAAGATGGTGTGTGTGTCTCCCCCCTTTCTCTCTGTCACTTTACCTTTCATAAAAAGTTAAATCTTTAAAAATAAAAAATAGCACAGAAATGTATTATCTCACAGTTCTGGGGGTTAGAAGTCTACAACCTTGTGGGGGGGGGGAGCCATTGTAATCCATAAGCTGTTCTTTGGAAATTTATATTCTTTAAATAAAAGCTTTATATAAAATATATATATATATATATATATATATATATATATAACAGTTGTTTTTCTATCACTTAGAATAATTGGCTTTTAAATTTTGTTTTGTGAAAATTCAGTCTTGTTAATTAGTTGACCTTTATGAATAAAATATGCACATTTTCATTCAAAAAAAAAAAAAAAGAAGTCTACAACCAAGTGTCAGCAGGGCCATGCTCCCTGTGAGAACTGTAGGCCCAGCCCTTCCTGCCTCTTTCTAGCCCCTGATAGTCGCTGCAATTTCTGGCATCGTTTGGTTTATGGCTATAAAACTTCAGTCTCTGCTTCCATAGTCACACAGTGGTCTCCCTGTTTGTCTCTGCTTTTCATGTGACCTTTTCTATATGTTTTTATATTTTTATTATTATTATTTTACAGGTAGAGTTATAGACAGTGAGAGAGAGAGAGAAAAGTCTTCCTTCCATTGGTTCACTCCCCAAATGGCCGCTACAGCCGGTGCTGCATCGATCCGAAACCAGGAGCCAGGTGCTTCTTCCTGGTTTCCCATTCGGGTACAGGGGCCCAAGCACTTGGGCCATGCTCCACTTCCCTCCCAGGCCACAGCAGAGAGCTGGACTGGAAGAGGAGCAACTGGGACTAGAACCCGGCGCCCATATGGGATGCTAGCACTGCAGGCGGAGGATTAACCAAGTGAGCCATGGCATTGGCCCTATATTGTTATTGTTTTTAAGATTTATTTATCAGGGCTGAAGCTATGGTGTAGCCCGTGAAGCCACTGCTTGCAGTGCTGGCAACCCCTACGGGCGCTAGTTCAAGTCCTGGCTGCTCCATTTCTGATCCAGCTCTCTGATACCAAGTTGCTTATTAATATTTCCCAAAATTAATAAGCTATGTGGGCTCTTGCCATGAATTCAGAGAAGAATTCTGAATTCTGGCTCAAATTAACCAGGCAGCATGGTAAGTTTTTAGCTTTTTATTTAGTGAGAGATTGAGGGCTTTAAGGGAGAAAGAAAAGTCTAGAAATTAAGTTGGGGTCCAAACCAAGCAGAGAGCAGGCCTAGAGTCACATGCAGCAAGCATGTGGTTAAGAGCAGTTACAAGCAGCTTATCATGGGCAGCAAAGCAAAGGCAGAGAGCAATTTTGGGGTGCTCCTCGCCTTTAAATGCTTTCTTTTTTTTTTTTTTTTACAGGCAGAGAGAGTTAGAGAGAGAGAGAGAAAGGTCTTCCTTTTGCCATTGGTTCACCCTCCAATGGCCGCCGAGGCCAGCGCACTGCAGCCGGCGCAACGCGCTGATCCAAAGCCAGGTGCTTCTCCTGGTCTCCCATGGGGTGCAGGGCCCAAGGACTGGGCCATCCTCCACTGCACTCCCGGGCCACAGCAGAGAGCTGGCCTGGAAGAGGGGCAACCGGGACAGAATCTGGCACCCCGACTGGGACTAGAACCTGGGGTGCCGGTGCCACAAGGCAGAAGATTAGCCTATTGAGCCATGGCGCCGGCCAAATGCTTTCCAAAGGGGAGTGGTTGCATGGTCTGGTGGGCAGGTGTGGGCCCAGGTGTGATCAGGGAGAGGCATGAGGTCATGTGTGGTCTCCAGCTCAAAAACCTAATCAATTTTGTCCTATCTGCCTTCTTCCATCACTGGCATCCCATATGGGCACTGGTTCAAATACTAGCTGTTCCACTTCTGATCCAGCTCTCTGCTATGGCCTAGGAAAGCACTAGAAGATGGCCTTAAGTGCTTGGGCCCCTGTACCTGCATGGGAGACCTGGAAGAAGCTCATGGCTCCTGGCTTCAGATAGACGCAGCTGTAGCCATTGTGGCCTTCTGGGAAATGAACCAGCAGATGGAAGACCTCTCTCTCTCTCTCTGCCTCTGCCTCTCTATAACTCTGTCTTTTAAATAAATAAATAAATCTGGGGCCAGCACTGTGGCTTAGTGGGTAAATCCACTGCCTGCAGTGCCAGCATCCCATTTGGATGCTGATTCTAGTCTCAGCTGCTCTACTTCCAATCCAGCCCTCTGCCATGGTCTGGGAAAGCAGTAGAGTTTGGCCCAAGTCCTTGGGCCCCTGCACCCACGTGGGAGACCCAGAAGCAGCTCCTAGCTCCTGGCTCCTGGTTTCGGATTGATAAAGCTCCAGCCATTGTGGCCAGCTAGAGAGTGAACTAGCGGATGGAAAACCTCTCTCTCTCTCTTTTTCTCTCTCTGCCTCTTCTTATCTCTATGTAACCCTGACTTTCAAATAAATAAATCTTTAAAAAAGTTTTTAAAAATATTTATTTATCAATCTGAAAGGCAAAGATACAAGGAGAGAGGAGAAAGAGATCATCCAACTACTGTATTACTCCCCAAATAGCTACAATGGCTGGAGCTGGGGCAGGCTGAAACCAGGAGCCAGGAGTTTCTTCCAGGTCTCTCACATGGATGATAGAGGCCCAAATACTTGGGCCATCCTCTGTTGCCCTCCCAGGCACGTTAGCAAGGAGCTGAATCTGAACTGGAGCAGCTGGGACACAAACTGGTGCCCACATGGGATGCTGGCACTGCAGGTGGAAACTTAACCTTCTATGCCACAGCACCAGCCCCTATTATTATTTTTTAAATATTTATTTGTTATGAAATTCAGAGTTATATACAGAAAGATCCATCTGCTGGTTTGCTCTAAAGATGGCCACAACAGCCAGGGCTGGCCCAGGCCAAAGCCAAGAGCCAGGAGCTTCATCTGGGTCTCCCACATGGGTGGCAGGGGCCGAAACCCTTGGGCCATCTTCCGCTGTTTTCCCAGGCCATTAGTGGGGAAGTGGAGCAGCCAGGACTCGAATTGGCACCCATATGGCATGCTGTCATCACAGGCAGCAGCTTTACCAGCTATGCCACAACACCAGCTCCTTATTTTTTATTTGAAAGGCAGAAAAGTAGAGAGAGAAACAGAGAGGGAAAAACAGACAGAGATCTCCATCTTCTAGTTACCTTCCCAAATGCTCGTGCACAAGCAAGGCTGGTCCAAACCAAATCCAAGAGACTGGAATTCCATTTGAGTCTCCTGCATGGGTGGCAGACACCTGCAACTGGAGCCATCATCTGCTATCTCCCAGGATATGCATTAGCAGGAAGCTGGAATCAGCAGCAGAGCTAGGAGTCAAACGTAGGCAATCTGATATGAGATACCAGAGTCCTAAGCAGTGATTTAATTCTAGCACCAAATGTGTGCCCCTACTTAAAAAGACACTGGTCACTTTAGGTTAGGGGTCACCACATTATGACTTCATCTACAAGGTTCCATTCTGAGATACTAGAGGCTTGGCCTTCAATGTATCTTTCAATGTAGCAAGATGCAAGCTAGCCCAGAATGGGCTCTCTGATAAATATGAGATAAATATGAAATGAGGGGGAAATGAGTTCCTACAGGATAAGACAAAGCCCTGGAAATGCTAACTGACAAGCCTAAGGAAGTCCTGGAACACTAGGTTGAGGGTCTTGGATTTTATTTAGTAGAGGGGAGCTACAAAGAGTCACAAAGCAGAGAGCACTGTAACCACTTATGAGAGTCAGGGTTTTTGTCATTGTTGCTTTTGATTTTCTAGTGCCAGAGAAATGAACCACTTCTTTCTCTAGTGCATATTCCCCAGCTGCCTGTTTAAGTAACAGCCTAACCGCATAGTTGAAGCATCACAAAACCTCCAGTACAAATAACATTGAGTTTGGGGTGGGTCAAAAGCAAGACCACCACTTGCCTGTGGTGTCAGCATTACTTGCCTCATCAGTCAAATGAGGACAGTAACAGTACCTATCTCATAGGTTAGAGAAATTAAACAAATATATTTGTATATGTGCAGGTATGGACCTTGGAAATATGCTTGGCAAAGTAAGAACTCAACAAATGTCCATGGTTTTTGTGCAAAGATGAACAGGTCATTTGGCTAAGGAGGGCTGGAGAAGCAATTACTACTAGTGTTTGTTGTTAAACCTGGGGCCTTGAAAATACTACTGCTCCCTCACCGTCTCCATGAATAACAGTGTCTCATGTTTGTAGAGCATTTTCAGTTTTCAAAGTGTTCTCGGCCAGCACCATGGCTCACTAGGCTAATCTTCTGCCTGCGGCGCCAGCACCCCGGGTTCTAGTCCCTGTTGGGGTGCCAGTTCTGTCCTGGTTGCTCCTCTTCCAGTCCAGCTCTCTGCTGTGGCCCGGGAAGACAGTGGAGGATGGCACAAGTGCTTGGGCCCTGCACTCGCATGGGAGACCAGGAGGAAGCACCTGGTTCCTGGCTTTGGATCAGCTCAGCGCACTGGCCTAGCAGCCATATGGGGGGTGAACCAATGATAGGAAGACTTTCTCTCTCTCTCTCTCTCTCTCTCTCTCTCACTGTCTAACTCTGCCTGTCAAAAAAAAAAAAAAAAAAAAAGTGTTCTCAGCCATTCTTTCTGTGTAATCTTCCCAAAAATCTTGAGCAATAGTCAGGGCTGTGTCTCCATTTTGCAGATGAGGAACCTGAGACCCAAGTGGGTGAAGTCAGCTGCTTCAACCTTTTTTCTTCTAGGATACATGTGACTGAGGATGCTTGCCAGCAGATACACTTGCGTGTGGGATTCCTGTTAGGTCTTCACCTTTAGGTCCCACTGGAGAGTAGTTGATGTTATGCTGACATTACAAAGGGTAAGTGGAGATATTTGTAATCGGTGTGGAAAGAAGTCTCTGATATATTATGGTAGTTTTTTTTTTTAAATATTTGCTTTATTTATTTGAAGGCAGAGTTACAGATGCAGAAAGAGAGGTCTTCCAGCCTCTGGATCATTTCCCAAATAGCCACAATGGCTGGAGCTGGGCCAATCTGAAGCCAGGAGCCTGGAGCTTCTTCCAGGTCTCCCATGTGGGTGCAGGGGCCCAAGGTGTTGGGCCAAATCCTACTGCTTTTCCAGGCCATAGCAGAGAGCTAGATCAGAAGTGGAGCAGCCAGGACTCGAACTGGTACCCACATGGGATGCCAGCACTGCAAGCAATGGCCTCACTCACTAAGCCACAGAGCTGGCCCCCAAATTATGGTTTTTGAGTTTATATATTTTCATTTTCTTTGAGAAGCAGGCAGATAGAGAGATATTCCACACAATGGTTCTCTCTCCAAATGCCTGCAACAGCCAGGGCTGGACCAGACTGAAGCCAGCATCCTGTAACTCCATGTGGATCTCCCTCATGGGGGACAAGGATAAAAGCACTTGAGTCGTCATCTGTTGCCTTCCAGGGTGTGCATTAGGAGGAAACTGGATAGGAAGCTGAAGATCCAGTGCTTGAACCAGGCATTCCAACAGGGGAGGCAGGCATCCGAGGCCCCATCTTAACTGCTGCACAAGCACCCACTCCTCTGATATCGTTAATGAAAAATAGCAGATTGCAAATTTACTATTTACACTAATGTTATATTACTATGTCTATCCAATACATATATGTTAACACATGCATGAAGTTGTCAGAAAAGTCATATAGGAAACTGTTGACAGTGGTAAACTCAGGAATTAGCAAAAGATTATAGATGAGGAGCAGAGAACTTTTACTTTATATAGTTTTTAAATAAGCATGTATTATTTTTATAATGAAAACAATTCTAATAAAAAAAAGAATTTGGTATGCAAGCAACATTATTATAGGCATACCTTGAATTTGCTCTGATTTTCCTCCAGGACTGGCTCATGAATATGTATGGACTATCTTTGGAAGAATATTCAGGAAGCTGATGACAGTGGTTGCCTCTAGAGAAAGAGACTGGGGCATAGATGTTTGGAGTCAGGGACGGGAAGAAAATGGACTTTTCACTGCATATGCTTTTGTTAGATTTAATTTGTTTTTAACCAAATGCATGCAGTATGAATTCAAACAAATTAAAAGGAAATTATTAAGAGCTTCAGTGATTTATAATTACCAATGAATAATTTGTAACTCACCTCATGACTGATCACAACACACTAGTTCTTCCTCCTGGGTTAGATCCAGACTTAGGAATTTATGCTACATCATTACCTGGTGTGGTTGCTTCAAGGGATGTGCCTTCACAAGCCCAGTGCCCCCTAGGCACACCCCCAGGCTCAACAAGCCACGGCAGTAATATCACAACTGCCACAGCAGGGAAGTCATGACTGTGGAATTAACTCCCCAGCCAGTCTTTAGCCAACCCCGTTCTGTATTGTACCACTTACTTTTCTTTTCTTCCCTTGAGGTATAACTTACATGTGGTAAAGAGCACAAATATTAGGATGTTCAGCTCAGTGAATTTTTATCTATGTCTATATCAAATATAGACCATTCTACCTCTCTGGAAGATTTGCTCATATTTCACCCCTATATGTAACCACTATTCTGACTCCTACCATCATAGATTAATTTTCCTTGTTTTTGAACTCCACATAAATGGACTCATACCATATCTACTCTTCAATGTCCTTTTTATTTCGATTATTTATTATTTATTTATTTGAAAGGCAGAGAGACAGAGACAGAGAAAGATCAATCTCCAATCTGCTGATTCATTCCCCAGATACCTGCAACAGCTGGGTTTGGGGCAGACCAAAACCAGGAGCCAAGAACTCAATCCAGGTCTCCCATGTGGGTGGCAGGGACCCAACTTACTTGTCATTTGCAGCCTCTCAGGATGGGCATAAGCAAGAAGATGGAATGGAAAGAAGCAGTGGGACTCTAACCTAGGCACTCTGACACAGCATGCATGTGTCCCAGCTGAGGTTTTAACTGCTCTGCCAAATGCCGCAAGCTCCTCCTCCCCAATGTCCGCTTTCTTTTGCTTCACACTATTTCTGGAGATTTAGCCACATTGTTGTGTGTAGCAATTATTTGTTCATTCCAGGACTGGAAGTGCTGAGTTCTAGGGCATACATATTTTAGCTCTACATATTTTGTCAGTGCCAGTTGTTCAGTGCAGGTGTACAAGTTATATTTCCACCAGCAATGTAAGAAAGTCCAGTTGTTCCATGTGCTTTTGGCATTTTGTGGGGATTACCTACTCTGCTTTGAGACTCTCTGGGATCTCTGGTTGCCCAACCCCTCAGTTCTCTGGTCCGATAGCCCCTCACACATCTTTGGACTCCCAACTCATCACTTTTTCCCCATCTTTCTGGAATAGAGCCCTATCCTTCTAGGATCCCAGCCCCTGATTAAATCCTAGTGCTTACTACTAATCTGATCTCTGCCACAGGCTGAGGTCTGATTCCAGCACAGTCTGAGCCTTAATCATAGTCACAGTCTTGTCTCTACCCTAATCACAGCCTGTGCTTTTAGCCTGCCACACGCTGAGCCCTAATCACAGCTAGAGTGAACCCCTGATCCCAAATGCAAGCTGAGCCATGACCCCAGCCACTGACTGAGCTCTTAGCCTAGGTTTAAACTGACTTGATCCAAGCTCACACCAATAAGCACAAATGAGCCAAAACACGACGTCAGAAATTATTAGAACATGTGAGACTGCAAGAATAAAATGCACTGTAAAGTAAACTCTATAGGTTCTCCTTGGTTCTCTTCAAATTTTAATTGTGGCCAAGTGCTGCTAAATTAGAGAGAGAGATTACAATCAACCTCACCTGACTTGTTAGAAAGGACTGGCTGGGGGCTGAGAGTGGCTCAGGGAAGCCGAGAGCTGCATGAGTGCTGCAGATGGTGGCGGAAAGACGGTAACCTGCTTCCTGTCCTCACAAGATGGCAGGTTTATTTTAAGGGTGTTTTTAACAGCTTAAAAAATGGATTCAGAGAACACTGGGGGAAGCCTCTGATTCTTGGGCTTCTGCCCGTGGTGCCTTTTTAAAAAACAATGGTATTTGACTCCCAGTGAGATTTGTTCCTTCATTACATTCTGATCATGTTGCTTCGTTGCACCCGCCTCCCTGCAGTGACTATTGGGAACGAAAAAGGAACCGGAGCCTTCAAGAGTAGCTACTTAGATGTTCTGTTTGCCCTGTGTCTACTAATCAGTAGCAAGCTGAGAACAGAATTTTCCCTTTTTCTCATGCCCTTAAGAAAAACCTTCACTCACCCCTTACCCGTGGGGATGCCCCAGAATGAACTGTATCCTAAGAAAGCTGGGCGAGGCTTTCACAGTGCCACGTGGAGGTGCACAACATTTTTCTCTCCTGGACAAAAGGCCTGCTTGGGTTGAGATTTCTGAATTTTGAACTATTAACTACGTAAGACGATGTCTATGAAGGAGCCATGTCACACTGCAGAAAGGGCACTGGTCTGGGAATCGAGAGAAGTGGACAGTTTTGCTACTATGCAAAGGGTCTACAGAATTTCCACTGGGGGGCTGCAGGCTTTGTGGCACAGCTGGTCAGCCTCTGCTTGGGACACCTGAGTATCAGAGCGCCGATTTGAGTCCCTGCTACTTCACGCTTCCAATCCAGCTTCCAGCTAATGTGCCTGGGAGGCAGCAGATGATGGCCCAAGTACCTGGGTTCCTGTCACCCACATGGGAGACCTGGTGGAATTCCTGGTTCCTGGTCCAGCTCCAGCTCCAGCTCCAACTGTTGTAGGCATTTGGGAGGGGGTGAACCAACAGATGGAAGAGCCATCTCTCGCTCTCTCTGCTTTTCAAATAAATTATCTTTAAAAAGGTTCATGGAAAATTTATTATTATGAAAAAACTATGCATGGATTTTAAACATTTTAAAATATGTGTTTTATTTAGTTGAAAGGCAGAGTGACACAGAAAGAGAGGGGAGACAGAGAGAAAGAGATCTTTCATCTGCTGGTTCACTCCCTAAATGGTTGCAATGGACAGTTGGGATGGTTGGAGCTGGGCCAGGCTGAAGCCAGGAGACAGGAACTCCATCCCAGTCTCCCACATGGGAGGCAGGAGTCAAAGCACTTAGTCATCTTCTGCTACTTTCCCAGGGATCTGGATCAGCTGTGGAGCAGCAGAGCTGGCGTGTGGCTTAGCAGGTTAAGCTGCCGCCTACAGTTCTGGCATCACATGTGGGCACTGGTTCAAGTCCCAACTGCTCCATTTCCCATCTGGCTCCCTGCTAATCCACCTGAGAAAGGAGCAGAAGATGTCCTTGCTACCCATATGGGAGGCCCAGAAGAAGTTCCTGGCTCCTGGCCCAGCTCCTGTCATTTGGAGAGTGAACTAGCAGTTGGAAGACCTCTCTGTAACTCTGCCTTTCAAATAAATACAATAAATCTTAAAAAAAAAAAAAGTGGGGGCCAGCGCTCTGGCCTAGTGGGTAAGTCTACCACCTGCAGTGCCACCATCCTCTATGGGCACCGGTTCAAGTCCTGGCTGCTCCACTTTTGATCCAGCTCCCTGCTATGGCCTGGAAAAGCAATAGAGGATGGCCCAAGTCCTTGGGCCTCTGCACCCACATGGGAGACCCAGAGGAGCTCCTGGCTCCTGGCTTCAGATTGGCACAGCTCTGCCCAGTGCAGCCATCTGGGAAGTGAACCAGTGAATGGAAGACCTCTCTCTCTCTCTCTATCTCTCTCTCTCTCTCTGCTTCAAATAAATTAATAAATCTTTAAGAAAAGAGTGCAGTAGTGGAGACTCAGACTCAAACCAGTGCTGTAATATGAGATGCAGGTATCACAGGCTGTGTCACAATGCCAGCCCCAATCTTTTTTTTTTTTTTCTTTTTCTTTTTTTAAAATTTTTTGACAGGCAGAGTGGACAGTGAGAGAGAGAGAGAGAGAGAAAGAGACAGACAGACAGACAGAGAGAAAGGTCTTCCTTTACCATTGGCGCGCTGCGGCTGGCGCACCGCGCTGATCCGAAGGCAGGAGCCAGGTCTCCCATGGGGTGCAGGGCTCAAGCACTTGGGCCATCCTCCACTGCACTCCCGGGCCACAGCAGAGGGCTGGCCTGGAAGAGGGGCAACCAGGACAGAATCCTGCGCCCTGACCGGGAATAGAACCTGGTGTGCTGACACCACAGGTGGAGGATTAGCCTATTGAGCCACAGGCGCGGGCCCCAGCCCCAATTTTTAAAACAAATTTGCATCAAAATAATCTTTTCATTCTATTTCCTGTGAACTCTTTGAAGTAACCTTGTATGCAACTTTGTTCAAATCCCACCCTCTCCAAACTTCCTCTACATCTATACAATGAAGCTTAAATGTGGCTTCTTGTAATATCTTTTACACACATTATTTCATTGAATCCTTATATCAATCCCAGTGATGTGGGAACAATTATTATTCCCATTTTCTAAATGAGGTGGCAGGGATGTAGAGAAATTAACACTTGCCAAACATAACACAGGAATCAAGTAATTTGGGTTTATAAGTCAGAGTTACAGAGAGAGGGAGAGAGAGAGAGATCAATCTTCCATCCACTGGTTCACTCCTGTAGTGGCTGAAACAGCCAGGACTGAGTCAGGCTGAAGTCAGGTGCCAGGAACTTCATCCAGGTCCCCCATGGGGGTGCAGGGGCCCAAGCACTTGGGCCATCCTCTGCTGCTTTTCCTAGGTTTTAGCAGGGAGCTGGATCAGAAATGGAGCAGCTGGAACTCAAACTGGCAACCAGAGGGGATGCCAGCATTGCAGATGGAGATTTTACCCACCATGCCACCACACAAACTCCTTGGTGTGGTTTTAACAGAAGGTAACCCTTTAATGTTATCATTAACTCACTAATTGACAACTATGAAGCATCTTCCTGTGCCAAGTACAGTTGTGTCTGGAGGAACACAGGTTTCTCAGAAGTCATCAATAAAGGCCACTATGTGATTCTAAAGGGATATGAATAGATACTTTCCTTTTCTTCTTCTCTTGGGGAAAATTTGGGTTAACTTTCTAGTTCTGTAATCCTGGAAGTCTAATAAAAGGACAGTGCCAGCTGTGGATTTACACAGGATTGCTTATGCACAAATAAGTCCTGAATTTGTAAATGGCCTCTGGGCCACATCATCCAAGGACCTGGTGGGAAGCGATGGCTTTGAGCCTCCCTAATTGCTGTGACTCCTATAACAAGGTCTATCTCCCAGGGGGAGCCTGAAAGAGTACAACTGGGACACCAGACACGATTCCTGCTTGGAACAGGACATTTCTAAGCCAAGGGTGTCTGCACACCCACTGATGGGATTTGTCTTCTTGCACCTGAGCACTCACCTAGTGGGCAAGGAGGGTCAATGGCTGGCTTACAAGGAGAGTTCTGAAAATAAGCGCAGGTGCTAGCCTGCTGGCCCAGGCCTGCTTGCATTCTTCTGCGTGAAGCTAACAGCAGGTGAGACCTGTGGTAATTGAGGCAAAATGTCTAGTTGAATTAAAAGGCCACCTGGTGGTATTTCAGGGGGACAAATCCAGGTCAGGTAGCTGTTTGTTGTTGTTGTTAGAGATAGAGAGACACCCAGAGAGCTAAAGTCCGGAGTCAGGAACTCAATTCAGGTCTCTGATATGGATGGCAGGAACCCGCTGACTTGAGTCATTACCACGACTTCCCAGGGTCTACTTTGGGAGGAAGCTGGAACCAGGAGCCAGAGTTGAGTATTGAACTCAGGTACTCTGATGTGAGAACAGATGTCTTAACTACTAGGTTAAACTCCTGTCTTTTAAATCAGGTAGTTTTGAAGATAGAATTCCAGTCCTGTTTTGGCTGACCTTAGACCATGGTTCTCAATCTTGGCCACACTTTGTACTCTCATTGAAATAATTTTAAATCACAATGGGCACAGTATTGAAAAAGAACAAAAGATTGATACATACAAAATGAATGACTCTCTCTGACATAATGGTGAAGAAATGAAGCCAGGGACCAGCACTGTGGCATAGCAGGTAAAGCCGCAGCCTGCAAGGCCGGCATCCCATTTGGGCGCCGGTTCAAGACCCAGCTGCTTCACTTCTGATCCAACTCTTTGCTGTGGCCTGAGAAAGCAGTACAAGATGGCCCAAGTCCTTGGGCCCCTGCACCTGCATGGGAGATCCAGAAGCTCCTGGTTCCTGGCTTCAGATTGGCACAGCTCTGGCTTTTGTTTTTTTTTTTTTAATAACGCTTTTATTTAAAGAATATAAATTTCCAAAATACAGCTTATAGATTACAATGGCTTCCCCCCCCATAACTTCCCCCCCACCCGCAACCCTCCCCTTTCCTACTCCCTCTCCCCTTGCTTCACATCAAGATTCATTTTCAATTCTCTTTATATACAGAAGATCAGTTTACTATATATTAAGTAAAGATTTCAACAGTTTGCCCTCACATAGCAACACAAAGTGAAAAATACTGTTGGAGTACTAGTTATAGTATTAATTCACAATGTATAGCACATTAAGGACAGAGATCCTACATGATATATTTTTTTAAAAAATTGATTAATTTTCTAGGCAATTTCCAATTTAACACCAAGATTTTTTTTCATTTTTAATTATCTATATACAGAAGATCGATTCAGTATATACTAAGTAAAGATTTTATCAGTTTGCACCCACACAGAAACACAAAGTGTAAAATACTGTTTCAGTGCTAGTTATAGCATTACTTCACATTGGACAACACATTAAGGACAGATCCCACATGAGACGTAAGTACACAGTGACTCCTGAAGTTGATTTAACAATTTGACACTCTTGTTTATGGCCTCAGTAATCTCCCTAGGCTCTAGTCATGAGTTGCCAAGGCTATGGAAGCCTTTAGGGTTCGCTGACTTCAATCTTATTCCGACAGGGTCATAGTCAAAGTGGAGGTTCTCTCCTCCCTTCAGAGAAAGGTACCTCCTTCTTTGATGGCCCCATTCTTTCCACTGGGATCTCAGGAAACTCTACAGTCAAACCAAAGAAAAGAAGAGGAAATTAGAAATCTAAAAAATATTGTTTGGAATCTACAGGATACTATTAAAAAACACAACATTCGAGTTCTAGGAGTTCCTGAAGGCATGGAGAGGGAGAAAGGATTAGAATGCCTTTTTAGTGAGATAATAGCAGAAAATTTCCCAGTTTTGGAGAAAGACAGAGACATCCTAGTACAGGAAGCTCATAGAACCCCTAGTAAACATGACCAAAAGAGGTCCTCACCACGACACGTTGTAATTAAACTCACCACAGTGAAACAGAAAGAAAAGATCCTAAAATGCACAAGAGAGAAACGTCAAATTACACTCAGAGGATCTCCAATTAGACTCACAGCAGATTTCTCATCAGAAACCCTACAAGCTAGAAGGGAATGGCGAGACATAGCCCAGGTACTTAGAGAGAAAAACTGCCAGCCCAGAATATTATATCCTGCCAAGCTCTCATTTGTGAATGAAGGTGAAATAAAGACTTTTCATAACAAACAAAAATTGAAAGAATTTGTTGCCACTCGTCCAGCCCTGCAAAAGATACTTAAAGAAGTGTTACACACAGAAACACAGAAACACGGCCATCAACATGAAAGAAGATAAACGAAGGGAACCTCATAGCAAAAGATCACAGGGAATTCAAAGCATACATTTGGATAAAGAAATTATGGGACATGTACTCTCTAGAATACTATACAGCAGTCAAAAACAATGAAATCCGGTCATTTGGAATTAAATGGAGGAATCTGGAAAACATCATTCTGCGTGAATTAAGCCAGTCCCAAAGGGACAAATATCATATGTTCTCCCTGATTGGTGACAACTAATTGAGCACCAAAGGGAAAACCTATTGAAGTGAAATGGACACTATGAGAAACAGCTCTGGCTTTTGTGGCCATCTGGGGAGTGAATCAGCAGATGGAAGACCTCTCTGTCTCTCTGCGGTTCTGCCTTTCAAATAAATAAATCTTAAAAATAAATAAATAAATAAATAAATAAATAAATAAATCTTAAAAAAATACAAACTGTGGGCCAGCGCCGTGGCTCAATAGGCTAATCCTCCACCTTGCAGCGCCAGCACACCGGGTTCTAGTCCCGGTCGAGGCGCCGGATTCTGTCCTGGTTGCCCCTCTTCCAGGCCAGAAATCTGCTGTGGCAGATGGATGTGCAGCGGAGGATGGCCCAAGTGCTTGGGCCCTGCACCCCATGGGAGACCAGGAGAAACACCTGGCTCCTGCCTTCGGATCGCGCGGTGTGCCAGCCACAGCGGGCCGGCCATGGCGGCCATTGGAGGGTGAAACAATGGCAAAAGGAAGACCTTTCTCTCTGTCTCTCTCTCTCTCACTGTCCACTCTGCCTGTAAAAAAAATACAAACTGTATAATTCTATTTATAAGATGTTCAGGCATAGGCAAAAATATTCAAAGCAGTAGCATCACTGAGGGGTGGGTATCAACTGCAGAGAGAGGGGAGCCTTCTAGGGAGCAACACATATTGTACATCTTCATCTGTGTAGTAGTCCCATGGGTGGGTGTATATATTCATAAGCTATGTGAAGGCAGCCTTAATCAGGGACTCTAGAAGCAGAAAGATCAGCTGGACTCAAAGATGGCTTATGGTAATTTATTGGAGATTTGAGACCTTAGACTGCAGGCTGTGTCATATGAAAAGCTCCCACCTGCACCACCAGAGAGGATGGTAAGTTGCATGAATAGTAATTCAATCATAGGGCACCAAGACTTCAAGGAGAGGAGAAATAAGAACAAGACCTGGGACTGGTTCTGTGGCGTAGCGGGTAAAGCCACTGCCTGCAGTGTCTGCATCCTAAATGGGCACTGGTTCAAGTCCCAGCTGCTTTACTCCCAACTAATGATCCTGGGAAAGCAGTGAAAAATGGCCCAAGTGCTTGGGCCTCTATGCCCAAGTGGGAGACCTGGAAGAAGCTCGTGATTCCAGGCTTCAGCCTGGCCCAGCCCTGCCCATTGCAACCATTTGGGACATGAACCAGAAGATGGAAGATTCCTCTCTCATCCTTTGTCTTTCCATAACTCTGCCTTTCAAATAAAAATAAATAAATCTTAAAAAAACAAAAACAAAAACAAAAAAAGGACACAGGGCCTGGTGTTTGACTCCTGGGGGAATGGCAGCAGTGCCTGGGGCTGCAACCAGGGGCAGCACTCCACTCTGCAAGGGGCTATTAACCTAAAACACGAGGAAGGTAATGCTCTGTGAATATCAAATGCCGGCTTTGGGGATGGCATGTTGCTTTTCACATACCTCCTCATCTTCTTATCTATTTTGTAAGAGGTTTAATGGTAGGGGAATTTAATAAAATTGTGTGTAAGGCCTTCTTCTAGTCAGTTTTGAGACCAGACAGCACCTGAAAGTAGACTCGGACCTTGTTGAAATGCAGTAATTCATTCTCGGCTTCCAGCTGGGACACGATGGCTGCCATAAGACCAGACTGAAAAAGGAATTCAGGAGAAGCAGCTGAAAGAGCAGTGGCCACTTTCCTGGAGAAACAAAGATCCGGGGCGAGGGCACAGGACGCCGTACTTGAAGGTTTTCCGTGTTGAAAGGAGGTGGGGCGTTGGGGAGGTGCAGATTTATTTAGGGTAACCTCAGAGGGGAATAAGGTCTAGTGAGAGAAAATTCTGGGAAATAGAGTCCAGTGAAGAAAACTGTCCCAAGGAATCAAAGACCTCATTTTCCCAAAATGCAGTTTATTCTTGCTCCCATTAATTTTCTGTGCTAGACCCTGGAACATAGAGGGGCACATGACCCACAGATCCTGCACAGAGCTGTGTAAGGCTGAACATGTTATGGCTGAAGTTTTAGCTTCCATCTTGGACCATTTGTTGTTGCCCTTCAGAATTGAAGCCACCAAGGAGAGCATGGGAAAAATATGTAAGGGGACCAATATCATGGTTCAAGTCCTGGCTGCTCCACTTCTGACCAAGCTCCCTGCTAATATGCCTGGTAAAGCGCGGATGATGGCCCAAGTACTGGGCATCTGCTACCAATGTGGAAAACCTGGGTAGATTCCTGTCTCCTGGCTTCGATCTGGCTCAGTCCTGACAGTTGTGGCCATTCAGGGAGTAAATCAACTGATAGAAGATCTCTTTCTCCCTCTCTGTCACTCTGCCTTTCAAATAATTCTTTAAATAAAAGAAAGAAAGAAAGAAAGAAAGAAAGAAAGAAAGAAAGAAAGAAAGAAAGAAAGAAAGAAAGAAAGAAAAGAAAAAAAGGAAGAAATTGGGTCTCTAACTACTGTGGAGTCTTCATATCAGCTCTAGACTGTCTCTGGACTTTTTTTACAAGAGAGAAACAAACTTCTACCTTGTTTTAAAGTTATTTACTTAGGTGTTCTGTTAAATGTAGGCAATCCTAGTACTGATATACTAAACAAAAATTTTTTTCAAAATAACTAACATTTTTAAAAATTTATTTTATTTACTTTAAAGACTGAGTTACAGAGAGAAGTAGAGACAGAGAGAGAGGTCTTCCACCCGCTGGTTCACTCCCCAAATGGCCTCAAGGACCAGAGCTACACCGATCCCGATCCGAAGCCAGGAGCCAGGAGCTTCTTCCGGGTCTCCCACATTGGTTCAGGAGCCCAAGGACTTGGGCCATTTTGTATTGCTATCCCAGGCCATAACAGAGAGCTGGATCGGAAGAGGAGCAGCCAGGACTAGAACTGGAACCCATATGGAATGCCAGCGCTTCAGGCCAGGGCCTTAACCCACTGTGCCACAGCGCCGGCCCCCAAAATAATTAAAAATTTTAAAGTAACAACTAAGTCCCGTTAACTCAGGAAGCTGGATACTTCTGGCTATTACTCTCCTAGGCCCCCGTGTTCTGCACCTTCTGTTACTGAAGTTTTACCAAATTCTTCAGGAAGATTCAATATTTTCCTCCTTGGTTCTCTTGTAGCCCTTTGATTATTCTTCTAGGATACTACTTCTCAAATTGGGTTTTATGACAGTTCTCTGACACACACATTTACGATTACTGGTTGATGTTTGTTGCTTAGGCATAGCGTGGTGAAGAATGTTTAAATGGGGAGGGCACTGGTGCTGCTGTCCAAGGTTCTGAATTTTCAAAACACACTGGGGCACCCTAGTTTTTGCCATCTTCTGGGACAATAATTATACCTGAGCAACCTCACTAAACAATTCTGACTGAGCATGGAGAAGGCAGAGGTAGTGGGAAGCAGTCAGAGCTACTGGACAAGAGACAAGCAGAGAACAAGAGACAAGCTTCCCAGAGGGTAGCACTGTGAGGATGACGGAAAGAAAAGTGGATAAAAAAAAAGTTTTCTCTTGATGTTTTCAAATAGTGTCATCAGAGTTAACAAAGATAGATAGCAAGGGGCCGGCACTGTGGCTCAGTGGGTTAACACCCTGGCCTGAAGTGCTGGCATCCCATATTGGTGCCGGTTCAAACCCCGGCTGCCCCAGGTCTCTGCTATGGCCTGGGAAAGCAGCAGTGGAAGATGGCCCAAGTCCCTGGGCCCCTGCACCCACATGGGAGACCTGGGAGAAGCTCTTGGCTGCTGGCTTTGGATCAGCGCAGCTCCAGCCATTGCAGCCAATTGGGAAGAGAACCATCAGATGGAAAACCTCTCACTCTCTCTCTGTCTCTGTCTCCTCTCTCTGTGTAACTCTGGCTTTCAAATAAATAAATCAAATTTTTTTTAAAAAAAACAAAGATAGATGGCTATGGGCTAGCACTGTGGCATAGAGGGTAAAGTCACTGCCTGCAGTGCCGGCATCCCATATGGGTGTGTGTTTGAGTCCTGGCTGCTCCACTTCCAATCCAGCTCTCTGCTATGGCCTGGGAAAGCCAGTAGAAGGTGGCCCAAGTCCTTGGGCCCCTGTAGCCATGTGGGAGACTGGAAGAAACTTCTGGATCTTGGCTTTGGATCAGCACAGCTCTGGTCATTGTGGCCAACTGGGGAGTGAACCAGCAGATGGAAGACCTCTCTCTCTCTCTCTCTCTCTCTCTCTCTCTCTCTCTCTCTATACCTCTCCTTCTTGCTCCATGTAACTCTGACTTTCAAATAAAAACAAACAAACAAACAAAAACAAAGATAGATGGGTAAAGATGAGTCTTGGGGCAGAAATTTGGCCTTGTGGTTAAGATGCCCGCAAAGTATCTGGGTTCAGCATGTCTCTCCTGACTCCAGCTTCCTCTTGGAAGACCCTTGTAGGTAGCAAGTGATTGCTGAAGTAGTTGGGTTCCTGCTGCCCAGGTGGGAGACCTGGACTGAGTTCCCAGCTCTGTATTCTTGGCTTCAGTTTGGCTTACTCCTGGCCCTTGCAAGTATATTTGGGGGAGTTAACCAGTGGTTGGGAACTCCCTTTCTCTGCGTGTGTTTCTTGCTGCCTCTCGAATAAATAATTTTTGAAAAGATGATTCACACATTTGTGTTCCAAGTGAAGTAAAAGTGTGCAAATTTTGAAATGAATGAGTGTATTTGTGCCGACAGGAGGACTGATCTCCACTAAATTCATACCAGCATGTCCGTGCCCTTCTTTTTCAACCTTGATCAATGTATGTGATTTTTTTTTAAATTGTGCCACAGTAGAACTTGCACTGTGACTTATGTTTACAATGCATATGCTGATTTCAGGTATTTTTGTAATAGTCTACCATATTTTTATTTGTCAGAAATAATCTCCCTCCCCCAAGTTTGGATAATGGGATATTCCTCTGTCCCTCTCTTCCATGCAACTCATCCAACTTGTCCTTGGCTTGGCTAGCCAAGTGATTCACTCCTGCACAAGAGTCTTACATTGCCTCTTGATTCAAATTCATACTAGGTGTTTAAAAATGCACTATCTCAGTTAATCCTCTCAACAGACCACAATATCAGTATAATTATTCTCATTACAATTAAATTCATGCCATGGATCTTTGAGGCTGTTTATAAATAACTGAAACAATGAATACTAATTCACAAATGTCAAGGGTCTATTCTAATGTACCTGTCTGTCTCTCCAAATAGCCCAGGAACACTTTAAAGTCATGAACCATATCTTATTCATCATTATACTCTCAACAGTACTTGGCATGGTTTCTTTCTTTTTTTTTTTTTTTACAGGCAGAGTGGACAGTGAGAGAGAGAGACAGAGAGAAAGGTCTTCCTTTTGCCGTTGGTTCACCCTCCAATGGCCGCCGCGGATGGCGCGCTGCGGCCGGCGCACCGCGCTCATCCGATGGCAGGAGCCAGGAGCCAGGTGCTTTTCCTGGTCTCCCCGTGGGGTGCAGGGCCCAAGCACCTGGGCCATCCTCCACTGCACTCCTGGGCCACAGCAGAGGGCTGGCCTGGAAGAGGGGCAACCGGGACAGAATCCGGTGCCCCGACCGGGACTAGAACCCCGTGTGCCGGCGCCGCAAGGCGGAGGATTAGCCTGTTGAGCCACGGCGCCGGCCTTGGCATGGTTTCTGACACATAGTAGGGGCTCAAAACTCTTTTTGAATAAATGAATGGATTAAGGGAAATGTCTAATAATTAAGAGTACATTTGAATCATTCAAATAAGCTAGATTGATATATAATAGATCAAAGATACATAAAAGAAATCTCAAGATAGTCAACTGTGACATAAATATTAGGAAAAGATTCTACATGCAGTTTCTGTATTATATGAAATCATACACTCTTTTTTCATTTTTTAAAACGTTTATTTAGTAAATATAATTTTCCAAAGTACAGTTTATGGATTACAATGACTTTTCCCACCCATAACTTCCCTCCCACCCACACCCTCCCATCTCCCGTTCCCTCTCCCATTCCATTCACATCAAGATTCATTTTCAATTATCTTTATATACAGAAGATTGATTTAGTATATATTAAGTAGAGATTTCATCAGTTTGCACCCACACAGAACATAAAGTGTAAAATACTGTTTGAGTACTAGTTATAGCATTAATTCACATTGGACAACACATTATTCCATTTATTTTATCATTTGAAATGTAAGATTCATACAAATGTAAATCTTTGGGTTTCTGTGGTGCTTGAAAAATCTCATGTTCAACAAGACTAGGATAACATTCTCATTTTTGACTTGAGAATTAGTTTTCCTATCTAAAATATTGTATATAAACTCAAGACAATATATACTAGTATAAGCAATCAACATTAGCTACTTCTTTCTTTAAAATCAGATAGTGATATAAATATTTTCATAGTGGTTGATAAGAGTGAATTACCAAGTAAAGTCACCACCTGCAGTGCTGGCATCCCACATGGATGCTGGTTCTTGAGTCCCATCTGCTCCACTTCGGATCCAGCTCTCTGCTATGGCCTGGGAAAGCAGTACAAGATGACCCAAGTCCTTGGGCCCTTGTACCCGCTTGGGAGACCGAGAAGAAGTTCCTGGCTCCTGGCTTTGGATCGTCACAGCTATGGCTGTTGTGGCCATCTAGGAAGTGAACCAACGGATGGAAGAGAAATTATACACTCTTGAAAGTTAAGACAGGGAGGCTGGCACTGTGGCATAGAAGGTTAAGCCACTGACTGCAGTGTCGACATCCCATATGGGTGCCTGTTAGAGTCCTGACTGCTCCACTTCCGATCCAGCTTCCTGGTAATGCACCTGGGAAAGCAGCGGAAGATAGTCCAAGTGCTTGGGCCCCTGCACCCACATGGGAGACCCGGGAGAACCTCCTGACTCCTGGCTTCAGCCTGGTCCCTGGCTTTGGCCATTGCGGCCTTTTGGAGAGTGAACCAGCAGATGGAAGATTCTCTCTCTCTCTCTCTCTGCCTTTCAAATAAATAAAATAGGTCTTAAAAGAAAAGAAAATTAACACAGGAAGCAGAAAGAGTGAAATGATCCTTCTTCATGAACACCCAGGTATCACTATTGTGATAAACAAAAGTAATTTATTTTGTTATAAGGAGTAAAAAGGAAAGCCATCCAGTCCCTCTCCTTCTCCTTCCTCCTCTTCCCTCCTCTCCTTCCTCCCTCTTCTTCCCCTTTCTGCGTTTTGCTGCATGAGTGCACAGCAAGAATTTCAGCCCTTGCCTTCAAAGAGTGTACTCTCTAGCCTGGAGGAAACAGGTCACCACCAGCAATTCTATAGCCGCAGTGACGACACTGGACATCCTACGATAACATCAAAAGCACAGTTTTGCCCTGAGCTGCCCTCTTGCCCACTATGAACCCCACCTTGTAGGACCTGCCTGATCTTGTTTCCTGAGCACAAAAGCAGTTCGTAAATACCTAGTATATCTGGCTGAAGCAAGATAACAATAGGGATTCTCTCTGGGGTTAAAATCCAGGGAAAGTCTCAGAACAATGTTCCAAATGCCTACTGCTACTTAGAAGAAGGATTGTAACAATTGAAAGGGCTTTACAGACCATCCAATCCCACCTCCTCATCTCCCAGATCTGGAAGCTGAGGTGCAGAGAAGCGGCAGGATCTGATGTGGTCACACGACAAATCCAGCCTAGAGCACGGGTCCGCAGGCTCCCCTACGCGCTCTTCCTCCCTCCCGCTAGCTCTCACAGTCACCACAGTTTATTCAGGGCTGATGTGGATAACCACAGGCCGCCCTCCAAGCAAGGGGAACATGGCCATGATGCAAATGGCACCCTGAGAGTTTCGCCTGCAACAATCCTGATTTCACTGGGGTGCTCCAGAGACTATACATTAGGTAATGCAGGATGAATTTTTTTTTTTTTATTTTCTTCTCAAAGATTTATCTATTTGAAGGCAGAGTCACAGAGAGGAGAGAGATCTTCCATCTGCTGGTTCAGTCCCCAAATGGCTACATCAGCCGGCACTGGGCCAGGCAGAAGCCAGGAGCTTCTTCTGAGTCTCCCACATGGGTAGCAAGGGCCCAAACACTTGGGCCATCCTCCATTGCTTTCCCAGGGCATTAGCAGGGAGCTGGATCAGAAGTGGAGCAATTGGGACTCAATCAGGCACCCATATGAGATGTCCTTGCTACAGGCCAGGGCTTTAACATGCTGTGCAAGAGCACCCGCCTCCACAAAGCACATTTCAAAGCACTTCCCCAAGACAATCCTTCAAATGTGGGAAAGCTGTGAGTATATCTCCCCAGAGGGATCGCTTCCCCAGGCTCAATGTCCTCCAGACTCCATTCATGCCTCAAGGTCATGACTTCAAGTCCCTGGGCCCAGGCTTATTCATTCAACAGGCATTTACCATGCCTGTCGTGCAGGCAATGTTCTGTGGGAGGAATTGGGAGCACAGACATGAATAAAACACGGTCCCAGCATGCAAGGGGTTTATTATCTGATAGGAATGACAGACAAGCAGACCCTCCTACAGCATCACACCAGCATTGTAGAAGGTGTGTAAATAGAACAGGGGTCCAAGGAGGAGAGAGCCAACTCCCCCGGGGAGGTCAGGAGGGCTTCGTGGAGGAGGCTTCACTCCTGTCTCCTTAGGTCCGGGCATAAACCTCTTCCTCTTCCGTCAAGGACCTTACCTCCTTCTGCCTTCTTTTCTTGGCATTTCTCTAACACATCCTGTCGGAGTGTTATGTTTCAGGAAAATTTTTAAAAATATATTCATCTGCTACCTTAGAAATGTTTTCATAAGAAGAAAACCTAGCAGCTTGTGACAAGAATGACTATTTCAGCACATAAAGTCTGAAATAACTGTACCAGCTCCCGTTCTTCTTATACCCCTCCGACCTGGCTTCCTGGAGGCCTCTTGTCACTTCTCTCTCTCTCTCTCTCTCTCTCTCTCTCTCTCTCTCTCTCCCTGTTTATTTCTTTCCCTCTCTCTCTCTCCTTCTCTCTCTCTCCCCTTCTTTCGCACACTCTGCCTTTCCAAGCACTTGACATTCTCACGTTCGTTCCTCACAAGGTCGCCTTTTCACAAGCCCTGAGGAGTGAAGCGACCAGGCAGTGGGCACAAGCTGGGAAATGGAGGACGGGGTTCCAACCCAGCTCTTCTAATAAATACATGCAATTACAGGCAAAGAGATCACACGCTTTCTATTTGAACTTTTGCCAAATCAAGAATGTGCATCTGGAAATATAACCATTTCCACCACAGGCCAACGCTTAACTCTCTGTTAGCCCGTACACCTACATCAGAGACCCAGAAGTTCCTGGTTCCTGGCTTTGTTTGTTTTTTTCCATAGCAGAGAGCTGGCCTGGAAGAGGGGCAACTGGGACGGAATCCGGTGCCCCGACCGGGACTAGAACCCAGTGTGCTGGCGCCGCAAGGCGGAGGATTACCCTATTGAGCTGCGGTGCCGGCCTGTCTGCTATTTTTCATATGACTCTTTTATCTTCTGCTTGTTAATTTTCTGGATGATTTATTTTTATTTTTTTAAAAATATTTTATTCATTTACTTGAGAGTAGAGTTACAGACAATGAAAGGGAGACAGAGAGTGGTCTTCCACCTGCTGGTTCCCTCCCCAAATGGCTGCAATGGGCAGAGCTGCACCTATCTGAAGCCAGGAGCCTGGAGCTTCTTCCAGGTCTCCCACACGGGTGCATGGACCCAAGGACTTGGGTCATCTTCCGCTGTTTTCCCAGGCCACAGCAGAGAGCTGGATCAGAAGTGAAGCAGCCAGGACTCGAACCGGTGCCCATATGGGATGCCAGCGCTGCAGGTGGAGGATTAACCTACTGTGTCACAGTGCTGGCCCCGTGGCTGATTTAAAATGTTTACTACTGTAAAAAAAAAGATTCCAACTGGACAACCCTATCCATTCACTGAAAATAGACCTTAAATATGGAAGGAGGCTGGCGCCGTGGCTCACTAGGCTAATCCTCCACATGCAGCGCCAGCACACTGGGTTCCAGTCCCGGTCAGGGCGCCGGATTCTGTCCTGGTTGCCCCTCTTCCAGTCCAGCTCTCTGCTGTGGCCCGGGAAGGCAGTGAAGGATGGCTCAAGTGCTTGGGCCCTGCACCCGTATGGGAGACCAGGAGGAAGCACCTGGCTCCTGGCTACGGATCAGTGCGGTACGCCAGCCACAGCAGCCATTGGGGGATGAACCAATGGAAAAGCAAGACCTTTCTCTCTCTCTCTCTCTCTCTCTCTCTTACTGTCCACTCTGCCTGTAAAAAATAATAATAAAAGAAAAAATCTTGAAGGAACCTCAGAAATCATTTGATCCAGTCTCTTCTTTGCAGCACTCTAGGGATGGATGAGAAAAACAAGACCCACGTCAGGTGGCTGGATTCTGGAGGAGACAGCTCTAGAGCTCAGGTCTCCAGGTTTTCTGCAGTGGTGACCAAGCTGTTGTGCCTCCGTGCCTGAGTGGCTGTATGAGTGTCTTTCTTTCTTTGCACCTGGGTGTTAGTGTATGTGTATCAGTAGGAGCTGCACCTCTATGATCCGTTCTCTTATTTCAGAGTAAGCCATGCAAGAGAGGATGTTGTAGTGCAGTGGGGGAAGATGCCACCTGGGACGCCTGTATTCTGTTTAAGTGCCTGGGATCTGGGATGGGGTCCCGCCTCTGCTTCTGATCCAGCTTGGCATTAATGCACCTGAGAAGGAGCAGATGATGGCCCACGTACCCACATAGGAGATCCAGATGGAGAACCTGGATCCTGACTTCAGACTGGCCGAGCCCCAGCTGTTGTGGGTATTTGAGGAGTGAAACAGGGGCAGAAGATCTCTTTCCCTCTGTCTCTCCATGTCTATTTGTCATTCTTTCAAATAAATAAGTAAACAAACAAACAAAAAGACAGAGACAATGTTACTGCAGACTTATTATAATGAAAATATTACCCTTTTTTGGATAAACTCTATTGCTTAATGGTTCAGAGCCTGGGCTTAGAGAAGATTGTGTTTCCAGTGTTCACGGGCTCTGGTGCAAGGCTTCATGTGCCCAGAGGCGGGGCGCTTGTGTTTAATTTATGCACACGTACCGTAAGGGATGGAGGCTAGGGGTTAGGAAAGACTTGGATTGTAGTGACTCCACTTTTCTAGCAATGCAACTTTGGGCAGCTTAACATCCAGAGCCTCAGTTTCTGCATTGCTAAGCTGACAACAACTGAACCTCCCACCAAGGACATGGTAAGGCTTAGGGAAACACAAGATCCCAAAAGCCTTAGCGCAGTACCATAATAAGCACTTAATATTCTTAAAGCATATAGCCCTCATCTTTTTGTTTTTCCTCCCAGTCTCTTCCCAGATGTAAAGACAGACAGTTGAGTAAACTTTCAGGCCACTCCAGCCCTCCCCTTCCTGTGGGCGACGGTCCTACTCAGCCCTGCTGCCGCCTGACTCCAGGGGGACCATCCTGCACTCGGCGCCTGTGTGACATCGCCTAGTCACTTCCCTACGAGCTCGTTTCTCCATCTGTACAAGAAGGCAGAAGAGGAAGGAATGTCTACTTCCTATTTATAGCAACGTGTCTCCACAAGTATATTTTAATTTTGTGATGTAAAGAAATAAAATATTTTTAAAAGTTAGTCTAGATTGCTTTCTAAGGTCTCTCTTTCTGACATTATTTGAGCCCAAGCATTTAAGCCTCTTCTCTCCCTGCTACTCTTATTCCCTTTCCCCATCCTTAATCTATCTGTCTGTCTCTCTCCAACCTTAGGATGCAAAACCCCAGTAAAAGTGCACCATGCCATCAAAGCATTGTAAGCAAGGTATTTCTCTTCAGGTACCCCTGGAAATGTGCAGGAAAGTGCAGAACAGATGTGGTGCCTCTCTTAGCTGGAGCGCAGCCTGTTTTCCCATCGGAGCACTTTCCCTGGTCATTTCACTGTGTCATCCTCATCCAGTACCCAGTTTCCTTTAGGGAGATCCAGCAGCTGAGTTTGAGAACTATGGAATTACAAGTATGCAAAGCGGATAATAAAGAACTAAGTTTCTATAAAAATCTTGCAACCAACCTTGTCCTCATTCTGTTCGTTTTCTCTCTCTCTCTCTCTCTCTCTCTCTCAGATCCTAGTGGCTTCAGTTTTTCTGACAAATAACATTAATTTTATATTTTCTTCTTTTGTCATCTCCCCACCACCACCTTGTGGCCTGTTTTATTTGAGAAAGACCATAATGTGGCTACCCTAAAGATTTAAATTTAAATATTTTTATATTTTTAAAGAGAAGGCAACATTTTAAAATTAGGAGTATACAAAAAAGGTGTTTCCAACTTTTCTGGGAAAAATGTAAATATCTAATCACAACCAGTCCACGCTTCCTCAGCACAGCAAACCTCAGCTGGGCACAGTGGCAGCTGCCCTCCTGGGGGCATACTGTCCAGGTGGTCAGTCTCTGCCCCTTCCTTTCATCGCCTGACCCCTACAGCCAAGATCAACTTTCTTTTTTAAAGATTTATTTTATTTATTTGAAAGACAGAGTTACAGAGAGGTAGAGACAGAGAGAGGTCTTCCATCCTCTGGTTCACTCCCCAAACAGCCACAATGGCCAGAGCTGAGCCAATCTGGACCCAGAAGCCAGGAGCTTCTTCCGGGTCTCCCATGCAGATGCAGGGGCCCAAGAACTTGGGCCATCTTCTGCTGCTTTCCTAGGCCATTAGCATGGTGCTGGATCGGAAGAGAAGCATCTGGGACTCGAACCGGCACCCATATGGCTTTAACCCACTGTGCCACAGTGCCGGCCCCAAGATCAATTTTCCACTGTGGAACCCAGCCCACTTCCCTAGAGCCCACCCCTGAAGGTAAATGAGATTGTGACTCCAAGATTAGAGTGTCACTGCAGTTGCCGATGAATCAGCTGTCATGCAAAATTATTTGCAGTCAGAGAGGAAAATGTTAAAGGCAAGTGATAAGACTCCTCTACCAAAGTGCCCCCACCCAGCACATCCTTGGCACCCTAGCAGAGTAGGCAGCTGCTACTACTAGTAGTATCACAGTGATTATTACTGAACAGAGATGTTTCTTGTTGCTTGGAAGACAACCTTGGGTTAGTAACACAGCCAAGGTCAACACAAACAGTGCTCCAAAACAAGCACTGAGACGTGGCATACATCTTTACTTGAATAGCAAACCAGAGGGGGATTGCGTCACACAGCACAACGTGTTTCGTGAAAACGCTCACCACAAGCCTCTCTGTCCAGAGTTCCACTCAGCAGAGTCACGGCTCACTTCACCTCCTCCATCTCTCCCACCTCCAGCCCCTACTGTCCCCTTCCTGTGCCTTCCCGGCAAAGAGCAGTCTGGCCTTATCTTGGCTCCTCTTATACTCCTGATCAGATGGCAAAAGGAAAACATATTTCTAAATATTTACATTTGATGTTCTCTTCTTGTATCTTTATCTCAGTTATTAATATTTGCAGGGCAATCCCTGAAAACCTGCAGGAATCCTTTATTCATTGTCTAATGAATGCATTTTTTTAACCTTTAGTCTGCCTGCTGTGGTGGGGGTAGAGTTAGGGGAGCAAGCCCATGGTTTAGGGTTCTAGGAGCTGAGTCCAGTCAGGGAGGCAACTGGGTGACCAGAAAACAGATAGGGAATGAGACAAAGTCAGTGGCACAGGGGCCCTCCGAGTGTCTCAGTTGCCCTCAAGGTGTTGGTCTGAGCCTGGAGGATCCAGTCCCAGAGCTGCACTTACGAAGCAGCTGTCAAGAGGTTTAAGTTTCTTTCCTTTTTAAAGATATATTTATTTATTTGAAAGTCAGAGTTACACAGAAAGAGGAGAGGTTCACTCCCCAATTGGCTGCAACCGCCGGAGCTGTGCTGATCTGAAGCTAGGAGCCAGGTGTTTCCTCTAGGTCTTCCCATGCGGGTGCAGGGGCCCAAGCACTTGGGCCATCTTGTATTGCTTTCCCAGGCCATAGCAGAGAGCTGGATCAGAATTGGAGCACCCGGACTTGAACTGGTGCCCATACGGGATGCTGGCACTGCAGGTGGCGACTTTACCTGCTATGCCACAGCACCAGCCCCAAGAGGTTTAAGTTTCTCTCTCCATAGTGCTGGTTGAGTGTCCTTAGCACACAGCACCTGGGTTCCCCCAGGGTGAGTGATCCAAGGTAGAGCAAGGCAGAAATCCCATTGTCTTTTATAACCCAGCCCTGGAAGTTACCCTCCATCATCACTATAATATTCTGAGGGTCACACAGGCCAGCCATATTTCTGTGGGAGGCAGAGTTTGCCAACACCAGGAGGGGAACGTCACCGGGGCCCATCTTGGCAATGGGTTACACCAATGTCCCTTGGATGCAAATCTGTAAATATCAAAATGTGTGCATTCTCTGGTCCTTCCCAGGAAGCTCTGTTAACCCAGACGGGCTGTCTCTGTTCTGCCCTTGATTGACCTGATCTAGACACCCTGGCCCATCACCATTTTCCTACATATAGACACAGATACAACCACACCAATTATCACAGAGTAAATGGAGGCGGGATGATGTCACTCCAAATGCAACTCTCAGCTCTCTCTGGCTCCATCTGTGACACGCTCTCACTGTTCAAACGCTCACGTTCCTGACCAGCAGTCATCCTAGGCCCAGCTGCTTCATGACAGAGGGTGGGCTCAACATTTCCCTTCCCAGTCCTCCAGGAATTCTGCTGCAAATGTTTTCTCTGTCTTGATACAGAGTAGTTCATAAAGCGGGTGCACAGGGGCCAGCATTTAGCACAGTGGTTGAGATACTGCTTGGGATGCCCCATCCCACAGAGGAGCGCCTATGCTCATCCCAGCTGTGCTCCCAATTCCAGCTTCTTGCTCACATATACCCTGGGAAGCAGCAGATGATGGCTCAAACACCCGGGTCCCTGACACCCTCACGCGGGACCCAGACGGAGATCCAGGCTTCTGACTTTGGCCTAGCTCAACTCTGACTGTTGCCGGCGTTTAGGGAGTGAACCAGCAGGTGGATGGAGAATCTCTCTTTTTCTCTCTGCCTTTAAAACAAATAGCAAGTTTAAAAAACACACGGGTGCTTAGAGGAGTGACTGGCTCCATGTGAGTATGAGAACAAGGCATCACAGGGACTGTTGCCGAGGCAGGACCTTCTTACCCCAGGTCTCGTGCATTCACATGGAGGGACTTCCTTTAGGAGAGTGGTGGCTTAGATACCTGCTGAGTTTGGAAGAAGAAATAGCATGTGCAGGGTTCACCATCTCTCTCTTTCTCATTCTCTCTGTTTGGCACAATCTCACACAGACCTGACAAATATTCTGATCTGTTTATATCTTCAGTGTTGTGATTCGGTGGACCTGAACAAGAGCGGCTTTGGGAATGCATCCCAGAGGGCTATGGGGGCCAGTGCTGAAGCACAGTGGTTTAATCTCATGTCAGAGTGTTGGTTTGAGTCCCGGCTACTCTACTTCCTATCCAGCTCCCTGCTAATGTGTCCAGGAAAGCAGTGGAAGGTGGCCCAAGTGCTTGGGCCCCGGCCACCCATGTGGGAAACTAGATGGAGTTCCTAGCTCCTGGTTTCAGCTGTGGCTGTTGAGGTCATTTGGGAAGTGAACCACTAGATAGAAGATCTCTCTCTCTCTCTCTCTCTCTCTCTCTCTCTCTCTCTCCCTCTCCCCCCCTGTATCTCTGTAACTTAGCCTTTCACATAAATAAATTAATCATACACACACATATGGGCTATGGAAGGGCTGGCATTGTAGTATAGTGGGTAAAGCCACTGCCTGTGACACTGGCGTCTCATATGGGCACCAATTTGAGTCCCAGCTGCCCCGCTTCCGATCCAGCTCTCTGCTAATGTGCCTGGGAAAGCAGCAGAGTGCTTAGGTCCCTGCACCCACATGGGGAACCCAGAAAAAGCTCCTGGCTCCTGACTGTGGTCTGGCCCAGCTCTGGCTGTTGTGGACATCTGTGGGGCGAACCAGCAGATGGAATATCTACCTTTCAAATTAAAAAAAAAAGAATGAAAAGGCTCAGGTTGGTGTTGTGGCACAGAGAGCTAAGCTGCTACCTGCAATGCCAGCATCCTGGAGTGTCAGTTCTAGTCCTCCTTGCTCTGCTTCCGACCCAGCTCCCTGCTAAGGCACCTGAGAAGATGGTCCAGGTGCTTGGAGTCCTGTATACACATGGAAGACTTAGATGAAGCTCTTTGCTTTTTTTTTTTTTTTTAAGATTTTATTTATTTATGTAGAGTTACAGACAATGAGAGGGAGAGACAGAGAGAGGTCTTCCTTCTGTTGGTTCACTCCCCAAATGGCTGCAACAGTAAGAGCTGTGCCAATCCAAAGCCAGGAGCCAGGAGCTTCTTCTGGGTCTCCCACATGAGTATAGGGGCCCAAGGAATTGGGCCATCCTCCACTACTTTCTCAGGCCTTAGCAGAGAGCTGAATCAGAAGTGGAGCAGCCGGGACTCGAACAGGTGCTGCAGGTGGAGGATTAACCTACTGCACCAGTGCGCTGGGCCCCTGGATGAAGCTCTTAACATCTAGCTTTGACCTAGCTCAACCCTGAAGTGAATGAGCAGATGAAAGATCTCTCTCTCTATATATATATCTCTTATTCTTTTTCTGTAACTCTTTCAAATAAACAAATCTTTTTTTAATTTTTTTTTTTTATTTGACAGATAGAGTTAGATAGTGAGAGATAGAGATAGAGAGAAAGGTCTTCCTTCTGTTGGTTCACTCCCCAAATGGCCATAAGGCCGGAGCTGAGCCGATCCAAAGCCAGGAGCCGGGTGCTTCTTCCTGGTCTCCCATGCGGGTGCAGGCGCCCAAGTACTTGGACCATCCTCCACAGCCCTCCAGGGCCACAGCAGAGAGCTGGACTGGAAGAGGAGCAACCGGGACTAGAACCTGGCGCCCATATGGGATACCAGTGCCACAGGCTGAGGATTAACCTAGTGAGCCACGGCGCCGGCCCCTCAAATAAATAAATCTTAAAAAAAAAAAAAGAAGACGGGGGCTAGGGAACACTTTTGGAGGTGATGATTTTGTCCCTTATCTTCATTGTGTGGATTTCACAAACTCATGTCAAAAACTCATCACATTGTACACAGTGAGCAGGTGCAGCTAGTTATGTCATTTACAACTGAATAAAGCTAAAAAAAACAAAATCCCAAACAGAGAACTGCAGTGAGAACTTCCTAATTGTGAAAAGACGTTTTCTGGAGTGACAAAATTTTATCGGCAGCCTAAAATCTTTATGTATACTCATATAAAAAGTGGGCGAAATGTTAACCATACAAAACTCTTCCAGATAAATAGTGTCAGTGGAATTTTTTAACCCATTTGTTACAATTATTGAGGTGCCACATCTTCCAAGTAGTTTACAAAAAACAAATCATGAAAGGAAGGTGGAAATTGACAGCTGAATTTCACAAAAAGCTATGCACAAAAGGGGTGTATTCTTGAAAAGAGAAGTCAGGTTTTTATATAGTCTCAGATACACATATAACTGTGGAGCGTCCTTTTTAGCTCTGACAGTCTCCAAATAAAGCATGCAAAAAGCTGAAATGAGAACAGGCCTTCACATTTCTATATCACAGACAATTTCTTAAAAGATTTATTTCGGCCGGCGCCGTGGCTCAACAGGCTAATCCTCCGCCTTGCGGCGCCGGCACACCAGGTTCTAGTCCCGGTCGGGGCGCCGGATTCTGTCCCGGTTGCCCCTCTTCCAGGCCAGCCCTCTGCTGTGGCCCGGGAGTGCAGTGGAGGATGGCCCAAGTGCTTGGGCCCTGCACCCCATGGGAGACCAGGAAAAAGCACCTAGCACCTGGCTCCTGCCATCGGATGAGCGTGGTGCGCCAGCCGCAGTGCACCATCCGCAGCAGCCATTGGAGGGTGAACCAACGGCAAAGGAAGACCTTTCTCTCTGTCTCTTTCTCTCACTGTCCACTCTGTCTGTCAAAAAAAAAATAACACACAAAAAAAGATTTATTTCTATTTATTTTAAAGGCAATTACAGAGAGAGGGAGAGAAAGAGAGAAGAGGGAGGGAGACAGAGACAGAGAGAGAGATCAGTCTTCTGTCTGCTGGTTCACTCCCCAAATGGCCACAACGGCCAGGGCCAGAACAAAGCCGATCCAAAGCCAGGAGCTGGGAGCTTCTTCCGGGTCTCCCACGAGGGTAGAGAGGCCCAAAGACTTGGGCCATCTTCTGCTGCTTTCCAAGGAGCATTAGCAGGGAGCTGTATTGGAGGTGGAGCAGCCGGGATTCAAACCAGCACAATTATGGGATGCCAGCACTGCAGGCCAGGGCTTTAACCTGCTGCACCACAGTGCTGACCTTTCACAATTTTTAGAAACTCTTTTTTGACAGGCAGAGTGGACAGTGAGAGAGAGAGAGACAGAGAGAAAGGTCTTCCTTTTCCGTTGGTTCACCCCCCAAATGGCTGCCATGGCTGGTGCGCTGTGCCCGGCACGCTGCGCCCATCTGAAGCCAGGAGCCAGGTGCTTCTCCTGGTCTCCGATGCGGGTGCAGGGCCCAAGCACTTGGGCCATCTTCTACTGCACTCCCGGGTCACAGCAGAGAGCTGGACTGAAAGAGGGGCAACCAGGACAGAATCCGGCGCCCCAACCGGGACTAGAACCCAGGGTGCCAGCGCCACAAGCGGAGGATTAGCCTAGTGAGCCACGGCGCCAGCCATAGAAACTTCTAAAAATAGGGAAATACATTCAACCATACTATACTCACTATAATATTATCACTGGCACCAAAAAAAATGTTTATTTATTTATTTTTTTATTTGGAAAGTCAGAATACCAGAGAGAGATTTCCCATGTGCTGGTTTACTCCCCAAATGCCCCCAACTGCTGGGGTTGGACCAGGCCACACTCAAGAGCCCAGAACTCCAACTGGTCTCCCATGTGGGCGGCAGGGACTCAAGTATATAAGCCATCAGCTGCTGCTTCCCCAGGTCACGGTGCCCACGAGCAGGAACCTGGGTAGGAAGCAAAGGTAGGATTTGACCCCAGGATGCGAGTTTCCTGAGTGGTGGCTTAACCTGCTGCAACAGCCCCTGCCCCATAGAAAATGTTTTTCCGGCCGGCGCCGTGGCTCAACCGGCTAATCCTCCGCCTTGCGGCGCCGGCACACCGGGTTCTAGTCCCGGTCGGGGCGCCGGATTCTGTCCCGGTTGCCCCTCTTCCAGGCCAGCCCTCTGCTGTGGCCCAGGAGTGCAGTGGAGGATGGCCCAAGTGCTTGGGCCCTGCACCCCATGGGAGACCAGGAAAAAGCACCTAGCACCTGGCTCCTGCCATCGGATGAGCGCGGTGCGCCGGCCGCAGCGCGCCGACCGCGGCAGCCATTGGAGGGTGAACCAACGGCAACGGAAGACCTTTCTCTCTGTCTCTCGCTCTCACTGTCCACTCTGCCTGTCAAAAAAAAAAAAAAAAAGTTTTTCCAAAATCTGATAGACAAAATAAGATTAAAAATAGTTTAAAAATTAAAAAATAACAATTCAGGCTTGGGAGTTTGGCACAGTGGTTGTGATACTGCTTTAGACACCCACAACCCATATCCAAGTGCCTGGTTCTAGTCCCAGCTCTGCTTCCAGTTTTAGCTTCCTGCTAATGCGCAATGTAGGAGGCAACAGGTGCTGTCTCAAGTACTTGGGTCCAGCTTGTCACCATACCATATCCAGACTGAGTTCCAGGCTCCTGGATTTGGCCTAGGCCAGCTCTGGCTATTGTGGCCATTTGGGAGTAAATCAACAGATGGAGTGCAGTGGAGGATGGACCAAGTCCTTGAGACCTGCACCTGCATGGGAGTCCCGGGGAGGCACCTGGCTCCTGGCCTCGGATCAGCGCTGTGCGCTCGCTGCAGTGCACTGGTGGCAGCGGCCATTGAGGTCACTTGGGAAGTGAATTAGCAGATGAAAGATCTCTCTGTAGCTCTCTTTGCCTTTCAGATAAATAAAAGAATCATTAAAAAAAAGTTTTAAAGTGGTGTTTCTTCTCCCTGTTGGTGTCCACGCACCTTTCTCATTGTCAGCTCCCTTCTGTTTCTCAGGAAGTGTAAATTGACTGCTCACTTCAAGTATATTCATTCTTACTCCTAAAGTAAGGAACTTCAACGTTGTTAATCTTCCTGTAAGTAGAGATTTTGCCCATTCCCATAAGCTTTGCTATGTAGTGCTTTCCTTTTGGTAAATATCTAAATAGATTTGGCTTTCCCTGAATTTATTTTGTCATATGAATAATGCATACTCTGCTTTCCTTTTGTTTGCACTTGCCTGTTGTCTTTTCCTAAAGGTTATGTTTAATGTTTCTGCTCATTCCTATGTTGCACACACTTGACTTAAAGGCACACACTTCACTGCCATCTTGCACACATATGGGTCCTTTTGATTCTTCGTGTTTATTAGTTTAAATGCCAGTGGCTGCACACCCAGGGACTGTGGCCCAGAACCAAGAGCACTGTGGATGTCCTAGATATTATTATTATTTTTTTATTTGACAGATAGAGTTAGTCAGTGAGAGAAAGAGATAGAAAGGTCTTCCTTTTTCCATTGGTTTACCCCCCAAATGGCCGCCACGGCTGGTGCTGCGCCGATCCGAAGCCAGGAGCCAGGTGCTTCCTCCTGGTCTCCCACACGGGTGCAGGTACCCAGGCACTTTGGCCATCTTCCACTGCCCTCCCAGGCCACAGCAGAGAGCTGGACTGGAAGAGGAGCAGCCGGGACTAGAACCCGGTGCACATATGGGATGCCAATGCCGCAGGCAGAGGATTAGCCAAGTGAGCCATGGCGCTGGCCTCTCTCTCTCTCTCTCTCTCTCTCTTTTTTTTTTTACAGTTTTATTTGAAAGTCAGAGTTACAGAGAGAGGGAGAGACAGAGAGAGAAAGAGAACGAGAGGGAGAGAGATGTTCCATCCATTGGTTCACTCCCAAAACGGCCACAATGGCCACAGCACTGGGCCCGGTGGAAGCCAGGAGCCAGGAGCTTTTTCCGGGTCTCCCATGTGGGTGCAGGGGCCCAAGGACTTGGGCCATCTTCTACTGCTTTCCCAGGTGCATCAGCAGAGAGCTGGGTCAGAAGTGGAGCAGCCTGGACACAAACTGGTACCCATGTGGGATGCTGGCATCTCAGGCAGGAGCTTTACCCACTATGTCACAGAGCTGGCCCCATCCTTGATATTGTTCATCAAAGAAATATTTAGGAGCTGAACTGTGGCAACTGAATCAGACTGGATTCTTTGACTGCTATCAGCAGAAAGCAGTTATGGTTAATTAAGAAAAAATGATGCGGGTTAGCTCATGGAAGAAAGGGGATGGCTGGGAAACCAAACCCACTATCACTCACAGGGAAATATGCAAATTTATTAAATACACTGTAAAACATCCTTCTTGCCTGTTCCTAGTCAAACACTGTCCTAAGCCCTAGAAAATCAACAGGGAACTTGATGGACAGGATCCCTGCTTTCAAGACAGTGATTCAGAAAGTTTGTGGAAAATGGGAATTAAAAGTTTAATTTGGTGCAAAAAAATGTGAAGTCCATTCATAGTTTTTTTCGTAATTCATGTTTCCACAAACTTTCTAAAGACATCTTGGGTTCCAGCATTGATCTAGACGCAGGTTTGTGGCTCAACAGACTGTTTTTTTTTTTTTTTTTTTGACAGAGTTGCAGACAGTGAGAGAGAGAGACAGAGAGAAAGGTCCTTCCTCCATTGGTTCACTACCCAAATGGCTGCCACAACCAGAGCTGCGCCGATCCAAAGCCAGTAGCCAGGTCCTTCCTCGCGGTCTCCCATGCAGGTGCAGGGGCCCAAGCACTTGGGCCATCCTCCACTGCCTTCCCGGGCCACCGCAGAGAGCTGGACTGGAAAAGGAGCAACAGGGACCAGAATCCAGCGCCCATATGGGATGCTGGTGCCGCAGGCAGGGGATTAACCATGTGAGCCATGGTGCTGGCCAATAGACTGTTTTTGTTGTTGTTGTTGTTGTTTTATTTATTTGATGGAGCCAGCATTGTGGCTTAGCAGGTAAAGTCACTGCCTACAATGCTGACATCCCATATGTGCACTGGTTTGTGTCCCAGCTGCTCCACTTCTGATCCAGCTCTCTGCTAATGGTCTGGGAAAGCAATGGAAAATTGCCCAAGTGCTTGGGGCCCTGCTATCCTTGTGGGAGACCTGGAAGAAGCTCCTGGAGACTGTCATTAGCCTGACCCAGCTCTGGCTGTTGTGACCATCTAGAGAGTGAACCAGAGAATGGAAGATCTCTCTCTTTATCTCTTGTCTCTCTCACTCTGTAACTCTAACTTTCAAATAAATAAATAAATCTCAAAAAATATATCTACTGGGGCCAGCTCTGTGGCACAGTAGGTTAATCCTCCGCCTGTGGCACCGGCATCCCATATGGGCATTGGTTCTAGTCCTGGCTGCCCCTCTTCCAATCCAGCTCCCTGCTGTGGCCTGGGAAAGCAGTAGAAGATGGCCCAAGTGCTTGGGCCCCTGAACCCGCATGGGAGACTGAGAAGAAGCTCCTGGCTCCTGGTTTCGGATTGGCGCAGCTCCGCCCGTTGCGGCTATCTGGGGAGTGAACCAACGGAAGGAAGATTTTTCTCTCTGTCTCTCTCTCTCTCACTGTCTATAACTCTACTTCTCCAATAAATAAACAAACTCTTAAAAAATATATATCTATTTATTTGAAAGGTAGAGTGACAGGGAAAGAGGGAGACACAGAGAGATCTTTCATTTGCTGTTTCACTTCCCAAGCAGCTGCAACAGCCAGGTCTGGGTCAGGCTGAAGCCAGGAACCAGGAGTTCCATCGGGGTCTCCCACATGGGTGGCAGGGGCCCAAGTACTTGGGACATCTTCTGCTGATATCTCAGGCACATTAGCCGGAAGCTGGATCAGAAGCAGAGAGGCTGGATTTCGAACCAGACACTCCGATATTGGCTGCCAGGGTCACAAATGGTATTTAACCCCTGAGCCACAGCGCTGGGCCCTCAACAGTCTTTTCTCGCCATTTTTTCCAACACATATCCTGACTACTCCAGCCATGCATTTCCCTGATATAGCAGAATACTTAATGTTTCCATCATTTGATTATGCTTCTCTTTCCTCTTTTAGTAATTTCCCTTTCTTATGTCTTTACCTGGTGACCCTCTCAACAGTCTTCCAAAAAACCACGCCAAATGTCACTACCATCGGGAGGTCTATAAACAGTCCTCCCCACTCCCTGCTCAGTTCAAACAGATCTGAGCTGTGGCTGGAGAAATTTGATGCTGGAGGGAAAAGGGTATTTTTATTATTGATGAAGCCTAGGTTGAGAACAGCTTATAATTGAGGCTAAATGATTGCTATAAACACTTGTTCTGGGGAGGCGATTTTACTTATTTATTTTTAAAGATTTATTTATTTATTTGAAAGTCAGAGTTACAAAGAGAGAGAGGGGAAGAGACAGAAAGAGAGGTCTTCCATCTGCTGGTTTACTCCCCAGGTGGCTACAAAGCCTGTGGTGGAGCCAGGCTGAAGCCAGAAACCAGGAGCCTCTTCTGGGTCTCCCACACAGGTGGCAGAGGCCCAAGGACTTGGGCCATCTTGTGTGGCTTTCCCAGGTCATTAGCAGAGAGCTAAGTCAGAAGCAGAGCAGCTGAGACACGAACTGGAGCCCCTATGGGATGCTAGCTTCGTAGGTGGCTGCTTTACCCACTATGCCACCGTGCCAGCCCCTGGCGGGGCGTTATTTTTATATTTGAAATCCAGTAACTTGAGAGCTTCTGATACTGATATACTGAGGGCTTGGGTGAAGCCGAGAAATTTCACATCCATGAGGATTGAATGCCCTATTCTCATTCTTGGCCCTCTTCTCCCGGCCTACTTCACCAATCCTCTCCTTCCCAGCCACCTTACAGCAGGCAGTGGCAGCGTGATCTATGGCACAGAGGAGACACGGTGTCCAGATAGGCCAGATGACCACAACGGGGGCATCCAACTGCAGAGAAAGATTGGAGAGATCCAGCAAATCGAAGCTCAACAAGCCCTGGAGTTGGAGTCTGGATCAACACCAGTGATTATGAGTCCAGACATTTTATGATGCAAGAAAAACACACTTCCTGATGTAAATTCTGTCCTTGTCTCTGAGTTCATCTCTATGACGAGACTTGTGACTTAGGGGGATGCTGACCTTGTCCCCAGCTCCAGAGGTGGGAAGTGACTCAGTTGCAAGCAAATTGACAGCATTTCCTGGACAGCAGTGAATTGTTCAGGGATGGGCACAGGAGCCAAGGCAGGACAATGAAAGCCAAAAACTCGCTTTCCAGGACATTGAACCATCAGAGCAACAGATTTCCCTTTCCCTGTAGTCATTGAGCAAGAGAAGGCATGAGATGGAGCCCTGGCAGCCTCTCTCCACTGTGTGCAGAGAGTCTAAATCTTGAGCCAGCACAAACAAAGCTGGACCCAGAGAAGATGGAGAAACTGGGTTCTGATGACACAGCTTGAGATTCATTTGAGCCTTATCTGCAAGTCACCTGCTCCCTGAGCTTTCACACCTGTGAGCCAGTGAATTTCCTCTTTAGTTAAGCCATCCAGGCTTGGGCTTTCTGTAGCAGGAAACCCAGAGTCTGTAGTGAGTGTATTTTTCCAAAGATGGCTCCAACAATATAGTTATCCTGTTCCACATGTTCATCTAGCAATGTGACTGCTATTCCTCCCCCTCAGGGCTGGGATCTCTGTGTTTGCCTCTTGGATCTGGGCAGGCCTGATGATTGCATTAACCAATGGGATGGGACCACGACGTCCTGTGACTCCCGAGGCTGAGGCATAAGCTTCCACTACACACACTCTCTCTGTGTGAAACGCAGCCACCATACATTTCAAGGGAACCTAAGCCACTCTGGGAGGCCACCTGGATGTTATTGAGACAGCACTCCCAGCTCAGGTCTCCGCTGCAGACAGAATCAATCCCCAGTTGTGAGAGAGTGAGCCTGCAGGCTATTCCAGCTCACAGGCTTCAAGCATTCCAGCTGCCACCAGGCATCACGCATCAGAGACAAGTCAGTCTGGCGGGCTGGGTCTGATGGTGTGACCCACGTACAGGGAGAAACAGTATGATTATCATTATATCAAGGCAACTATGTTTTGGAGTAATTTGTTCTATAGCAATAAACTAATACAGAGACCCAGTGAACAGAGTTGGTGTGCTGTGGAGTGGTTTGAGAAGAATGGGGATAGGGTAGGGTGGGTGTTATGGTACAGCCAGTGAAGACTTCACTCGGCAACTCACGTGTGCCATATTAGAGTGCCTGGGAGGGAGTACTGCCTCCTTTTCCCATCCAGCTTCCTGCTAGTGTGTACCCTGGGAGGCAGTGGATGACAGATGAAATACCTGAGTCCCTTCTGCTACCTGTGTGGGACACCCAGATGGAGTTCCTGGCTCCTGGCTCTGGCCTGGCCCAGCCCGTGCTGTTGTGGGCATTTGGTGAGTGAACCAATAGATGGATGATCCCTCCCTCTCTCTCTTGTTCTGCCTTTCAAATAAATTAAAAATAAATAAACTTTAAAATGACCAAATGCCCATTCCCAGTTTCTTTCTTTCTTTCTTTCTTTTTTTTTTTTGACAGGCAGAGTGGACAGTGAGAGAGAGAGAGACAGAGAGAAAGGTCTTCCTTTACTGTTGGTTCACCCTCCAATGGCCGCCGCGGCCGGCGCGCTGTGGCCAGCGCACCGCACTGATCCGATGGCAGGAGCCAGGTGCTCATCCTGGTCTCCCATGGGGTGCAGGGCCCAAGCACTTGGGCCATCCTCCACTGCACTCCTGGGCCACAGCAGAGAGCTGGCCTGGAAGAGGGGCAGCCGGGACAGAATCCGGCGCCCCGACCAGGACTAGAAACCGGTGTGCCAGCGTTGCAAGGCGGAGGATTAGCCTAGTGAGCCGTGGCGCCGGCTCCCAGTTTCATTTTAAAAAGAGAATAAGGAAGTGGGGAGTTACATTGCATAATATGAGTGAATGGGAGATGAGGAAAATGGAGGCAGACCATAAGATAGCATCAGACACCCCATGGAAGCATCTCCCTCGTTTTAGAAAAAGATTTTTTAAAAAAGTCTGAAACCAGAGCAAAGAACAGCCATTGGTGCTTTTGCTGATCATCAGAGGACTAACGGCTGTGAGTCTGATAGAATTCAGGAGGAGTAGCTGCTGCTAATAGGTTTTGTAAATTCCTCTGAATTCCAAAAAGCATTAAGAAGGAATCAAGGGGCCCGTTCTGTGGCGTGGTGGTTAAAGCCACCGCCTGCAGTGCCAGCATCCTATATGGGTACCGGTTTGAGACCCAGCTGCTCCACTTCCGATCCAGCTCTCTGCTATGGCCTGGGAAAGCATAGGAAGATGGCCCAAGTCCTTGAGCCCCTGCACCCGCATGGGAGACCTGGAAGAAGCTCCTGGGTTCTGGCTTTGGATCAGCCCAGCTCCTGCCATTGCAGCCATTTGGGGAGTGAACCAGTGAATGGAAGACCTCTCTCTTTGTCTCTGCTTCTGCCTCTGCCTCTCTGTAACTCTGCCTTTTAAATAGATAAATAAATAAATCTTTTTAAAAAAATACACATGGATCTCACAACAAATATACAGAAAACAAATGGAGAGATTTATTTTTTTGAAAAAAAGAGTACAGCTCTATGAGTTTTGACTTTTATATGCACCTGGGTAAGAACCAACCCAACTCAACTTGAATACTTGTATCACTGCTCCATCATTATAGATCGGTTGTGCGTCACTTTGAACCTCCTATAAATGGAATCATACAATATGTATTCTGTATCATGTTTCTTTCCCTCAGCATCTCGTTTCTGAGATTCACCTGTGTTTCTGTGTGTAAGCTTAGTAACCTTATCCATTAGTTTTCATTGCTGAACAGTACTCCATTATTGGAATATCACATAATTTGTTCATCCATTCTGCTACGCCTGGGCATTCCAGTTGTTTCAAGTTTTCAACTGCTACTAATAAAACTATTATGGACATTTTTTTTTTTTTGACAGGCAGAGTGGGCAGTGAGAGAGAGAGAGACAGAGAGAAAGGTCTTCCTTTTGCCGTTGGTTCACCCTCCAATGGCCGCCGCGGACGGCGCGCTGCGGCCGGCGCACCGCGATCGTCCGATGGCAGGAGCCAGGAGCTAGGTGCTTTTCTTGGTCTCCCCATGGGCTGCAGGGCCCAAGCACCTGGGCCATCCTCCACTGCACTCCCGGGCCACAGCAGAGGGCTGGCCTGGAAGAGGGGCAACCGGGACAGAATCCGGTGCCCCAACCGGGACTAGAACCCGGCGGAGGATTAGCCTGTTGAGCCACGGCGCCGGCCGGACATTTTTTTTTTTTTTTGACAGGCAGAGTTAGACAGTGAGAGAGAGAGACAGAGAGAAAGGTCTTCCTTCCATTGGTTCACCCCCCAAAATGCCCGCCACGGCTGGCATGCTGCGCCGATCCAAAGTCAGGAGCCAGGTGCTTCTTCCTAGTCTCCCATGTGGGTACAAGGCCCAAGCACTTTGGCCATCCTCCACTGCCTTCCTGGGCCACAGCAGAGAGCTAGACTAGAAGAGGAGCAGCCGCGACTAGAACCCCGGGTGCTGCCGCCACAGGTGGAGGATTAGCCTAGTGAGCCGCAGCGCCGGCCAGGACATTCTTTTTTTTTTTTTTTTTCTTTTTTTTTTCTTTTTCTTTTTTTTTTTTTTTTGACAGGCAGAGTGGACAGTGAGAGAGACAGAGAGAATGGTCTTCCTTTGCCGTTGGTTCACCCTCCAATGGCCACCTTGGCCAGCGCGCTGCGGCCGGTGCACCGCGCTGATCCGATAGCAGGAGTCAGGTGCTTCTCCTGGTCTCCCATGGGGTTCAGGGCTCAAGCACTTGGGCCATCCTCCACTGCACTCCCTGGCCACAGCAGAGAGCTGGCCTGAAAGAGGGGCAACCGGGATAGAATCCGGCGCCCAGACCGGGACTAGAACCTGGTGTGCTGGCGCCGCAAGGCGGAGGATTAGCCTATTGAGCCACGGTGCCGGCTTCCGGACATTCTTTTTAAACAAATATTTTTATTTATTTGAAAGGCAAAGTGACAGAGAGAGAGAGAGAGAGAAAGAGACCTTCCAACCACTGGTTAACTCCCCAGCTGGCCACAACAGTTGGGACTGGAGTAGGCCAAAGACAGGAGCCTAGAGCTTCATCCAGGTCTCCCGCATGGATAGCAGGGTCCCAAGGACTTGGGCCATCTTCTGCTGCCTTAGCATTAGCAGGGAGCTGGATCAGAAGCAGAACAGCAGGGACTCAAACCAGTTCTCTGGTATGGGACGCCAGCATTGCAGGTGATGGCTTAATTTTCTCTGTTGCAACACTGGCCCCTGGTCATTCTTGAATATTGCTGGTAGATATATGTTTTTAATTCCTAAGGGTGGAATTGCTGAGTCATTGGATAATCGAATGTTTGTCCCTATAAGCAATTGCTAGACAGTTTATCTAAGTGTGTGTATTATTTTGTGCTCTTAACAATAGTGTATGAGAGTTCCAGTTGCTCTTTCCTTGCCAGTATTTGGAACCATTTGTCTTTTGGTATTGTTGGCGAGTGGAAAATTGCATATCATAATGGTTTTAGTGTGCATTTTCCTGATGAGTAAAGATGTTGAGAAACTTTCATGTGTTTATGCATATACACTCTTTTGTGAGGTGACTGTTTGTGTCTTTTTCTATTTTTAAAATTGATTTGTCTGTAGCCCTCTTTGTTTCCAAGGTTATAGGCACAGAGTCCAGAAATCCACCTGGAGTTCACCTGGCCCTGGCACACAGGTTCAAAGCCACAAGAAAATCCAGGTGTTTATTATTCAAAAGATCTGAACCAACTTAGGAGTTAGGCTGCACAGGATCACACAAGTGTTGCAGGTGGGGTCTTTTGGCATTGGACAGGACACCGTGCACCTGCACTAAGAAACAAGCCTTTCATATTACAGGAGTGGTTGATAACCTCGGATACAAATTAGAATCATCTGGGGAGTTCTCAACCCCACATTCTGATTTAATTGGCAGAGGTGCAGTGCAGACATTTGGAGTTTTGAAAGCTTTCCATGTGATTCTAATATGCAGCCAATATTGCAGATCACTCACCTAAAAGGAAAGACATTCACTCATTACTTAGCATCTGCTGTGCTAGCCCATCAGGCTAAGTAGAAATCTGGGTGTGCTGCTAGTGGGGTGGGGTGAGGAGAGACTAGAGATTTTTATTTCTTTATCAACATCAGGTATCAAAACTGTAGGATGTGGGCCATGGCTTTATGATTTTCTCAAGGTCTCATCTATGATAATCAAGCTAGAAATACATTTAAAGTTAGCCCTCATAGTTCTTTCTAGACACATTTGCTCACCAGTTAAAACGAGATAGAAGAATCATCTTTATTTCTTAAGTTGATGTGAAGACATGCCATGTATTTGTTATTTGCTGCCAAGTTCCATCCCTAGATTTCAGACAGAAAAGGTTGAGCAGATCTAGGGTCATCAAACTGCAGCTAGCAAACCAGAACCTTCCAAAGTGCTAAATTCTGTCTACTGCCTGTTTTTATAAATCTTGTGGTTTAAGAATGGTTTTTATGTTTTTCAATGAGGTTAATAATGATATGAAAATCAAATTTCAGGGCCCATAAATAAAGCTTTATTGGAGCACAGCCATACTCATTCATGTGCTTCTTCTTTCTAGCAGAATTGAGTAGTTGCAATAGAAACCGTGTGGCCTAGAACTCCTGAAATATTTCCAGTCTGGATCTTTTAGGACAAGATTTGCTGACTCTTGCTTTAGAAAAAGATTCTCCTACTGGGGCAGCAGAACACAAGAGCATGGAGAGAGCCTTCTTGGGAAGAGGCTGCCTCCCCAGGGCAATCGAGACTACCCTTGCCCTTCTATAGCAGTCACAACTTAAGGTGCAGGTAACTAAAGTTTCATTTCTTGATATAGAAATTTGTGAATTGAGATTTGTACTTTCTGGATCCTTAATAAATTCTGGATGGCTGTTTTAGGGAGAATACAGGGACATAAGGACTGCTCTAGGGGAAAAGTCAAGATCTTAAACAGTCAACTGGTGACAACAAACTGGGTTTTAAAACGAGACCTGCAGTAGGCGCTTGGTGCCCTTAAGATACTGCTTGCAGGCTGGTGGCGCAGCTCAACAGGCTAATCCTCTGCCTTGCAGCACCGGCACACTGGGTTCTAGTCCCGGTCTGGGCGCCGGATTCTATCCCGGTTGCCCCTCTTCCAGGCCAGCTCTCTGCTGTGGCCAGGGAGTGCAGTGGAGGATGGCCCAAGTGCTTGGGCCCTGCACCTCATGGGAGACCAGGAGAAGCACCTGGCTCCCGCCATCAGATCAGTGCGGTGCGCCGGCCACAGCGCGCTGGCCGCGGCGGCCATTGGAGAGTGAACCACCGGCAAAAGGAAGACCTTTCTCTCTGTCTCTCTCTCTCACTGTCCACTCTGCCTGTCAAAAAAAAAAAAAAAAGATACTGCTTGCAGGACTGGCACTGTAGCGTAGAGGGTTAAGCAGCATCCTGTATGGGATGTGACTTTTGATTCAGCTCCTGCTAATGTGCCTGGGAAAGCAGCAGAGGATGGCCTAAGTGCTTGGGCCCCTGCAGCCATATGGGAGATTGGAAATAAGCTCCTGGCTGCTGGTTTTGTCCTGAACCAGCCCTGGCTGTTGCGGCTGTCTGGGGAGTGAACCAGTGGATGGAAAACACTTCTCTTTCTCTCTGTCTCTCCCTCTCTCTGTAACTCTGCTATTTTTTTGGTGGGTGGGTGGGGCACTGCATGCCCTGCTGAAGTGCCTGGATTTTAATCCAGCTTCCTGCTCATGCTCATCCTGAGAAGCAGCAAATGATGGTTCAAGTGCTTGGCCCCTGTCACCAGCACTGGAGACTTGAATTGAGATCTGGCCCAGCCCTGGATATTTTGGGCATTTAGGGAGCGAACCGAAGCCAGGAGCCAGGTGCTTCTCCCGGGTCTCCCACATGGGTGCAGGGACCCAAGGACTTGGGCCATCCTCCACTGCCTTCCTGGGCCATAGCAGAGAGCTGGATCAGAAGTGGAGCAGCCAGGACTCAAACTGGCGCCCCTATGGGATGCTGGCACTGCAGTTGGTGACTTTACCCGCTATGGCACAGTGCCAGCCCCTAACACCCTTTAGAAAGGTGTTACAGTATTTGTGCAGGGGAGTAAAGTATTGAAAGTATTTTTGAAGACTGAGATTTTTGTGTACATGGTATGCAGTGCTGTTTCTCCACAGAAGGGCTCCTTTCCTCACCCCATTCTCCCGTCCTTGGGTAGATCGTGGGCCACGAACACGCCTTTCTGGGGGTATTACTGTTTGATGTTGTTAGACGGTGGAGAAGGTGAGCTGGGGAGAAGGCCTTCCTGGTGGCCAACAGCAAGGCCCCACGGCAAGGGATTCTGCAAGTCAGGACTCAGCACTTGTGCAGGTCACGTGGTCAGCCCTGGGTTTGTTTGTCCTTCCTCTTCCCCCAGTTCTCCCAGAAGGCTTCACCGCGGCAACTCCTACTGACAGGCTGCTTCTCTTCCCAGGCTAAAGGCGCCGCAGAGCAGAGAAAACCTAGGGCTGCTTTTGCAGAGGCCGCATGGATGCCTGGGGTTTGTGGTTTTGGTGTGGCTGTGGCTGGGCTCCAGGCAGGCCTGCAGTGAGAAGTGTGCATCCACATGGGTGGTCTGGTGCAAAGTGCAGCTGGGGGAGTGCTCAGCAGAATTTCACAAGGCTGAGAAAATGGGCTTGGCGAGCCTTTTTATAGACCCAGCTCCCTCAGTTGGAACGCATATGTTGGCATGGATTCTAGTCTTGGCCTGCAAGCCACTCAGGATCACGGTCCTTTACATTACAGTCTGCATGTCCAACATGATAACTGAGACAGCTACTGAAGGCTGCCTTTTTTTTTTTTTTAAATATTTACTTATTTATTTGAAAGCCTTTGTTACAGAGAGAGAAGGAGAGACAGAGAGAGAGAGAGAGAGAGAGAGAGAGAGAAGTCTTCCATCTATTGGTTCACTCCCCAAAGTGGCTGGGGCTGGGCCAGGTCAAAGCCATGAGTAAGAAGCTTTATCCAGGTTTTCCATGTGGGTGCAGGGGCCCAGGCATTTGGGCCATTTTCCACTGCTTTCCAGGTGTGTTAGCAGTGGGCTGTATTGGAAGTGAAGCAACCAAGGCTCAAACCAGCCCCCATACGGGATGCCAGCGTTGCAGGCAGCAATGTAACCAGGTACATCACAATGCTGGTCCTTTGGAAGCTATCTTACTGCAGTGTATACTTGATCCCTTGCCAGAGCTGTAGGGGTGATGCAGAATAGGTGGTTGAAGTTTGATGTTTCAGTTTTTATGAATGTATTAGAAGGTTTGTCCTAGTCTATGTTAAAAGAAATTTAACCTTCTATTTTAATCAAAGTTCATTGTGGTTGCTTCCCTACAGAGGTATGCCTTGACCTATTCAGAGAATATTTATTTTCTTTTTACATGTTTATTTATTTGAGAGACAGAGAGAGAAGGGGACTTGAACAGCGCTCCCGTCCACTTGTTAATTCCACAAACACCCGCAGCAGCCGGGATTGAGCCGGTTAGAAGCAGGGAGCTGGGAACTCAATCCAGGTCTCTCACGTGAGTGGCAGGGATCCAATTACTTCAGCCATCACTGCTGCCTCCCAAGGTCTATGTTAGCAGAAAAGCTGGAGTCAGGAGCCAGAACCAGGAATCAAACCCAGGTTCGGTGCTGTGGGATATGGGTGTCTTACCCTCTAGGCTAAAAGCCTGCCCTCCAGGGTTGTCTTTTCTCTCTGCCCGCTGGGTGAGTCATGTGTCAGATGCAAGGTGACTCATCAGCTTGATTCCCAGGGTGAAGGTGGGGAGCAGCCTGCCCATGATGGACATGCCACATGAGAGAGAAACAGATTTTGCTGTTGTGAGCCGCTGGGAGTACATACCTGGCTGCTGCACCCCTGATGTGAAGTTTGTCTGAACTGAACTGCTGTGCTGTAAGTGTAAAACACACATCTAATTTAAAACACTTAGTGCTAAAAATGTAGGGGCTGGCATGAAGCCCAGGGGTTAGTTGCCACTTGGGACACCATGCCTGCAGCCCGTATTCCAGTGCCTGAGTGTTTGAAAATTCCACCATTAAAAAAAATATGTAAAAACTAATAAACAGGGGTGAGATGGAGGGTGCCAACCTAGCAAAAAAAAATGTTTAAGATTTATTTATTTATTTGAAAGTCAGAGTTACACAGAGAGAGGAGAGGCAGAGAGAGAGAAAGAGGTCTTCCATTCTATGGTTCACTCCCCAATTGGCCGTAACGGCTGGAGCTGTGCCAATCTGAAGCCAGGAGCTTGGAGCTTCTTCTGGGTCTCCCATGTGGGCCATCTTCCGCTGGCTTCCCAGGCTGTAGCAGAGAGCTGGATCGGAAGTGGAGCAGCTGGGTCTTGAACCAGCATCCGTATGGGATGTCAGCACCTGTTTTGCCACAGTGCTGGCCCCCCTGGCAAGTATTTCTCATTTTGCTATCAATAATAATTATATCACTGGCACCGTGGCTCACTTGGCTAATCCTTTGCCTGCGGCGCCAGCACCGTGGGTTCTAGACCTGGTCAGGGCGCCGGGTACTGGTCCTGGCTGCTCCTCTTCCAGTCCAGCTCTCTGCTGTGGCCCAGTGTGGCAGCGGAGGATGGCCTAGGTGCTTGGGTCCCTGCACCTGCATGGGAGAACGGGAGGAAGTACCCGGCTCCTGGCTTTAGATCAGCTCAGCGCTAGCCGTGGCAGCCACTGGGGGAGTGAACCAATGGAGGGAAGACCTTTCCACTGTCTCTCTCTCTCACTGTCTACCTCTGCCTGGCAAAAAAAAAAAAAAATAATAATAATAATAATAATATCACCATCACAGTATATTATGTTTAGAAATATGGCAGATATCCACATATTTTATCTTTTATTCAAAGATTTATTTTATTTATTTGAACGGAAGAGTTATATAGAGAGAGGGGACATGAGAGAGAGAGCGAAGAGAGAGAGAGAGAGGGAATCTTCCAGCTACTGGTTCACTCCCTCAAATGTCCACAATGGCTGGGGCTGGTCCAGGTCAAAGCCAAGAACATGGAACTCTGGGTCTCCTGCATGGAGACCAAGTGATTGGACCATCTTCCCCTGATTTCTCAGGCACATTAGCAGGAAGCTGGATTGTAAGTAGAGAAGCTGACACTTGAATCTGTGTCCATATGGGATTCTGGTGTCACAGGGGGCTTAACCCATGATGCTACAATGCTGACCCTAGCATATTTTATCTTTGCAAAAAGCCTCTAAGGTAGTCATCATTATGGATTTCAGGGCTAGTGAAGTGAAGTTTAGGGAAGTCAAATGACTCATTCCAGGTCTCACAACTCTCCAGTGGGGGGGAAAAAAAAAACAGCACTCTAGGGGGCCAGTGCTGTGGCTTAGCAGTAAAGCCACCACCTACATTGCGACATCCTATATGGGTACCAGTTCAAGACCTGGCTGCTCTACTTCCAATCCAGCTCTCTGCTATGCCCTGGGAAAGCAGTAGAAGATGGTCCAAGTCCTTAGGCTCCTGCACCTGTGTGGGAGACCTGGAAGACACTCCTAGCTCTTGGCTTTGGATCAGCATAGCTCTGGCCGTGGCGGCCAATTGGGGAGTGAACCAGCGGATGGGAGACCTCTCTCTCTGCTGCCTCTCCTTCTCTCTCTGTGTAACTCTGACTTTCAAATAAATAAATCTTAAAAAAAAAAAAAACAGAACTCTAAATCAAAACTCTTGATGCCAAAACCCATTCTCTTTCTACCACTATACTATATTTCTAGGGACTGAAATATGACCCAGGCATTTGTGGCTTGTGTTTACAAAATTTGTAGTCTTATATATCTATGAAAAGAAGTTTCCTATAACCAGCTTGCTAGCTCTCTGGCATTCTTTTGAGAAAAAAAAAATGCAGTTCTGGCTTCTATATCTTCCCCTATCAGGAGAAATTATTCTAGTCCTTAACGTATCTCATTCATTGCATCTTGACATGTTAGCAATAAACTGACCAAGGCATGGAAATGGTATCAGTGATCCATGAGTTTGTGCCTTGAAACACCCAGGGAACTCTGACAAGGCTGTGCATTAGCATGAAGATGGATCAGAAGCAGAGGGGGCCTCATCCCCAGTCCCCCTGATATGGGTTGTGGGTGTCCCAAGCAGCAATTGAACCTGCTGCCCCACAACACTCACTTCTGGACACTTTGTTGTTGTTGTTGTTGTTGTTGTTGTTTTTGACAGGCAGAGTTTGTGAGAGAGAGAGAGACAGAGAGAAAGGTCTTCCTTCCATTGGTTCACCCCCCAAAATGGCTGCTACAGCCAGTGCGCTGCAGCGATCTGAAGCCAGGAGCCAGGTGCTTTTTCCTGGTCTCCCATGTGGGTGCAGGGCCCAAGCACTTGGGCCATCCTCCACTGCACTCCCGGGCCACAGAGGAGAGCTAGACTGGAAGAGGAGCAACCGGGACAGAATCCAGCTCCGCAACTGGGACTAGAACCTGGTGTGCTGGTGCTGCAGGTGGAGGATTAGCCTAGTGAGCTGTGGCGCTGGCCAATACTTTGTTTTAAAACCAAAATGAACTTCCTGCATGACCCAGCAACTTTACTCTTGGGCATTTATCTCAGAGGAATAATTTATTTTCACACAGACATTTGTACATAATGTTCACAGTGGCTTTATGCATATTAGGCAAAATTAGAAATTAAATATCCTTCCATTGACGAATGTTTGAACTGTGGAACATCCAGACCATGGATGTTCTCAGCAATGAAATGTACTCAGCATGGATGTACTAGCAATGAAAAGGAAAGAGCTATTGATATACACAACTTGAGTGAACCTCAAGGTTATGCTGACTGTTGTGTGTTGTGGATTGAATGTCCCCTCCGAAACTACTGAAAGTTCACTGCCATTGTAACAGTCGTAAGAGGAAGGATCTGGGGTGGGCTTTGTGGGTGAGCAGGTGAAGTTGCCATTGGGACAGCTGCATCCCACATCAGAGTGCCTCTTTTCCAGTCCATGTTCCTCCACTTTATTTATTGTTAAAGATTTATTTGAAAGAGTTACAGAGAGAAAAGAAGAAACAGAGAAAGATCTTGCATCCACTCATTCACTCCTCAGATGACTGCAACTGCTGCATCTGGGCCAGGCTGAAGACAGGAGCCAGCCAGGGGTGGAAAGGGCCCACGTATCTAGGCCATCTTCCGCTGCTTTTCCCAGGCCATGAGCAGGGAGCTGGATCTGCAGTGGAGCAGCCAGTACTTGAACCAGCACACATATAGCATGCTGATAATGCAGGTGGCAGCTTTACCTTCTACACTACCATGCTGGCCCCAGGCTCCTCCACTTCTGATCCAACTCCCTGCTAATGTGAACCCTGGGAGGCACCAGAAGATAACCTAAGTACTTGGGTTCCTGCCATGCGCATGGGAGACCCAGATGGAATTCCAGGTTCCTGGCTTTGTTCTGGTTCAGTCCTGGGCTGTTACAAGCATTTGGGGAATGAATCAGCAGATGGAAGATTCTCTCTCTCTCTCTCTCTCTCTCTCTCTCTCTCTCTTTCTCGTTCTCTCTCTTTCCCTCTACCTTTCAAATAAATAAATAAACCTTAAAGCAAGAGGGTGGGTCTTTTAAGAGATGATGGGTCAGAGAGCCACTACCTTCATCCATGGATGAAGGCCGTTAGAGAAAAGTGGCTGAGTTACTTCCATAGTGGGTTTGTTATTAATAGGAAGAGTTCAGCTGGCGCCGAAGCTCACTAGGCTAATCCTCCACCTGCAGCTCCGGCACCCCAGGTTCTAGTCCCAGTGGGGGCACTGGATTCTGTCCTGGTTGCTCCTCTTCCAGTCCAGCTCTCTGCTGTGGCCAGGGAGTGCAGTGGAGGATGGCCCAAGTGCTTGGGCCCTGCACCCCATGGGAGACCAGGAGAAGCACCTGGCTCCTGGCTTCAGATCAGTGTGGTGCGCCGGCCACAGCGCGCCAGCCGTGACAGCCATTGGGGGGGTGAACCAAGGAAAAAGGAAGACCTTTCTCTCTGTCTCTCTCTCTCTCACTGTCCACTCTGCCTGTCAAAAAAAAATTAATAGGAAGAGTTTGGCTCTTTTTGCTTTTCTGTGGTTCCCTCACCAGACACGGACCCTCGATCTTGAACTTCCCAGCCCCTAGAGCCCAGAGCCCTACAACCTGCCAGCATTTACAAGCTGCCCAGTTGCTGGTCTATTTTTACAGCAGCAGAGAACATGCTAAGACACTGAACGAGAAAAGCCAATCTCAATACATAACGTACGATTCCATTTCCTTAACACACAGTATCACACAGTATCACAGAGATGGAGACCGGCTGAGAGATGGGGACAAGGGGCAAGGAGCAGCTGGGAAGAGGTCACAGGAGGGTGGTGTGTGATGAGGGTTCAGTTCTGCATCCTGATCACACACCAGGCTTCACGTGTGATCACATGGTGGTGTGTTGCACACACACACACACACAGCCACGCTAATGAGCCCAAGCATTACTGTGGACACGTGAGCAAGAATCAGCGCACTGCAGCAATGCAGGTTTCCTGGTCTGGCACGGGACTGAAGCTGCGGGAGATATGGAGGGAGGCGGGGATGAAGGGTGCACTGGACTTCCTGGACTTGTCTTTGAAAGGTGCTAGGCATCTCTAATTATCGCAAAACAAAGTGTTTAGGAACTGTCAAGTGCTGCAGGCGCCGAGTCTGGGAAGGCAGGGATCGCCCCTCTGTCTCTGCAGCTGACACTACCTTGTTAGGGTTTTCCATTATCTCACCAGAGATTCTTTGAAGGGAAAAATGTGTTTATAATGATCCGAGCCCAGAATCTGTTTTACATACCTCCCACCCCACAAGGTATTTTTGTTTGCTTTTAACAGACATTGAACTTCTCTAGAGCAAACCGCGGCGTACACGGAGGGAAGAGAGGACTTTGTTTTTTCAGGGACCCTTGCCAAAGGTCATTGACCATTCTGGAAAATCGAACTGGCTTTGGCCATGTATCGACTCCAACTTAAGGATCAATGCAACATCCCTGGGCCACACCTTTGGAGCTGCAAATACCGAAGCAAACAAGTAACAGAGGAGAGTCCACATTCCTTTTGGCAAAATGGGCAAAGACAAACGAAATGCAAGCATCTCAGTGAATTTCATTAATAAAGGTGATTTTATGAAAATGTAATGTTTTGCTACCTTATAATTTTTACATTTGAAACCCAATGATAAAACAAGTTGTTTGAGGGGCCAGCATTGTAGTGCGTTGGATTAAACTGCAGCCTGGGACTGCAGCATCCCAAGTGGGTGCTGGTTTGTCTCCCAGCTGCTCCACTTCCAATCCAGCTACCTGCTAATGAGCCTGGGCAAGCAGCAAAAGATGGCCCAGGTGTGTGGGCCCGTGCACCCACTTAGGAGACCTGGATTGAATTCTAGGCTCCTGACTTTGGACCTGCCCAGTCCTGGCTTTTGTGGGCATTTAAGGAGTGAACCAGTGGATCAAAAATGTCTGTTTGTCTCTGTTTTTCAAACACAAATTTTTTAAAAGTGCACATTTTTCATTAATAAATATTTTGTTATTACATGCTGAAGTAGTATTATGTACATATTAGGTTAAACAAAATATAGCAAAATTAATTTCACCTTTAAAAATCATTTGTGATAAAGTTCCTAGAAAGTTCACAGTTACATACGGGGCTTTATTACATTTCTTCTGGAAAGCACAGTAAGAAGGAAATTGTGGGAAAAGTCTGTAGGGAAAGTATCAGAGTAAAGTCAAAGTACTTGGAAAATCTAGTAAATAGGCCCCAGTGTGGTAGTGCAGCAGATTAGGCCATGGGCCTGCTGCCTCCCGGGTGTGTGTCAACTAGGAGCAGGATTGGAGGTAGAATGGCCAGGCTCAGCCAGACACTCGCGTACGGGATGTGGACTTCCCAAGCAATGACGTCGTTGCTGCCGGGCCCCACATTTGCCTCGTGCTGATGTGCTGAGTGGCAAGGATAAAACAAACTTCCAAATACCTCATTTCAGCTTCAACAATTATTAGCTCATGGCCAATTTTGTTTCTACCTTCTCTTTCCTTCCTGCCTCCTGGATTGTTTAGAAATATCAGCTATCCTGGCCGGCGCCGTGGCTCAACAGGCTAATCCTCCGCCTTGCGGCGCCGGCACACCGGGTTCTAGTCCCGGTCGGGGCGCCGGATTCTGTCCCGGTTGCCCCTCTTCCAGGCCAGCCCTCTGCTGTGGCCCAGGAGTGCAGTGGAGGATGGCCCAAGTGCTTGGGCCCTGTACCCCATGGGAGACCAGGAGAAGCACCTAGTATCTGGCTCCTGCCATCGGATGAGCGCGGTGCGCCGACCGCGGCGGCCATTGGAGGGTGAACCAACGGCAAAGGAAGACCTTTCTCTCTGTCTCTCTCTCTCACTGTCCACTCTGCCTGTAAAAAAAAAAAAAAAAAAAAAAAAAGAAATATCAGCTATCCTACACTTTGAGACTCCTTTATCTGAAATGCTTAGGGCCAGAAGTGTTCCAGATTTTGGAATTGTTCCAGTTTGGAAATATTTGCATATATATAATGAGACATCTTGGGAGAGGGGACCCAAGTCTAAACATGAAATTCACTTATGTTTCATACATATCTTATACACATAGCCTGAAGGTAATTTCATACAATATTTTAAAAAGTTTTGTACATGGGGCCAGAGCTGTGGTGTAGTAGGTAAGCTGCCGCCCAGAGTGCCAGCATCCCATATGGGCGCTGGTTTGAGTCCCAGCTGCTCCACTTGTAATCCAGCTCTCTGCTGTGGCCTGGGAAAGCAGTAGAAGATGGCCTAAGTGCTTGGGCCCCTGCACCTGTGTGGGAGACCCAGAAGAAGCTCCAGGCTCCGGTCGTTGCAGCCATTTGGGGATCAGACTATCGGATGGAAGACCTCTCCACTCTCTCTCTCTTTCTGCCTCTCCTTCTCTCTCTGTGTAACTTTGACTTTCAAATAAATAAATAAATTTCACAAAAAGTTTTGCACGTGAAGCACAGTTTCATGGTATGGAATTTTCCACTTGTGGTGTCCTATGGGGGCTCAGAGAGTTTCAGATTTCAGCTGAAGGATGCCTACGCTGTGCCGTTACACCTGAATTTCAGTACAAATCTCTTCTAAAGACCTCAGAGTCCAGCCTTTGAAAAATATAACCATGATACCCTCATCGCTCCCACTATAAAGTTTGACCGTGGTTCCTTAATATCATCCAATATCCAGACAATATTCACATTTCCCTGATTGTCCCATAAATGTTTTTATTGTGATTTGACAATTTGATTCTTCAGTATTTTTTCTTTTAAAAAAATTTTTTTTTACAGGCAGAGTTAGAAAGAGAGAGAGAGAGAGAGAGAGAGAAAGGTCTTCTTTCCTTTGGTTCACCCCCCAAATGGCCACTAAGGCCAGCACTGCGCCGATCAGAAGCCAGGAACCAGGTGCTTCCTCCTGGTCTCCCATGTGGCTGCAGGGCCCAAGCACTTGGGCCATCCTCCACTGCCCTCCTGGGCCACAGCAGGGAGCTGGACTGGAAGAGGAGCAACTGGGACAGAACCGACACCCCAACCAAGACTAGAACCCAGGGTGCCGGAGCCGCAGGCGGAGGATTAGCCAAGTGAGCCGCGGTGCCGGCCTCTTTTTAAAATTTTTTTAAAAAGATTTATTTATTTTTTTGAAAGTCAGAGTTACACAGCCAGCACCACAGCTCAATAGGCTAATCCTCCGCCTTGTGGCACAGGCACACCGGGTTCTAGTCCCGGTCAGGACGCCGGATTCTGTCCCAGTTGCCCCTCTTCCAGGCCAGCTCTCTGCTGTGGCCCTGGAGTGCAGTGGAGGATGGCCCAAGTGCTTGGGCCCTGCACCCCATGAGAGACCAGGAGAAGCACCTGGCTCCTGCCATCGGATCAGCGCGGTGGGCCGGCTGCAGCGCGCTGACCACGGTGGCCATTGGAGGGTGAACCAACGGCAAAAGGAAGACCTTTCTCTCTGTCTCTCTCTCTCTCTCTCACTGTCCTCTGCCTGTCAAAAAAAAAAAAAAAAGTCAGAGTTACACAGAGAAAGGAGAGGCAGAGAGAGAGAGGTCTTCCATCTACTGGTTCACTGCCCAGTTGGCCCCAATGGCTGGAGCCGGGCCGATCTGAAGCCAGGAGCCAGGAGCTTCTTCCGGGTCTCCCATATGGATGCAGGGGCCCAAGCACTTGGGCTATCTTCTACTACTACTTTCTCATAGCAGAGAGCTGAATCGGAATGGAGCAGCTGGGACTCGAACCAACGCCCATATGGGATGCTGGCACTGCAGGCGGCAGCTTTACTCGCTACACCACAGCGTATAAATTTATTTCATTTGTATTTATTTGAAACACACACAGAGAGAAAGAGAGGGCTTTCATCTTCATGACACAAATGCCCACAGCAGCCAGGACTGGGTCAGGCCAAAGTCAGGAACCAGGAACTTTATCTGGGTCTCACCAAAGACTCAAGAACTTGAGCCATTCGTTACCTGATGCCTCCCAGGTGTGTTAGCAAGGAGCTGGATTGGAAGCAGAGGTGGGACTCCATCCCAGGCACTCTGATAAAGGATGCAGGTACCCCAGTTGCTGCTTAACCCACTACTCCACGATGCCCATTCCCTTTAGGGTACTCCCATTGTTATTATTATTATTATTATTAAAATCAAAGATTTTACCTCCAACTTTTTTTTGCCCTTTACCTTTGTTTTTTTGTTTTTTTGTTTTGTTTTTTTTTTTTTTTTACAGGCAGAGTGGACAGTGAGAGAGAGAGACAGAGAGAAAGGTCTTCCTTTGCCGTTGGTTCACCCTCCAATGGCCGCCGCGGTTGGCGCGCTGCGGCCGGCGCACCGCGCTCATCCGATGGCAGGAGCCAGGAGCCAGGTGCTTTTCCTGGTCTCCCCATGGGGTGCAGGGCCCAAGCACCTGGGCCATCCTCCACTGCACTCCTGGGCCACAGCAGAGGGCTGGCCTGGAAGAGGGGCAACCGGGACAGAATCCGGTGCCCCGACCGGGACTAGAACCCGGTGTGCCGGCGCCGCAAGGCGGAGGATTAGCCTGTTGAGCCACGGCGCCGGCCTACCTTTGTTTTTAAAAAGCAGCTCATGTTTGTCCTGTTTTGTTTTCCATCTCTGCCTTTTTCTGTTGGTATTCTCATGATGCTTAGCATATCCCTTCCTCTCCCGTATTTCCTATAAGTTGGTAATTGTATCCAGAGCTTTAATGGGATTCAGGGTTCACCTTTTTTTTTTTTTTTTTTTTTTTTTTAAGCCTGCTCCATAGATGGTGCTATGCACTTCCATCAGACTGTGTAGTCTTTTTAAAGAAATCATCGCTCCCAACAATGGAATTGGTGACTGGGGTATGTTGCCACCAAGTGGTAATAGCGTGCCACAGGCCCGAATGCAAGCAGCAAAACAAGAGCCTACTGAACCTACAATAAACCACCTGAGTCTTTTTTATATGCATATAATTTTATGCTTTATTTCTTTTTACCGTTTTTAAAAGCTTTATTTATTTATTTGAAAGTCATAGTTACAGAGAGGCAGAAGCAGAGTGAACCATCCGTTGGTTCACTCCCCAAATAGCCACAAAGGCCCTCATATCAAAGCATCGGTTCAAGTTCCTTCCGCTCTGCTTCTGATCCAGCTCCCTGCTAATGTGCCTGGGAGGGCAGCACGTGATGGCTCAAGCGTTTGGACCCCTGCCACCCGTGGGAACCCTGGATGCAGCTGTGGGTTCCTGGCTTCAGTCTGGACCAGCCCTGGCCATTTTGGGGAGTGAACCAGTGGAGGAAAATCTCTTTCTCTCTCTCCCTATCACTCTGCCTTTCAAATAAATAAATATTTAAAGAGAGAGAGGAGAGAGGGACAGCCAGAGTGATTATTTGGCTTCTACCTGTGTACCAGGCTGATATCAGCCACATAGATGTGGGGTTGAATCTCATCTAAGGGAGATGAGTCTTGGTGCTAAGTGGACCACTGGGTGTGTGTGTGCGTGTGTGTGTGCGTGTGCGTGTGTGTGTGTGTGTGTGTGTGTGTGTGTTTAAGGCTGTATGCTCACAGGGGCGAAGCGTGCATTCTCCTAGGACCTGCACTCAGGCTCTCAGAAGACTCAGAGTTCTAGATTAATTCACATGAGGGTGGCAGGCCCTGGGGCTAAGCTACTGTCAACCCCCAGATGGTTGCCTAGAGCGAGACCAGGGGTAGGGATGCTGCTATTCCCTCTCTCCCCTCTGCCCCTGAGAGGACTTGTCCCTGCTGCTCCCTGCCGCTCCACCTCTCCTCTGCTGACGAATCATCCACCACAGGGACTGGACTCAGAGCATCTGTCTCTTAAGAGGGGATCTTCGGCCGGCTCCGTGACTCAACAGGCTAATCCTCTGCCTTGCGGCGCCGGCACACTGGGTTCTAGTCTCGGTCGGGGTGCCGGATTCTGTCCCGGTTGCCCCTCTTCCAGGCCAGCTCTCTGCTGTGGCCCAGGAGTGCAGTGGAGGATGGCCCAAGTGCTTGGGCCCTGCACCCCATGGGAGACCAGGAAAAGCACCTAGCACCTGGCTCCTGCCATCGGATGAGCGCGGTGCGCCGGCTGCAGCGCGCCATCTGCGGCAGCCATTGGAAGGTGAACCAACGGCAAAAGGAAGACTTTTCTCTCTGTCTCTCTCTCTCTCTCACTGTCCACTCTGCCTGTCAAAAAAAAAGAGTGGATCTTCTTGGAGCCAGTGCTGTGGTGTAGTGGACTAAGCCTCTGCCTGCGGTGCTGGCATCCCATATGGTTGCTCCTCTTCTGATCCAACTCTCTGCTGATGGCCTGGGAAAGCAGCAGAGGATGGCCCAAGTGCTTGGGCCCCTGCACCCGCGTGGGGGATCCGGAAGAAGACTCTGGCTCTTGGCTTTGGGTTGGCACACTTGGGGGAGTGATCCAGCAGATGGAAGACCTCTTTCTCTGTCTCTATCTGTACCTCTATCTCTCAAATATATAATCTCTTTAAAAATTTACATTAAAAGGAAAAGAATAGATCTTCTTTCCTCCATCCTCCATGGGGGTTTCTTTGCTTCTCCACTTTCCTCATTGACGACTTAGAGTGTCTGGGATCATCGTTTCTCTGCTCATTGTCACCTGGCTGCTTTGTGTTCTTTTGGTGGAGGTTCGAGGGAAGCGCCTTCATTTCATCTGCTTAATAGACTTCAACTTCACCTCCTCTGGTGCACATGAGTCCTGCGTTTTGCTGAAGTCTCAGTGATTCTGATCACAGTAGCATTTCTTGGCCTGGTCCCCAGGTGCTGGGAGTGCAGGCCATTGGAGAGTATTACATAGCTCTGTATGTTTTATATCTAGTTTATTATTTTTAGAGTTTTACTATTTTTAAATTTAAATTCCCAAAGTAGTTTTCAAATCCATGAAGTATTTTTAAGTTTTTCTTTAAGTATTTCAAGTATTTTTAAAAAAGATTTATTTATTTATTTGAAAGTCAGAGTTACACAGAGAGAGAATGAGAGGCAGAGAGAGAGAGAGAGAGAGAGAGAGAGGTCTTCCATCCTCTGGTTCACTCTCCAATTGGCTGCAATGGCTGCAGCTGTGCCAATCTGAAGCTAGGAGCCAGGAGCTTCTTCCGGGTCTCCCATGTGGGTGCAGGGGCCCAAGGACTTGGGCCATCTTCTACTGCTTTCCCAGGCCATAGCAGAGAGCTGGATCAGAAGTGGAGCAGCTGGGAGTCAAACCGGCACCCATATGGGATGCTGGCACTGCAGATGGTGGCTTTACCCACTATGCCACAGTGCCAGCCCCAGTGATTTTTTTTAAAGATTAACTTATTTATTTGAAAAGCAGAGTTACAGGGAGAGAGAGGGATAGAGACACACACACACACACACACACACACACACACAGAGGGACATAAAGAGATCTTCCTCCCACGGGTTCACTCCCAAAATGGCTGTTATGGCCAAGGTTGGACCAGGGGAAGCCAGGAATTGGAATTCTCTAGGTCTCCCACGTAGGTGGCACTTGGGCCATTTCTGCTGCTTTCCCAGGCCATCAACAGAGAGCTGGATGGGAAGTGGAGCAGCCAGGACTTGAACTGCTGCCCATATGGGATGCTTAACCCATTATGCCACAATATTGACCGCAATTTTTTTTTTTTAAGATTTATTGATTTATTTGAAAGGCAGGATGAGAGAGAGAGAGAGAGAGAGAGAGAGAGAGAGAGAGAAATCTTTTTCTCAGTAGTTCATTTCTCAAAGGTTGCAACAGGTGGTGCTGGTCCAGGCCAAAGCCAGGAGTCTGGAACGCCATGTGTGTCTCCCACGTGGGTGGCAGGGGCCCAGGTACTTAAGCATTAGCAGGGAGTGGGATCGGAAGTGGAGTAGCTGGGCGTTGAACCAGTGCTCAGATATGGCATGTCAGCATTGCAAGCGGCAGTTTAACACACTGCATGGCAACTCCAGCCCGTTAGTGTTTCTTGAAACAGGGAGCAGCAGAATCACAATCCAGCCTCCTTGTGGTCCGAGTGAGGAAATGAACCCTCAGAGAGTCACGCTGCCTACACTGATATGTTTCCTCTCTTGCTGCATACTTGTTCTTCTTAATTCAGTGGTCTTCAAACTGCTTTGAGAAATGGAAACTCAAAATAATCTTGAAAAATTTTACATCTGAAGTGTTTCATCATAATGTGAGTAGTTGAAAAGGGTATAATTTCTAGATTATTGCAAATAGATTTCCAACGCTGGATTATTGTAAGCATTTATTTATGTTAGAAAAACACTTTACATTTAGCAACCTAATACAAAGGGTACAATTCAGGCACAGCCAAATGAAAGCGACGCCTCGAGCAAGATAGATGAGGTCTGGGAAGAGTTTCCACGCCCTTTCCAGCTGCACCACCTCTCAGCACATCAGGGAGTTCCCCTTTCCAGAAGCTCCTGTCCTAAACACTGTAAAATGAAACTGTAACATCACTTAAAGGTATCCAGCGGGTTGGAAATGCCAGTGACTGGATATTGACCATCATCCATTACCAACAACATAAACAAAATCCCACAACCTCTATTTTTTTTTTTTAACTTTTATTTAATGAATATAAATTTCCAAAGTACAGCTTATGGATTACAATGGCTTCCCCCCCCCCACCATAACTTCCCTCCCACCCGCAACCCTCCCCTTTCCCACTCCCTCTCCCCTTCCATTCACATCGAGATTCATTTTCATTTCTCTTATATACAGAAGATCAGTTTAGTATATATTAAGTAAAGGTTTCAACAGTTTGCACCCACATAGAAACACAAAGTGAAAAATACTGTTTGAGTACTAGTTATAGCATTAAATCACCATGTACAGCATATTAAGGACCGAGATCCTACATGAGGAGTAAGTGCACAGTGACTCCTGTTGTTGACTTAACAAGTTGACACTCTTGTTTATGGCATCAGTAATCTCCCTAGGCTCCAGTCATGAGTTGCCAAGGCTATGGAAGCCTTTTGAGTTCACCGACTCTGATCATATTTAGACAAGGTCATAGTCAAAGTGGAAGTTCTCTCCTCCCTTCAGAGAAAGGTACCTCCTTCTTTGATGACCCATTCTTTCCACTGGGATCTCATTTTTTTTTTTTTTTGACAGAGTGTCTTGGCTTTCCATGCCTGAAATACTCTCATGGGCTTTTCAGCCGGATCCGAATGCCCTAAGGGCTGATTCTGAGGCCAGAGTGCTGTTTAGGACATCTGCCATTCTATGAGTCTGCTGTGTATCCCGCTTCCCATCCACAACCTCTTTTTAACATTCTCTTATTTCCCCTACCTTTTCTCCTTACTCATATTTCATTCCACAAAATGTTGTATATACTTTTTTTTTTTTAACTTTTTTTTGAAAGACAAAGAGACAGAGAGAAAGGGAGAAAAAGGGAGCTCTCTACTCCCTGGTTCATTTCCTAAATGTCTGCAATAACTGGGCTGAAGCGGGGGGCCAGGAACTCAGTCCAGGTTTCCCATGCGGGTGGCAGGAACCCAAGTACTTCGGCCATCACTGCTGCCTTCCAGGGTCTGCATTAGCAGGAAGCTGAAGTCAACAGGGGCCAAGAATCTAAATACTGGGCTCGACCCTGGCCAAAAGTGCTATCTTACTGTCATATTTTTTGTTTGATAATCTTTTATCCAGCACCCTTTCATACTTCATTATAATAAATACACATAGAAGCTTCCATCTAACTTTTCTTTCCTGTGTCTATAAATTTTTTCTATTGTATCAAGCTATCCCTACAATTGTAACTCATACGGATGAGCAAAATGACACAGGTGATCAAAAGAGCGAAGGTAGGCTAGCATCATGGTACAGCAGGTCAACCCACTGCCTGAGACACTGGCATCACCTGGTTCAAGTCCTGGCTGCTCCACTTCCAATTCAGGTCCTGCCAATCCACCTGGTAAAGCAGCAGAAGATGGCCCAAGTACTTGGGCCCCTGCCACCCACCTGGGAGAGGGGGTTGGAATTCCAGGGTCCTGGCTTTGGCCTGGCCCAGCCCTGGGCATTGCAGTCATTTGCAGAGTGAACTAGCGGATTGAAGATCTCTCTGCCTTTCACTCTTCCTTCCAAATAAAATACATAAGAAGAGTAAAGGTATCAGAAAAACTTCTATTGTGATACTAGGTTGGTTTTGATGATGCCATAAATTATCTAATGGACTATTAATTCGGCTCCTGGGGTTTTTAATTCTTCCTGGCAATAGATTTTAGTAAGATTCAGGAGAGGGGAAAGGTATACCTCTCTTTGTTGGGTGGGAGAACAGCCAATGGGCAAGAGGCGGACAAAAGTGAGAACTGTGATTGCCTGAGATCTTCCTGGTAGATCAATTTTAGGAAACACAACATAAGAAAGTTGGGTATGCGGAAGCTTCGCAGGTCCATACCAGCGCCCTCAGGCAGACACCAGCCTGCGGACCAACGTCTCAACACCCCTCAGCAGCCCCCAACACCAAACGGCCACCGCACTCGCGGCCCCACCGCCCCGCCCCGCCCCGCGGGAACCAGCCGCCGCGCGCGCCCCCGCTCGCCGCGCGCGTCCCGGCCCCGCGCGCGCCCCCGCCGCGCCCCGCCTCTTCCGGCCCGGGAGGTTTGAGTCCCTTGGCGGGCGGAAGCGGCTTGAGCGCGACGTCCGAAAAGATTCGTAGGAGCTCCTGGCACTCGCCGCGGCGCTCGGGACGGCTGGCCGGCTCGTCTGTCCGTTTGTCCGGCCCCGCCCCGCCCGGCCCCGTGCCCCTCAGGTCAGTTCTGTCGTCTGCCCACGGCAGCCGTAGGCGAGGGCTGGGTCTGGGCCGTGCGGGGTGCCGGGAGCGGCCGCCAGAGCCCAGGGTGACCGAGGAGTTCGCCGGGACCCCACCCCCCGGCCTTGTTCCTGGAGGAGATACCTAGGCCTCCCGACCCCCGGTTTTCTCCTGTGTGAGTGGGATAACGAGTTACCGCTCGGGTGTGCCGGCAAGCGCCAGCCCCCGAGGAGGCTGCGATAGGTGTGACCCCGGCTGCCCACGTGAGCGATCCGAGGAAGGTGCTGAGTTATTTCTGTCCGGAGAACTCGGCTTCACAGACCAGGAGGACAGCGCTTAGTCATCACCCCCTTTGCAGTGTCCAGGTCCTTCCTGTCCCCTTAAGAGGCTCGCACTGAAAAGGGGAGCGTGCACCAGCTGCTGTAGGAGAGAGCAGCCACGCTGCTCCCGCCGGGACACCTGCGGGCGGGAAGGGGAGCCGCTCCGGGGAAGGCTTCCCGAGGGAGCCATCCGGCCGCCAGCACGTAGGAGGAGGATTGTCCAGGGGCTCCTCGCCGGCATTTCTCCTAGCGGGACGGCGCGTAGGTGCTGGCGCAGGAGCAGAGGTGCTTGGAGTTTTGCGTAGAGGCCAATATTCCTAACCTCTTGGCTCACATGTGGATTTTGTTTCGCGTGGGAGGAGTCAGAACAGCGCTTACTGCACCCTCAGGGGCTTGTTTACCAGGGGATCTTCCCTCCTGCATAACTCTGTTGGTTACCCCTCCCTCCAACCCCTCCCTCCAAGCCTCTGTAAGGGAGCGGCGCAGGGTGCTAACTAAAGGTATGACGACGCACATTCTAAGCCGCTCTGTACTCTGCTTTGGGTCTGAAATCGTCCTCAGCATCACTGTTCTCGAGCTCACTAGACAGGATAAATGCACGTACTTTGCAGAAGGTAGTAATTTAGCCCAGATGATACTATGTTGGTGACAGAGGCCCCCCCACTTGTTGCCCTCTTTAAGATTTAACCGTAAGCCTCCCCCCTGCTACATAGCCGGTTCCTTGTTTCCTCAGTCATGTATGGCTCCGATACTTCTATTTCATCCTACCCAGAAGGACACTCGGGGATCTGATTTGGGTGGGCCTTCTTCACTGTCCACAGCTGAGAGACCATCTGCCACATGACCAGTAACACCTGTGCCTCCTTTGGCCGTTTACAAAGTTGACTTCTAACAATCCTAGGTCCTGTGTTCCGTATTCCAAACTAGAGCATAAACAAAGCACTTAAAAATGTTTTGAGCCAGCACTATACCCTCAAACTTGAAAACTCAAGTACAATCTGCTATTAGTATGGTAGTATATAATGTAAGCACCAATATCCTCCCCTCCCCCCTTTTTTTTTTTTTTTTTAAGATTTAATTATTTGAAAGGCAGAGATACAGAGAGAAGGAGAGACAGAGACAGACAGATCTTCCATATGCTGGTTCACTCCCCAAGTGGCCGCAATGGCCGGGGCTGGGCCGTGCTGAAGCCAGGGGTCAGGAGCTTCTTCTGTGTTTTCCACATGGGTGCAGGGGCCCAAGAACTTGGGCCGTCTTCCACTGCTTTTCCAGGCGTATTAGCAGAGAGCTGGATGGGAAGTAAAGCAGCCAGGACTTGAACCGGCGCCTATATGAGTTGTGGGTGCTGTACATGGAGGCTTAACCTGTGCCACTGCTGGCCCCCACCAATTTTCTTATATAGCCCAAATGATATTCCCTAGATTTAACAAACTGGGTCCACATTGGTATTACTCACTGAAGACATGGTGTCATTTGAGAGAAAGGACTAGGTAGAGAAGGAAGAAAGGGGAAAAAAAGTACATTTTATTTTATTTTTATTTATTTGAAAGAGTTACAGAGAGAGGTAGATCCAGAGAGAGAGAGAGGTCTTCCATCTGTTGGTTCAGTCCCTAAATGACTGCAATGACCAGAGCTGAGCCGATCTGGAGCCAGGAGCTTCTTCTGGATCACACGGGTGTACGGGCCCAAGGACTTGGGCCATCTTCCACTTCTTTCCCAAGCTATAGCAGAGAGCTGGATTGAAAGTGGAGCAGCTGGGACTTGAAGTGGCTCCCATGTGGGATGCTGGTACTGTAGGCCCAGGCTTTAACCCACTGCTGCACAGTGCTGGCCCCAGTACATTGTTTCATTGTTAACCTTGGTGCAAGTCTCTGCTAGATGACCAGGAAGTCAAATGGTTGGGTTCCTGCCACCCATATGGGAGACCTACATTGAATTCCAGGCTCCTGGCTTCAACCTGGCCCAGTCCTGCCTTTTTGTAGGCATCTGGGGAGTGAACTAGATACAAGATTGATCTCTTGCTCTCTTTGTCTCAAATACATTTTAAAAAAATCTGAGTAAATAAATAAATAAGAGTATTTCTAATTGCGTCCTCAGTTGCTCAGTGAGTATGAGGGAGCTTCAGAAAGTTCCAAGGGCGTTGGTCTACTGGTTAAGATGCCCCCATCCCACATGAGAGCATCCGAGTTCAGACTCTAACTTCTGACTGTCTTCCTGCCAGTGTGACCCCTGGGAGGTAGTGGTGATGGCTCAAGTAGTTGGGTTCTTGCCACCTTTATGGGACACTTGGATTGAGTTGTCGGCTCTGGCTTTATAGAAATTTGGGGAGAGAACTAGAGGAAGGCTGCTCTTTCTTGCTGTGCCTGCCTGCCTGCCCGCCTTTCTTAAAAGATTTATTTTGTTTGAAAGCAGAGTTACAGAGAATGAAGGGGAGACAGATTTTCCATCTGTTGGTTCACTTCCCAAATGGCTGCAATGGCCAGAGCTGGGCCGATCCAAAGCCAGGAACCAGTGGCTTTGCCTGCTATACCCAGCACTGGCCGGCTCCCTCTGTGCCTTTATTTATTTATTTATTTATTTATATTTTTTATTTTTGACAGGCAGAGTTAGAAAGGTCTTCCTTTTTTTGTTGATTCACCCCCTCAATGGCACTGCACCGATCTAAAGTCAGGAGCCAGGTGCTTCTCCTGGTTTCCCATGGGGTGCAGGGCCCAAGCACTTGGGCCATCCTCCACTGCACTCCACTGCACAGCAGAGAGCTGGACTGGAAGAGGGGCAACCAGGACAGAATCCGGCGCCCCGACCGGGACTAAAACCTGGTGTGCCGGTGCCGCAGGCGGAGGATTAGCCTAATGAGCTGAGGCGCTGGCCCCTCTGCCTTTTAAATAAAAATATCTTTTAAAAAAAGTTCTTGGAAAAGATTTTTTTTTTTTTTTTTGACAGGCAGAGTGGACAGTGAGAGAGACAGACAGAAAGGTCTTCCTTTGCTTTTGGTTCACCCTTGGCGCACCGTGCTGATCCGATAGCAGGAGCCAGGTGCTAGGTGCTTTTCCTGGTCTCCCATGGGGTGCAGGGCCCAAGCACCTGGGCCATCCTCCACTGCACTCCCGGGCCACCGCAGAGGGCTGGCCTGGAAGAGGGGCAACCGGGACAGAACCCGGTGCCCTGACCGGGACTAGAACCCGGTGTGCCGGCGCCGCAAGGCGGAGGATTAGCCTGTTGAGCTACGGCGCCGGCCAAGATTTTTCTTTTTTTTTTTAAATTTATCTTATTTATTTGAAAAGCAGAGTTATATATATATATATATAGAGAGAGAGAGAGCAAGCGAGCGAGAGCGAGAGAGAACCATCTGCTGGTTCACTGCCCAAATGGCTGGTCTAGGCCAGGCAGAAGCCAGGAGCCAGAACTTCCATTCAGGTCTCCTACTTGAGTGGAGTTGCCCAAGTTCTTGGGCCATCTTCTGCTTTCCCAGGCCATTGGCGGGAGCTAGATCATAAATGGGGCAGTCAGGACTCGAACTGGCACCCACATGGGATGCCAGCGCCGTGGAATAGCAGGTAAAGCTACTTTTTCCAGGCTGTGAGCAGGGAGCTGGACCAAAAGTGGAGCAGCGGGCACGTGAACCAGAGATGGGTGGGTGATTAGGAATCTAGATTGTTGTTGTTTTTAAAGTATGGCTAATCAGTTTGTCTAGTATCAGTTATGTGCCTAAGGTTTATTAATGTTTGTGATTTCAAGGTAATAAAGATAATTTGGTCATATTTCCTTTATTGATCATATACTATTTCTGTGTTACAGGTTCTTTTGTAATTTTGAATCACTTTCAGGTAGACTATGAAAGATTATGATGAACTTCTTAAATATTATGAATTATATGAAACTATTGGAACAGGTAATTATTATTGTTATTTTGGGGGGGCATAGGATAGATCAACTGTTTAGATTGTAGTCTGTTTAGAGGAATAGTCATAAACTTTTTAGTCTAACCTATGTCATTTAAAAATTCTTATATCTCCTTTGGTAAGAAAACATGGGCCAAGGAGAGAAGAGAATAGAAGGGAAAGCCTTGTAGATTTTTGAGCCAAGGCATCACTGAGGGTGTTTTTACAGGGTCCCTCTGGCTGCTTGGTGATGAAAAGATTGGGTAGGGGAGGGCAAGAGCAGAAGCAAAGAGATATTAGGAGGCAATTGCAGTATTTCAGGTGAGTGATGTTGGAGATGATGGTGGCTTGGGTGTGGTACTGAAATAGTGAAAGGGTTTTTTTTTTTTTTTTTTTTTTAAGATTTATTTATTTATTTGAGAAGCAGAGTTAGAGAGTGAGAGAGAAAGGGCGAGACAGAGAGAAGGCTTCAGTCTGCTGGTTCGCTTCCATAATGGCCGCAATGGTTGGAATTGGGCCTGTCCGAAGCCAGGAGCCAGGAGCTTCTTCCAGGTTTCCCATGCAGATGCAGGGACCCAAACACTTGGGCCATCTTTTGCTGCTTCCCCAGGCGCATTAGCAGGGAGCCGGCACCACAGGCTGAGGCTTAACCTACACCACAGAGCCAGTCCCAGGGATGGGGTTTTACATACACACACACACACACACACACACAGGAGTATGTTTTATTTATTAGGTTGCAGCACTCAGTAAAATATGCAAAGTGCACTATTCTTGATGGATTTTTACATATACATATGCCCAAACAGTCCCTGCTCAGGTTAAGACTATGCCATTTCCAATTAGTACCTCCTCCTTTCCCCCAAGCTGACCATTGATATGTGTGAAGACAGAACCAACAGGATTTGTTGGTAAGTTGGTTCTGGAGTGTTAAGAAAGAGGTAAGGATGCTTCCAGGATTTTTGGATTTAAGCATCTGGATTGCTTTTTACTTAAATAAGAGAAGCCCAGAATGGGGGGAGGCAGAGAGAGAGACATAAGCTAGCTGGAACTCCTTGGAAATGTTAATTTGGAGATTTAGGTACCTATGTGGAGCCTTTTATCCAGTTTTAGAACATAATTACGTATCCTCATAGTTTTAAAAATGAATGGGAGTTTTATATAATTTGTCTTCTGTCTCAGCTGTCTTATATTCTAACAATGTTAATAATAAAGCAAATTTAATTGCAATGTTAATTGTAAAACAAAATCCACAAGAGTGAATTCTGTTTTCATGTGAGTACTTCAAAAAGTTTGTGGAAACTGGAATTAAAGGTAAGTTTATTTTGGTACAAAACCTTTTGAAATCCATGCATAGATTTTCCATTGCCAATGAACTTTTTGAATACTCACCTATACTGCCATGATTAAAAAAAAAAGGCTCTTTAGCTAGACATTGGATGAGAGGAGGCTAGAGTCATGGCTTTTACACTTTCAAAGCAACAGGAAGAAAGGGTTCACAGATTTCTAGGCATATATGGCCCAGTAAAGCCTTTGAAAAGTATAGATGTTTGTGCCTAGTTCTTGCTTGCTTTTTCATACTACATTTTTATGTATGTAGGTGGCTTTGCAAAGGTCAAACTTGCCTGCCACATCCTCACTGGAGAAATGGTAGCTATAAAAATCATGGATAAAAATGCACTAGGGGTAAGTTTAAAATATTTAAAAAATATTTTATCCTATAGATCAATTTTGTGTTTAAGATGTGAGTTTGCTCTAATGTTCCAGTTATTGCTCTTTTTTAGAATATTTTTATAGCTTTTAAAATTTTATGATTAGTTTTAATTTTTTAAATTAAAAAAATTTATTTATTTGAAAGGCAGAGTTGCAGAGAAGGAGGGACACACAGAGATAGGTCTTCCATTTAGTTATTTTCTTACCAGATGGCTGCAATAGCCAATGCTGGACCAGGCCAAAGCCAAGAGCCAGGAACTTCGTCCAAGCCTCCCATGAAGGTGGCAGGGTCTCAAGCATTTGGGCCATCTTCCACTTTTTTTTCCAGGCCGTTAGCATTTTTCTTTTCTTTTCTTTTTTAAAGATTTATTTATTTATTTGAAAGGCAGAGTTACAGAGAGGTAGAGGCAGGGAGAAATTCTTCCATCTGTTGGTTCACTCCCCAGATGGCCACAATGGCTGGGACCAGAGCTGAGCCTGTCTGAAACCAGGAGCCAGGAGCTCCCCAAATGGCCGCAATGGCTAGGGCTGGGCTATGCTGAAGCCAGGAACCAGGAACCAGGAGCTTCCTCCATGTCTCCCACGAGGGTGGTAGGGGCCCAAGTACTTGGGCCATCCTCTGCTGCTTTCCCAGGCACATTAGCAGGGAGCTGGATCAGAAGTGGAGCAGCTGGGATTTGAATCTGTGCCCATATGAGATGCTGATCATATGAGACACTGGCATCAAAGCCACAATGTAGGCCCCAGACTGACTCTTTTTTATAATAAAGTTTTAATTTTTTCTTTCATAGTATTTCTAGGTTCCTGTCTTTTAAATCTTCTCCAGCTTCCCAACCATATTTTCATTTTGAAAAAAAAATTTTTAAGGTTTATTTATTTGAAAGACAGAGTTACAGAGAGAGAGGGAGAGACACACAGAGGGAAATCTTCCATCTGCTGGTTTACACCCCAAATGACTACAACCACTGGGGCTGGGCTAGGCGGAAGCCAGGAGCTTCTTCAGGGTCTCCCATGTGGGTATAAAGTTCCAGGCACTTGAGCCATCTTCACTGCTTTCTAAGGCATGTTAACAGGGAGCTGGATTGGAAGTAGAGCAGCTGGGACTCAAACCAATTCCCATATGGGATGCTGGCATTGCAGACAGTGGCTTAACCCACTGTGCCACAGTACTGGTCCCCCAAACTTCAAGCTCCTAGTAAAGTCAGAAGACGGGGACAGCAAATACCCACATATTTTTCACCTAAATTCACTGGTTTTTCAGCTCAGCATGTTTTGTTTCTTTTCTTTCTTTTTTTTTTTTTTCTTCTAAGATTTATTTATTTGTAGGACAGAGTTAGAGGGGAAGAGACAGAAAGGTCCTGCATCCGCTGGTTCACTCCCCAAATGGCCGCAACCGCCAGAGCTGTGCTGATCAGGAGCCAGGAGCTTCTGAGTCTTCCATGTGGGTGGCAGGGGCCCAAGGACTTGGGCCATCTTCTGCTTTCCCAGGCCATAGCAGAGAGCTGGATCAGAAGAGGAGCAGCCAGGACACAAACCAGAGCCCATATGGGATGCTGGTATCGCAGGTGGAGGCTTAGCCTACTACATCACAGTACTGGCCCCTCTGTATGGCGATCCAAAGCCAGGAGCCAGGAGCTTCCTCTGGTTTTTCCACATGGGTGCAGGGGCCCAAGGACTTGGGTCATCTTCTACTGCTTTCCCAGGCCATAGCAGAGAGCTGGGTAGGAAGAGGAGCAGCTGGGACTAGAACCGGCGTCCATGTGGGATGCGGGTGCTTTAGGCCAAGGCTTTAACCCGCTGTGCCAAAGTGCTGGCCCCAGGCCAGCATATTTCTTAAGGGGCATTGCCAAGCTTGAAAGTGGTAGTCCAGGGGGCTGGCACTGTGGTGTGGTAGGCTAAGCCTCCACCAGCGGCACCAGCATCCCATACAGGCACTGGTTCATGTCCTGGCTGCTCCAGTTGTGATTAAGCTCTCTGCTGGGAAAGCAGTGGAAGATGGCCCAAATGCTTAGGCTCCTGTACCTGCATGGGAGACTAGGAAGAAGCTCCTGGCTCCTGGCTTTGAATCAGCCCAGCTCTAGGGGTTGCAGCCCAGGGAGTGAACCAGCAGATGGAAGACCTTTCTCTCTATGTCCCTCTCTCTGTCTAGAACTAGACCTCTCAAATAAATAAATAAAATCTTAAAAAAAAAAAAAAAAGTGGTAGTCTAGGCATGGTAACTAAGGATAGTGTTTGTCTTTTTTTTTGTTTGTTTGTTTGGAATGCTCTCCTTCTAAAGGAGTCAGAGATCTCTGTTTGAATTTTTCTGGTTATAATGCTATTGACTGTTGTAGAACTTGCCTTTATCAAATGTTTTTAATAAAGATTTTTTTAAAAGACATTTATTTATTTGAAAGGCAGAGTTACAGAGGCAGAGGCAGAGGCAGAGAGAAAGGTCTTCTATCTACTGGTTCACTCCCCAAATGGCCACAATGGACAGAGCCTGAAACCAGGAGGCTGGAGCTTCTTCTGGGTTTCCCATGCGAGTGCAGCAGGGTCCCAAGGACTTTGTTAATCTTCTGCTTTCCCAGGCCATAGCAGAGAGCTGGATCAGAAGTGGAACAGCTAGGACTCAAACTGGTGCCCATATGGGGGGGGTGCCAGCACTGCAGGTGGTGGCTTTACCCCCTATGCCATGCTGGCTTTACCCGCCTTTATCAGATTCTTAAGGCCTTTATATACATACAAATAAGTTTTGTTATATTTTTCTGAGTTGAACAATTTGGGACTCTTGATGGCTTTTGCTACTTAGTATTAAAGCTACTTATATTGATGTCTGGAAAACTAAACCCAGATAAATTGATTGCCCATTCAATATATTTTGGCACAGAGTGATTTGCCCCGGGTCAAAACAGAGATTGATGCTTTGAAGAACCTGAGACATCAGCATATATGTCAACTCTACCATGTGCTAGAGACAGCCAACAAAATATTCATGGTTCTTGAGGTATGTTCCACAGTCTTGAAATCATAACAGTTTTAGTTCAAGTAGATGTATACAATAAATAAGAGATTCATGATAAATGTACTGTTTCTTTTTTTTTTTTTAAGATTTATTTTATTTATTTGAAAGAGTTAACAGAGAGAGGTAGAGACAGAGAGAGAGAGGTCTTTCATCCTCTGGTTCACTCCCCAGATGGCCGCAACGGCCGGAGCTGCACCGATCTGAAGCCAGGAGCCAGGAGCTTCTTCCGGGTCTGCCATGTAGGTGCAGGGGCCCGAGGACTTGGGCCATCTTCTACTGCTTTCCCAGGCCACAGCAGAGAGCTGGATTGGAAGAGGAACAGCCGGGAATAGAACTGGCGCCCATTTGGGATACCGGCGCTTCAGGCCAGGGTGTTAACCCACTGCGCCACAGCGCTGGCCCCAATGTACTGGTTTTTTTTTTTTTTTTTTTTTTTTTTTTTTTTTTTTGACAGGCAGAGTGGACAGTGAGAGAGAGAGACAGAGAGAAAGGTCTTCCTTTTGCCGTTGGTTCACCCTCCAATGGCCGCCGCGGATGGCGCGCTGCGGCCGGCGCACCGCGCTTGTCCGATGGCAGGAGCCAGGAGCCAGGTGCTTTTTCCTGGTCTCCCCATGGGGTGCAGGGCCCAAGCACCTGGGCCATCCTCCACTGCACTCCCGGGCCACAGCAGAGGGCTGGCCTGGAAGAGGGGCAACCGGGACAGAATCCGGCACCCCGACCGGGACTAGAACCCGGTGTGCCGGCGCCGCAAGTCGGAGGATTAGCCTGTTGAGCCACGGCGCCGGCCCCAATGTACTGTTTCTAACATACCGCTTGATGGAGTGGTGTGGTTCAGTGAATGGAATATAATAGTTTATAGAGTTCTTAGAGGGAAGGATTCATTGCAGTTTTTTTTTTTAAAGAATTTTTTTTAAAGATTTATTTATTTTGGAAGGTAGAGTTACAGAGAGAGTGTGTAAGAGTGAGACAGAGAGAGAAAGATCTTCCATGCACTGATTCACTCCCAAATGGCCTCAACTGTCGGTCGGGGCTGGGCCAATCTGAAGCCAGGAGCCACGAGCTTCTTCTGGGTCTCCCATGTTGGTGCAGGGGCCTAAGCACTTGAGCCATTTTCTGCTGCTTTCTCAGGCACATTAGCAGGGAGCTGGATCAGAAGTGGAGAAGCCTGGACTCTATGCTCGCACTGCAGGCAGTGACTTTACCTGCTACACCATAGTGCCGGCTCCCATTGCAGTTTTATATGGTGTATAAGTATTAATTTCCTTGGGATGTTATTGACAGGTGCTACAAACTTGGTGGTTTGAAACAACAGAAATATTACCTCACAATGCTAGAGGCTAGAAGTCTAAAGTCAAGGTGTGGGAAAGGTTGGTCCCTTCTGCAGGTTCTGAAGGAGAATGTTCCATGCCCCCTTCCAGGTGTCTGGTCACTGGTGCCTGGCATTGCTTGGCTTTAGAGGTCCTCCTCCACTGCCTCCACCTTCAAATGATGTTTTCCTCTCTGTATGTCTGTGTTTCTGTATACATTTGCCCCTTTTCCTTTAAAACTTTGAGATGAGAGGTGGGGGAGGATGGGGGAAAAGGGGAGGGAAGAGCTCCCCATCTACTGGTTTGTACTCCAAATGCCTGCAACAGTGGGGGCTGGGGTGGGCTTGAACATGGGAGCTGGGAACTCAATGCAAGTCTTCATGCGGGTGGCAGTAGCCCAGTTATTGAGTTGGCAGGAACCCAGCTACTGGAGCCATTATTGCTGCCTCCCAGGGTCCCAGAAAACTGAAATTACAATTAGCTGAAATCGGAAGCCAGAGCAAAGACTTGAATCTGGATACTGCAGTGTTGGATGCAGGCATTCTCATGGGTGTTTTAACTGCTACACCAAACACCTGCCCATGAATGAGCTTTAATGTGCACCATTTTTCATGTGAGTGAGTGCATCTATAAGAACACTTCTTAAATATGGAACCATGAGGCCAAAGGCTATATGCATTTTTTAATTTTAATTGGTAAAATTAAAATGAGATGAAGTCCTAAATGGAAACCCAGGTTACAGAAGAGTGAGTATTCTGGAGAGTGATGGAGATCCTGGAGCTTTGTGCTCTGGCTCAAAGCCGCCTCCTCTCTCAGCCTCTGAGGTCCCTCTGGGGAACTGGGCTGCTTCTGATACAGATTGGTAGTCACTGGTCTTTGGACAGTGACCAGTAATAATTACTAGAGGAACAATAATTACTGCTGTTTTTTTTAATTTCAGGTAACTATACTGACTGTGAGTTGAATTAAGAGGAGAATTGGTTTTCTACTTTGCCATAAATATATAAATCCCTGAATGAGCTTTTTAGAATCACAGTAGTAGTTGCTTCTACTTCTATTTATTGGTAATAAAAATGTTCAGGGGAAGAGTTATTGTTCTCATTCCTGGACTAATTACTGGCTTCTGGCTTGTTTGATCCTGAGAGTATAGCTCTGAATGTGCCTCACTCACTTCCTTTGCCTTTAAAGTTGAATTAATTTTTCTGAGCGATGTATGACTTTCTGAAATCTCTTGGAAGTGATTTTTCAAGTGATAACGATGTCTCTGTGACTGTTGCTGTTGAAGTACTGCCCCGGAGGAGAGCTGTTCGACTACATCATTTCCCAGGATCGCCTGTCAGAAGAGGAGGCCCGAGTTGTCTTCCGCCAGATACTGTCCGCGGTCGCTTACGTGCACAGCCAGGGCTACGCTCACAGGGACCTCAAACCGGTGAGTGGCTGCAGCAGGGCTCCGTGCTCATCCAATAGGTCGGCACTGTCTGGGTTTCTACAGGTTCTGTTTAGGGCATCTGTCTTAGCTTTGCTGCTCCTTTTTTTGTTTCTGTCAGCAGCTCTCACATTTCTTTTTTTCCTCCTTTGCTTTTTGACTTTTGGTAGACTGTTTGGGCAGATTTTCATTCTATTTATCTGTCCATTGTGTGTGACATTATAACTGTCTTTATAATCAGGATTTTATCTTTGAGAGTATTGAGCATTTTCTTTGAGAATGTTATGTCATTGAGTATTTTCGTTTTAGTGTCCTGTTCTAATCCCCTGTTCTTTTCATTTTAATTCCATTATTCCTCAGAAGGGAGCAGTTCAGTGAATCGATAGACTCTCCTTTTCTTTCTTTTCTTTTTTTTTTTTTAAGATTCATTTATTCATTTGAAAGAAGGAGAGAGAGAGAGAGAAAACCTTCCATCCACTGGTTCACTCCCCAGATGGCTGCAATGGCCAGGGCTGGGCCAGGCTGAAGTTAGGAGCCAAGAGCTTCTTCCAGGTCTCCCATGTGGGTGCAGGGGCCCAAGGATTTGGGTCATCTTCCACTGATTTCCCAGGAGCATTAGCAGGGAGCTGGATTGGAAGTGGAGCAGTGGGGACTTGAACTGGTGCCCATATGGGATGCTGGCGCTGCAGGTAGATCCTTAGCCTCTTATGTTACAGCGCCGCCCCTCCTCCCCCTACAGACTCTATTTTTAAAGCACAGAATAAAAATGTGAATATTCGCTAAGTCTGCAGGCTGTGGTTAATGTGGGGGATGGTGAATATGGATTTAGATGTTTCTTGGTACCAGTGCCAGGAACTTAGAATTGGTCTGAGAAGTTATGGCAGTATTACTGTTCTGTGTTGCCTTTATAACCCAACTCTTTGAGCCCACTCTTGTGGTTTAAATTTGCCTTTGGCTCAAACTGTGTTTTGTTAATCTTTAGAGCACCAAAGAGAAATGGATTATAATAGTGTGTTTTGAGGGGAAGTGCTATAGTTATCAGCATTCCTTTTTTTCCCCCTTCTATATTTCTTATCATTTCATTAATTTAGTTGATTTCTGCTTTATAATACTGAAGGTGGTTTTTTTTTTTTTTTTTTTTTGAGATTTAAAAAGACTTATTAGCGTCAAAGGCTTCCAGCCAAAGCGCCATGGAGGGGGGCTCCCAAGAGAGGAAAAATCCACCCAGGGTTTTTAATATAAACCTTAAATTAATGTGAGAAATGGCGAGAGGTGGGATGTGCTGTAAGGAAGTCAATATATAGTTAAAAATATCTTTGTCTTCTAGGAAAATTTGTTATTTGATGAATATCATAAATTAAAGCTGATTGACTTTGGTCTCTGTGCAAAACCTAAGGTAAGTGTAGTTCTAAAAATGCATTTGTTTCCTTTGTAAATGCACCTCTTAGTATATTATCTTGCACTGCCTTAAGACTAAAGTTGTATCCATTGAGACAGATGTTAAATTCATTCTTGGCATCAATAGTTTTTGCAAGTTCTTTAGATTGTTCCAGTATGTAAGTTAGACTGAGGGCTACTGCTCTAAGCACAGGGTTGGTCCTGCTGCAGACCCCATGGGTATGCTGTGAGAAAATTCATGGTGCCAGGGTGACATGAGACAATCACAGCTCAAATGCTGAATTGATCATGTCCGTGCAGTTTGAATATGTTGCCACTAGATGATGCCTTTGTTCATTCAGACATAAGTTGGAAATTTACTGCAAATCTATTCTTTGTTATCCATGTGGTTGTTTAACTAATAATTAGTTACATTTTCAGAGACAAGCCCCTTTCCTTAGAAAAAGTCCATGTGTACTTTTATTTATTCATTTGTTTACTTTTGAATAGGAAAATAACTGTTTCATGTAGGGGAAGTGGGTGACTATGCAGTCTCAGAACTGCTTCTTGGTGCTGGTGGCCTAGGTGACCTTGGTGACCTTGAGCACGTTGAAGTGCACTGCCTTGCTCTGGGGCTGCATGTGCCCACGGTGACAATGTTGCTGATCTGGATGTCCCTGAAGCAGGAGGACAGGTGCATAGATGTGTTCTTGTGGCATTTCTCAACGCTTTGGTTGTGCTTGGCAATGTAGTGGAGGAGGTAGTCCCAGCAGATGGCAGGTGGTCCTCTGTATCTTCATCCTGTGTCTTGGTCCTCTGTATCTTCATCACTGTGCCAGACAGGATCCACCCTGGGATGGTGATGCTTCCCGTGAAGTGGCATTTCCTGTCAGTGTAGGTGCCCTTGTAGCCTCTTTGGGTGTCTTGTGGCCCAGACCAGTGTTCTCATGGTTGTATAGGAGCTTCTCTTTACAAGTTTCACCCTGTAGGGTGAAAACAACTTTTGTTTTGAGAGATGAGTGGTTGCTTTTTGGTAGGAAGGCTTGGTCTGAGTGTCTGCCTGAAAAAACGAGAGCCTTGGTAGTGTTGGCTTTCCTCCTGGACTCCCGTTTGTATTTTTGTGATGTTTCCTTAGTTTGCACTCCACAGTTAGGTGCTGGTGTGCCTCAGTGCAACTGCTCTTTGAGGTCACTTTGAACTCTGCAGCTGCGCTTCTGCGGCAGCTCTCCTGTGTGGCTGCCTGTTGGAGGCGTCCTCCTGAGTTCTCTAATGATGGTACTCGCAGTCTCTAAAATGAGCTGTCTACACTCATTAAGAATGTTGGACTTGCAGACTTGTCTCAGCCCTTTGTGCTCCCATGATTATTGTCTGTCCCAGTCAGAATGAGAAAGGTGCAAAGGGAATACAATTTTTGCCCCTTTGGCTGCACTAGTGGCTGATTGTTTCTGATTCTCCTCTCCCTGCCTTGGCTTTTCAGAGATTGTCTGTGGAGCCTTGGGTCTGGGAACCAAATGCTTGAAGGTGATTTTTATTTTTTTTTCTGCATTGACAGACCTATAAAGATAACAGACTTTGAACAGAGAGGCTGGTTCATGTCTTGTTCTCCACAGGAGGCAGCGGAGAATGTTTGTGACAAACTCCGTTAGCTTTTATTTGTGCCTGCCACAGATTCATCCCACACAGACGCCATCTAACAAAGTGGGGCTGCCTCAGCCTCTGTGAGGAGCTCACTTCTTAAGCATGTTGTCCAGCTGTGAATGAAGTCTCCCAGTCTGGGAAGTTCCCTGCCAGCTGCAGAGCTCTGCGCAGGTGTTTCGCAGCTGCCTCCTCGTCAGTATGTCTCTGTTTCTGGGGGGGAAGGGCAGGGGGAAAGTGAGCAGATTTCTGGTTTTGAACAGATCCTCGAAGCGAAGGTGGTCATTTGTCTTAGAGCTGAGTCCAGGAAACAGACTCGCAAGGTGCTCGTCTATGTTCATTTTCTTTCTTCCCTCTGAGAAAGGAGCTCTTCTGCATCTTCAAGGACTTGATATTGGAGACGGGGTGCAGTAAAGAAATAGTCCTTTTTGCCTGAGTACCTGGAGGTGGGAAGATGTGGGTGCTTGGATGTATGATACACTGATATAATGTGAATAGATACCTGTCTAGGGAAGTGTGAACCTGACTTGACTCAGCTAAGGAGAAAATGAGTGAGTTTGGGCCAGGTTTAGCGGTACTGGAAACCCAGAAACGCCGAGACCACAAGTGCAGGCACTCATGTATGCGGAGAACATTGGGTTGCTGCAGGAGTCTTTTATTATTTGGGTTAGTTCTTCCTTCATCTGGCTTCTCTGCTTGTGCTTTATCAAGATTTAATTCTCTTAAGGATTTTAGTTAATAAGTGTTTTATTTTTATCTTACTGGCAGGGTAATAAGGATTACCATCTACAGACATGCTGTGGAAGTCTTGCTTATGCAGCACCTGAATTAATACAAGGCAAATCATATCTTGGATCGGAGGTAATTATTCATTGATGAATTCAGTATAGAATGATTATACATTTATTGGTGACCTATAGTGAGTCAAGGACTGTGCACTCAGGATATAACAGTGAAGCAGTAAATAATCTTGTTAAAGAGTTCAGTCTGTTTGGAGAATGAGATGTGTAAACTAATAAAAAGAATTAATAACTTGTAGTAACTATCCTAACACATAATGCACTTATAAAGCAGGGATATAATTCTGGTGTCCTTGTTGTGGTTGCTTTTGTATTGGACCGTGCCAGCCTGGACTTGTTAGTCCAGCTGGGTTGGACACAGGGCTGGATTGCAGGCTCAGTTTTCCGAGGTGCTGGTTAGCACAGAGAAAGCCTGTACTTTGTTCAAAGTCAACTCTTGATCGAGGCCAGCAGTCCTGAGTAGGAGTCTAGGTTCAGAAGGCCAGGATTCTGCCTTGCTTTATACTTGCTACTTCAAGTCAGTCAGCTCCTCCCATTCTCTGGAGTACTAGTTTTCCTGAAATTACTTATCATCATTAAAAAAAAAAAAAAAAAAAAAAAAAACCTTAGGAAATGCCGGCTTGAATAAGTTTCTTATTCTTTTTAAGATTTATGTATTTATTTGAAAGCAGAGTGACAGAGGCAGAGAGTGAGAGAGATCTTCCATCCACTGATTCACTCCCCAGTTGGCCGCAATGGCTGAAGCTGCACTGATCCGAAGCCAGGAGCCAGATGCTTCTTTTGGGTCTCCCATGTGGGTGCAAGGGCCAAAGGACTTGGACCCTCTTGTACTGTTTTCCCAGGCCATAGCAGAGAGCTGAATCGGAAGTAGAGCAGCCAGGACTGAAACTGGCGTACACAAGGGATGCCGGCACTGCAGGCAGTGGCTTTACTCACTACGCCACAGCGCCAGCCCCAGGTTCTTATTCTTTAACATGCTTTTGTACAGTGTGATCCTTACAGAATCTACTTTTCATGTGGAACATCTTTTGGAACCAAAAGATGTGTGTTAGATGGGAGAATCTTGGGGAGGTACTAGGTTACTTAAGACATAACACGAGAAGATTGTTTTGTACGACTTGTTTTAATTTTTTTTTTTTAAGACTTACTTATTTGAAAGTCAGAGCTACAGAGAGAGAGAGTGAGACAGAGAGAGATCTTCCATCTACTGTTCACTTCCAGATGGTCACAACAACAGCTAGGGTTGGGCCAGGCTGAAGCTGGGGTCCAGGAGCTTCAATTGGATCTCCCATGTGGGCTTCAGGGCCTTGGGCACCTGGACCATCCACTCCCTTCCCAGACCCATTAACTGGGAGTTGGAGCGACTCAAACTGGTGCCCATATGGGATGCTGCCACTGAAGGTGATGGCTTTACCCACTACACCACAATGCCGGCCCCATCTCTTCCTTTTTTAGTATATGTCACATATTGTTGATTCTTGTGTCATTGGATAATACTTACATGGTTTTTATTTTTTGGCTTTTTTTTAAAAATAAAGATTTATTTATGTATTTGAAAGGCAGTTGCAGGCTGGCGCCGTGGCTTACTAGGCTAATCCTCTGCCTGCGGTGCCAGCACCCCGGGTTCTAGTCCCTGTTGAGGCGCCGGATTCTGTCCCAGTTGTTCCTCTTCCAGGCCAGCTCTCTGCTGTGGCCTGGGAAGGCAGTGGAGGATGGCCCAGGTGCTTGGGCCCTGCACCTCATGGGAGACCAGGAGAAGCACCTGGCTCCTGGCTTCAGATCCGCATAGTCCCAGCCGTGGCAGCCATTTGGGGGGTGAACCAACGGAAGGAAGACCTTTCTCTCTGTCTCTCTCTTTCACTAACTGTCAAGGAAGGAGGGAAGGAAGGAAAGGAGGGAAGGGAGAGAGGGAGGGAGGGAGGAAGGGAGGAAGGAAGGAAGGAAGGAAGGAAGGAAGGAACGAACCAGGTGCAGGCAGAGGATTAGCCTATTGAGCTGCGGCGCCAGCCCCCCATGTGTTGTTTACTTGTCCATGTTGTTGGACTTTTCATCTTTCTAAGAACAGTGTCTCAAGGACAGTGTATTGAAGAATCATCTGGGACGCTCGTTAAAAGCACTGAGGACTGTTCCCTCAGAATTTGGTTTTGTTTTTTAGGTGAGGCTTTAAGTATTTTAATTTTAAAATAAGCACTAGAAAGAGTGAGGATTTCGCCCAACAGTTAAGACGCTTGGGTCCTTGGGATGGGCATTATGTCTCCATGGTGTCAGCTGCCACTTGGGATAGCCATGTCCCGTGTCAAAATGCCATCTGTATCCTATATTGGAGTTGCTGGTTCGAGTCTATGCTACTCTGCTTTGGATCTAGCTTTCTGCTAATGCTCCTGGGATTGTAGCAAATGATGGCTCAATTACTTGGTCTCTGATGCCCATGTGGGAGACTCAGATGGAGTTCCTATCTCCAGCCTTTAATTTGGCTGGGCCCCAGTAGTTAAAGGCATTTTGTGAATGAACCTATGGATAAAAGATCTATCTCACTCTCTCTCCGTCTCTGTTGCTCTGTATTTCAAATAGATACATCTTAAAAAAAAAAAGATAACTCCATCCTGTACATCCTACATTGGGGAACCTTTGTTTAATTCCTGAATCTGGCTCCTGAGTCCAGTTTCTTGCCAGTGTGGACCCAGGCAGGCAGTGGTGATGGCTCAAGTAATTGAGTTCCTGCCACCCATGTGGGAGACCTGGATTGAGTTCCTGGCTCCCAGCTTTGGCCCTGACCCAGCTCTGGTTGTCGTGAGCATTTAGGGCATGAACCAGTGGATAAGAACTGTCTCCGCCTCTCAGATAAATAAATAGGTAAATAAAATTAGCAGAGATTCTGATGCCCATGCTCTAAGACCATGTTCCATGACAAATAACTTAAATTCCTTCAATAATTTCTCACAGGAAATTTCTTAAAACTCTTTTCCTCCTAATTCTTTATTTCTTATTTGGCAGTTGGTAGCCTGTGGATTACATTTTGGTTTGGCTTATGGTTTTAGTTAAACAATTTTTTAAAAGATTTTATTTATTTGAGAGAGAGAGAGAGAGAGAGAGAGACAGACAGACAGACAGACAGAGAGAGAGAGAGAGAGAGAGAGAGAAAGAGTTATAGACAGAGGAGGAGACAGAGAGAAAGGTCTTCCATCTGCTGGTTCACTCCCCAAATGGCTGCAATGGCTGGAGCCAAGCTGATCTGAAGCCAGGATCCAGGAGCTTCTTCCAGGTGTCCTTGTGGGTACAGGGGCCCAAGGACTTGGGCCATCTTGTATTGCTTTCCCAAGCCATAGCAGAGAGCTGGATCAGAAGAGGAGGAGCCAGGACGTGAACCGGTGCCCATATGGGATACTGGCAACACCCTCAGAGGCTTAGCCCACGACACCAAAGCATCAGCTCCGTTAATTAATTTTGTACCTAATTTGAAATGGTGAAGTGAAGGTGCTTTGATGAGTTGACTGAAGAACACTTTTCCAGTTTGTTCTTTTTAGTGGACTTTGATAGATTTCTATGGGGATGTTACTGTTATTTTGTTTGTTAGTTTAATCCCATAGATATTCTGTTGACCTCTTATGGTACTTGACAAGGCCATGTTAGCTTACTCTTTCTTGTGAAGTGTCTTGGCTTTTAGTTTAAGATCCTGATCATGACGGCTGTGCCATCATGCCTCTGTGTATAGATTAAATATTTGACATCACTCAGATGTCAGATTTTAGAGCAAATCGTTCACTTGAGGTATCACAGTAGAATCCTAATAACTTGATGTGATTCAGTAGATAAGATTAGAATTGGGTTACCTAGTACTCATATAGGTGCTGCCTAGATTTCTCATCGTACTCAAGTTATCTTAACTCTGTTGCCTATTTCTCTGCCCCTCTGCTGTCTTTGTTTCTGAAAATTTTCCTGAGGAGCTATGAGTTCTCCTCAGCTAATGGTGTCGTCATTGTTGACGAAGGCCAAGTACTGCCTGAGTAAATAGTTACTGCTTAGGCCTCTGGCACCCATGGGGAGCTCATAGGAAGGTTAAGCTGCTTTTGGATTTTGAGATTGTAGGGCTCTTTGTGCTGGCAGGCTAATTTGTATCCTCTCTATTTGAAAAGTTAATCACTGAACTTTATTCAGATTTCTCTACACAGAAAGGATTTTACAGTGCAGCTTATACACATTTGCAGATTATCAGGAAATTTTAAGACTTGTTTTGACATCCTCATGCCTGTTTACATAATCCTCATATAACCTAAACCCTCAAGAGCATTGTAGAATTATCTTTCAGAATCAGAAACCTGGCTTCATTTCTTTATCATGCCTAAGCCAGCCCAGCCAGCTGGAAATTATTTTCTATTAGGTGTTGGAGTCCAGCTGGAGGAGAGTACATGAGCTGGAAGTCCAGAGGCCTCAGACTGGTGGCTTTGGACAAGCCTTCCTTTTTGGACTGCAGGTTCCCTGTCTGTAGAATGGCAGGTTGAAGTGGACGATCCCTGAGCCCTTTTCCAGCTTTATAGATTCTGTGATTCTGTTAAGCATCCTGACATCTGAAATGTGTTCTAAATTTTTAAAAAATATTTAGTTATTTGAAAGAGAGAGAGAGACAGACAGTGATTCCATCTGCTGGTCACTCCCCACATGGCTGGGACTGAGCCAGAATGAAGCCAGGATCCTGCTACTGTGTTCAGTCTCCTGTGTGTGTGTGCAGGGGCCCACCTTCTGCTTTCCCAGGTGCATTAGCTGGGAGCTGGATCAGAAGTGGGGCAGCTGGAACTTGAACTGGCACCTATTTTTTTTTAATGGCTTTCTTTTCCCCTTTCAGGCAGATGTTTGGAGCATGGGCATACTCTTATATGTACTTATGTGTGGATATTTACCATTTGATGATGATAATGTCATGGCTTTGTACAAGAAGATTATGGTGAGTATTGTAGGGCATAGAATTTCAATGTAAAAGTTTTTTTTTTTTTAAGATTTATTTATTTATTTGAAAATCAGAGTTACACAGAGAGAGGAGAGGCAGAGAGAGAGGTCTTTTATCCTCTGGTTCACTCCCCAATTGGCTGCAACGGCCGGAGCTGCACCTATCCTAAGCCAGGAGTCAGGAGCTTCTTTGGAGTCTTCCACGTGGATGCAGGGGCCTAAGGATATGGGCCATCTTGTACTGCTTTCCCAGGCCATAGCAGAGAGCTGGATTGGAAGTGGAGCAGCCAGGTCTTGAACTTGCACCCGTATAGGATGCCAGTGCTTCAGGCCAGGGTGTTAACCCGCTGCACCACAGCACTGGCCCCAATGTAAAAGTTTTCTATACTGCATGCTATATTGTTTCCATTTATGAAATTACAAAAACAGGCTAAAGTAATCTGTGCTGTTAGAAACCAAGATAATTTTCATTTGAGTGTAACTGAGGTTGGGAGTAGTAGGGGTACCTGTTTATCTGGGTGCTGGTTGTATTTGTGTATTGAGTTTTTGAAAATTCTCAAGATATCCTCTTCATACACTTCTTTATGTGTATTATACTTCAATAAAAAGCTTAACAAAACAAAAACAAGCAAAGTATTCTGTATTTTAGGCTGCCTCTGAACTAAGGTGAGTAAATATGTAAGCTGATTTTCCTGGTAAGAGTTTTTGTATTATAACTTGAAATAACAACTTAGTAAGTTGCTGTGTTAAATTACATTTTCCTATTAAGTCATAGTAATCTAAGACCCCTTCTCCCCCCGATTTGTTTAGAAGGAAACACTTGGCTTTAAGGTGTACACTAAAAGCACAGTTAAGAGTATGGTAAGCTTTGTTAAAATCATGTCTGTCAGAGACAAGAAGTAGACTAGTGGTTGACTGAGAGTTGGGGTGGGGAGTTGACTGCTAATGAGTGTGGAGTTCCTTTGGGGATGGTGAAAGATTCCAGAATTAAAAAATAGTGATGATTGTACAACCTTGTGAGTATACTATAATCCACGCAGTTGTACGCTTTAAAAGGATAAGTTTTATAGTACATGAATTGTATTTAATTAAAAATGCATATATAGCAAGTAAAATAGTAAAATCTTCTTAAGAGTTAATTTTAAAGCAAGCTAACAAAGGAAGATAATGTAAAGAGGGAGAAAGGGCATGATATCGAGCCCCCTAGCAAATCAAGGTCAGGCCAGCAGAACAGTTTCTCTGAAACGTACTTACTTCTGTCTAACGAGTATTTTCTGAATGTTTGCTTTCTACAAGATACTAAAAGGTATGGATCAACACTTTGATCATTGTCTGCTGCAGGCTGGTTTCTTAGTGGAGGCAGTAGCAGGCCTATCAAGTTTTTTGTTTTTGTTTTTTTTTGACAGGCAGAGTGGACAGTGAGAGAGAGAGAGACAGAGAGAAAGGTCTTCCTTTGCCATTGGTTCACTCTCCAATGGCCGCCGCGGCCGGTGTGCTGCGGCTGGCGTACTGCGCTGATCCGATGGCAGGAGCCAGGTACCTATCCTGGTCTCCCATGGGGTGCAGGGCCCAAGGACTTGGGCCATTCTCCACTGCACTCCCTGCCACAGCAGAGAGCTGGCCTGGAAGAGGGGCAACCGGGACAGAATCCAGCGCCCCAATTGGGACTAGAACCTGGTGTGCTGGCGCTGCAAGGCAGAGGATTAACCTATTGAGCCGTGGCGCCAGCCCCTATCAGTTTTTAAAACAAAGGTACATAGAAGTGCTTCAGAAAGGGATGTGAGAGCATTCTTCTTCTTCTTTTTTTTTTTTTTTTTTTTTTTTTTAATTTGACAGGTAGAGTTATAGACAGCGAGAGAGAGAGACACAGAGAGAAAGGTCTTCCTTCCGTTGGTTCACTCCCCAAATGGCTGCTATGGCTGGCGCTGCACTGATCTGAAGCCAGGAGGCAGGTCTCCCGAGCAGGTGCAGGGGCCCAAGCACTTGGGCCATCCTCCACTGCCCTCCCTGGCCACAGCAGAGAGCTGGACTGGAAGAGGAGCAACCAGAACTAGAACCCGGTGTCCATATGGGATGCTGGTGCCAAAGACGGAGGATTAACCAAGTGAGCCACGGCGCCGGTGCCCAAGAGCATTCTTGATAGAGTAGACAAAGAGATGGGAGAAACAGGAGGAAGAGTGGTCAGATGTCATGTGTAGGTGGACACCTACAGGTAGGGAACTAACCTGAAGCAACTCTTCCTTTTAAATAGCACAGAGAATTAAAGTGGTAGTCCCACTTGCCCTGTTCCCCACCCTGTAGAACACCAATTCCAGGGCACTTGTTTAGTTTTCAATTTTTATTTATTTGAATTAATAGTTTTTCTTACATCCTACTCCAGAGAAACCTCTTATCTTTAATCTGTGATTTCTTTGTAAGAATCTTTTTGAGCCCTTGGCTGTTTTGTGAGGATTTAGTTTAGTTAAGCCAGATATTATAATAATCTGTTTAACTGGGCTGATATAAACATTGTGAACTTCACAATACACCAACAGAGGTGAAACCTGGTACCACAGTCTTCTGGTGTGTGGCACTGTTGTACTCAATGGAATGTGACACCTCCATTCTTCCTGAGCAGCATTTCATGATGTAGTTTATGTAAGGACTAGTGCCAGTGCCAGTGCCAAATGTCAGCAAAGCTTGACTTTTGTCTCATTTTTAGTAGAAAATAGAAATAGAAATCTTAATATTTTCTTTCCACGTCCCAATGTATCATTCTATCATATCCTCTGGGGTACACATGCTCTGGCTTTGAAGATCATCAGTCAAGAGTGAGTGGTCAGGGCCGGCGTTGTAGCATGGCAGGTAAAGCCACCACCTGTGGCACTGGCATCCCATATGATCAACAGTTGGAGTGCCAGCTGCTCCACTTCTGATCCAGCTCACTGCTAATGTGCCTGGGGAAGCAGCGGAGGATGGCCCAAGTGTTTGGGCCCCTGCACCTGTATGGGAGATCCAGAAGAAGCTCCTGGCTCCTGGCTTCCGACCAGCCCAGCCCTGGCCATTATGGCCATTTAGGGAGTGAACCAGCAGATGGAAGGCCCATTTCTGTCTCTCTGTAATTCTGTCTTTCAAATAAATAAATAAATAAATTTTTAAAAAATTTATTTTAGGGATTGGGCTAGTGCTGTGGTACAGTAGGTTAAAGCCCTGGCCTGAGCGCTGCCATCCCAGATGGATACCAGTTCTAGTCCCGGCTGCTCCTCTTCTGGTCTGGCTCTCTGCTGTGGCCTGGGTTGGCAGTAGAAGATGGCCCAAGTCCTTGGGCCCCTGCACCTGCGTGGGAGACCCGGAGGAAGCTCTTAGCTCCTGGTTTCGGATCGGCACAGCTCCGGCTCTTGTGGCCACCTGGGGAATGAACCAGCAGATGGAAGACCTCTCTCTCTCTCTCTAGCTCTCTCTGTAACTCTGTCTTTCAAATAAAATAAATCTTAAAAAAAAATTTATTTTATGGACTGGTGCTGTGGTGTATTGGGTAAAGCTACCGTCTGCTGTGCAGGTATCCTATACGTGTGCCCATTCAAGCCCTGGCTGCTCTACTTCCTATCCAGCTCTCTGCTATGGTCTGGGAAAGCAGTAGAAGATGGCCCAAGTTCTTGGGCCCCTGCATCCATGTGGGAGACCTGGAAGAAGCTCCTGGCTCCTGGCTTCGCATCAGCTCAGCTCTGGTCATCATGGCCATCTCGAAAGTGAACCAGTGGATGGAAGACTTTGCTTTCTCTCTCTGTTTCTGACTTCAAATAAATAAATCTTTAAAACAATTTTTTGTTTTATTTATTTGCAAGGCAGAGTTACAAAGAGAAGGAGAGAGATAGAGACAGAAAAAGAGTGAGAACTCTCCATTGGTTCACCCCCCAAATGGCTGCAATGGCCAGAGCTGGGCTGCTCTGAAGCCAGGAGCTAAGAGCTTCTTCCAGGTCTCCCATGGGGGTGCAGGGGCCCCAGCACTTGGGCATGTTCTGCTGCTTTCCCAGACCGTTGTCAGGGAGCTGGATAAGAAGTGGAGGAGCCAAGACTTGAATTGGCACCTATGTGGGATGCCAGTGCTGCAGGCAGTGGCTTTACCTACTATGCCACAGCACCAGCCCCTAAATTAAATCTTAATAAAAAAAAAAAGGTCAACTCGACATATTTTCTTTTTAAAAGATTTATTCTCTTTATTTGAAAGGGAGAGTTAGAGGAAGAAATGTTCCATCCTCTGGTTCACTTCCCATATGGATGCAACAGCCAGGGCTGGGCCTGTCCAAAGCAGGAGCCAGGAGCTTCATCTGGATATCCCACATGGGTGATAGGGGCCCAAGCAATTGGGCCATCTTCTGCTACGTTTCCCAGGTGCATGGGAGCTGGATTGGAAATGGGTCAGCTGGGACTCGAACCAGTGCCTGTATGGGATTCCAGCTCTGCAAGTGGTAGCTTTATGCCACAGTGCTGGCCCCAAGACGTGGCTTTGTAAACTTTTAGATAAACCTTATTTTAAAAAGTTGTGAATAGTTTCTATTTGTCCCCTCACTCAGTGTTCCTTATTATTAACATATTTTTTTTTTTTTTTAATTTTTTGATAGGCAGAGTGGACAGTGAGAGAGAGACAGTTTTTGCTGTTGGTTCACCCTCCAATGGCCGCTGTGGCCAGTGCGCTGCAGCCGGTGCACCGCGCTGATCCAAAGCCAGGAGCCAGGTGCTTCTCCTGGTCTCCCATGGGGTGCAGGGCCCAAGCACTTGGGCAATCCTCCACTGCACTCCCTGGCCACAGCAGAGAGCTGGCCTGGAAGAGGGGTAACTGGGACAGAATCCAGTGCCCTGACTGGGACTAGAACCCGGTGTGCCTGCGCCGCAAGGCAGAGGATTAGCCTATTGAGCCGCGGTGCTGGCCTGTTGTTAACATCTTGTGTTCCTTCAATACGTTTGTCAACAGAGGAACTAGTGTCGGTATATTACTTTTAATTTAGTAATATGATTTCTGCTAGTTTTCCCCTGATATCTTTTTCCTCTGCTAACATCTTCTGGGACACACTATTACATTTAGTCATCATGTCAATTTAGCCTGTTCTGATCTGTGATAGATTTTAGGCATCTAATAATAATAATAATAATAATAACTATTGTAATAATATATAATATAAAGAATAATAATAACTATTATTATTATTATTAATGTGTTATTATGGTTGGTTAGCTGGCTGTCCCAATATTATTTATTAGTAATGAATTATTTTTCCAGTTATTTGGAATGATGGCTTTATTTATAATACCCAATTCCTACATTTACACATTTCTCTTTTTGTTTGTTTTAATGTTTATTTGAAAGGCAGAAAAATAGAGAAAAAAGGAGAGACAGCGAACTTCCATCTGCTGGTTCATTCCTCAAATGGCTGCAAAGGCCAGAGCTGGGCTGATTTGAAGCCAGGAGCCAAGAACTTGTTCTGATTCTCCCAAGTGGGTGCATGGGCCCAAGCACTTGTGCTGTTTTCCACTGCTTTTCCAGGCATGTTAACAGCGAGCTGGATCAGAAGTAGAGCAGCCAGGACTCCAACCAGCACCCACATGGGATTCTGGTGCCACAGCCGGCGGCTTTAACCACTATCCCACAGCACTGGCCCCTACCTAATTGTTTTAATTACTGTACCTACACAATAACTTTTTGTTAATGTCTAATGGAATTAGTCTTTTCTTATTATTCTGTTTTTCCCCTACAGTTTTCCTGGCTATTCTGATATGATTGCTTTTCTTGATGTATTGTTTAAATGGGATATTTGGAAAGTAATGGGTCTTTAATTTGAGAAAACTCTTTTCCAATTTTGAAAGGGCTGGTTTGGTAGCTTATCTATCATGTTAATAATGAATAATGAATAATTTGTAATAGTGAAAGAGTAAGTCAGGGTTGGAGACATGGCCTTGGGTGTTCTTTTAGGTTGTGTGATGTTTAAATGCCCTCCAAGGCTCTGTATCTCAACGCAGAGTAATACAGTGCTTGTTTTTTACTATGTGACCTTTTTATTTCTTAATTCTTGTGGCTCTTATTAGTGCTTTCTTTTGGAAAGTGTAGTTAAGTCATATTACATCTTTACAGTAGAATACACTGTGGCTATAAAAATGAGTGAGGAAGGTTCGTTAAGTTCTAATAATGAAATGATATCTCAGATTATTGTTAAATGAAAAAGGTAGGTGTAGAACAATGTATATAGGGGCTGGCATTGTGGCATAGTGGGTAAAACTGCCACCTGCAATGCCAGCATCCCATATGGGCACTGGCTTGTGTATTGGCCGCTCTGCTTCAGATCCAGCTCTTTGCTAATGGCCTGGAAAAGCAGCAGAAGATAGGCCAACTCCCCAGCCCCTACCACCCACATGGGAGACCCAGAAGACACTGCTAGCCTAGCTTTGGCTTGGCTCAGTGGTGGCCACTGTGGCCATCTGACAGTGAACCAGCAGATGGAAGATCTCTCTAACTCTGACTTTCAAAATAAATACATTAAAAAAATTTTTTTGACAGAGTTACAGACAGTGAGAGGGAGAAACAGAGAGAAAGGTCTTCCTTCCATTGGTTCACTCTCCAAATGGCTGTCATGGCCAGCGCTGCACTGATCCGATGGCAGGAGCCAGGTGCTTCTCCTGGTCTCCCATGGGGTGCAGGGCCCAAGCACTTTGGGCCATCCTCCACTGCAGTTCCAGGCCACAGCAGAGAGCTGGACTGGAAGAAGGGCAACTGGGACTAGAACCCAGTGCCCATATGGAATGCTGGCACCGAAGGTGAAGGATTAACCAAGTGAGCCACGACGCCGGCCCCAAATAAATCTTTTTTATAAATGTATATATAGTGTACTGTCATTTTGTAAAAAAGGAGAGGCATTTTGATACTGCTTGCTCATATACAGAAGGAGATAGCAGTGCTGCTTACTCTTCCTTCTGGCAAGGGAAATTAGAGTAAAGGGATAGAAGGGAGATTATTCTATGCCCTCTGTACCTCTTAAATTGTGAGTTATGTCAGATTGATAATCAGTCTAGTTGGGATTTCTGTTACTGTGTTGAACAGAAGTAATGAAAGTTGACATCCTTGTTTTGTTTCTGATTTACGTGGAAAGCTTTCAGTCTTTCAGAGCTGAATGTCCTAACAAGGATTTTTTTATGTGTGGCTTTTATTTTGTTGAGGTAGTTTCCTCCTATTCCTGTTTTTTTTCTTTCTTTCTGTCTGTCTGTCTTTCGCCATTTTCCACTTTTTTTCCCAGGCCCTTAGCAGGGAGCTGGATCAGAAGTGGAGCTCCTGGGGCACAAACTGGCACCCAAAAGGTGCAGGCAGCAGCTTTAGCTGCTATACTAACAATGCTGGGCCCTTAGTTGGATTTCTTTTTGCCTTTTCTCTTAGTCCCCCCCCCCCCCCTTCAAGGGGATAGGAGCTTTCTGAAGTATGTATGTTGCATATCTTTAAAAAATGTTTATTATTTTCATCTACTTGAAAGGCAGAAAAAGGGAGAGAGGTTGATCTTCCATCCACTGGTTCACTTCTGAAATGCCTGCAATATGCAGGGCTGGGCCAGGATGAAGCCAGGAGCCTCGAATTCCATGCAGGTCTCCCTTGTGGGTGGCAGGGCTCAAGTACTTGAGCCATTACCTGCTGCCTCCCAAGATCTATATTAGCAGGAAGCTGAATCAAAAGTTAAGGTAGAATTTTTTTTTAAAGATTTATTTATTTACTTCAAAGTCAAAGTTAGAGAGGCAGAGAAAGAAGTCTTCCATCTGCTGGTTCACTTCCCAAATGGCTGCAATGGCCAGAGCTGAGCTGATCCAAAGCCAGGAGCCAGGAGCTTCCTCTGGGTCTCCAGTGAAGGTGCAGGGTCCCAAAGACTTGAGCCATCTTTCACTGCTTTCCCAGGCTACAGCAGAGAGTTTGATCAGAAGTGGAGCAGCTGGGACTCAAACCGGCACCCATATGGGATGCCAAGTGGCATCTTAATTGCTGTGCCAAATGTCTGCCCCATTGAATTTTTAAAGATATTTATTTATTTGAAAAGCAGAATTACAGAGATGGGGAGAGGCATAGAGAGGTCTTCCATCCACTGGTTTACTCCCCAAATGGCCACAGTGGCCGGAGTTGGGCCGTGCCTAATCCTGGAGCCAGGAGCATCATTTGGGTCTCCTATGTGGGTTCAGGGACCCAAGCAATTGGACTATCTTCTGTTGCTTTCTCAGGCATGTTAGCAGGGAGCTGGATTGGAAGTAGAACAGCCAGGACACGAACTATCAACCATATGGGTTGCTGGTATCAAAGGTGGCTGCTTAACCACTATATCATGATAGTGGCCCCTGTTGAATTTTTGAGTGTTGATTCTGCTCTCATGTAATGGCAGCTGTTACTGTCAGAAGTATGCTTATTTTTATATTTTAAAAATATTTATTTATTTGAAAGGCGGAGTTAGAGGAGAGAGAAAGAGATCTTCCATCTGCTGGTTTACTTTCCAGGTGGCTGCAACAATTGGGCCAGGCCAAAATGAGGAGCTTCCTCCAGTCTCCCATGTGGGTGCAAGGACCCAAAGAGTTGAGCCATTCTCCACTGATTTTCCAGGTGCCTCATCAGGGAGCAGGATGGGAAGTAGAGCAGCCGGAACTCAAACTGGAGCCCATGTGAGATGCAGCTGCTGCAGGCCCTGGCTTGAATGTGCTGCAGGAAGCGCTAGCCCCATATATTTCTTTTCTTCTTCTTTTTTCTTAAAAACATTTATTTATTTGAAAGTCAGAGTTATACAGAGAGGGAAGGAGAGGCAGAGAGAGAGGTCTTTCATCCGCTGGTTCACTCCTCAGTTGGCCACAATGGCCTCAGCTGCGCTGATCTGAAGCCAGGAGCCAGGAGCTTCTTCTGGGTCTCCCACACAGGTGCAGGGGTCCAAGGACTTGGGCCGTCTTCCACTGCTTTCCCAGGCCATAGCAGAGAGCTGGATTGGACCCAGACCGGTGCCCATATGGGATGCCAGCACTGCAGGCAGTGGCATTACCTGTTACACCACAGTGCTGGTCTCCATATATTTCTTAAGTACTTATTTGTCTATGTTGTTGATTAGAAAACTGAATAGAGGAGATGATGTGGTACAGCAGGTTAAACTGCTGCTGGTGGTGCTAGCATATCATTTCAGAGTGCTGATTTGAGTCATAGCTGCTCTGCTTCCAATCCAGCTTTCTACTAATGTGTCTGGGAAGGCAACAGAAGATGGCCTAGGTACTTAGGCCCTTGCCACTCTTGTGGGAAGTAAGGATATAGTTCTTGGCTGCTAGCTTTACCCTGTCCCAGAACTGGTTGTTTTGGCCATTTGGGGAGTGAACTAGCAGATGGAAGATCTCCCTGTCTCTCTGTTACTCTGCCTTTTAAATAAATGAGTAAATCTTAAAATAATAAAAGCTGAATAGAAGAGGACCAGTGCTAAGTGTTCTGGGTGTTGATTTCTAATCAATATCAGATACATTAATGAATATTTTGTAGTCTTCTCCTTAAAGATAAAATAAGTGACAATACCAATAGACATAATATAGTTCAAATAAATAAATTTTAAAGAATAATGAATAGAAGGTAGCTAGTAAATTAATACAAATTCATCTGTTTATTTTTAAGAGATTTATTTATTTATTTCAAAGAGTTACACAGAGAGAGAAGGAAAGGCAGAGAGAAAGAGAGGTATTCTGCCTGCTGGTTCACTCCCCAATTGGCCTCATGGGCCAGAGCTGTGCCGATCTGAAGCCAGGAGCTAGGAGCTTCTTCCAGGTCTCCCACCTGGGTGCAGGTGCCCAAGGACTTGGACCATCTTCTGCTTTCCCAGGTCATAGCAGAGAGCTGGATCAGAAGTGGAGCAGTGGGGTCTTGAACTGGCGCCCATATGGGATGCCAGCACCACAGGTGGCAGCTTTATCCTCTACTAGCCCCTCATCTATTTATTTGAAAGGGGGGAGGGTGGGGGAGAGAAAGGGGAGAGGAGGGAGAAAGAGATCTTCCATACACTGCTTCATTCTTCACATGGCCACAATAGTCTGATCAGGGCCAGGCTGAAGCCAGGAGCCAGAAAGGCCATCCAAGTCTCCCACATGCTTGGCTTTTCCCAGGCACATTAGCAGGGATCCGGAGCAGAAACAGAGCAGTTAGAATTTGAACAGTTGGGCTGATATGTGATATTGCTGTCATAGGTGGCAACTGAACCCTCTGGGCCACAATGCCAGCCTGGTGATCCTAACTTATTGACTTAGTGCTAAGCTTTACTGTATTTTTCCTTATCTGGACCTTAAACCTCTGTGCTGTTTACTTGTCTTCATTTGCTGTCACTGTAAGCTCAAATTTGTACAATAACCATGGAACTAATGCTACTAATTATTAATATATTGCTTCATCAATACAAGGTGAATGTATCAGCAGACATCAGTGTTCTCTACTTTTATTTATTTTGCTTAAATGTATTGGAAGATCTGAATTAATTCTTTGTGGAAAGGAACTGACCTTAAAATGATACAAGTGTTACTTCCTAATAGTATATGTTAGATCCAGTTTTGATATTTTTGGCAAATTTGGTATCTTTGCAGTGGAATGAATGTGGTAGAAAATGTCTAATTCTTGCTCAGTAGAGATTTGGCCTTCCTAATTATTATTATTTACTAATACTATGTCATCTTTGTTTCTCTTACTCTGGATTTCATTTTTTAGTTTTTCATGTATTTGCAAGTTGAAAATTGATTCAAATTAGGACTTTTATGCATTATTGTGGAATTTAATTTCACACATTATAGATTTTGAAATTTATTGTAATCTTGGCTCAGAACTATTGTTCCGAGTCGCAGTATAATACAGTCTGCTGGTTGAATCTAATTAAGGTGTCGTATCACTTGCATGCAGTATGTATCTTTGCCTAGAATGTTCTGAAATTCCTCACTTGGGAATAACACTTCCCTCAGTTCTTGGTTTGATTGAAAAACCCAGCAATATTTGACACACTGTATGTAATTCTTGTTTAAGAGGCAGACTTCGTTTATCTTTTCCAGTTGTTGACTATTTTAACCAAAATGCTCAACTGCAATTTTCAGCATGATTACTAATAGACTGAGTATTAATCTTATTAATACCACCTATATTCATTTACCGTTGTTACATTCAAAGGTAGGCATAACTGTACTCCAGTTCTGGCACACCAATATTAGGGTAATAGAAATAATTTAGTAAATAAAAGCTGAGTAGGATTAAAGTAAAATTTTAAAGAAAATGAGCAAGAAAATGAACAAGTTGCCTTTCTGTGCGACTGTATTTTTACAATTACAGAATTGACTGCAGTACTATGATTATGTGCTGGAGATATTGCCTTTCTGAGAACATTGTGAAGAATGAACAATTTCAAGAGCACTGGAATGCCCAGGGTCATTTTGCTTAGCCCACAGATCTCTTTGTCCCTGCCATTTGGCACTCTTCCACTGCTACCACTTCTTGCTTTCATTTTCAAGGTAATCATCCCCTAAATGAATGAATAGGAATTCTCCAAAGACTGAGCAGAAACAAGAGTTAGGGGGAACAGCCCTGGTTGACAAGGGGCTTTTGTGGGAGTGCTTTTCCCCAGCAGAATTGTTCCTTTTGAGGTCTTTGCTGTTTGATCTTTGTCTCTATTTTAATATTTAATTAAGTAGCTTTTCTCTGTCTACTTGTAAGTGTACTTGGACCTTGTAGTACAGTACCTTAGAAGAAGTACTGTGTTCCTCATCTTGCCCTATCACTAACCCTTTTTTTGCCATATAACAATGTTTTTTTGCCTTCAGCACTGACTGTCGGCATTTGAACCAGATAATTCTTTGTTGTAGGGGCTGTCTTGTGCGTTATAGGATATTTAGCAGGATACATGGCTTTTACCCACTAGATGCCAATAGTAGCCCCCAAGTTGTGACAATCAAAAATGTCTCTAGACTCTGCCAGATGTCCCTGTGGGACAGATCACCTCCCATTGAGAACCAATGCCCTATGGTATTGAACAAGTACTTCATGTCCCCACTGCAATGCGGTTGCCTCATTTGTATACTGTAGTTAATAATTCTTGCTTACCAAGCACATGATAAAATACATGTACAAGTGTCTTTGTGCCTTTTAAAATACTGTGTACAAGTAAGAGTTAGTGTTAAGCCTAACAGCAAAGCTCAGCTCTAGACCCTATTTCTGCCGATATTTCAGTGCAGAAAATGAAGCTGAGACTGTCAGGATGTGGTGATGAGTCATGGTCCTCATGACTTGCAAGTGATGGCACACCACACTGGGTGGGTGTGTTGTCTCCATGCTGGAGGCAGCTGCAGTGGACCAGAGTTCCACTGAGAGGCCACATGGCATTCCTCAGAACAGCTTTAGCCTTTCTTACTATCCCAAGCATTTAATACCCTGGCATTCATAAGACTTGGCCAACATGTCCATCTCTAGTCCACTATGTTTTTGAGTCTCTGTCCTGCTTATTTCTGACTCAGTAAACATTTACTATCTTTCATGTGTAGGGCAGTGTGTTGGGTACTGTCACACACATTCTCTCTTTTTTTTTTTTTTTTAAAGATTTATTTATTTATTTGCAAGACAGAATTATAGAGAATAAGAGGCAGAGAGAGAGAGAGAGAGAGAGAGAGATTTTCCATCCTCTGGTTCACTCCCCAGATGGCTGCAATGGCTGGAGCTGTGCTGATCCAAAGCCTGGAGCCTGGAGCCTTTTCTGGGTCTCCCACGTGGGTACAGGGGCAAAGCTCAGCTTGGGCCATCTTCCACTGCTTTCGCAGGCAATAGCAGAGAGCTGGGTCGGAAATGGAGCAGCCAGGACTTGAACCAGTGCCCATATGCCGCACTGCAGATGGTGGCCTTACCTGCTACATCTCAGTGCTGGCCCCTCTATTCTTTTCATGTTCCTGTAAGTGGCATTACAGACAGTAATAATGGTAGTGGGGGCAGCAGCAGCAGAAACTAACACTCATCGAATTTTTAAGCGCTTTGTATGTATTAAATCGTTGAATCCTAGGAACAATTCTGTGTAACAAGTGCTATTCTATTTATTTTTGTATATGAGGAAACTGAGGCACAGTAAGGTTAAAGGGCTTCAAGGTCATGGAGCTAATAAGTAGTGAGTCTTAGATTTGAACCTGGGTCTTTGTCTTTAGCCTACTCTGTTAGGAAATAACTTGTACAAATTCATAGAGCTAGTAAGAAGCAAAACTGGGATTCCAGCGTAATGCATTGTGGTGGAATGAGAAGGCCATGCCAAGATGGCCGCTGGCAACAGGCTGTAATTGGATGGTTTCGGAAACCACATGACAACGGAGCCTGACTGGCAACAGGCTGTGATTGGATGGTTTCGGAAACCACCTGGCAGCAGAGCAGGAGTGGCAACAGGCTGTGACTGAATGGCTTCGGAAACCACATGGCAACAGGGTGTGATTGGTTAGGGCATAGACCGCCCCTTGACCAGATTGGCTGCCTCGGCTATATAAGCTGCTGTAGTAACTGAAATAAACGAGTCTGCAGGCTGCTCACCTCAGGCCTGCTTTCACCCGACTCCCAGGGTCTGTGTGGTGACTCGCACTCGCGCCTCTTGCCCCCACCATGCTCCTCCACTCAGAACGAATCCACAGCAACAATGCATGGCTCCAATCCATTGCTGTCAATAGTGTGCTGAATGCCACGCTTCTCATTCACTTGTTCTTTCTGCCTCTGCAGGACTGCTTCTGTGATGCTAACTCACAGCAAAGCACAAGGGATCTGTTAGACAGCTCATAAATTCAAAATGAGATCATAGGAATGATGACAAGAGTCAAAGAGAAATTTGGGATTGATGTGGCGAAGCATTCTTTATTCAGTACTTTGAGTATTTTATATCTGGCTTCTTCGGAGGACTTCTTTTAATTAAGAGTACTCTGTTTCACGTGTAGTTTCTGAATTTAAAGGTATATTTATATTTATTTGGGTAATTCTGGTTATGGGTCTGTTAACTTGCATTTTGTAAGAGACCAGAAAGGACTGAAACTGAAATCAGACTTATCCTTAGAGTGGGTGATGCTGCTTGGGGAGAGATAATATGAAGTTAAGTCGGGTATGGGATTCCTAGGGTGGTTGTAACAAAGTTCTACAGCATGGTGGCTTAAAGCAGCAGAAGTGCATTCTTGTACAGTTGCGGGGTTCACTTTTCCACCCAGTGCAGGTAGTAGCCAGAGGGTAAGCTGCAAATGGCTGGGCTACCAGTCAGCATGTTGGAAGACCACTGAGAGCACAGGGAGGCCCAACAGTGAGTGCAGCATAACAGAGGCCACTGTGGGAGCAGGTGGGGATCAGACTCAGGTAGATCATCCCTGTTTAATCAGCAGGTAGGAGGGCCCTGTCTCAGGCTGGTCTGCACTCTATAATGGACCCTGCCAAGAGGAAATAAAAATGTTTGAAAGACCAGTTAGATGGGCAGTTTACCAAGAAGGAGACCAAATCAAGTCCCCAAGGTTAGAGTCATGAGCAGCCTTGGTCTCAAGGCCTGAGGAAAAGCTCAGATATGACAAGGAGACTGAATAGGTCAGGGTCAGGCATGCAGCAACTGTGAATTGCTGCTGAGTTCCAGGACACTGCTTAAAGCATTGAATAATCCTTTTTTCCTAGGGATAGGTATGGAGCCCAAGCAGCACTGAGCACTCAGGTTGGGATTCATTTGGCTGTAGACTAGTGACAGTAGGGAGTAGGGAGAGATGAATAAGAGGCTTCATTACTGTGATTCAGAAACAAAGCTTTGTCAGTTTCTGACTTTGGCAAGTGTTGAGGTCCCCTGGCAAGCTGTGAAAAAAAGAGTGAGTTCTCTGGGTCATATCAAATGCTTTAGACACAGAGTGAGTGAAAATTTGCTAATATTAAATGCCATTTGTAATAAAATGGAAACTCTGCCCTTTCTAGGAAATACTTTGTAGGTCAGGATGTTTATTCTCATCAGAGAGGTTGAGTTGTTTCAATGTCAGAGTCTTTTCTCCATAAGTTCATGGGTTGAAAATACTCTTTTGGGTCTCTGATGACTTTATTTTTTTAAGGGTAGGAAAACATTATTTATGAGACAGAAAGAGACAGAACCATCTGCTGGTTGACTCCCCAGATGCCTTGCAGTGACTAGGGCTGTACAGGTTGAGTCAGGAGCTGAGAACTCCATTCAGGTTCTCAAGTGGGTTACAGAGACCAACTATTTTGCTTACCAGGATGTGCATTAGCAGGAAACTGAAATCAGGAGCAGAGCTGGGACTTGAACCCAGACACTTTGATATGGGATGAGGGTGTCCCAACCAGCATCTTAATTGCTGTGCCAAATGCCTGCCTCCTATTATTTTTTTTAAAAAAAAAGATTTATTAATTTGAAAGTGTTGGAGGGAGGGAAGGAGAGAGAGAGAGATCTTCCACCTGCTGATTTACTCCCCAAATAGCCACAATGGCTGGAGATGGACCAGGCTGAAGCCAGGAGCCAGGAGCCAGGAGTTTCTTCAGCCTATGGACTTGGGCCATCCTTTGCAGCTTTTCTAGGCACACTAGCAGGGAGCTGGATCAGAAGTGGAGCAGCCAGGACCTGAACTGGCACCCATATAGGATGCCAGTGCTGCAGGAGGTGGGCTTTACCTGCTATGCCCCAGGGCCTACCCTAGCCCCTATTACTTCTTTAGCATAATTGAAATCAAGCCTGCCATGTAGACTTAGGACTTTGGGTGACCCATATTTGTCCATTCCTCTCCTTACCTTTAAGCTGGACTGATTTCTTTAGGAAGTATATCCTAGAAAGTTCATAAAAATAGAGAACTCCAGTGCTGAAGCTGGTTGACATCTCCACCCACCTGCCTCCGTTCTTTGCCTAGCTTCCTTCAGTTACTGTTGGCTTTTCTTCTTCTTTTTTTGGGTGCTGTCCCTGTATTGTATTACTAGCTCACAATGTTAACTTCAAACTGTTCTCAAATAATTTTTTAAGAGCATTTTTTTTTTTGGACAGGCAGAGTTAGATAGGGAGAGAGAGACAGAGAGAAAGGTCTTCCTTTTTCCGTTGGTTCACCCCCCACAAATGGTCGCTATGGCTGGTGCGTTGCAACCAGTGCGCTGCGCCGATCCGAAGCCAGGAGGCAGGTGCTTCCTCCTGGTCTCCCATGCAGGTGTAGGGCCCAAGCACTTGGGCCATCCTCCACTGTACTCCTGGGCCACAGCAGAAAGCTGGACTGGAAGAGGAGCAACCGGGACAGAACCTGCACCCCAACTGGGACTAGAACCTGGGGTGCCGGCACCGCAGGCAGAGGATTAGCCTAGTGAGCTGCGGCGCTGGCCAAGAGCATGTTTCACATATGACTTTCATTTGGTGGGTGAGGGGAAGAGTTAGGAGGTAAGTTTAAGAGATACCAAGGAGTGAGGTGGGTGTGGGGATACAGGTCATGCAGGGCCTTGGGGTTAGGGTAAGAAATTTGGATTTCATTCTATGCAAGATAGGAAGCCATGGAGGGTTTTGAATAGTGAAGTGACATGACTTGGCCCAATGTTTTAAAAGAATATTGGGCTGGAGCCATGGCTCAACAGGCTAATCCTCCGCCTTGCGGCGCTGGCACACCGGGTTCTAGTCCGAGTCGGGGCGCTGGATTCTATCCCGGTTGCCCCTCTTCCAGGTCAGCTCTCTGCAGTGGCCAGGGAGTGCAGTGGAGGATGGCCCAAGTCCTTGGCCCATGCACCCCGTGGGAGACCAGGAGAAGCACCTGGCTCCTGGCTTTGGATCAGCGCGGTGCGCCGGCCACAGTGCGCCCGCCGCAGCGGCCATTGGAGAGAAGACCTTTCTCTCTGTCTCTCTCTCTCACTGTCCACTCTGCCTGTCCAAAAAAAAAATATATTGGGGGCAGGGCACCTGCCGTGCTGGCTTCCCATATGGGCATAGGTTTGAGTCTCAGCTGCTCCACTTCTGATCTACTTCCCTGCTGTGATCTACTTCCCTTCTATGGCCTGGGAAAGCAGTAGAGGATGGCCCAAGTCCTTGGGCCCCTTTCTCTCTCTCTGCCTCTCTGTAACTCTACCTTTCAAAAAAAAAAAAAAAAAAGATGGCCCTTGGGTCCTAGCATCCTCATGGGAGACCCAGAAGAAGCTCCTGGCTCCTGGCTTTAGGTCAGTGCAGCTCCTCCCATTGCTGCCAATTGGGGAGTGAACCAGCGGATGGAAGACCTCTACCTCTCTCCCTCCCTCCCTCCCCCCCTCCCTCCCTCCCTCTCTCTCTCTCTCTCTCTCTCTCTCTCTCTCTGCCTCTCCTCCTCTCTCAGTGTGATTCTGACTTTCAAATAAATCTTCAAAAAAAAAAAATGGTGGGTGGGTTTGTGGAGTGGGTGTTTGGCCTACTTTTTTTTTCTAAGGTTTTATTTATTTATTTGAAGGTAGAGTTACAGAAAGTGAGAGGGAGAGACAGAGGGAAAGGTCTTCCTTCTGTTGGTTCACCCCCCAAATGGCCACCACGGCCAGAGCTGCACCGATCCGAAGCCAGGAGCCAGGTGCTTCTTTCTGGTCTCCCATGTGTGTGCAGGGGCCCAAGGACTTGGGCTGTCTTCTACTACTTTCCCAGGCCATTGCAGAGAGCTGGATTGGAAGAGGAGCAGCTGGGACTAGAACCGGCACCTATATGGGATTCCGGCGCTACAGGCGGAGGATTAACCTGTGCCATGGCGCCAGCCCCTGGCCTACTTCTTAAGATTCTAGTTTGGAGACCCTTGTTCTACATCCTAGTGCCTGGGTTTGATGCGTGGCTCTGGCTCCTACTTCCAGCTTCCTGTTGATGTAGACCGTGGGAAGCAGCAAGTCATGGCTAAGTAGTTGGGTCTCTGCCACCCATGTGGGAGACACAGATTGAGTTCTTGACTCTTGGCTTTAGGCTCAGTCTCAGCTTTTGTGGTCATTTGGGGAGTGAACCAGCAGATTGAGGGTTCTCTATCTGTCTCTTTGTCTTTCTGCTTCTCGAATAGGTACAAATTTTAAAAAGGAAATAAAATTGGTGGTGCGCATCCTATGGGATGCTGGTGTTGCAGGTGGCAGCTTGACCTTCTGTGCCACAATGCAGGCTTCCTGTTGTGTTTTGCTGTAAAGAAATGTCAACTTTTTATTTAGTTGTATATTATTATTTATAGTTTGTGACTTTGCTGTAATGTCCAAAAAGATTCTAAAAATAACCATGTTTTCTTTAAATAATCTTAATGTTTTGTATTTGCATTTAATCATGGTAGAATTAATTTTGGTGTATACTGTAAGTTACAATTCAATCTTAATTTTTCTCAAATAGCCTTTTATCCTAGCGTCTTTAAGCAGTTTACTTTTCTGTTGTGAGAAAGTGTTTTATTATTTCTTCTGAATTGGGAACAGGGGGTGTATGGCAGGTTATGTAAAGAGGTATTCTGACATGTATTATTGTTTAGCAACTACTTGGTCATATCTTTGGTTCATGACTTGGTGGCCATAGTTTCTGTGTATAGTAGGTCATAAACATTTGTCTCCTGAGTCTTCCATTTGCACAAACAGGTACTTGTTTTAGAAAGTAGCTTTCATTAGTTTGTCTCAGTCATTGTGAATTCTGCTTTGTTGATACTGTGTGACCCAGTTTTAACCATAGCCTATGCCTTCCCACCAAATACACTTTTCTGCTGCTTCATTGTGTCAACTGATAATTGCTGTGAGATTATGAACTAAACTTTGCTTCAGCAATACAAATTGAGCACAGTGTATATCTGCTATCCATGTAATCACACTGTGGATTCCCAAGATCTGTAACATTTTTATTTTCCACATTAAATTCTCTTTGCTCTAGACCTTTGATATGTGGATAATTTAGAAATGATGGTAGTGTTCAGTTTACTAGATTTTGTTCAAGGCAAGAAATGAACTTCTTATCAACAATGTTTAACCAAAATTGCAGTTGGTTGAAGTCTTTGGGCTTAGAAATAAACCTATAGGATATTATTACCTTAGAAATTTGTGTCAAGGCTGATTGAACCTAAATCTCTTAAATGTTTTCTTTGTTTTTTGTAGAGGGGGAAATATGATGTTCCTAAGTGGCTATCTCCCAGTAGTATTCTGCTTCTTCAACAAATGCTACAGGTAAACTTTGTTACTTATTTTTAAGTAATAGAAGTCTGTTATTAAGTTGCTTGATCCAACTTTTAAAATATCTATGGACCCACTACATTTATCGTTATCTATCAGATTAGAAAAGATTCCATTGATTGTATCTAGCTTGAAAATAACCTCTACTGATTGCTTTCTTATGCTGTAAACTCTAAAAAATTTCTGCTGTTTGTCTTTGTTGATGTTCTTTTTCTTTCTTTCAAAAATTTACTTATTTTATTTGAAAGGCAGAGTTACAGAGATAGGAGTGGGAGGAGAAGGAAGGAGGAGAGAGAGGGAAGGAGGAGAGAGAGAGAGAGAGAGAGAGAGAGAGAGAGAATGAGAGAGAATGAGAATTGATCTTCATCCACTGATTCACTCCTCAAATGGCCCCAGTGGCTGGGGCTGGGCCAAGCCAAAGCCAGGAGCCTGGAGCTTCTTTCTGGTCTTCCACGTGGGTGCAACAGCAGGGTGCTGGATCACCAGTGGAGCAACCAGGTCTCAAACTGGCACCCATATGGGATGGTGGCATTACAGCAAGAGGCTTAACCTGCTGTGCCACAGTACTGGCCCCTGATGTTCTTTTTCTTATTTTTCCATGAGCAGTGGTTGCTTTGTCTAGGTAGCTTTTGCTCCAGTCTTTTCTGTTTTCTTGTTCCCACTTAAGCACGTTAGGTATAAAGTATATACTGAATAGGTGCTTGCATAAGCTGATGTACAGTTGATTGGACACTTGATCTAGTCCAGTGATTCTGATACTCGAGCATCTATCCATAATTGCCAGGTGGGCTTGTTAAAACAAAGTTGTTGGGCCCCAATCCCATAGTGTCTTATTCAGTAGGTCTGGGGCTGGATTACGAATTTACATTTTTTTTCCTATTTGAAGGATTTATTTATTTTGGGCCTGCGCTGTGGCGCAGCAGGTTAGGCTGCTGCCTGTAGCACCAGCATTCTATATGGGCACCAGTTCAAGTCCTGGCTGCTCTACTTCTGATCCAGCTCTTAATGATGCACCTGGGAAAGCAGCAGAGGATCACCCAAGTCCTTGGGTCCCTGTACTCATGTAGGAGACCCAGAGAAAGCTCCTGGCTTTGCCTGGCCAAGCCCCAGTCATTGTGGCCATTTGGGAGTGAACCAGTGGGTGGAAGACCTTTTTCTGTGTTTCTCTCTCTCTGTCTCTGTAACTCTGCCTTTCAAATAAATAAAATAAATCTTTAAAAAAAAAATAAAGATTATTTATTTGAAAGGCAGAGTTCAGCAGTCAGGGTGAGAAAAGTGAAAGAGATCTTCCATCCATTGGTTCACTCCCCAGATAGCTACAACAGGCTGCAGCCAGGAGCCTGGAACTCCATCCATGTCTCCTATGTGGGTGGCAGGGACCCAAGCACTTGGGCCGACTTCTGTTTTCCCAGGCACATTAACAGGGAGCTGGATTAGAAATGGAGCATAAAGGATTCAAATCAGTGCTCATGAGATGCTAGTATTGTAGGTGGTGGCTTAACCCACAGTGCCACAATACTGGCCCCAAGAATTTGCATTTCGGACAAGCTCCCAGATGATGCTGAAGCTGCTGGTTTTGGGACCACACTTTGAGAATCACCAATTTAGTGGAATGAGTTTCTGAGGGTGAAAGATAGGAGTGCTGAAGTATTCATCCTACAGTCAGTAGGCATGCTGCCTACCCTGGGTCTGATCTGTAGGATAGGGCTTCAGAATTTGGCCTCATTTGCCATGTAATGTTACAAGGATAAAATGAGATTGATAGGAAACACTGTGAAAATCTGAGTACCTTATTAGTGCAATATTTTTTTCATTAAGTATTCAGACTATCTTCCAGTTTTTCCATCTATTAAGCCATCTCCACCTTTAATTCAGAATTTACCTCAGGCTCACCCACCTCGATTAAGTAGGGCCAGACCACCAAATCTCCATAATAAGATTGAAAACCCTCAGTCTTTCTTCTAGACTTCAAAAAACTTAATCTTTGCTGATTAATTTTCCTCTCCTCACATTGGAAAATTACAAATGGAAAAGAAAGGTGTGCTTTTCAACTTGTTCTGTGTGATTGTAAGCTCATCAGAGGTAGAGATTGCATATTCAGTGTGAATGCCCTGCATTGTGGCTGCTTGAATATTAAATTGGTGAATATTTCCCATGAATAGGTTTTCCAGCAAAAGACTATTACATCATACAATAGATTGACTGAACTTCATGAATAATGTCCATACCAATGAAGTTCATGTTTGTTAAACACTTATCTCCTAAGCCTCTGTTGGTTGCTATAGCTTTTTTTTCTTTTTTTCTTTTTTTTTTTTTTTTGCCTCTATTGCCTTTCTTAAAAGAATTTATTCCAAGGCCATTTTAAGGTCTTTGACAGCATTTTTATGATGATAAAGTTTACATCTGTTCTGATGCATTTTGAGTTCTGAGGAGGAAAGGTGTTCTGTGTTATCTATTGGAAATGTTAATCTCTAGCTACTTCTTAATGGCCACTAGGTGGACCCAAAGAAACGGATTTCTGTGAAAAACCTATTGAACCATCCCTGGATCATGCAAGATTACAACTGTCCTGTTGAGTGGCAAAGCAAAAGTCCTGTAAGTAAAGTAGTGGGGTCTGAATGTAAAAGATGTGTTTTATAGACTTATTGATCAGATTGGTGTTTGGGAGACCTGTAGCCTGATCATACATTTGCCTGCACGTGGGCTGCACGTGAGAATCACCTAGCACTAAAAAAATTAAATGGCTGTTCCTCATCCTGGAACACCCAGAAAGCTCCTTGGTGTTTCTCAGGTATAGTTAGGATTGTGAACAATGCTCTGATAATCTTGGGCAAGTTACTTAACTTTACTAAGCCTATTTGTCTGTAAAAGTAGGTTCAACCAGTTCTACTTTCCAGAGTAGTTGCAAACTTTGTAGTCTGAGAACCCCTTTACCCTCCTAATGTTTGTTTGTTTATTCATTCATTTAAAGGTAATAGTAATTATATATTGTCATAGATACTATTAGGAAGAATAACCATTTAAAAATAAATTTAGCAAAAAGTAGCCTTTTTTAAGATTTAGTTATTTGAGAGGCAGAGTTAAAGACAGCGAGAGACAGAGAAGAGTCTTCCATCTGTGCATCCACTGGTTTACTCCGCAAATGGACACAATGGCCAGAGCTGGGCCAATCTGAAACCAGGAGTCAGGAATTTCTTCTGGGTTTCCCACATGGGTGCAGAGGCTGAAGCACTTGGGCCATCTTATACTGCTTTCCCAGGCTATAAGCAAAGAGTTGGATCAGAAGAGGAACAGTGGGGGCACGAACTGGCGCCCAACTGGGATACTGGCACCACAGGTGGAGACTTAACCTACTATGCCACAGTGCCAGCCCCAAGAGTGGCATGTTTTATGTCTTCTCAAATTTCTTTTTAAAGTATGGTTTAATAGAAGATACTTGTATAGTTACCCAGTTCTGTGTCAGTCTATTTGGATATGTTATTTTGATTAAACCACTGTACTGATTTGTATTAAGGCCCCAGCAATTTTATTTGCCATTGCTTTTATGCCATCAGTGCAGTGTCAACACTGAGAAAAGTGAGAGTATCATTGTAAAAATGGTTTTGACGTTGGAGACCCTAAGGGGTCTGCAGACCACATTTTGAGAACCAGTGTTTTGTGTACACGCATATAATAGTAACTCAAAAAACACAAAGTACTATTCAAATTTAAGGAATTTTTAAAAAAGATTTATTCATTTATTTGTTTGACAGAGCAACAGAAAGAGAGAGAGAGAGAGATCCTCAGTCTGCTGGTTTATTCCCCAAATTGTTGCGACAGCCAGATCTGGGCCAGGCCAAAGCCAGGAGACTGGAACTCCATCCTGGTCTCCCACCTGGGTGGCAGAGGCCCAGGCAATCGGGCCATCTTCCTCGGCCTTCCTAGGCACATTAGCAGGGAACTGGATAGAACCAGAGTGTCCAGGTCTTAAACTAGCTCTCTGGAGCCAGCGCTGTGGTACAGCGGGTTAAAGCCCCAGCCTACAGCACCAGCATCACATATGGGCGCTGATTTGAGACCTGGCTGCTCCATTTCTAATCCAGCTCTCTGCTATGGCCTAGGAAAGCAGTAGAAGATGGCCCAAGTGCTTGGGCCCCTGCACCCATGTGGGAGACCCAGAAGAAGCTCCTGGCTTTGGATCAGCTCTGCTCTAGCCGTTGCGGTCATCTGGGGAGTGAACCAGTGGATGGAAAACCGCCCCCCTCCACCCCCTGACTCTACCTCTCTCTGTAACTCTGTTTTTCAGATAAATCTTAAAAAAAAAAAAAAAAGGATGGAAAATATATTTGTAAAAAAAAAAAACCTAGCACTCTGATATGGAATGCTGGCATTGTGAGTGGTGGCTTAACCAGCTGTGCCACAATGCTGGTCCTTAAGCAATTATTTTTATGTTATTCTTGTGTTAATATTTAAAAACTACTTTTTGAAACAACTGACAACTTGAACTTGGTAAAAATGTAGATATTACTTAAGCATTATATACTATGTTATTAGTTAAAAATTGCTGAATAAAAACCCAGAATCTAGTGATGATTTACAATTCTGATGACCGGCTCTTTGGTTTCAGTTGGAGTTTTTGTGTGAGTCTTGCCAGGGGTCACTCATGTGGTTGCAGTTGTCTGGTAACTTGACGGCTTAAATGGTCCAGGCCTCACTCACAAGACAGGCTGTTTGTGCTGGCTGTTTACTGGGCTCCATGTGTCCACTGGACTAGTCTGACATTTTTCCTATGGTGGCTGGCTGGATTCCAAAGGAAGGAAGAAAAATGGCAAGCCCTGACATTCAGGCATTTCTAAACCTTTGCCTGCATTGTGCTTTTTAATATCTCATTGGCCAAATGAAACCACATGGCCCACAGCCAATGTGGAAAGTGTACCGTCAGGTCAGTACAATTCTTTTCGTCTACTTATAGATAAGAAAACCAAGAAATGAAAAATTATTATTTGAGAGATAAATTTAGGGAGAAGAATGGCATCGCTTTACATCTTTGCAAATTTCTTTAAAAGCTGGTTTAGGAGAAGACACCTAGGTATTTACCTGCTTCTTCATTCAACCTACTTTGACATGTTGTTTTGATTGAAGCATAGGAATAAAATTCAGCCTCACATAGATGTGCGATTAAGAAAAGAGAAGTATTTTCAGTCTTTCTTAGATAATTGAGAGTATGCTCTGATATTTCACAGAAGCTTCCTGCACTGAAGTGGGTCACGTGTGTAGCTAACAGAAGAGCTCAGAGGTGTGGCTCAGGCATACCGCAGAGTAGTCTCCATACATCAGTGAGGTATTTGTTTTCTGGAAGAATCACATCAAAATTATAAATGTTCTTCCCAGTGGCCTTCTGGTCTTAGGAAAGTAGATTATACTTGCTTCAAACTCCCTACTATTCTGCCAATTATTTCGGCTGTGTGAGCTGAGCTGAACTCCCTCCTGATTTCCCTATGACTATCAACTCATAAAATTTCTCTGGCCCTCTATGATGTCTTTGATACCAGTTCAGCAAATACAAGTTAATTCTGGCAGTTGCCAACGCCAAGAGCCTAAGAACAGCAGAGTGTGCAAGTGTCTGAGCAATGCAGCTGGCAGCCCAGGGAAACCGGGATGTGCCACTTGTGAGGTAGAGAGAGTAGGTACTGCAGATGCCTGTGTTCAACCATTGGGGGTCATCATTTCTCCACGTGTGGAGGGCCTTGTGTGCCTTCTCAGCCATAAGCCTAATAGGTTAAGATAGACTACTGTTTGTAAGAGAGCAGTTACCAAACGGGAGAAAGTCTGAATCCAACAATACAAAAATTTGTTTTAATTTGGGCACAGTGCATATAAAGTGAAATATATAAAATTTGAATGTTCCAAAAAGAATATACCATTTTCCTTATATCTTAATGTAATAATTGATAATATTTATTGAATATTTATTGTGCCATTGTAATAAGGACTTTTTGTATACAATGAATTTTTTAAAAAAAGATTTTATTTATTTGAAAGTCAGAGTTACACAGAGAGAGAAGAGGCAGAGAGAGAGAGTTCTCCATCCACTGGTTCACTCCCCAATTGGCTGCAATGGCTGGAGCTGAGCCAATCTGAAGCCAGGAGCCAGGAGCCTCTTCGGGTCTCCCACACAGGTGCAGGGGCCCAAGGAGTTGGGCCATCTTTCACTGCTTTTCCAGGCCATAGCAGAGAGCCGGATCGGAAGTAGAGCAACCGGATCGGAAGTAGAGCAACCGGGCTTCAAACTGGCACCCATATGGGATGCCGGCTCCTCAGGCCCAGGCGTTAACCCACTGCGCCACAGCGCTGGCCCCACAATGAATCTCTTAAAAAGTAGTGTAATATATTGGGGCCGGCACTGTGGCATAGGAGTTAAAACCACCACCTGCAGTGCTGGCATCCTATTTGGGCGCTGATTCGAGTCCCGGCTGCTCCACTTCCAATCTAGCTCTCTGCCCTGGCCTGGGAAAGCAGTAGAAGATCACCCAAGTCCTTGGGCACCTGCACGCACGTGGGAGACCTGGAAGAAACTCCTGGCTTCGGATCGGCCCAACTCCGACTATTGTAGCCACTTAGAGAGTAAACCAGCAGATGGAAGACTTCTTTCTCTTTCTGGCTCTGTCTCTCTGTAACTCTGCCTTTCAAATAAATAAATAAATCTTTTAAGAAATAGTCTAATATATAAAGAAGTCTTAGGATAGTACTTTTTCGAATACTGCACTCTTCTGTGGGCTTTGTTTTACCCTTTTTTTTTTTATGATTTATTTATTTATTTGGGGCCAGTGTTGTGGCGTAGCAGGGAAAGCCGCAGCCTGCAGTGCCAGCATCCTATACGGGCACCGGTTAAAGTCTTGGCTGCTCCACTTCCCATCCAGCTCTCTGCTATGGCCTGGGAAAGCAGTACAAGGTGGCCCAAGGCCTTGGGTCCCTGCATCCACGTGGGAGACCCGGAAGAAGCTCCTCATTTTGGATTTTGGCACAGCTCTGGCCATTGTGGCCAATTGGGGAGTGAGCCAGCGGATGGAAGACCTCTCTCTCTCTCTGCCTCTCCTTCTCTGTGTAACTCTTCTTTTCAAATAAATCTTTTTTTTTTTTTTTTTTTTAAAGAGCTACAGAAAGGGGAGAGAGAAAGAGAGAGATCTTCCATCTGGTGGTTCACTCCCCAGATGGCTGCAATGTCCAGGACTGAGCCAAGCTGAAGCCGGGGTCCAGGAACTTCTTCCAGGTCTCCCATGTAGGTAGCAAGCGCCCAAGCACTTGAGTCATCTTCCACTGTTTTCCGAGGTATATTAACAGGATCTGAGGTGCATTAGCAGCTGGATTGAAGTGGAGCAGCAGGGACACAAACCAGCGTCCATTTGGGATGCTGGTGCCGCAGGTGGTGGCTTTACCTGCTATGCCATGATGCTGGTCCCTCTTTTAACTGTCTTAACTTGTTTAATCCTCATACTGGCCTTCTGAAGTAGGTACTATGATTGCCACAAATTTGACACAGAATTGTTAAATAACTTGCCCAAGGTCAAACACCTAACAAGTACATAACCAGGATTTGAATCCAGACAGAAGTGTTCCAACCTAGAAAGTCCAACTGGCACAAATTCAAGACCTGTGTCCTGTCCATCTGCAGCCTTTGTGGCAAACATTGTTGACAGAGTCATAGAGAACAGCATTGAGGTGTGGAAGGAAAATAACCTTGGGCTAGTAATGAAAAATGGCAGTTTTGGGTGGGTGACAGTAACTTTTCTGAGTTTTCATTGTATCACCCCTCAAAATGATATTCTACTGTCAGACTCCTTCGCATGTTTGGGTTATGTGTTGCCATTTACAGAGTACTTTTAAATGTTGTCCTTCAGGTTTTTTTTTTTTTTAAGATCTATTTTATTTATTTGAGAGGCAGAGTTACAGACAGAGAGGTCTTCCATCTGCTGGTTCACTCCTCAGATGGCTGCAGTGGCCGGAGCTGTGCTGATCTGAAGCCAGGAGCTTCTTTGGGTCTTGCACGTGGGTGCAGTGGCCCAAGGACTTGGGCCTTCTTCCACTGCTTTCCCAGGCCATAGCAGAGAGCTGGATCAGAAGTGGAGCAGCTGGGACTCAAATTGGCACCCAGCTTTATCTGTTACACCACAGCACCAGCCCTTACTGGGGTTTTTTTTAATGTATAGATGCTACCCTGTAACTCCTTGCGTGGTCTGCCTTTTTTTTTTTTGCACAGTTCTATGATATGATACCCTTGTATCATATCAAATAGAAGTTATAGTCAGTTCCATTTTCTGCCCTAGTGAACAGGAAATACAGTAGGCACGGATAATCCAAATTAATTGGTTGGTTTTGATATGTATTTTTATACTGAGTGTTTGTGGCTGAGGACATGAGCACATAAGGCAGTGTTGAGCCTTTTTGGGAATCCAGCTCTTGAGATAAGCCATGTTTTTCAGGCCTTGGTGTCTTTTCCAGCCCATCCTTTGCCCATTTTCCATTTCAGGAGCCCAGTGCAATGATCGCACCTCCTTCTGTCCTGTCTGGGCGAGAGAGGGTGTTTCAGGGGAATAATTTAAGATCACAGAGGGAACTTCAAAGGTCTTTTTTTCCGTTTTCACCTGAGCAGTAGTTACATCAAGAAGATACTCAACTGGATGTTACAATATCTGGGCTTCTGAGGCTGAGATCATCCTAAAGGGGAATCTACAATTCTGGGAACTGCCAAGACCAAAGCAATACAATACAAACTTAACTCTTAGCACTTTGCATGATGACAGTATCATTAAACCTTTGTGCTCTCTACGTTGTGTGTGACCCCGGAGACTGTGCTGTACTAGTCAGTGATGCAAATTTTGCTTAGTCTGGTTGAGCTTCTGTAACAAAATACCTTAAATTGGATGGCTTATAAACAGCAGAGATTTCTTTTCTCATGGCTCTAGAGGCTGGGAAGTTCAAGATCTAAGCACTCTATTTGGTGTCTGGGGAGGGCTTGCATTCTGGTTCATAGAGGGTGCCTCTGCACCATGTAGCTGAGGTAGCTCTCTGGGACCACTTCATAAGGACACGAATCCCATCTAGGAACCAGAGGCCACTTGTGACCTAATCACCTACCAAAGACTCTGATACCCTTGCACTGGTGTTTAGGTTACAACATCCGAACTTTAGGGGAGCACACACATTCAGACCATAGCGAGATGCTTTTCTGTACTGTGTCTCTTTTCGTGATGGAGGCCATTGTTTTAGGTGTGGTGTCCTGAACAAGCGAGGGAAGGTCATGATTTTGCTCTGCCTTGTACTGGGTCTGAATACCTCATCTCGCAGATCAGTGATCTTACGTGTGTGACCCAAAGAAAGGGGCAGAATGGTATTAAAATGGTGGTTGAAGGACCTGGAAAAGAGGAAACTTGGAGAGCAAAGTTGCCTATAATAGGAATATTCATCTTTATGAAAGGCCTCGACTTAGTAAAAATAGTGAGCCATGTTTTGAGGCCTGTTCAGGTGTTGTACTAGATGCTCTCCATATGTCAGTGTCTTGGGAGACATTGTGCCGTCTCTCTTGTGAATGATGAAACTGAGGCTTAGTGTAGTAATAGACTCAAGTCTCCACTTATTAAATGACATCACAATTAAAACCAAGGTCTGTCTAATCCCAGACCTGTTGGCTGTCAGGTTGTATCGACTCATGGTGGGTAGAGATCACAGGCCAAAAGACCTCAGGCAGCAGAAGGGAGAAGTTAATCATCCCACCTGTTCCGAGTTCCTGCGGAGGAGGACTTTACAGAAAACACCACTTGCTGCAGCTGTTGTGGAGAGAAGTCTTACTTGGGAAGAGAAACTTTAGAATTACATTCCTGGTGATTCTCCTCCCATGTCATCTTCTGAATTTCTGTCCAGGCCATTCCTATCTTTCTGTTCTCTGTAATCTTTACTCAGTTCATTTCTGGCCCCATCTTTGGTAATGTCCCATCATGAATGCCTGCAGAAGTTTTATTTTTAATCAAAATGAAATTTGTATAGATATTCTCATTCCTTAAAATTGTGCTTTGAGGGGGTTGCATTGGTTAATCTGCTGCTTGGAATGCCAGCATCCCATTTTGGAGTGCCAGTTTGAATCCTGGCTCCTCTACTTCTGATCTTGCTTCCTGCTAATGCACCTGAGAAGACAGCAGATGATGACCCAGGTACTTAGTTTCCTGCCAGCCACGTGGGAGCCAGGATGGAGTTCCTGGCTCCTGACCTTGGCCTGGTCCAGCTGCAGGTATTGTGGGCATTTGGGGATGACAAAGTGGATGGCATGTCTCTCTCATTTTCTCTCCCCACCGGCCCCCCCGTCACTCTGCCTTTCAAATAAATCAATCAACCTTTAAAAAAATACATTGTGCTCTGCTACTGCCGTCAGCATACTAATGATTAGGCAGCATCTATGGCACCATTGTAAGGGCTACTTGAATTGTGCTGAACCGAAACATAACCTGAGATCAAGATGCTATGCGTCTCAGCCACTCTTACCAGTCTGTTATACAGTCTCTGACTTGAGATGCCTGGGTGGCTGCTCCTTGATGAAAATGCCAGTGCAGATCTTGGAATAGGGAAGGGGCATTATGAATATGGTCTCTGGACTGTACAGCAGATTCTTAACAGTCAGTTAGAGGATGGTGGGGATGGGAAGAACTCAAGAAGAGCTCATCCTCAAATGCTGTTGTCTTCTACTTACACCTTCAGATATTATGAGGGGTGTTGACAAGCTCATACTGATTTTACATATTGGTGTTTGACTTTATAATTATGCTATTTTAAAAGTTAAAGACCATGAATGTATTTGTGATTTTTTTCATAAATAAAGTTTATAAAACTCTTTTTTGTAGTTCATTCACCTTGATGATGACTGTGTGACAGAACTTTCTGTACATCACAGAAACAACAGGCAAACAATGGAAAATTTAATTTCATTGGTAAGAAACAGAACATGAGTTTGACAGTAATATTTTTTGTTTACTGTGCTTTATCAATACATTAAAACTAATACAGCATTTTTGAAATCTGATTTTGTCATGAATATAAATACTGTGCTCATTTTACATGTATGTATGGTTTCCTCTCAATTCTTTTCTGATGCCTACTAGATGTCCTCTTTAAAAAGAAACTCTCAGCCGGCGCCGTGGCTCAACAGGCTAATCCTCCGCCTTGCGGCGCCAGCACACCGGGTTCTCGTCCCGGTTGGGGCGCCGGATTCTGTCCCGGTTGCCCCTCTTTCAGGCCAGCCCTCTGCTGTGGCCCGGGAGTGCAGTGGAGGATGGCCCAAGTGCTTGGGCCCTGCACCCCATGGGAGACCAGGAAAAAGCACCTAGCACCTGGCTCCTGCCATCCGATGAGCGCGTTGTGCCGGCTGCAGCGCGCCATCCGCGGCAGCCATTGGAGGGTGAACCAACGGCAAAGGAAGACCTTTCTCTCTGTCTCTCTCTCTCACTGTCCACTCTGCCTGTCACAAAAAAAAAAAAAAAAAAAAAAAAAAGAAACACTCTCTTCTTAAGACATTGATAAGAGAAAATTATAGTGAACAAATAAATAAGAAATAGAACAAATTAGTCCTCAGAAAATTGAAGTTCTAATTTTGACCACTTTAAAGTTCTCTGACATAGAACTATGCCTCTGCTATAGAAATAAGGTGAGAGCAAAGCAGCTTTCTTTTTGACTAAAAGCAACCCTGTAGCATCACCCCTAAACTTAGGCACCAGATACCATGAAATCTGGTGCTGGGTCATTTTAGTTCTTTGAGATGCTTGATTTCCAGATCATACCTGTGGTTTCCTAGAGATAGAGGCATTCACAGTTATCTTTGAGTGCAATTTGATATGATGGCTGAGGATTGCACTTAGCTTTGCTTCTGGTCCAGTACTGTCTCTTATCACCTCTGATTTGTATTTTTATTTTCTATTCTCTAACTTGCCAAATAGAAGCCTTAATCAGATTTTTATTTTATTAAGAAAAGCTTTGCTAAAGGCACAGTTCTTTTCAGTGAGGAGGGGATATAAAGATTTTTTTTTTTTAATTTGAGAGATAGAGGGAGAGACAGAAAAATTTTCCATGCATTATTTCACTCCCCAAATGCCTGCACCACTTGGGATTGTGCAGAGGAGAAGGACAAACCAGAAGCCTGGAACTCAATCCAGGTCTCCCATGTGGAACCTGGTTCCTTCAGCACTGACTCCAAGGGTCTGCATTAGCAGGAAGCTAGAGTCAGGAGCCAGAGGTGGACAACAAATCAGGCACTCCAGGATAGGGCGTGAGAATCAGCTGGCAACTAAACAACTAGGCCGAACACCCACCCTGAAGAATTCTTTTCTTTTTTCCTTTTCAATATGGCATGCTTCATGAATTTGCATGTTATTCTTGCACAGGGGCCATGCTAATTTTCTCTGTAGGAATTGTTTTTGAGTGTTATAATAAGGAGCAAAGACTTTACAGTAAGGGGATCCAGGGAAGAGTCATGTGTGGAGAAAGGAGGGAGTTGTATTAGAGCTAAATTCTTCTTTTCCATTCTAGACAATCTATATATTATATCTAAAGGTAGAAAAAATACAAATCTATATAAGCAATGAGTTGAGAGATATGGAATTAATAGCAGAAGAAATAGTTCAGAGTGGCTCTTCCTAAGGAGTGGGAATTGTCTGTGGTGGCATGGCACAGGGGATTGCTAATTTTCATTTCACTCATACCTTTGGAAAACTATTGACTTTTCAAATTCTGAATGTTTATTACATTGAAAAAATGTTAAAGAGAACATTATTTCAGCAAACAATTTTTGTCTTGTAAACACTTGATTTTCTTTTCTTCCAGTGGCAATACGATCACCTCACAGCTACTTATCTTCTGCTTCTGGCCAAGAAGGCACGAGGAAAGCCGGTTCGTTTAAGGCTTCCAGCTTTCTCATGTGCATCCGCCAGTGCTACCCCAAAGGTAAATGTTAGAAGCTTTTGTGTGAACACCTGGTCTTGTCATATGCTTGTCCTGTTCAGGACTAATATACCCTGGAAATCTTAACTTCCTGTTGTTAAGAAATGAGAGATAAGACCAAGACATTTTATGATTTAAACCTTAACTTCCTGTTGTCACAGAGTGGGAGACAAGACATTTTGTGAATTCAGTATTTCCAAGACATTTTATGATTTAAACATTCCAAAAATTATTTATTTATTCATTTATTTAGTTTGTTAAAAGGTAGAGACAGACAGACACACATACATACATACACACACAGATATTGGAGAGAGAGCTGGTTTACTACCTAAATGCCACAGTAACCAGGACTGAGTCAGGCCAAAGCTGGGAGCAGGGAATTTCATCCAAGTCTTCCATGTGGGTGACAGAAACTTAACTACTTGAGTCATTACCTTTTGCCTCCCAAGGTCTGCACTAGAAGGAAGCTGAACTGAGGTCAGTGCGGTCTTACTTCTGAAACCGAGTCATACTGGGCTGCTGAATACCCACCCCATGCCGAGGCAGATCCTCAGGCCCATGGGCTGCATGAATCCACTTGACTCTCATCTTGGCCAAACCCTTTACTCTTTCAGATTCAAACGTACATTTGGGTCCAATAGGACACAAAAGCATGATCTTTGCTACTTATCAAGGTCATTTCAGAAAGGTAACAGATAGCACTATACTTAGAATAATCATTTTACTTTAAGTTTTAAATTTATAACACCTCAGTTAAGAGGTCTGAGACATTTTGTATTCCATTAGATTTTCTTGCATCTGAATTGGCAAGTTGAGTTGAACTGCTCATGATTTTTGAAGTATCTGAGTATAAAATATCTGGGAAGATATTTACTCTAACCTTCTATCTCCTATGTAATGAGCCTTACCTAATAATTTAGTTATTTGGGTAATTATTTTTATAGCAGATAAACATTTTAATGACAAGAAATGAAATAGGATTAAAATTTGGGGTTCTTTTCTGATCTTGGGCAAATCGTTGAGACTTGAAACAACACATAGTCTCTTCATATGGCAGGGCAGGGGAGGATCCTTAAAAAGTTCCTGGATGTGGTAGGTGTTCTGGCCCAGTAGGTTGCTGTTTGAGATGCTCATGTCCATATCTGAGTGCTTGGTTCAAGTCCCAGCTGTTCTGCTTCTGACTGAGGCAGCTTCCTACTAATGTGCCTGGGAGGCAACAGATGATGGCTCAGTACCTGAGTCCCTGCCATCCATGTGGGAGACCCAGATGGAGTTCCTGGTTTCTGACTTTGGCCTGGTCCAGCCTCAGCTGTTGTGGGAATTTGGGGAATGAACCAGCAGATGGAAGATCTGTCTCTCCATATGTCACTCTCAAATAAATGCATGTGGGGGCCATCACTGTGGCGTAGCGGGTAAAGCTGCTGTCTGCAGTGCTGGTATCCCATATGGGTGCCGGTTTGAGTTCTGGCTGCTTCACTTCTGATCCAGCTCTCTGCTATGACCTGGGAAAGCAGTAGAAGATGGTCCAAGTCCTTGGGACCCTACACCCATGTGGGAGACCTGGAAGAGGCTCCTGGCTCCTGGCTTTGGGTCAGTGCAGCTCTGGCCATTGCAGCCATCTGGGGAGTGAACCAGTGGATGGAAGACTCCCTCCCCCCCTTTCCCCTCCCCCTCCCCCCTCCCCTCTCCCCCTCCGCCTCCCCCCTCCCCCTCTTCCTCCTCCCCCTCCCCCTCCCTCTCTTTCTCCTCCTGCCTCTGCCTCTTTATAACTCTGCCTTTTAAGTAAATAAATCTTTAAAAGACAAAGAAAAATACCAAATGCATGTTTAAAAAATTTTCATGAAAAATGTTCATTACTTTTTTTAAAAAACGATTTTATTTGTTTGTTTGAGAGGTAGAGTTACAGGCAGAGAAAGGGAGAGACAGAGATAGAGGTCTTCCATCGGCTGGTTCACCCCCCAGATGTCCACAACAGTTGGAGCTGAGCCAATCCAAAGCCAGGATCCTGGAGCTTCTTCTGTGTCTCCCATGTGGGTGCAGGGGCCCAGGCACCTGGGTTATCTTCTACTGCTTTCCCAGGCCATAGCAGAGAGGTGGATCTGAAGAAGAGCAGCTGGAAAATGAACTGGCGTCCATATGGGATTCCAGTTCCCAAGGCAGAGGCTTAGTCCACTACACCACAGCACTGGCTCCTTATTGTCTTTAATTCTTTTGTTCCATAAACATTTTGAAGTTCCCTTGTAGCATTCTCCCCTTGCTAGAATCACTCTTTTTCTCTGAGTTGTTGTTTATAAGAAAGTAAATAATCCTGAGCTATAATCAGTGGGTGGCACTTCCAGTGAAACAACCGTACATTCTCATCCAAGAATCTCAAAAAACTGTAGTAGTGTCAGCTTCATTAAAATACTCATGCCCTCTGCTATGCTCTTGGGAAGCAGCTCTGCAAGACAAATGGATCAATTGATTGATAGATAACACTACTTCATAGTAGTGTGTGGGTGCCAGGTAGTGGTTAGAGGTGTGCTAGAGGGGCTTTAGAGGATGAGCATAATCCAAAGTGGACCTACAGTCAAGTTTAGAAAATGAAAAAGAAGGCCGGCACCGTGGCTCACTTGGCTAATCCTCCGCCTGCAGCGCCGGCACCCCGGGTTCTAGTCCTGGTCGGGCGCCGGATTCTGTCCCGGTTGCTCCTCTTCCAGTCCAGCTCTCTGCTGTGGCTCGGGAGTGCAGTGGAGGATGGCCCAGGTCCCTGGGCCCTGCACCTGCATGGGAGACCAGGAGGAAGCACCTGCCTCCTGGCTTCGGATCAGTGCAGTGTGCCAGCCACAGCATGCCGCCACAGCGGCCATTTGTGGGGTGAACCAATGGAAACGGAAGACCTTTCTCTCTGTCTCTCTCTCTCTCTTACTGTCCACTCTGCCTGTCAAAAAAAAAAAAAAAAAAACAATGTTCAGGGCAAGGGGAATGGAATTAGCAAAACTCTGGCACCTGATTTTGCTTGACTTAAAATGAAGAGGTCAAGTCGGGAAGAGATGAGAGCAGGAGAGAGAACAAATGAGCTAAAAAGGAAGGTAAGAGCTAGATTACAGAGAACTTTGCAATGCCATGTTAGAGTTTTAGACTTTGTGCAACAGGTAATGGGGAATCACTGTTTTCAGAGCAAGAGAGAGACAACTGTGATAGCAGTCCTGGGGAACTCTGTCACCCTGGTAGAGAAGGTGGAAGATTGGTGGCAGAGACCAATTGTTTGAATAGTTCAGTTATAAAGCTAATTGTCCTTGAACTAGGATGGTAGCCGTACATCTGGAAAAGAAGGATGAGATATGAAAAAATCAAGTACAGTTGCCTGGCCAGGTTAACAAGTTGAGGGAAAAGGAAGGAGGCAGAAATTGCAAAAAAAAAAAAAAAAAAATCTAATTCCCACAGTCTTAGACTTCTGGGTATATCTAACGTACCCGTAGTTTTTCGAGGTGGGAGAATAAAGGAAAATAAATTACTCTGGTGCTGGTGTTAACACAGGATCCCAGATGTCCTGTGCCTTGGAGATCTTTCATACGGCTAATTTATTCCTGGTAGAAATTATTAACTACTCTGTGTGTTCTTAAAACTAAGAAACCTGTATTTCAAAGACATTTAATCTTCATCATCTGCTTTGTCAGAGCTTTTTATTTGTAAATTTGCAAAGGAGTTATCTGGTATTGTAGTAATTGTATGAGAATAATAAGCTGACTAGTATGCCATATATGTGAGAATGTTCAAAGATGTATTGTTTGATAGTCAGAGATTCTCCTATCTAATAATTTGAATTAAAATATTTTGACTTCCTATTTTCCACACTGGGTGATGAGCTCCTTCAATAGTGTGTGTTTCATTTTTTTGGGCTTCTGGGGCTTTGCCCTGTGCTTGGAATATACTGTTTTTAAAATGTGTAGATTATTATCCCTAAATTTTTCTGTCTTTCGATTTAACAGTCAAAGAATTTGAGTCTGGAGGATATGACTGTAAGCGATGAAAATTATGTGGCTGGATTGATTGACTGTGGATGGTGTGAAGACGGTTCATCAACAGGTGTGGCAACTCCTCAAACATCACAGGTTGATAATATTTATTGTTATTTAAAGGAGAATATATGTCTCAGTTATAAAAATATCTAGACAGACATAAAATGAAGTGTGTGCTTGCAAATTTAGATGAATTCCTAAACTATTGAAAACATAATAAGAGATTATTAGAGTATGAATGAAATGGAATTCAGGCCGGCGCCGTGGCTCAACAGGCTAATCCTCCGCCTTGCGGCGCCGGCACACCGGGTTCTAGTCCCGGTCGGGGCACCGGATTCTGTCCCGGTTGCCCCTCTTCCAGGCCAGCCCTCTGCTGTGGCCCAGGAGTGCAGTGGAGGATGGCCCAGGTGCTTGGGCCCTGCACCCCATGGGGAGACCAGGAAAAGCACCTGGCTCCTGGCTCCTGCCATCGGACGAGCGCGGTGCGCCGGCCGCAGCGCGCCGACCGCGGCGGCCATTGGAGGGTGAACCAACGGCAATGGAAGACCTTTCTCTCTGTCTCTCTCTCTCACTGTCCACTCTGCCTGTCAAAAAAAAAAAAAAAAAAAAAAGAAATGGAATTCAGTTATTTCCAAGTTGAAGAAAGCCAAGATTTCATTTTAGAGCATTTTTTTTTATTATTATTATTTTTGACAGGCAGAGTGGACAGTGAGAGAGAGAGACAGAGAGAAAGGTCTTCCTTTTGCCGTTGGTTCACCCTCCAATGGCTGCCACGGCCGGTGCGCTGCGGCCGGCGCACCGCGCTGATCCGATGGCAGGAGCCAGGTGCCAGGTGCTTTTCTTGGTCTCCCATGGGGTGCAGGGCCCAAGCACTTGGGCCAACCTCCACTGCACTCCCGGGCCACAGCAAACAGCTGGCCTGGAAGAGGGGCAACCGGGACAGAATCCGGCGCCCCGACCGGGACTAGAACCCAGTGTGCTGGCGCCGCAAGGCAGAGGATTAGCTTGTTGAGCCACGGCGCGGGCCTCATTTTAGAGCATTTTATTACTCCTTTTCCTCATCACCTCCTTTATTAAAAATGGGGTAAAATTTACATGTGGTTTATTAAATTCCTGCTTTCTAGTATGCAATTCTGTGTGTTTTGACAACTATATGTTATCTACCACCAAACAGAACAGTTCTGTTGACCAAAATTCCCTCATGGTCCTTTGTGGGCAACTCCCCTCAAACTCTAGGAGCAACCCATCAGTTTTTCTCTCCTTTTGATAATCTGTTTATCCTACTTGGTGTTTGTTGAGCTCCATGGATATGTAGATTAGTATTGATTTAAAATTAAAACATGGGAAGTTTTGGGATCTGGTGCCGTGACGTAGCAGGTTAAGCCACCACCTGCAATGCCAGCATCCTGAATGGGCACCTTGGGAAAGCAGCAGAGAGTGGCCCAAGTGCTTGGGCCCCTGTACCCACATGAGACACAGAGAGGAAGCTCCTAGTTCCTGGCTTTGGCCTTGCCTAGCCCTTACCTTTGCCACCTTTTTTTCCAGCAGATGGAAGTTCTTTCTTTCTCTCTGTATATATAACTCTTTCAAATAAAATAAAATTTAAAAAAATATGAGAAGTTTTTGGCCATTATTATTATTATTTTAGATTTATTTATTTATTTGAAAGGCAGAGTTACAGAGAGAGAGGGAGCAGTGGAGAGAGAGATCCCATTTGCTGGTTCACTCCCCAAATAGCTGGCTGCACTAGCCAGGGCTAAACCAGGCCAAAGCCAGGAGCCATCTGGGTCCTGCATGGGTGTCAGAGGCCCAAACACTTGGGCCATCATCTGCTGCTTTCCCAGGCACATCAGCAGCAAGCTGGATCGGAAGCAGAGCAGCCAGTGTTGAAAGCGAATGCCTGCAGTAGCCAGGGCTGTGCCAGGTCGAAGCTGGAACCCAAGTACTTGGGCCATTGTCCTGTGCCTTCTTATTAGCAGGGAGCTGGATTGGAAGCAGAGGAGCTAAGACTTGAACTGATACTGCTGTGCCTGAGCGAGTGTAATAGAGGAGCAGCACACATTGATAAAATCTGATGGTCCATTATTGCCGCCAGTGGAGAGTGGGCTCATGCCCTAAAGAACTCTCAACCCCAAAGCTCAAAGCAACAGAGTTTATAAAGGCAAAACCACAAGGAGGGGAGGGAAAACACTTAATTGCTAGGATCAGGGGAAATACATGGTTACTAGGGTCAAGCTAACCTAAGACCTATCTGAAACCAGTATCAATTACAATCTTGACAATAGACATATTACACTCTAACATTAATCTAAGTACTGTTTTAAGCTTAAGTGATCATGCTAGGGGGTTTCTGTGTTCTGCCAAGTAGGATGCAGTGTGCTGTTATTGTCTAAGTTTTAGACCATAATTAGTTTCAGACCATAGTCTCATGTTGGGGGGTGCTTTCTCAAGATCGAGTTTCGGATGCTTTAAAATGAAATCCCTACTGTCAAGGTGTCACTTCAATACTCTGATATGGGATGGTGTCCCAACCAGTGGCTTGGCCCATTGTGCCACAATGCCTGCCCATTATTCTTTCTAAAAATCTGACCATTTTGGGTAGTCTCTTGTTCTCTTCTCATGATTTTATTTTCATTTTTTTAATTTTC